>JAKZAP010000008.1:18367626-18967626 GCA_023053575.1 Branchinecta lynchi
AGCCCCGCGCTGCAATTGTTCACCCGTCATGCTCCTCGTCAAATTTGGTCAGTAAATCCGACGAGTCAACCTAAAAATAATAGCCAACCATACGGGAAAGGCATACAAATATCAACTTTTCTGTTTGAGATCAAACCGAGACCTCTGTTCCTTTTTTTTTTGCTGGAATACAAACAACCGAAAATGGCCGGCAGCTTGAAGGCTGCAGTTGATATAATATAATGTAAAAGAAAGTCCAAAGAGAAATTCGACTCGTTTTCACGCCTTCCACTTCTGTACTATCAGGGATACGCAAGTGTGTTCCTAGCCTTTTATCTTTAGGGGGGGGGGGGGGGTCACTTTTGTCAGTGGGACTTGAAAACGTACCGACAAAAGGTTTGCATGAGGGTCAAATTTTCAGATTTGGGAACGGACCTGTCTTACCTAGGATTATTGCTTCACTGTACATCCTTATTCGTGCCATCCATTCTCATTTTCAAGATTTCGAACTTCCTATTCAGTTTCATACAAGCTGACGGCTGTATTCTGGCTGTATCCACGGAAAATTAAGGCACCGCAGGCGAAATTTTAATCTACCTTTTTTCTGGCAAAATTCAAATACTTCTACAAATACTAAGCTTTGAATAGAGCCATAGAAATTAACTTAATTTGGCCCCTGCCCCCAACCAGGGGCGTTCCGAACGATTTCTTCATTCGGTGGTGGGGGGGGGGGGGGGCAAACCTGGTAAGAAGTTACCGAATCGATATCTGATTTTTTTCCGAATCTATTAAAAAAAAATCTTTAAACACAGCGAGTTGCCTTCAAGAAGCTAGAACTGAGGAAGAACAAAATCGAGTCTAAAGAGAAAATTTGGCGCGTTTACACGCTCTTCCTCTTCTGTTTTTCGGGGATACGCCTTCAATAGCCTTTTACCTTTGGGGGACGCCAGTTTTGCCAAAAGGACTTGAAAACGTGCCGACAAAAAAAAAACGTTGCTGTAAAGCGAAAACGTCGCATACGGCTGTACCCAGGACAAATTAAAGCGCCCCGCACTAAAAAAATTAAGCCGCCTTTTGTTTTTGGTAACACTAAACTACTTCACATGAAAATTCTAGCTTTTAATGTGGTTCAAGCTCCTCGAAATTCCAAGCCTCAAACGCCAACTAAATGACGTGCCCTTCTTCTAAATAGTGAAGACTACGAAATGCGCCGCAGGCCAAATTTTGTGGAAACACCGATGTTCAAAGTGCCTTTTTGCCATCCCAAGACTACCTATTAAACCACAGTGCTGTCTGGCGAAAAAAGGGGCCATCCAGGGTAAAGTAGATATAATATAATATGAAGTACATTTATTCTGAATTTACAGCAAATAAAAGTAGGCTAGTTTTCACGTCAAGAGGCGTGCTTATTCCCAAAGCGCTGCAATCATTAGAAGAAGTTGAGTAATGACAAGAACAAATTATCAGATCAGTCTGCTTATCTTTGAAATATGAACATGCGGCGTCGAATATTTCACCGTAACCTGCCCGATGCAAACGCTCTGACCGTGCTTCACAGCGGGTCAGCCTACCTCCTGCACTTATTGCTCTGCGATGAGCAACGGCGAAGACGGAAGTACAGGGGTATCAACTCAAAGCTAGAACAAGTACCCTTATCTCCGCTTAGTTCTGTCGGGGTATCCATAGTCGCTGCATGGGACCAAAGACGGAGTTTCTATCTGATTATTTGTTCTTGGTAATGAATGGCAACCAGCTAAAGGTACCGTTAAATCGTAAACAACAAGAGCTAAATAAATGCCACTTAAATTACCGGACTAGTAACTGGGGTGAACCAAATAATGAATTCGTACTGCCGAAAAACTAACGAAACAAGAGCTACGAGCTCATATGGCACTTGTTACGAGTAGGCACGGCTCGGTTATGTCAATGATATATCTAGTGTTTGCTACGTGTCTTCCCACCAAGTTTCATCTCGATCCCTCCACTCATAGCGTTTTCCAATATTTCCGGTTCTCCCCTCCAGCTCCCCCCAAAAGTCACCGGATCCGGTCCGGATTTTAAGTGGGTCGTCTGAGGCATGAGGTCTTTCCAAATATCAAGTTTCATCGAGATCCGGTCACCCGTTCAAAAGTTATAAATACCTCAAGATTCCGGATTCCCCCTCCCTCCACTCCCCAACAGTGCCCGAATCGGCTCGGTCATGTCAATGATGTATCTAGTGTTTGCTAGGTGTCTTCCCACCAAGTTTCATCTCGATCCCTCCACTCATAGCGTTTCCCAAGATTTCCGGTTAACCCCTCCAGCTCCCCCAAAAGTCACCGGATCCGGTCCGGATTTTAAGTGGGTCGTCTGAGGCATGAGGCCTTTCCCAATATCAAGTTCCATCGAGATCCGATCACCCATTCAAAAGTTATAAATACCTCAAGATTCCGGATTCCCCCTCCCTCCACTCCCTCCACAGTGCCCGAATTGGCTCGGTCATGTCAATGATGTATCTTCACACCAAGTTTCATCT
This sequence comes from Branchinecta lynchi, assembly GCA_023053575.1. Lineage (NCBI taxonomy): Eukaryota > Metazoa > Arthropoda > Branchiopoda > Anostraca > Branchinectidae > Branchinecta > Branchinecta lynchi. The sequence continues at coordinate 18,370,121 of JAKZAP010000008.1, forward strand.
CGATCCCTCCACTCATAGCGTTTCCCAAGATTTCCGGTTGCCCCCTCAAGCTCCCCCCCAAAAGTCACCGGATCTGGTCCGGATTTTAAGTGGGTCGTCTGAGGCATGAGGTCGTTCCAAATATCAAGTTTCATCGAGATCCGATCACCCGTTCAAAAGTTATAAATACCTCAAGATTCCGGATTCCCCCTCCCTCCACTCCCCCCCACAGTACCCGAATCGGCTCGGTTATGTCAATGATGTATCTAGTGTTTGCTAGGTGTCTTCCCACCAAGTTTCATCTCGATCCCTCCACTCATAGCGTTTTCCAAGATTTCCGGTTGCCCCCTCCAGCTCCCCCCAAAAGTCACCGGATCCGGTCCGGATTTTAAGTACGTCGTCTGAGGCATGAGGTCTTTCCAAATATCAAGTTCCATCGAGATCCGATCACCCGTTCAAAAGCTATAAATACCTCGAGGTTCCGGATTCCCCCTCCCTCCACTCCCCCCCACAGTGCCCGAATCGGCTCGGTTATGTCAATGAAGTATCTAGTGTTTGCTAGGTGTCTTCCCACCAAGTTTCATCTCGATCCCTCCACTCATAGCGTTTCCCAAGATTTCCGGTTGCCCCCTCCAGCTCCCCCCAAAAGTCACCGGATCCGGTCCGGATTTTAAGTGGGTCGTCTGAGGCATGAGGTCGTTCCAAATATCAAGTTTCATCGAGATCCGATCACCCGTTCAAAAGTTAAAAATACCTCAAGATTCCGGATTCCCCCTCCCTCCACTCCCCCCACGGTGCTCGGATCGGGGAAGTGACTATTTCCAACTTAATCATTTGGGGTCCTTGATACGCTTGCCAAGTTTTATCGTCCTAGCTTATCTGGAAATGCCCGAACTAGCAAAACCTGGACAGACCGACAGACCGACGGACGGACAGAAATTGCGATCGCTATATGGCACTTGGCCGAAGGGCAAGTGCCATAAAAATAAGGAACAGATTGGGAGCGGTTTAACAACCAAATTTCGTAATGAGTAAAACAATCGAATATAGCCAGTCTGGTAATAGATATGGGCCAAATGAAAATCCGGCGAATTCGGTAACAAACAGAACCAAATGAACCTGATAAATCACCAAATTATGAAATGGTCTGACCGAAAGCGATGAAACAGATACGGAATTCGGAACATGAATTACCGAATTCGGTAACGAATTAAACTAGATAAACACGCTAAGTGACGGACCGAATGCGGTGAAATCGATTCGAATTGAACAAAACTTGGATGAACTACCAAATTCGATACGGAACGAGAACCAATAAACACCTTAAATCACCTAATTTGGAAGTGTGGGGACAAATTTTATAAAACGGACATCCTGTCTTCGCCACGATACCCGTTTCGCCTTGAATTTTGGTCTTCGCCGAAAATTCTACCAAATGCCCAAAACACAGAGGGGACATGCCCCCGTCTTGTTATAGCCTATTTACATTTCTGTTATAACCCTTATATGTGTTTTAAGATAAATTTCGGCGCAAGGCAGGTTCTCGTCGTAGCTTCGCGTACCAGGTCAGAGTACTAAATCGGAAGCTGCAATTCTGATGACTAAACTCTTCGTGTCAATGACACCGTACCCAGCGAAGAGCAAGAAACAACACGACGACACACGTTTTTGATTGGTTCAGACATGATTTGGATCAATTTGAGGGTTCGTTTGCGTGACTCTCGGTTCTTTCCAAGGACCACCGGCGTGTTTCGGTCTTGGTCATACACAGTATTGCTGCAAATATGGTGGGTCTTCTGGTCCAAAGCAATTCCCGTTTCAACGGTTTTCTTCATCGCCACAACGAAGTAGCGCCGCAGGGGAAAATGTGTAAATTTGCGAAGGCTTCATAAGCAAGCGTATGTTATGGTATACGACAGTTGACATATATTTAGCATCTGAAACTCAACAGCCAGTGTGGTTTCTACAGCTTCTCTCCAACCCGGTAAGCAATGGACGTGAAGCTCTTACCCCGTCACTTACTGCGTAGAAATAGGGCTTGCCGTGCCGTGATGCGATAGCGACAAAATGGTTGTTGGTGTCCCGGCGGCCAAACTTGGTGTTCTAGTGATTCGACAATTGAGTAAACCGTTCGCACAATGGATTGTTCAAAGAGCGAAGAACAACTATTATTTTCGAACTTACGTCTGTATGCCTCCAGCTCAGTGTGAGTATTTGTTTAATGACTTGTCCTGAATTTTCTGCACAGAATTTTGCATTGTTTTCTTTTCACTTCTGTGGAACGCTGCATAAGCTCTCACGACAAAATAACATAGATGGCGCAGGGGTATATGTAAGCGAATTGAACGCTAGATGACTGACCACATTTTTTTTTAGATTTCGAAACGAAATTGATTGGTGAGACTGGGCACTCGAGCTATTTCGCAGGGAGATTTTCAGTACCGTCCTAGAAAATAGCGATTTTGACCTTAATGGACACCTCGAACTCTGTAGCGTTTCTGCTAATATGTTCTGAAATAGTTGACCACTTTACATCTAAGCTATGCATACAGAAAAACAGACGGCTTCGGCTGTTTTTAGCCTCCTTCCATATCCCTTGCCTTGGATGACAATCTTGGCAAAATTTTGTATAACAGGTCTGCGGACTAATAAGCTTCTCTATGCGCTACATAAAAAGAACAAACGTGGCAAGCATGGAAATCAAGAAGAATCTCGGGAACGAGAATGAATGGAAATACTGCTGAAGTAGAATGAATTACTATCGTAAGTAAGACGTGTCCTTTAAAAACGTGGATTAGGATATCAGGGCCCGGTTCTCTGCACTTCCTTCAACAAGTCGGAAAAGCGCAACTTTTCCATATGGAATCGATGATGGTGCCGAAAATCCGGGTAGGAGACCCATTCCACGAGCACCCGAGCCTCTCGGGTATTCAAGGCATCAGACGCAGGAGTTTTACTATCCGCTTGTGTAGTTGTGACTTATTTGCGGTGCAAGACCATTCACAATTGCTCTCTACATTTTAGTTTACCACCGTACTGAGGTGCGCATTAAGATGTGGGCTATGAACATGGGAAAGCCAACTGAGATCCCTAAACTGGACGAAAAAGCCGCTATCGAGTCAGGCGCAACACTACTCGGCGAATTCATCGTTTTCAGCATCGCCGTGACTCTAGTTTCTCTCGAATATGCCCGCCAGGTGAATAAGGAAAGTGCAAAAGAGCAAGCTAGGGCAGAAGCCTGGACAGAGCTCGAAAATAAGGTCAACCACCTAATAGAAGTGAGTGACGATCACAAAAGTAAACTTGCAGACTTGAAAGCACTAGTAGACCATATTCAGACAACGATGAACTCAAAGAAAGGTCTATTCCGGTGAAATTCAAGCTAGTCTAGTTCCTATTATATTATCCAATGCTTGATCGTGTGGCCGGACGGATACTAAATGATTAAGTGTCGCAACGGGTAGTGATCATTGTATGCCTAGAAGTTATGATTTACTTTTTGTCTGTTTGGAATCAATAAACTGACTGAACAAACATAATTGGCCCAATCCTGACCAGTTGCGTTTTCCTACGAATCAATCCTACTTCGTCCTGTAACTACCCGAGTTATATACAATATTTTCAGCCACCAGAGTAACATTCTTGCTTTGCGCCTTAATTCGAGTCGCACCGGTTTTCCGGTCGTGATTTTCGTTTATAAAAGTGGACGCGTTATTTAGAAGTAGCGTATGGTGCCGAAGAAATTGATTACCTAACGGTACGGCGTTAAGCATTGTCCTAATAGGTGTAATAAGGTGAATAGCGCTATACGCGATGTTTACGGCTTAATACACGCGCCTGTTCAAATACAACCCAAGAGGCTCTTATCAACGCGGCTTCCGGTGTTGCCAAGGTAATACAATTTTTCGAGCTCTAAAAATATCCGAAAAGGTTCTTGGTACTACTTGAAGTACACGAGTACAATATAACGCAAACTATACTGTAAAAAAGCTATTAAAATAACGGATGGGCAGCATTGATCCTCGAACAGACGAAAAGCCGTCGTAATAGAACAAAAACTTGTTTTTGTTAAGAAAAGTTGTTTCTTTAGCTTCCAACAAAGTAAAACTGTTGTGCTTTCTTTGGCAACCCTGACGACGCTGCGCCTCTCCTCGGCCCGCTGGCGAACCAACCAAGCGATCTGATTGGCCCTGCATAAGCCAGAATAGAACGCTAGTCTATTCTCGTTATTCACCTTATTACAGCGCGCTCCGAGGAAAAGAGGAATCTGTAATAAGTCTTATACGCGGTAATACACCTTAGTACACCAATTAGGACAATGCTTTAGACGAACTAGTTTGTATTAAACACCATGTGTCATGAAAGCGAACACGACGCCTTCAGGAAATCGCAGGAAATAGAAAGGCTGTCCTGGGCACAAGATACGGGATATTGGTATTTATTACTATACAGATTAGAAAACAATTACCTGACTCTCCTCCGAGGCCAAATCCATGACGTCATCTCTCCCGGAAAGCATTATTCAACACTACAACAACAGAAACATAGCACGCAGAGTAGGGCGCTCATCGAATATCATGTCGAACACCTGTTTGCGAAACTCGATACGTGAATAGCTTCTTGGTACAAGAACAAAGTTTAGGCGGGATCTTGAAGAGATATTTACTGGACTTTCTGATCCGAGACACTCGCTTCTTCGCCAGGACAGGGTAACATTTTATTCTAACCGCAATCTCATTAGATTAGTCTCGAAAACCAAGCTGGCCAGTCAAAACGAACGACCGTGTGTTCAGCAGTCGTATGGGAGCTCTGCAAGCCTTTCTTCACACGGGATATAAAGCTAGCAGGGTATAATAGAGCCAGTGCGTGCTGACCTCTTGTAAGGGCTAGTTTTCGCTGAACTGCAAACGCATAATATGGTTCATCTCGTCTGCCCAACTAGAATCCCAAGCTACCTCTGGACCCTCTAGCCAGGGCCAGATCCAGGAATTTAATTGGGGGGGGGGGGGGGAGGCCCTGTCTCTGGCCTACCTTAAACGGTCCATCGGGTCACATTTTTGATCCGAATTCTTCTCGCAATTCCCCTATTTCGCGTTTCTGGACTATTCAGATAAAGCGAATTCTCCTTTTTTTGCGTTTTGTCAGAATCTAGAAGTTGCTCCGATGGTGAATTCTCGATTCTCCTCTCTCCTTTGTCCTCCCTGATTGGACAACAGAGTGCGGGTGTTCAATATGCAGAACACGTATACCGGGTTGCGGACGAACTGCCAAATTAGTGTTTTTGACAAAAGCGAGAATTCAGAACGGAGAATTCGGATCAAAAACGCAACTGTTCTTTTGTATGTAGTTCCCAACGTTAGGACTGCGAAGAATGCAGACATTCTGCACACGCAAAGTTAGCAGTTTTTATTTTTATTTGGAAATCATTGAATTACAAAAATACAAAACGGCTTTAACGAACAGGCCAGTGTTTTTTCACTCACATCCGCACAATCGTCTTCACGCAGTCTGCAGTGTCAATCTGATACACAAAATCTTGTCCACCATCCCTATTCTACCGATCTTTTTTTCTACAATCCAAACGAGAAAAGAACAACGAAAAACTAATCCACAGCGCTACGAAAAGAAAACCGGTAGGGGAAATAAACATTTAGACAAGCCACAGGTCCAGCTCGAATTAAGGTTATTCCGGACGAACAATCAAATGCTGAATCACTGAACACTTGACGAAGCTCATCTTGGGAAATAGTTTTTCCTATTTGAAAAATAGACAGCCTATCTAAATTTTGAACCGATCTGATTGTCCTCTAAAATTAGATGAAACATGTACCGCAGATCGCGACTTTTCATGACACTTTTCTTTTTGTTCCAATTTTAGTCCAATATCTTGTAAGTACGAAATACGCCCCAATACGATACTGTTTCATCTCCCAGATTGTTAGCCTGTAAATCTAACATGGAAGTGCAATCCAGGGACGTTGTTACGATTATTTCTCCGCTACCGCATTTACTCACCTCATTTTAACAAGTGAAATTTTTCCGAACGACTCGGAAGTTTCAAATACAACACTTTTTGAACTAACTAAATCTGTTATCGACTTCTATGCATAAACAACAAAACAAACGCTCTCGGATCATATCCCAAGATTACAGGTACCAGAGTCGGTGGGAGAGAGCCTCACTTGGCTCACGATGGATCGACTCGCCGACGACGAAGGCGATCTTGTGAGCATACTGGCAAGGCGCAGGTACTCGCACGGTGCCCTAAAATAAACAAGTTAAAAAATAAATAAAAACAAAATGAAATAAGCTTTGAACAACCAATCGATGGCGGAAGTCAAGAAACGACGTCTGGCACAATCACGTTAAGCAGTATGCACAAGCAACGAATTTCTGAAGCAACTGAACAGAAAGGATGAAAAATTAAATGTTGGTGTTATGGTATAGCGACTAGAAAGAAACCAATATAGGAATAACGTAATTTGGGGGCAATCAATCTGTAAATTAAGATTTAAATACATTATTCACTGTCAGATCATCGCATTGCAGTCGCTCTAGCCTGTTCTCGGTATTCCGTCTTCCGATTCACCATTTGTTCGGACTTCCACGTTCCAGTAGCTCACACGCACTTGCAGAAAAATGCTTAATCAGCTCTTTCCGGGTCTTCCAATAGAAAGACCAAAATACGCAATAGACGTCCCACGACAGATCGAAGGGGCATGAGCAATTAATATAACATCGCGGCGCATAGGACTTTCTACCTTAAGACCGTATTATCTAACAAGACTTTTTACCAAAGCAGTTACAGCAGTTACCAAAGTAGCTGTTACGAAACTGCTGTAGGCAGTTAACCAGGGCCAGAGCCAATACTCAGGACCTGTAAATAGTTGAAAAAGTCTGTTATTCTAACTCTTTCTTGGTTGTATAAACAACTTTTTGTAGAAAAGTTTCATCAGAAATGTGACGTTTATAGCATCACTTCTTTACAAAAATGTGATTATACAAGGAAGTAAGGGTTAAATTAACATTTCTATAGAAATTTACATGTCATAATGGTACTCAAACGCCGACAATTCAATCTCGAATAGGAAAGTCCCACACCTCGAAACTTCAAATTAGGTTGCCATGCAGATGCTCCCTCCGACAATCGTGACGAAACTCAGTTTCGAAGTCGAAAGACATATACCTCCCAGTGTTAATTATGTTGTCATACTCCCCCGTTGGTCTTGAAGAAATGTCCGTTTTCGTCTGATATGGTGCTATCTCTTTACACCTTAAAGGACGCGCCATTCCTATAATATCAATGCAACCTACTACCGTAACTGCACTTAAGCGCGGAGTCCCAAATTTCATATGTTGAATTCTATGCCCGCTAGAGATACCTTAATAAACTTTGCAGTTGCCACGATTCATTATTTTCCATGCGCATTATGCTCCCTACTGGTGTTCGTGGTTCATGCTATTGATGCGTAAAACCAGATATCTGAATTTAGCCGAGTTTTTTTTTATAAGAAGTAAATGTGACTTGGAATAGGCTTAGAACAGCCCAAGCCAAGGATATTAGTTAAAAGCAGAGCCTTCGTTTACAGGATTCAAACAGACTTGGATACTGGAACATAAACAGTGCAAGGCGTGCTTTAAATTGTGTAGGTAGAACAATCGCACGATATCTTACCTGCCAGTTGTAGTACAGATGGGTCAGCTTATAGGACAGGCGCTGGTGAACGTCCGCTTTGAAATTGGTGTTGTCCTCAATGATGTTGAAGGACGTAGGCGAAACGGTGCCCTGACGAACGCTCTGCGAGACGATGAAGTAGTCGTAGCGCTCAGGGAGTGTAACAACATCGTCAACAACAGTGGAAGGCGGGGGGTTTCCCATCTGAAAGAATATTAAAGCATAAAAGACAGCCTTGTTGGGGTTTACGAATGGTTTCACTTCATAAGTGTATCCCACTCCTCTATCAGCAATACACTGATCTGTCACGATTTTTTCTCTTTACGTGACGTATCATGCGCCCAATCATTGTTCCCCGGAGAGCCGTTTCCGTCCGAAGAACGGTTATGCATATTTTAGATTTTTTCACCCAAGGCAAGGGGCACGGAAAGAGCCTAAAAGCAGCCAAAGCCTTGTGTAATTAGCTGTAAGCATAGCTACGTTTTATAGGTTATGCATCTCAGAACTTCTTAGCAGAAACACACATCAAGTGCCAGGTGCCCAACAAACCAGATGTATCCGTACAACTTCGATGCAGTACTTACAGCTTACAATTATTACGGCAAGGGGAATGGAAAGAGGCTACAAACCCGAACACTATCAAGAGCGAGCTGTCCTTTAACTAGGCGTATTCGTACAATTACTTAACCAAAACTAGAGCCACTTTACTTTATACTAGTTGATCCGCTTACAACTATCAATACAATTGCTAGAATAAACCGTATATATTCCTAGCCGAAGATTGAAAATTAGTGTCTTTTTCTATGTCTTTTATTTACTCCGCTTTTTCGAAATGGCGGGTTACAAATTAATTACTTACTTACAATAGTAAGGACTGACTAGAGAATAATACAAATTCTTCAACATGTTAACTGGTAAAAGTGCATTTGAAGCGACACACAACATCCAGTTCTCCTCTGGCCAGCCCAGTTCATGCAAACAAGATAATCCGTTAAATAAACAAAATAGTGACACAAACAAAAGAGTGTGGCGTTTATCGATCATGAATATCCACTTACCCTTCCATTCACGGAGAATATTCTGGTGTTGATGCGTTTACTCACGACGGTAAACGCCACCTGGATCGTTGCATCCAGACTCTTGATTGTATCTTCTATCGCCTTCAGCTCCGTGTTCTTGACATACGAGATGTCACCGGATCCAACACCATCACGGTATATAAAAATCCTCTTGGGATACTTTCCGTTCCGAGCCTGAAAAGTCGATTTTCAAAGTAACTGTTCCTTCAACGCAAGAAACGGACCAGCCAGAACCCGGATTCGAAACTTTCCGAATTAATCCTTGTACAGTTTATTCACTGTACATCTCCAATACTGAAATACTGCTCATTACCGATTCTTTCAGCGTAAAGGTTGTACAGGAGCCTTGAAGACATTCACAGAATCGTTCATTGGAACTTCGGCAGTTCCAATATCCTATCACTGTTATAACCCCTGGCCACTCCCTACGCGTCTTCCCAAGGAAATTCTTTCTCTGTTCCACACCTCTAGACTAATTAATCCGTCATACTCAACACAGAAGTCACAGAACCAACATTCGAAACGACCAAAACAAAGTCAAAAGCTTACGGCGGTATCTCAAGTTTTTTTTTCTTACAAAACGAACAGGTCTCATGAACCACGAACTTAGAAACTTCCAACAGACTAGAGCAAACTTATTATTTCCCGTATAAACATCTGTTTTGATTACATTCCGTTTTGTATTAAGCATTCTGTTCCAAAGATGCTGTGATCCACATTTGCCCGCACATACATTAAACTGGAGAGGTATAAACATCCCTAACGAGGACCACATACAAGGCCCGACAAGGAGTGATTAAAGCATATTTTGTTGACCTTCGTCAGTGGGTGCGAGTCGTTAGAGACGCCCTCAGCATGGAAACCTTAGGAGGAACTTTCGCAAATTTAAAATACCCTGAGAGTATCTTAAAGGACCCATCTTGCTTGTTCTGCCTTTCATAATGTATCTAGCTCCCTAATGGGATTCTAAGATTTTTGAAATCCCCGCCTCTTCGCCTTTGTTTTTAGCGCTTTCTAGCTGAGACTTTTTGTCGCTTTCTAGCTAAGACTTTTTAGTGCTTTCTGGCTAATACTTGTCAGCGCTTTCTTGCCCTACCCGAGTTTTGAGTCACACAACACGAACTTCGTCAAAAGCTTCAAGAGCCGTCAACGAAATAAAATAAGAACATGAGAAGCTTCGATTCAGGTGGATCGCCACCTGCCTGAAATTAAACTTAGTGTATACAGAATTTTTAGAGGCGAAAGCCTTTTGATGCAGTTATATATATTCGAAGTTTTACTTCCCGTTTTGAATGACATGGTAGACCCGATACCTTCTGTTTTCGACTTTTTGTTTTGCTTGGTTTCCCAATTTTTAACCAAGTCGCATTGAGTTTTCAAATAGTTTGCGTCCAGCCGCCGCGTCGGAGAGATGGAAGGCGGGAGAGTGGACAAGCGTTAACAGTGGGAAGTAATAAATGATATTTCTGAGCCCTTTAATCGTGAACAGGTCATTGCTGTAACAGTTGTGCTTTAAAGCCGGATATACACATAGAGCTGCTTGAGTTAAAAGTGTCCCCTTTTTGCGGTACATATGGTGCGCAACCTTCCCGTACCCCAGTGAACGTATATTATAAGTACGTTCTCATTCGATGATGACTCTTAAGAACTCGATTCAGCGCATAAGAACCATCTAGGTAGTAAACCTTTTCGACAATATTTTTTTGCGAGGGAAGAAAAAATATCTTAATGCGTCGTTTGTGCTCCATTAAGGATTTTGGAAGCCCTCCATTAAGACGGAGGGTATTCCCCCAAACAACAGGTCAGGATTTTCTCGGTGAGACATACCTGGTAAGCTCTCAAGGCCTTTGTGAAGCAGACCTGCATATTATTTGTGATTTCCTCGTTCCGCGTGTGGAAGAGGGCCATGCTGAAGTACTGCGTGAAAGTATCGTTCGTGGACGCGACAAAACCACCAACACCTGTAAAACGGCCGAATGTCAACATCAAAGGACACGTCCTACTTGTGATACTAATTCAAAGGACACGTCCTACTTGTGATACTAATTCGTTCTACTCGGCATTTCATCCATTCGCGTTCCCAATATTTTGCAATTCATGCTGTCCTATCTCCTCTATGGCATAACACGACTTACCAGGCTTACCCCGTTTGTTCTCTACACGTGACGCATAAGGCTCCCGATCACCGTTTCTGAGAAGCTTACTGGTCAGCAAATTTAGCCATGTTTCTTATCCAACCAAGGGACATGGCAAGAGGCTAAAACAGACGAAGCGATTTACTGTAAGCATAGCTGTATTTGAAAGTAGTAAATTTTGTCAATTCTTATCCAACGCAATGGATATGGAAAAAGACTAGGAACAGCCAAAGATTTGTGTTATTTGCTGTAAGCATGGCTATATTTTAAGGTAGTCAGCTGTTTCAAAACATCTTAAGCAGAAACACGATGTAGTGCAAACTACCCTTTAAAGCACGGTGGATATCTGACACTGTTTCGATTTTCCATACACAGTTGTTTTCTTGCTTAGCTCTCTAGCTAAACCTAACCTTCCCATGAAGATTATTTTAGCCAAGCCCCGCCTCTCGCGTCCAGCCAGAGACAACGTTTGTTAGCGATGGTACTCATTACTGCGCATAATTAATTTATAACGCATTGTTCGGTTCGTACATCCTCTATGGTCTGTACTTAATTCTACGGAAAAAACGCAACCGGTAACTAGTCCAGAAATTGGGCGTCCACGACCCAATTCGGTCACTGGAGAGAACATCGCTCTAATATACACAAAGCAGCATCCAGTTCATCGTCTAAATGATTTTTTCAACAATTTGTAAACCCCATTTGCAAATTTAGTTGAAATTGTCTGTGTCCATGTTAATTTTTGGGATCCCAGAAGTTAAGTGACAAGATTCCTACGCATTCGTATAAACTGTCCGTCCGCCCGTCTGTCAGTTTGATAACTCTCGAAGGGAATGACATATTCTATTCAAACATGGTATGGGCCAAAGAACAGGTCAAGTTAGTAGGCCAGTCTTTGGGGGTGGGGGGTCAAATTAAGGGACGAACAAAACATTGTTAAAAGCTAATGAGGTAGTCGATTCGGAGGTAAAGAGACATGCTGAATGCGCACATGAAAATTATTTTCTCGCCGAACAAACAGTTCGCCCGCAATCCGGGCAAAACCTGAAAATTTGTCAAAAGTGCAAGTTTTATCTGAAGTTGATTAAAGGTTAACAGAATAGGGCTAAGATACGACAGTGGTTACCCATCATATGTGTACTTAATTAGGCTAGAAGAACCAAAAAAAAAAACGCGTTACTTCGTTGCTTTGTGATCCACGATTATTGAATTTTTGCTGACGTAATTTCTCTTCCATAACTGTTGTACCTCTATACGGACGTACCTCTATGTTTGAAATGTTTAACTCTCTGTTGACTGGGTCCTTTCACAAAGGAAACCTATACGGGGTAGCAATGAATAGAGGGCTATCTTCCGATGTGATTCTGCAGTCTGGAATCGAACATTTCGGCTTCACTTTGTTGGCCACTGAAACGCACGCTTTTGCAGACATTCAAATTTTGCGCGGCTCGATGTAAATTTATTTGTCGAACAACTAGCGAAGATTCCCAACATCACTACTAAGGCGTATTCTCGCCGTTCCCCGAGGACTCCACTTGAGGAGTCCCCGCGTTTTTGTTTGTTCCGGGGACTCACTCCCCGTATTCTCGCGAGTCTCCACAGACGGGGAATGCTCCGATTATCATCACCATCATCAATAAGGACTCCCTTTCAGATTCAGAGGGGAATCAATTTTTGCTGGTGTATGTGTAATGTAAAAAGAAACTATCAGAATAAACAAAACCAAAAATAAAGTGGATCCAGACTTATTCCGTCAACTGCATATTTCTTTTTAAGAAGAAAATTCATTTTGGAAGCATTCCCCGTTTTCTCGTTGTTTTCCGGACGCGGAGTCCGCGCGGAGTCACTCCCTCTTTTCTCGCCGTTCCCTTCGATTCCCCGAGGAGTCCTTGGGGAACGGCGAGAATACGCCTCTAGACTACGCGACGAAAAAAACAAAAATCCCTTACATGAGTCAAAATAACTCAGTGTCTTCAAATCAAAGGTATAAAAATAAGCTGGCTTTTCAGTTAAACTTTAAGATGTTCGACGTAAAGGTAAGGAAACCTGCTTAATTCGTGCATGAAACTCGCCGGACAAATAGTTTGCCCAGAATCCGCCCGGCAGCGGAAATTTAGCAGGAGTGAGGCATTCGCAGTCGGCTTGGACTGAAAGAATACATAGTGAGCCAAGAAATTCTGAAAACCGACTAGATAGTCGATATAGGGTGAGAAGGCACGCTGAACGCAAATCCGAAACAAATTTCCTCGCCGAGCGAGAAGTTCCGAACGAACGATTTGTCCGGGGAGAAATGATTTTCATATCTGGATCGGCATTGTCTCCTTACCTCTAAATCTCAATAGCTTCAACAAATATTTTGTTCGACCCTTGACTTGAACCCCCTCAAAGAGTCTTCACACCAAGTTTGACCAAAATATTGCATTCCCTTTGAGAGCTATCGTGCTGACGGACGAACGGACTGATAAACAGACGGACAACTTTTACGAACTCATGGGATCCCGTCATGTTACGTTTTGGGGTCCCAAAAAGCAGTGAAAATACGAGCGCTTTAGCCATCAAGTAAGCACTTTTAAATGACCAACTTCAGCTGCACAACGCCATCCTTAGACCACTTAATGCACGATTCTGAGGCTCTGAAGATAGGGTGGGGGTCGTGATGAAACTGCAGTATCAGAGGTTTCATAACTATAATATTTGGGTTGTTATATTCTGCGACTTTAAAAGCGTTATACATTAAAAAGCCAAAAAAATACTGAAAAACGCATCTGCTAACTTTTCCATATCATGACGACAAAAGAAAGTCAGCTAATGTTAATCCGGCTTTTGGGCAAAGTGCTATTTAAATAGAAATACTTTGCGAAGTAAAAAAAAATCTGTTTCTCGAAAAAAAAATACAGTATCCTATTAGTTAAATCACGAAACACTAAACTACCGCAAACCTAACTAGTTTGATGCTCTACGTACCCTTCTTCTGAGAAGAATCGTGCCAACTGTCGAAACCAACGACCATGGATTCTTTCAGGGGAATCTTCACACCCCAGGGCTCTCCGCCGAGCTTGACGCACATCTGAATCATCACTTTCGTGGCTACGCTCAATCCCTTGGCACCCATAGCTCTGCCACAGACGACCTGCGATGGGCAGGGTTTGCTGACGCATACTTCCTATAGAAGAAACAAAGTTTGGGAAATCCAACAATTATGCTATATATGCATGTTTTTATGTAGCCTATTAGCACTGTTTCTGTTTTTAGGAAAAACAGAGAATAAACTACTAAAAAATCCATATTATTAACAGCTGTTTATTATAAAGCTCAAATTTCTGATCTTCTCTTTCGAACACTCTTTCTTCAATTTAGTTATTGAGTTATTTCCCTCTGAACTGAGGAGTAACATAACTTAATATAAAGACAAAACTATATCTAAATCAACTGATCTACGCAACTAGGTAAAGATTCTATCTGACGACGGTGGCAGTTTGAGAACTAGGCTCGTAAGCTCGTCTGTAGCTCAGTTGTCGCGCAGTGGCCTAGTGGTTTTTCTAGGTCTCCTTCTCCTACTGATTTATTTTTGAGTCTCCTGATCTTCTGACTTTCTACTGATATTTCACTGTTCTACCTAATTTTCTCCTGATTTTTCCGGACGGCTATATAGTCTTAATTATTCTTTCGTCGAGCAAGGCTTGGAGGCTGGAACTCATCACCAAAGCTAGAATCTGGATGGAAATAGTTAAATTTGGCAGGAAAAAGCTAACTTAAAAAAACCCACAGAAGTACCACAAAAGTAGCAATTTTTGTCTTTATAACTCTTCCTTTGCTATTATCTGGTGTTGATCAATAACACAAGTTATATTTTAAATATTAGCGCATACCAGCAAATATGTAAAAGCATCAGAAAAGAAATAGAAAACCATACTTTTTTTTCTTTTCTTAATCAGCTAGTTTTCCCTCTTAAAATGATATGCAGGAAATGAATGTTGCTTCGGATATTTCGGTTGCACTTCCGGCTAACCGTCCTCAAAAGCTAAAAGCTTGCCGCTACTACAAGTAGAAACAAAGAATAATTACGACTAGAACGAAAAAAGACTAGTGAATGACTTTAAAATAACACAAAAAAAGTACCTTTTTAATCGCAGAGTAGACGTCGCTCTTCTGCTTGGGCATGATGAACATCATGAAATCTGGGTTCATCGCGGCCACTGCATTGATCTGGTTGACGTAAGATCCTGGACGATCATCAGGGATGGGGAACATCTTCGGGAAGCCAATTTCAAAGCCGTTGCCGGGTCCCACCTTCACCAACCCTACACGAAAAACATTAACATGAGAAAATGGAATCGTTATTTTAAAGGGTTGCGTTACTTTGCCTTCTCCTAAGTGGCACCTCAACTGATCTTTTATTTGTACCGCATTCTTTTTTTTTCTTTTCAAACTGTTTCAAAAAACTCCTTTTGGACAGTTGTAGTGTGCTTTAAGTTTACAACTGGTGAAGGTTGCCACTACCCTGCTACAGCTGGAGCAGCAGTGGCTATTACCAATCACAAAGATAAGCATTAGAGCATTCATATTCGCGTTTGAAGGTGGGGTGGGGACTTAATTATCGATTAGTTTTCCCATTTCAGAGCTTTTACTTACTTTAAAATCCTTCTCAGGAACGAAGTGGCGCAACACTGTCACAAGTTTGATGACAAAAAAAACATATTTGTGCATCACTGTGTTTGTGAGACTAGTCTGCTACAACCTTTTAAACGTCATCTTTGAGAGGAAAATAATATTTAAATGATTCATACCGAGAATTTCCTCACCTTCCTACAAAATACTTATTTTTTTATTTTATTTTTTTGTCCGGTAATATTTATATTTACGTCTAGTTTAACCTATTCTTGACACAATTGACGCGACTAGTGCTAAGATAACGATCCTCCGCCATCCTGTATTTGATTATATGTTTTGTCTGTAGTATGTGTAGTAAGACAGTGAATCAAATGGGTATCGAACCTGAGATGAACTCCTTCGTTTCGTGTTCCATCCTCTGGGGGAAGACCACCAGCCACTTCTGCAGTTTGGGCGGAGCGCTGATAAACCTCTTGTTCCTCATCTCTCTCGACCAATCGGCTGTGGCCACATCATACTTGTAGTCGCAGCCGGCCTGAACGATTTCCTCCGAACCAAGCTGCCGCCCCTGTGATTAAAATGAATATGTTGATTAAGGACAACTCAAAACCTACTAATCACACTAAGGGCCCTTGAATAAAGAACATCTGATACAGGCACGAGCTTCCAGTATTTCAATCAATCAATCAATCAATCGTTGTAATTTGCCAGAATACTGTACAAAATAGCAGTGGCATTGTCAAAACATAGTAAAAAAAAAAAAAGTTAAACTGAGCACACACAAAAACAAGACGAACATTATCTGGCACTGTAGTCCTGAACAAAGTAGGGGAGAAAGGATGAATTGTATCGCTTGCTGGAGTTTGCTGGTGGTTGCTTTAAGGTGACTTCTTCCCGCTACGACTGCAGCGACAGAGAGCGGCTGCTCTCGATGTCCGAGCCAGAGGTGGACAAAAATTCATAAGAGTTTCGTAACAGATCACACAAGGTTGCGCAGTTTCAACTGACAACACTTGGGATGTAATCTGTTGTGATTTTGAAAACGTTATGAATGACGAGCATCGCCAGGGAAAGTCGAAAAACCGCCAAAAAATCATCTGCAGCATTTTTCAATATCGCAACGACAAAAAAAAATCAGCAGATCCGTTTTCGGCATTTTTCGGCTTTCCCTGGCAATGCTTGTCATTCATAACGTTTTCAAAATCACAACAGATTACATCCTGGCGTTATCTCTTATGAAACTTCTGACAGTGTAGAACAATACCATATGTTTATATAATGACATAAGCCTTACTTTGATGATCTCTCTGATTGGTTGCTGCACACGTCCGTGTGATATTAAATTTGCCGGGCTGAGACATTTACTTGGACTCGAGACGAGCCGAGCTCGAGCCCTGACCCCCAAGCTATTCGATTGAGACGAAGCGATTCTTGTTTTGAAGGCCCCCAAAAGTTGTGTCAGAAACGTCAACAGAAAAACACACACCCGAGAACATCTCATCACTTGTCCCATCTTCCAACACAGCTTAAATCCGGTTTTTAAAAACGCGGTCAACAAATTAATTCCACACCTCTTACTTCACTAAAAAGAACATGTTGGTTCAGATAGAGATTTCAAGTTAATTAAGATACAGATTTTAGAGGACAAAGTGTCGCGTTATAGCCTACCATATTACAACAAACAACAACAACAACAACAACCCAAAGGAAATCAAACTAACCTTGAACCTGATAATATCGTCCGAGAATCGGAGACCCCAGTCGTTCAGTTGCTTCTCAACAGTCCCTGCTGAACGCAGACGCTTAGCAAACTTGCGCAGGGTTTCCACTCGGACCTCTGGGGTAACTCGTGTGACGTTGCCAACGTCCTTCATGAGAGAGAAGTTGTTCCTCATGTCGTCCGTCAATCCTGTCATAAACGACAACTCGGGAATGAGTTTCACGGGCTCCCGTTCCCCTCTGCGTAGATCCGTCTTCGAGGGTTTCGAGACGAGAAGTGGCTGGTTCAAGTCTCGGACGACCAGCTGATATCGCTCTTTGTAATACTCAGCGAGAGAAATCTGGAAGAATGGGCGGTGTGTGAGTGACGGAGGATGGGGACTGCCGGTCAACATCCTTCCAGCGTAAATGCCAGCCTCCCAAAAAGGAGGCCGAATGGTTAGCACGCCTAACTCATAGACCGGTCACTCGTTCAACTCTTGCTGTATACCGTGTGGTTTGGGGTGTAGCCCTTTAAGACAAACGAAAGTCCACAAAGCTTCAAATAGGTTCCTGGTGAAATCTGTGGAAGGTCACAAGGGTATGCGAAAGCACCAGGATCGCACTTCCTGGCTGAGGGAAGAGCATCGGACATCAGCACCGCCAGTTAGGCCTGTATAGATAGATAGATAGATATGTTTATTGATCCAACTCGTAGCGCCGACATGGCACTAAATACGTCGACCATTACATTTAATACTTGAATAACTGAGCAAAATACTTGAATATATACAATTATTACATAAAAGAAAATAAATCACTTAGAATTCACTTGTTTTTTGTTAATCTCCTCGGAGAAATATGGTACAAAGGAATTTGAATACCGGTTTGTGCGACATTTAACTGGCACAAGTAGATTTTGATGCCGTGTCCGTCCTGTCACCGGTGCTAGATCGGGCAGAATATCTCTGTGTTTTTCACTGGCAAGTATTGATCGGCCAAAACGTAAAATTAAGTTTTCCCGGCGGACATGGAGTGGCTCGAGTCTTAATAGGAGGAGGGAAGCTTCGTAACCATTGTATTTCTGCCCTAGCATAATGCGGCACGCTCTGATATAGGATGGTGCTGATACGGTACCTCTGTTTTTCTTTTTACAGACAAACAGGTGCAAGAACGCCCTTCATTCTTTCGTGTCACATGACAAGCTCAAGTATTTGAAACATTTCTGACGCAGCGTACGTTCGTACAAACAAGAACTTACGAAAACTAACCTAGAAATGAGCGACTTTGGTAACTACTATATTTGACACCCCTTGCTGGGTTTTGGGCTCACTTCCATATTAGACTAAGACTGCATCGTCAGGACGCCGTTTTTCCTGTGTTTGTGCTAGATGGTAAAAAACGGGTTCTCATTCAGAAGGGGGCCGAGTTGGTGCCGAGTGCGTCGCAATCAGGTGTGAGTACAAGAGAACGGGAAAAGGCTTCCGATTACAGCTATTTAGTTCCGATTGCCGGCGATTTTCATCTGAGAGATTCCTGCGCAGATTCTTGTGTGGCCACACGACCGGAAATTGGCGTATCTTGTGGCTTCGTTTAAGAAACAGATACGCCGCGAATTTCACCCTCCGAAAATATCGTCAGGCAGATGTTAAAGAGTATTTGAGACTCCAGAATTACCCTTGCAGAAACCACGTGAAATAATTACTTACGTTACGTTTCTCCTTTCTCAGCTCAAAAGTCATGCTGGGGTTGTTCCCGAAGTCGATGTCGTCAACGCGATAGGTTTTGTTGTTGTATTTCGTCATCACGACTTGGCCCAGCAGCTCCTTCATCGCCAATTCCCTGAAAAAAAAATTCGCTAATATAAACTTCATGATTTCTTTTTAGTTTGATTAGAGATCGAAGAATGGAGAATATCCAACACAGCCGATCATTTTTTCAAGTGGGGCAGCAATTATTTTTCAGGTTTTGTCGATTCTTTGGACCTCTAGCCATTCTGTCCTCATTTGAGGACGTTACCATTATCCGCCACCTTGACCATACGACGCAAGTAATCAGCAAATGAACCAAGCACTGGTCGAGAAGAGATCTCCAAACAGTTGTTAAGTTCTTGCGTCAAGACTGGTAAATCTAAATAGGGCAAACGTTCAGCGTCGTTGTATGATTATACGTGAAACTAAGACCACGTTTCTTTTGAATTCATGATAACTAAGTTCTCCAGTCACTGGCCCCAAGCACATTTAGTGCTGCGAGATAAAACGAAAGTACGAGTGTGGAGGGGGCGGGGGCTATTTAAGTAACCGCTCCATTCATTCATGAACCGGAGACCCGGATTTCATACGCTACCCTCACTTATCGTGCTTTGCTACTTTGTATACGTACAAGGCTGTCGACGGCTGTTTGCCAGAAGCTTTCCCATCATAAAACCGATTACGTAAATTTGTCCCTACTGTCGCTAGAAGTCAACGGGCCTGGGAAAAGGCTTTCCAGTGGGTAATCTGTTGAAAGCAGAACCAAGTCTTAAAGTAGTATATTATTCTAAAATACTGGACTTCGTGATAGGCCAGGTCCTTTAAAAAAAAATAAACCCACCGGAAATCTCGACCGCCGGACCTCGAGTGGACGGTCTTGAGAACGTCGAGAGCCGTCTCGACTCGGAGCACTTTGTGAGTGATTTCACAATTGAGCAACACCTCCCGTTCGTGCTGGCGGATGGAGGTGATGTATCCTGGCCAGATTTCTAGGCGATGCTGCGTGACCTTGTGAACTACGAGCGGGTTGTTGTCAAAGAAGTTTCGACCTGAAAGAGTAACTGTTAACCTGGCTGCACGGAGATACTGATCCGAATTGATGCACGTAGACGGGTCGCCTATATTCGAATTTCAGGGTACATCAAGTCCACGGAACCGGCTGACACCAGCATACACGGGTGGCCACGTTTTAGAAAATGAAAATCAGCATGATTAGAAATGACTGAAACATGAATTTCCCAATTAAAGGCTGGCACTGTTAGTTTTGGTTGATGCCGAGAAAGGGTGAGTGTATATACAGCAGGTGCTGGGACGTGGTCCGATTTCTTTGCTAAGGGTTCGAAAAAAAGAAGTAATTTAGCCACAAGAGCCATATCACCGGATGGCAATGAGCACGACCGTATCCGGGGGGGGGGGGGGGGTCAAACCCCACAAAAATAATCATTTTTTATACGGTTTAACCTATGATTTATGTCTTTTTTGTATTTCTTGGTCCGACCCGCGGGCAATCCTCCCCCCCCCCCCGAAATAAATTCCCGGATAGGGACCCAGCAATGAGCCTCATTGTTCCTTCAGCCTAAGATGACTGCGAATCGTATCTGACAGCGCTAGTCTGACGCGCAAGCTAAGATTCATTCTAGCAATATTTCGGCCCTTCGTGGCAAGGGTCCTCTTCAGGACAAGCTCAGAAACGAACCTTTTGATCCCTGATGATAGAACGCGTAGCACAGGTTTCTAGAATCATAATAGTTTTCTAGAATCAATCTCAGCGGACGTGTCCGTTTAACGCAGTCAAATACTGTCGGCTCTACCCCAACTTTCAAACGGCACGTGGCTTAAGTTTGGTCTGTGGGAATACTTTTCATCGAAGGGATTACAAGGGGATTCACCGACTCCACCACTGCTCTCATGAATTCTCAAGTAAGGTTAATGACAGCAAACAGATCAGTGTCTTGCCGGCCCGTTTTTCAAGAACCAGCGGTTGAATGAACGGTCGTAGGATATTCGCAACTTTCTGGCAGAAAAGGACGGCCCACAGCGACTACACCGTAATTTCATTTCTTTTTTAACAGGTCTCTGGGAAGTCCTTGTCGAACAAGACCAAAGGTTTCGATGGGATCCCAAAATCTTCAGTTCAGATCTATTCAGATATCCGTTTTTCGCTGTCAAATATTCAGATATGGATTCAGCACATGGTTTACCCTATAGCCTACGTCGTATCTCCTTTCTTCCTTACTTCTGCCAACTTCCGGTTTCGGCCGGATTCCGGACAAACTATTTGTCTGACAAAAAATAAAGCTCAAAAATGAATTCAGCATGTCTCCTTACATCCAACCTCTAATCAACTTCAGATTAAACTTTTACTTGTAACAAATTTTCCGGTTTCAGCCGGATTCCGAGCGATCGACACGTCTGGTCAGAACATGATTGTCATACACAAATTCAACATGTCTTTTTACCTGCAAATTGAACATCTTATCTAATTTAAATCAAACTTTTACATTTAACAAATTCTCCGGTTTTGGCCGAATTAACTGTCCGACGAGAAAATAATATTCATATTCGGACTCAGCACATCTCCTTGGCCCTAATCGAACCTCTAATCAACTTCATACTCAACTTTTATTTTTCACAAGTTTTCCGGTTTTTGCCGGATTCCGGGTAAACTATTTGTCCGACAAGAAAATAAATTTCATATTCGAATTCAGCATGTATCCTAACCCTTAAATCAACTATCTAAATAGCTTTCAAAGAATATTTTTTACCCCTCAACTTGGAACCCCTCCCCCACCCTCAAATATGGGGCTACAGAGCCCATCTTCGAACTTGACCTACGGGATCCTCCTACAAAGGTTCATCAAAATATCTCAATCCCCTCGAGAGTTAGCGTGCGGACAGACGGACAACTCTCGCCATGTCATAGGTATCCTTCTACTTACGTTTTGGGATCCCACAAACAAAATCGGCACGGTTCCTACAGACAAACTTCAATCAGATAGGTTCCGGGTTCGTCATTGTCTTGCGAACTAAGAGCGTGCTCCAGCCTACTTACCGTAGTTCCTACGCATGCCGTTACGAATTATGTCTTTTTGCCGTCAAGGCTGTACGATTTGTCTATGTTCCAGCAGAATATCATGCCCCGGACGAATCCGACCCGTCACGTTACAGAGATGCGTAGTTACCATGCTTACTATGCTCCCGAGCATGGTAAGCAAATAGTTACTATTGAGAGAAGGTTGGATGGTCAGCGGAGTAACTTTTTACGGGGCTGGAACGAATAACAGTGATTATTCTTAGAAGGGTGGCACACGCTCTAAGTCTTTTGAGTGAACATACCGATAAGTGCTAGTCCCAGCTGGCTCATTGCTCGTCTCAGAATGATGTTCAACACCTGTTGGAAGTTGTAATCCTGTGGCATCACCTCCCCAACTTTCTTGATCGTAACACGAATCGCAACGTTGTCAAAACGTCTCTCTGAAAGTAGAAATGTCAGCTATCACTTATGATGTGCGAGTAAAAAACGTCAGTTTAAAAAAAGGTCTCTCCGTAACATACACAAAAATGCAGTGTGTCTGATTCTTTAATTCAGACCCAATTTTACTTTGAGGGGTACCTTTATTTATTTATTTCGAAATCGAGCAAGTTACAAAAAGAAAAACATAACAAACGAAGAAGCAAACCCGTATTTATCACAATTAGAAGATCTGTCCTTTGTTCTCGTAATCATTAAACTATGTTGAACTTGATTTGAGTGTGGAATCCTTCAAAAAGAATGAAAAAAAATAAATATATTAATTTCTTCCCATTGTGCACGAAGCCAAGTTTTAGTGGGCGGAAGAAATTCGACGGCGAAGTTAGAGGGCATTTTCTATTCCAGCCGAACAAAAAAAAGTGAAAGTAAAAAATGGTCTTACCAGTCATCAGGACCTTCTCGGCGCCCAGGTCAGTCACAGAGAACATAACAGTTCCGTCAAAAATGTAAGAACCGAAATGGGAAGCCAAGTTAGACAAGATTCCTTGCTTGACCTTAGGTCGGTCCTCAATCGGGTCAAAGTCTACGCGGTACTGTCGAAGTGTCCAATCCGGCTTGCGAAGCAACTGGAAAAAGTTGGAGGCCAGTTCCACTGTTTGACCATGAGCACCTGAAACAGGGACGAATTTAAGCTCGCAGATTTATCTCAATCTATCTTACACTCAACAATCATCTCGGCAAGGCCCATTATCATCTTCTAGTTAGGAAGATAGTAGCCTTTAACTTCTTCCCTTGCTCACTTCTGTCTCACTTCACGTCGCATCTGTGTGAACGGCGCCGATCGAAACTTAGGGAATATTTAGTTATAGTAGGCCTAATGAGAGCACAAATGTTCGGGGTTTTCTTGATTAGTGTATGCGAGTGAAACATTACTGTAGTTGAAGATCACGATAAACAAGACCAAAGGTTCCGATGGGATCCCAAAAATGGAATATCTGATCCAGACAATTGGATCTTCGAGATATCCGGTCTTCGCCAGACTCCTTGAACATTTCTACTATTTAAATTTAGAACAGACTAAGGCCTAATCTATTAATCTGGCTAATTATCTGAGTTAGTCAGCTAATCTGAGCTTGTCAGCTAATCTGAGATAATCTGGCTAATCACCTGAGAAAACCAAGTTCAGATACGGATTCAGCATGTTGTTTACCCTTTACAAGGCTGTTTTACTTAGGCGAAATTGATCGAACCTTCCTGCCTAACTTCTGACAAATTTCCGGTTTCGGCCGGGTTCCGGGCCAACTACTTGTCCGGCAAAAAGCTAAAGCCCAAAAATGAGTATAGCATATCTCCTTACCCCTATATCGAAACTAATCGACTTAAGAATGAACTTTACCTTTTACCAAAGTACCGGTTTTGGCCGGATTCCGGGTGAATCACTTGTTCGGCGAGAAAACAAGTTTGAGATACAGATTTAGAATATCCGTTTACACGCGGATCAAAGGTCCAAACAACTTCAGAATAAAATTTGTTGCTAACTAACTTTCCGGTTTTGACCGGATTCCGGACTAAATAATTGCCCCGCGAGAAAATAAGTTTCATATATGGATTCAGCATGTCTCTTTACTCTTTACTCCTAGATCGACTACCTCATCGGCTTTTTATAATAGTTTGTTCTTCCCTTAATTTGACACCCCCCCCCCCCCACCCCTACAGCTATCTGCCCATCTGTTACCTGTACTTCGACCCAACGGACCCTCACACCAAATTTGAAGAAAATATCTCAATCCCTTCGAAAGTTATCGTACTAGTAGACGGACAACTTTACGAAGTAACAGGTATCCCGTCACTTAACGTTTTGGGATCCCAAAAATCGCACGCTGAAGTACCTATCTCCTGTTTCCCTGATCTATGAAGGTCTCCATACTTTGTCCTACTGGGACATTTGCGCATCGACGGAGTTATTCAACGGGACAAGCCATCACTACGTGTGTTCAAGAATGTTCTGGTGGCACTGCATCTACCGCTGAGCTCTTTTACGCCCTTCAAAAATCGAATGAGGAATTGCCGCCAGATCCGGTAGAGAAACAAAAACAATAACACGTTAGATCTTGATGTAAGTTATCTGAAGGGCGGAAAAAGCGACTAGGCTTCCGGTTCATACCGAGTCGTGCATTGCCTTAGCCCCGTGGAAAAGCCGACCAACAGTCAGCACTGAAGTCTGACGCCAGAACTGACAAACTTGATGAAGTTTGACAGAGGGGAGCTGGGTAGAGCACACATAGATGCAGAGGCGTTTTAAACAGTTCCAAACATGGCTAGACCTAATAGGAATTGAAACTAGCCAAACAAATCTGGTTAAACGTACACTAAAAAGTAGCATGTCAGTGTTTACTTTGTGCTAGGGCATCTAGAGGCAAAAATAACTAATCTGGAAGGAGTTTTATGAAGGGCGTATCAGCTGGCATCATCCATCGACATTTCGTGCGGATGGCATCTTCCATCACAATCCACAACGATCCACGCGAAAACGTTCCTAAGGGGTAATCGTTTCTTACAGCTGGGTCGTCCGGTCGTCCTAATTTTACAAGACATAGAACGTGCGTCGACTGAAAAGCGCCGGGATGAGGGTTCGAACTCGGGACCCAAGTCAGCCAAGCACAATGCCGTAATACATTCTGATGGTAGCGAGAAGACTACCTTTTTAGAGGGCTAAAAAAAGCTAATAGCAAAAGCGAATAACAAGACCCGAGGAAATTCACTAAAATAAAGCTTCGATACTGAATCAGTAGAAGTTTTCTCGTGTCTTACTTAACTCGCTTGAAGAACAACCTCTAATGTAGATCACAAGATAACAAGGAAGATGTGAACTTCGGCATTTTCTTGGGAATTACGAATTCTTGTCCATGCTAGCAAAATCACAATCGACAAGACCAGTCGTAGTGAGTGAATAGCTTGGCAGTCTAATCTCGCGTTCGACTGTTTAAGGCTATACAATGGTACAGACTCAGCAATGCAGTCGATCGCGTCTTTTATATTCCTCGCGATTACCAGAGCGAATCCCTTGCAAACAATTTCCAATAGATTTTAGTCGTATCCAAACGATCTCTGGTCATGCAATACTGCATACATAACCTTGCATAACTAACTAACATGCATAACTTTGGAACGGGTAACGGACGTGCATGAGACTTGAGAAATGTTAAGAACAAATGTCTCAGATGTTCAGTTTCAAATCCGGACCGGATCCACTAATGGGGGGGGGGAGCGAACCCTGAACTAGTAACATGCATAACTTTGGAACGGGTAATCGGACATGCATGAAACTTGACAATAAATGTTCAGTTTCAAATCCGGACGGGATCCGATAACTGGGGGGAGCTGGAGAGGGGCACCGGAAATCTCGTGACACGCTTAAGGTCGAGGGATCGGGATGGCACTTGCAGCGGCAAACAAGCATAAATCCTAGATACATTATTGACAGAACAGGACCGGACCGGGGCATTGTGGGTGGAGCTGGAGGGGGTATCCCAGAATGTCGGTGATCTAACTTGGGGTACTTCCAGATTATCTATGACGAGGAAACTTTGCAGTCGTATCAGGGACCGGACCACATTGATGTGGAAATAGTCACATTCCCCTATTCGATCATCGTGATAAGTGGCAAGAGCTAATGTCTCAGATCTCCCTTTTCAAGTCCGGACCAATTCCGATAACGATGTGTGGAGCTTGAACGGGGCCGGTGGAAATCTCGTGAAAATCCTTCCAACTACTTTGGTCAGATCCAGCTCGAGCACAGAATTATCACAGCTCGAGTATTTGCTTCTACCTTCGATTAGTTATACGAGAATCGGAACCGGAGTACGATAAAAACTTCTATTCTGAAACAGTTGGCAATGAGTGGAATAACCACTTCAGATACTAGATCAAGCCCGTCTTCTGATGAAAGGAATATAGGGAGAAAGATCCAGCTTGACAACTGCAACCCCTATTTGACATACATGCTAACTGTTTTTACAAGTGTCATATGAGCTTTCAGCTATTGTTCTTTGAAAATTCAACATGCACATATATGATCCCGCGTAAAACAAGGGAGACTGGTACCCCTGTTCTGATTTTCTTCTTCTTCCTTGAGACAGGAGCCCCATTCTGGTACATCTATTCGTTCCTTCCTTTGCCGAATTTCGATGGTTGGGACCTCGTTTCCCTGCTTGGATAGCTATTACAAGTATTTTCAGCCCTACTGCATTAAATAACTCCATACGTATATGCTGGAAGAGGTCTGAAATGCAATTAGGCCATAAAATGGGTTGAAACGGTTGCTATACGTGCAACAGGGAAGTCTACGGCTTTGACACATTGTACAGAACCGGTTTGGTGACTTTTCACAAAAATTGCAAGCCCGTTATCATGTCTGAAATCACGGGTTTTGAAAGCGGATATGAGCTAAACAAAACACGAAAATGTTTTTAAGCAAAGGATTGGAAAGTTTAGACACAAAGACATTGGGACTCAACCCCATCGCTACGACGGACTTTATTCAAACATGAACAAGGATGGAAATTATCCGAATATGGACAAGGTCAGAAATTCTAGGTTGTGTCAAGGATAACAGAAATACTATGTTGCGACATTTTTAAAGAATTTGGAACATTTTCGCACCCGCAATGTACAGATCGCCCACACTGAAGTAGCTAGTTCAAACTAGGACTTGGCACGACCACGTGAAGTTCTAGTGGCGAGGTTCGGATGTACACTGAAGTCCGCCAAGCTCAAAAGTGTTTTACCTCAATTCTCCTTTTTAGCGTTTTTGGCTATGAGATGAAGCCAATTCTCTTTTCCTTGCGTTCTTGTCAAAAACCAGAACGGAGAAAGCTTCACAGTCCGCAGAAACGAAAAGTTGCTCCGACAGTCACGTCTCGATTCTCATTCTCCATAGTCCTCATTGGTCAACAAAGGGTGGATGCTCAATCCGAATTAACGGGTATTAACGGCTGGCTAAACTTGTGTTTTTGCCAAAAACAGAACTGAGAATCGACAATGGAGAACTGTCAAAACCACAACTTATTACTACTATCAAGAACAAATAATCAGATAGAACTTCCGTCTCCCTATCTCTGTACTATGACTGTGCAGAGTCGAGTATTTCCCCGTACCTTTTCCGCTGTGAACGAGCGGAGGTTAGTATTCATTACCTCTACAATTAGCTATATCGCTGTGAAACCCACTTGAGCAAAAGTAGAAGACAAAGCTGGTTGGTTCTTTCGACGCGTTCAAGAGCGGGTCAGCGCGAGGAGTGCGCCTCCTGCACTTTCTTTCTCTGCGATGAGCAACGGCGAAGACGGAAGTACAGTAAGACAAAGCACTGAAAATCCAGTGTTTTTAAGAACAAAAATTCCAAATTTCGTTTGTCAAGGCCGCTAAATGGCAATCATCCGGAGTATCACCGTATAAACCAGACGAATAAAAAAAAAATAACGACGATATTCGTAGATATAGTGAGCTTGCATTTACGTTTGGTCAAAGCCATACTTTACCGCTCAATATAGCGGTGTTATGCTCGTTTCCGGGATCGCAAACGAAACGGCTTCAACAACCCTAGAAGATTGCAAGTTTGCAAGTTTCAGGTTTAAGTAAATACAAGGCCTCATTACCTTGCTTCGCAACGCTTGCGGGTCTCGTTGCAACCATGGCATGACCGCCATCTGTATCGAAACGCGAGAGACGACCACGACTTGACCCTCGTCCAGCAGACACTTCGCCTCCGTTGCCATTGCCGGGCCCTAAAAAGGATAACAGAGTTACGGGTCACCGTTCCTACGACCAAGGCCGTATCCACAAAAGTAATCATTTTTACAGGTTTTTCCCTCTGACTATGTCTTTTTTTGTCCGACCCCCCCCCCCCCCCCGAAATAAATTCCTGGATACGGGCCTGTCTACGATACTATCACCCTAATAGCACAAGGCTAACACGTGTGGAAATTGAAAACAAAAAACACTCACGTACAATAAGAATAAAACCAATAATATTCAGGCTGATTCCGTAATATATCCACCCATTTTTAT
This sequence comes from Branchinecta lynchi, assembly GCA_023053575.1. Lineage (NCBI taxonomy): Eukaryota > Metazoa > Arthropoda > Branchiopoda > Anostraca > Branchinectidae > Branchinecta > Branchinecta lynchi. The sequence continues at coordinate 18,398,587 of JAKZAP010000008.1, forward strand.
TCCCGAGAATCTTCAACGCGTAGTAGGTTTATTCACCGTGAAAGTCATTCGTATCAATTCACAGTCATGGATTTAGCAACGCAATTAACTTAGGGTCTACATTGGCCGCCATACCGCATTGGTAGGGTCTTAACCGTAGCATAAACAAGCATGACGAGGAATCGCAAGCTATAAAACCGGAATACCGACCGCATTCGGTCACGGTCACCCCGTGTGACAAGGAGAGGATAGTATAATAAGGGTCGGCTTCAATGACCGGAAATCCCGAGGGGTTGATAACTCGACACGTAAAATGTCTTCTACTTCTGTTCAAGACTATATATGAAACCTCAGCATAAAACACACCCACTTCTTGTCTTTTCTCTGGATAGGTGTTTGTCTGTTCTGACCGAATCGGTGACTAACCGGTTGCTTAATCCCGTTTTCAAACTCAAACTTCAGAGTTTACTGTTTGCTTTTAATTAGCCTAATTAGTGTTTTCACGACTCCGGGGATCCTCGCCCGGTCATCTTTTCATCAACGTTGCAGGCAAACTTTGAACTTGCAAGCTCACAAAGTTCGACGATCTGAGTTTTAAGGACAAAGAAATTGTGACAGGCGAACAAAAATGATACTTAAAAAAGGACCTTTGAGTTTGAGGGTAACTCCAACTTCCATAAAAACGCAACTAATGGCTAGATCATTCCAAGTCGCGACTCCAAAGGGGAGATCGGTGCGATCGTGGAGTCCTCAAGTGGCATTATTCAGAAGTTCTCTTATGGGAAAGCTCACTCAGAAGAAGAAACAAGAGCTAGAAACTCATATGGCACTTGCAAGGCTGGTTCAGAAGATGTAATATAGAATTTGCCTTTTCGTGGGTTTGTTCTGATCAACTGTAAGCAAAACCCTTGAGATAAGAATGACCAGGACTTAGAAATCACGAGAATGTATCGTTTGGTAAAAAGTATATTATTTTTGAACTTGGCTGTAATGATGCGCACTTTAAAGGCGCTGGAAATTCACCTGTAAGCAAAACTCTTGAGGCAAAAAGACAACAGGCCCTTGGTGATCATTAGTATAGATCTTTTGGTAAAAAGTATTTTTTTTTATCTTTTCGGTTAAGATGCGCACTTTAAGGGTGCTAGAAATAAATTTGTAAGCAAAACCCTTGTGGCACAAATAATCATGGGTTCAGATTTATCTTTCGATCAAAAGTACTTTTCGACTTAGTGGTTAAGATGCGCAATTTAAGGGAGCTAGAACTTCATTTGTAAGCAAAACCAATGAGGCAAAAATGATAATGGGCTCACGTCGATTATGAAAATGTATATTTTGCTTAAAAGTATTCTTCTTACTTTGCGGTCAAGGTTGGTACTTACAGGAATAGTCGGATTGGAAAGTGAAGGGAAGTTGGAAAGCCAATCTTGTGGAATCTCCAATATTCCAGCCAAGTCTCATCGTCCTAGAACATCTCGAAGTACCTTAACTCGCGATCATCGGAATTCCGGACCCCCCCCCCCCCCCCCCTCTAACTTCACCCACAGTGCCCAGAGCCAATCCGGTTCTGTAAATTATTTATCCTTAGCATCTGTTTGTTATTCCCACAAAGTTCCAGTCTAAGCCGGTCACGTATTCCCCCCGACCATCCCGCATAGCTGTCGGAGCCGTTCCGGACACGAGAAAGAATTTCAAATTCAAATTTCACTTGTTCCATCACCCGTTCCAAAGTTACAGATGACTCAATATTCCGGATTCCCCCTCCCTCCAAATTTTTATTTCCAAAATCAAAACAGTTTGATCGGGTCCCTGATATGCCTGCCAAGTTTCGTCGTGAAAATCCCCAAAACCGCCATCACAGGAATTTCGAGAAACACCCCGCCACCCCCCAAGTGTCCGGTTTCAGTCCAATTGTGTATAAGATATATCTAGAGTAGATGCTTGTTCTTCCCAGAAAGTTTCACTCCGACCCTTCCATTCTAACTGCTTCTCGGGATCCCCCCCCCCCCCCCAACTCCCCCATAGCTGTCGAATCCGCTCCGGATTTCAAATGGGACATCAAAGATATGTGATCTATTCATTAATTAAGTTTCATTCAATCCGATAACCCGTTCAAAAGTTACACACAACTCAAATTTCTCCCCCCCCCCCCCCCCCGAAGTGTCCAGATCCATTCCGGTTGTGTACACGAATTTATCTAGAGCCAATGGCTGTTATTCCCAGCAACTTCCGCCACCTCTCCAGTCTAAATGTTTCACGAGATTTCCGGTCTCCCCCCTACATACCCCACATCTGTCTAACCCGGTCCAGACGTAAAATTAAACATTCTTCAGTTATTAAGTTTCGTTTGAAACCAATCATCCATTCGAAAGTTACGCAGGACTCAATATTTTGTTAGTTTAACTGGGTCCCTGACATTTTAGCTTCGCACAGCGGTTACTAGAGCTGTGATGAAACTCTTAACCAATCACTGTCTTCCCATGCTTTTTCCAAACAAACATCTCCCATTGCCCTACTGCATTATATCACGACGATTCTCATGTGAAGTGTTATGAGCCAGCGCTGATCGAGTTTCAGTAGGGATGTCCGTGTCCGCTAGCGGAGCTAGTGTCGCTGTGATTTAACTCTGAGCGTGTTCCATCCTACTTACCGTAGTTACTACGCATGACTTCACGAATTCTGGCTTTTTGCCGTCAAGGCTGGAACGATTTTTCTATTTTCCAGCAGGATCTCACGCCAAGGGCGAATCCGACCAATCACGTTACAGAGATCCGTAGTTACTACGCTTACTACGCTCCCGAGCATGGTAAGCAAATAGTAACTATTAGTTACTATTCCGACAAGGTTGGAACGGTCAGCGTAGTAACTTTTCGTGAGGATGGAACGGGAATAGTAACTAATAGTAACTATTGTTAGAAGGGTGGAACACGCTCTCTGTGTCACTTTTCTAAACTTTGCGCGGTACTCTCTTGAGTTATTTTGCTCTGGGAAGTACACTAACTCGAAAACAGCCGACTGACCAACCGACGGAAAAGTGATCGATATATGGCACTTAGCCGGAAGGCAAGTGTGATAAAACTAGAAACACCCACGACTGACTTTTTCAGTAGCCGCTTCCCTGTTGGGAATAGACAAACAGGATTTCGGGCCGGATTTTGCCACTGGTCACAAAGCCAAAGCAATCTTACCTTTTTGGTACAGAATTGAGTATGGTGCAAAACCTGGCAAATTTTAATCCGCCAGCACGTGACCCTGATCGTATTTCCGCAATATTAGCTCAATACGGAGAAAATCGCATAAGTCAGCGGGAGCCGGATCCGCTTCGAAAAATAAATGTCTGAATAAAAAAATGTTGAAGTGCCGTTACCAGGGCCGTATCCAGGGGGGGGGGGGGCTTAGGGGTCCCCCCCCCCCGAAACATACACAAATAATCATGTTTTATAGGCTTTTCCCTTTGATCTGAGTCTTTTTTCTCCGAACCGCGTCATCAGGAGCTAGAATTCTTAGAAAAGAGATTGGATGAAACGATTAGGCACAAGTGAATTTTTTTTATTTTATGTTTACCCCCTCCCCCCCGCCGTTTTGATAGACAAAATTAGTTGCTCATTTAAGTTGAAGATGTGCAAAATATGACTTTCACGTTTAGATGTAATAGCTCAAAATGAATTATATATATTAGTAATAATCTGTATACGATATAGAGTGGTAATTTATATACTATACATGATATTGAGTTGACAAAATCACTACAAAATCTTTAATTGTGTTTAACATGTAATGTTTACATAGCCATCATGTTTCCCATATGATCAATAGGTTCAGGACAAAGAAGGCAACACAGTGATTTGTGAATTATAAGAGGATTACGAGACCAAGAAGATTAGTGGGACCAATATTGCTGGGCGACTTTTGCTTGTGTCTGTTGAAGTTTAGAGCGTTTTTCAGGACACACATGAGAAGTTTGGAAAGGAAATTTGCATTCCTTTTCTAGCTTTCAGCTATTCGGATTAAACTTGATTGATTGATTGAAAAAAAAAAAAGTTATGGTCTATCTTTCTCTTTCACATACTTTGTAATTATAAACTATTTATGACAACCCGGAAGTGCCTACACAAACGAAGATGGCAGTGCAAACTCCCTCAAATGGCTCCAAAGCTGGGAAACCCTTACCAATTGACAATGCTGACATTTGTTGAATTGGTGCCACAGGGGCTGGGGCAGGTGCTGGCCTTCCAACCTCTGGCTCTGGTCGGCGGGCTGCTTCTGGCTCAGATCCACGTGCTCGTCCTCTTGCCCTTCCTCGGGCTCTTCCAGCTGCTCCCTCCATCTCTGAAAATAATAGAAATGATAAACTTTTCCCAATCAGTTCAATCCACCGTGTGATGTGATTCCCTCACTTTTGATGCTGCATCACTGTAAATAGTGAATTGATAAACAAAATGCTCCCCTGGTGATTTTGAATCCATGAGCTACGCTATGTAGATAAATATTTCTGGAGCCCAAGCTACTTTGAAACATATGTCAAACAATGTATACAACGGACACGTCAGCTACGATGCTTCATCAGCGATATTCCGGCCCTTCTTGGCAAGGGTCCTCGTCAGGCTGATCAGGCTCGTCAGCCTTTAATTAGGTTAGATTATCCAGAGTTTGGTATAGTCTATTTAGCATTAGGCATGGGGTACCAAAAAATAAGGGATCTGTGACTGACTGCCTTGGAGGTAGCCAATACTAACAGAAGAAAGAGAATACTCAAAGATACACAGCAGACAAAACTGAATGAATCTGATTTTACTCTTTAAGCCAAAAGAAACCTGAAATCTTTCTTTTTTTGTTGCATTTTTTCGGATGTACCTTCACAATACACAATACCTTGACAGGGCAGAAAGAAAGGTTCGAGAAAGCATTTCCATAGGGAAAGGATCTTCATGACCATGTTTTTGGAATCTGGAGAGACCTAAAATATGCCAAAAACACTGTTCTCCAGCCTCACACGACCAGAGACCACCTTGTCCTCAGTCCCCACCAGGGGCGTCGCAAGGGAGGGGCAGCACCCCCAACCTTCATGAGATTCGGTAAAATTGTTCAGTATTTTTTCGATAGCAGACTGTTCGTTATATTTACGGGGATTCGGTAGTTATATAGAATCCTAAATAGGCTATCTGTACAAATCTCTTTGGTATAATGATCAGGATTCAGTATAATTGCCAGTATTTGGTAGTTATTGTTTGTATTGTAGTATTGTTCGGTATTTTTTCGATAGCAGAACTTTTCTTTAGATTTACGGGGATTCTGTAGTTATACAGAACCCTAAATAGGCTATCTGTACAAATCTCTTCGGTATAATGATCGGGATTCGGTAATAATTGCCAGTATTCGGTAGTTATCACGAATTTGGTGAGAGAATTTACTGAAATTATTTGGTGTTTTTCGATGCCAGACCTATTAGGTATATTTATGGAGATTCCACAGTTACACAGAATCCCAAATAAGCTACTGGTTCGAAATTATTGGGTATCACGATTGGGATTTGGTAATTTACTGGGTATAATTTCCATGATTAGAAAATTAACCACGAATCCTGACTTTGTTCCAGTTTCGACGAAAGTATACCAAATATGAATATTGTTCGGTAGTCTTTCAATACGAAAACAATTCGGTATAATAACCGGGATATGATCGTTATACAGAATCCCGAACATGCTATCTGTGTAACTTATTCGGTATAATAACTGGGATTCGGGGACTTATTCGTTATAATTGCCAAGATTCAGTAGTTACCACGATCCTCGAATCTCAGAAGAGGTCGAGTGAAGTACTGGTCGCAAACAAAAGGGATGATCTATGATATCATTGATAGTCCTTACTTTTATTTTGGATCTCAAAAAGAATATCTAATCATAAATATTTTGAAAATTCCGCTTGCAGTACTTTTCGTAATATTCTCTATTTAGCGTTTTAAGCCAGTTTTAGGATTGAGATTTCGAAACATTAAAAGCTAGAATTTGGATAGAAATTAAATTTGGCAGGAAAAAGCAAAAAAAAATGTTGCCTGCGCCGCTCACTTTATGTGATTATAGGTAGTATATTAACTAGATTACAGTTGCTGCTGCTGCCGGAACGTCACTCCATCCGGTTTCTGGAACTTCTTAGAGTCTCGGTATTTATCAAAGGTAAATGATAGAATTTGTAAGAGCAGCAGTTAAATTTTGGTCCATGTGAGCTTCGCCAAAACGCCGCCTTATAGTTGGCTTATCGTCGTTCTTGCTGGCTTTTTTTGTTACTCTTCCACGTAATTATTTCTGTCCCATAATTTAAAGCTCGAATTCCTAGTTCTAGGATTTGGTAAAAAATTCTGAAAGATTCGGTAAAATTTTCTCTGAACCCCCCCCACAGAAAATGCACTTCCAACGCCCCTGGTCCCCACACCTCTGTCTGCCCCGGGAAAACAGCAGCTTCAGCTGGCCCTAGGAATGCAAAACCCCTTGCCACTCAGTTTTCGGAGCTGCAGCAGCAACATCTTTCTTTACACAACACCTTGATGAAAAATCAAGTTTACTGGATCAGTAAGTAATTATCAGACATTGAACTGTGAACACATTGCACCAGCTACTCGTTTGAGGAAGCGTATGTCATACCAAGGTAGACCCCTCGCCATAATCGAGCTCTTGTAAATAGGGTTTTGGAGGACTTGGACAAAACTAAATAGTGATGTCATATTTCCCAGTTACTAGGCTTAAATTTGGTGCATCTCTTTTTAAATTCTCTTCAAGCACAGATAATTGCAATTTAAGTCATCCAGTTTTTAGCATTCCAGAAATCTGGTTAACGTTAGGTAGTGAATACTGCAAGACTTTTTTTTATGTCTAAAAATGTAACTTTAGCATATATTAAGTTCTTAATTTATCATTACCAGGTGACTGTTGTGAAAGCAGAAAACATAATATGCTTAAAGAAGCATACCTCCTCAAATGCAGCTTTACTGTGCAGATCAAATGCACATGACCGCAACTGCAAGCTACTCATCGGGATTCGACATCCTTATTGCTTGGTACACCACCGTTCAGTTATTTTAAGATTGATCAGTTTATATAGAAATGAAATGTATGTATATGATTGTACTATACTACCAAAAGTTCGTAGCCAGTTAGTTGGCTACACTTGTCCCCCCAGAAAGACTCAGTAGCCAGTCAGTTGGCTACATATGTCCCCCCAGAAACACTCTCAGAAGCAAGTTAGTTGGCTACACATGTTCCCCCAGAAACACTCTCAGTAGCCAACTAGTTGGCTACACGTGTCCCCCCAGAAACGCTCTCAGTAGCCAATTAGTTGGCTACACATGTCCCCCCAGAAACACTCTCAGTAGCCAGTTGAATGAAATGTATGTAGATGATTGTACTATACTACCAAAAGTTTGTAGCCAGTTAGTTGGCTACACTTGTCCCCCCAGAAAGACTCAGTAGCCAGTCAGTTGGCTACATATGTCCCCCCAGAAACACTCTCAGAAGCAAGTTAGTTGGCTACACATGTCCCCCCGGAAACACTCTCAGTAGCTAACTAGTTGGCTACACATGTCCCCCCAGAAACACTCTCAGTAGCCAGTTAGTTGGCTACACATATCCCCCCAGAAACACTCTCAGTAGCCCCAACACGTAAGTGGAGGGATACCTATGACATTGCAAAAGTTGTCTGTCAGTCCATCCGTCTGTGAGCATGATAACTCTCGAAGAGAATGAGATATTACGTTGAAACTTGGTGTGAGGGTTCTTTGGGTCAAGGGTAAGGTCGAGTTTGTAGATGGGCTCTGTAGCCCTAATTTAGGGGTGGGGGAGGAGGTTCAAATTAAGGGGCAAACAAATTATGTATAAACGGCTAATGTGATAGTCGATTGTGGGGAAAGAAGACATGCTGAACAAGACGATGAAAGCCATTTTCTCTCCAGACAAGTAGTTCGTCCAGAATCCAGAGAGAACCGGAAAGTTTGTTAAAAGCAAAAGTTTTATTTGAAGTTGATTCTATGTTTGATTTAGGGATAAGAAGACATGCTGAACGCTTGTGCGAAAATCATTTTCTACCCAGACAACTAGTTCATCCGGAATCCAGACAAAACAGAAAATGTGTTAAAAGTTTTATTTTACGTTGATTAGATGACAGATATAAGGGTAAGAAGAGACGGTGAATTTGTACGTTTGCAATGCAAGCTGAAGAAGAAGAATATTCCCAGAAACACTTTACAGAAGCGAAATATGTCACTTTGCTATCCTTCTTGATAAAGACAACTAAGGCACTGTGATCTTCTCTTGGGGCTTAGACCAAACCAGGACCAAACAAAAGTATCATCTTACAAATGACCATCATTCCTAGGACACTTAAGTACCTAATACAGAAATATAGCCATATAACAGGTAATAAAAGGCACAGGACTAATCCGTAGTAGCCTACAGCAGAGGCATTCGTGTGAAAAAAATCAACTGTTTTGAAAAAAAATCGCAGTGCTTTGCACCGACTCGGTTATTTTTACACGGCTGGCCACTGGCTGTTGGCTGGCCAACAGTATTTGGGAGGGGCGTCCCCCCTCCCCCCAGTTGTGACACCCCTGGCCTACAGGAGGGGGATCCATCCTCAAATTTACACAGCCTCGAACCTGTCAATAACAGAATAAAAAGGTTGGAAGGAAATTTCAATCCAGTCCTAACCAGCAAACTGTAAAGAAGGAAACCCTGAGTGACCCAGGACCTGTTTTGGACTGCATAGAAATTTGCATAGAAAGGTTTGCAGGCTAAGGTCGAGGTTGGGTACCACTCCTGTTGTAGGGCTATAGCTGTTTCATTCTGAAACTCATGTTGTTTAAAGCTAGAGGCCTTTCCAACATCTGTACACTTACTTTAAATGGTACAATATCTTCTTTGCGAAGACAATACTTTATTTGCCAATTTCAGATGATGTCTGGCACATGCACTTTAGTGCTACACCAATGAATGAGCAAACTATAATGCTGAAGATGCTGAAATACTGAGCTAAACTAGTTATTTCGTACGAAAATGAAACGCAAACGAGAAAAGAAATTATGAATAGTATATGTTAAGCATTAAATTGCAGTTGCTTAGCTTGCTGATGATCTTTAATTTTTGATCGATGGAAGTAAGATCTATTTCTAGAGCGAAAGAAAATTTCTCGACGCGGACGGCGAGAGCTCTCGGTTTTCTCTTGGCTAGATGGTGCCTGCGATTCAAAATCACATTCAGTTGAGGGGAGGTTGAAAAAAAAACAAGGCCGAAGTTTTCGATGGGATACCCAAACTGTAATGGTTCTTGGAATTCTTGATCAAGACAATTGGGTCTTGTTAATTTCCCGCCCTCGCAAAATCGCTTAAGCGTGTTACAAGTTATGCCTAATCAACGGATGAAAAGGTACACACAATTATACTGTAGTGGAATTACCTGAAAAATTTAACTTTCCAAGTACTTTCCTACCAAATTTTCGGGTTTGGGCAAATTTCGGCAGAATTACTTGTTTGACAAGAAAATAGAGTTCAGGAATGGATTCATTGCATCTTCTTGCTCTCGATCCGAACATCTAGTCGACTGTAGAATAGATTTGTACTTTTACAACATTTCCAAAAAAATAGTTGAAAAAACAAATGCATCATGTCTCTTACCTCTAAGTCGGCTATCTTGATCAGTTTTACAAATATCCTGTTCGTCCCTTAGTTTGAAATCCCTCCCCGTCCCTAAGTGTAGGACCACGGAGCGCGTCGACAGACTTGACCTGTAATTTCACCCAATTGATCCTCGTAACATGTTTCATCAAACTATCTCACCCCTTGAGAGTTATCGTGCTAACAGACGGACGGATTTTTTTTTATTTTGGTGTTATTTTGACTAAATTATGTTTGTATCGGGGTGTTCCTTGGAACAATCCACTATTGCGAGGAGCGCTGTCGCAGCTTTCAGCTTTCGGTTTTCACCATATTTTATGGAGCTTATAACACGTGAACCAATGCAAGTATCAAGTTCAGACTTGGTACAGGGATAATGGGGTCTAGTTGTGCCTTTTGGGGTCCCCCCCCCCACACACCCACCCGGATAAAGGGCAAATGGGCCGAGATTGCCTAGTTAATACTATTTAAATTTGATGAAGACGGTGAACATCCTTGTACTTGTAGACCCTAGGGCTAGGAAGTTATTTTTAAAGTTGCACCTTCCGCACCAATCCCTTTCATGGGCAACTGGGCCCAGATAGCCTAGGAGTAAAGTTCGTCGCCCGTGACAAGAATCAACAGGTATCAAGTTGAAACTTGGTAGGCTTGTGAGCATTGAGATCCCTTTTTCCTTTTTACGGGTCACAAACCCATCCCCCACTTAATTCAGGGTCAAGTGGGCCCAGATTGCCCATCTTTTAATGTTTTTAGCTTGACAATAACCGGAGACAGGGCGATGAAATTCCATAGTGCTTTTGCATCATGAGGTTGGGGATTTGTATGCGGAGTTGAACCACCCCACACCCTCTCCGTCCATGGGCAAGTGTGACCAATTTGCCCATGAGTTAAGTTTTGACCCATGCCTGGAATCAAACTCTAAGCTGGTATAGCCGAGGATATTTAGGTCTAGATATGCAATTTGACCCCCCCCCCAACCCCTCCCGTTCATGGGTAACTGAGCCCATATTTTCCATGAGTGACGTTCGTTTATGGCATGTCTCGAGTTCAACTCTTGTATGCTTGTGGATATGTATGTAGAGATGCGGATTTTGGTGTAACAGCAACAAATAAAACCACTTACTGATCAGTTGGAAACTAGACAATTTTGTCATGTGATCGATGATATGCCGTTCTTAATGAAGTTGTGACAAAGGGGGTATTAGGCTGCTACGATTTGGTTTATTGCATTTGTTATTGCCTTGCTAATGGGAAAGAGGTTTAAAGGGTCTGACTGGCTAGCAAGACATTTAGTATCGAAAATGAAACCGTTCTTGCAAGATCTTGAAGACCTTCTTTGGATTTCTAAATACGGTTTGTTTACATTAAAAGCTATTAAACTGGGATGATTTCAAAATATATTATTTCAATATTTATTTGTTTATTGAGTTTATATAACGTAATTAAACTATTACTTTCACACTCCACGTCTGAGCGTTTGAGCACTTCTTTAGTAATAGATGTTTAAGTTCAGTTAGTTGACATGACAAGTTACGAATGATGAGAGGTTTTACTTCGAGTTTGTATTGTGTTTGATATGTACGTTGACCAGATGAAGAACAGTTGTTTTTTATTGCTATGTTATGTGATCAGAAAATAAATGACGAAAAATGAACTGCTCGGAAGCGTCCTTGAGATTTTTTTGAAAATAAACTGAACTGAACTGAACTGAACTTAATTGAACTGGACGGACAAACTTAACGATGTCAGAGGTATTCCGTTTGACGTTGTGGGATCCCAAAAAGGTTACAAAACATCCCCAATCGAAACTTCCCATGGCGAAACTTCCCCATAAAAAAGTCCCCAACCAAGACGTACCCGACTAAGACAGAAACAAGACCAAAGGTTTCGATGGGATCCCACAAATTTTAATATTTGCTCCCGACAATTCAGTCTTGTAGATATTCGGTCTTCGACAGACTTCTTAAACATTTTTACTATTAAAATTTACAAACAGGTTAAGGCCAATGGTAATAATCGGAGAAAACCAAGTTCGTATTTGACAGTGCAAAACGGATACGCCAGCTGAATCTCACCAAGTTCAGATATATTCAGATATCCGTTTTGCGCTGTCAGATATTCAGATATTGATTCACCATGTGGTTTACCCTATAGCCTATGTCGCATCTCCTTCCTTCCTTACTTCTGCCCAACTTCTATTTCGGCCGGATTTTTTGGGATCCCAAAACGGAAGTGGAGGGATACCTATGACATCACAAAAGTTGTCCGACGGTCTGTCTGTCTGTCCGTCTGTCCGTCGATCCGAGTGATACCTCTCGAGGGGATTGAGATTTCTTTTATGAAACTTGGTGGGAGGATCCCTTGGGTCACAGTACAGGTCAAGTTCGAAGATGTGCTCTGTAGCCCTATATTTTAGGGTGGGGAGGGGTTTCCAATTAAGGGGCGAAACAAATATTTTTTGTAAAGCTGCTGAGACAGTGGATTTAGTGGTAAGGAGACATGCTGAATTGGACTATGAAATTTATTTTCTCGCCGGACAAATAGTTCACCCGAAAACCGGAAAATTTGTGAAAAGTAAAAGTTTAATATGAAGTTGATAAGTTGATTAGACGTGCCGAGTCCGAATATGAAATTTATTTTTTCGCCGGACAATTAATTCGGCTGGAATCCGGGTAGATCTGGAGAATTTATTAAAACTAAAAGTTTTATTTAAATTTGATAAGATGTTCCATTAGCGGGTAAGAAGACATGCTGAATTCGCATATGACAATCATTTTCTCACCGGACGTATGGATCGCTTGGAATCCGGCTGAAACCGGAAAATTTGTTAAAAGTAAAGTTTAATCTGTAGTGGATTAGAGGTTGGATGTAGGGGTAAGTAGACGTGCTGAATTCGTGTTTGAGCTTTAGTTATTTGCCAGACAAGTATTTTGTCCGGAATCCGGCCGAAACCGGAAGTTGGGCAGAAGTAAGGAAGGAAAGAGATACGACGTAGGCTGTAGGGTAAACCATATGCTGAATCCATATCTGAATATTTGACAGCGCAAAACGGATATCTAAATATATCTGAACTTGTCTGGCGTAGCCGGTTTGCACTGTCAAATATGAACCTGGTCTTCTCCGATTAATACCATTGGCCTTAACCTGTTTGTAAGTTTTAAAGTAAAAATGTTGACGAAGTCTGTTGAAGATCGAATATCTACAAGACCGAATTGTCGGGTGCAAATTTTAAAATTTTGGGATCCCATCGAAACCTTTGGTCTTGTTTTGTTTTCTGTTACATTTATATTGGTTTATTTTTGTACTCTGCGTAACAGTCAACTGATCTCGTTTTTGTTCGCTTTTATTTGATTCATAATTGCGAGATGCCTCAATGATGTCTTTTTTGTTTTGCATTTAATTTCTTGTTTTCTTTTGTTATATTTTTCATTGATTGTTAAATGGCCAGTGTCAACCTATATTAAAGCCTCTCTCTACGCTTATAAGTGTTCCATCTCTTGTCACTTCCGAGATCTCTAACACCTTGTGCCATTTCTATCCACCCTAAAGGCACTACGCTGATTCTTGTATCCTCTATAGATTAATTTTTCGAGTCAGATGATGCTCCCGATACTTACTTCTGGAGAGCTGTGCAAGTTTGACTGTTTCTCATCAAGACGAAGGGGGGGGGGAGGAGGGGGGCGTGTCGCTATTTAATCTTTGAGAAGACCTGAAGAGTCAAGCCGGGTTCAATAGAAACCGTGTTAGTTATAACCCAGGGCAAGACAGGTGGCACTGTCCATTTTTGGGGAAACGGTACAATATCTTAAGAAATATGTCCTACTAAGTCTTTTCTGCAACGTCCCTGCACAACAAAATTACCCGTCTGGCGTGGTAGTGAACTGATAAAGTGGATATTTCCTTTTGTCAAAGTCAGGTAGATTCGAAGACAGTCGAACGAAGACAAGGTCAAGCTGCAAGATTTTCTTTTCCTTTTCTTTGACGACTTTCACTAAATTTACCCTAATTAACAGACCTTTGGAAAATTATCTAACAGTTATATCTCGGGTTCAGGCGCACTTCAAAATATATGCTTTGGGACGTTTTGCCGTGGAGGCGTTTGACCGGGGAAGTGAGGGGGTATTCGCCACGGGGACGTCACGCCAGGGGGGGGACGTTTCGACACGGGCACGATCGCCCGGGGACGCTTAGTTGAGACCGGTAGCTCCTCGTACACTTGAACCACGAAGGCGGCTGATGTTCTAATTAACGCTTTCACCCAACATGGCAGGCTGGTCTTGGGGGCTTTTGTTGTTGGAAGCTCGGTGAGAGAAACTTGATATAACGTAGGGAGTATCTCACAAAATTCACCACCTCCCTCCCTCCTACGTCTTAGACCAGTCCAAGTCAAAGTCAAACGTTCCAAAGCTAACTTCAAATGCTCCAAGAGCATTGCTCTGTCTTCTGTTGAGATGTACTAATTTACAACCATACCCTATAGTCACTTTTTCAGATTTACGATTATAACTATAACTGTATGACTAAAGGACTATGGAAATTAAAAACCAGTATGCTGGAAATGCTTGCTTTCAATAACAGCGGTCATGTGCTCTTTTTTGCAAAATAAATCTTGACATTTACGTGAATGTCAAATCAAGAAGTCTTCAGTTGCAGGATTTCCCAACCTTCTCCAAAAAGGAAAGAACGTGGTATAATCGCGAGCTTGTTTTGGCTCTTGTTCACGAAGCCCCCAACAGTAGAATTCTAATTGGCCAATAGATCTTGTTATGTTCTAGTGTTGTGCCGTGTTTTGCGCATATTATAAAAAGCAGAACGTCTTTTAAAAAAGTCAGTACTCATTCACCATCTTCGACTCGAGGAACGGTAGCTGACGTTCGAGTTTTTTGTGCAGCTTCCGACTTTTTCCGACGACTCCGAACGAAACTGCAAAAACAATGTGAGTATTCTGGGAAGTTTTTTTTTGTGAGGGTATGTCGCATGCTCGTAAAAGACCTAGTGCCTTCAACAAGCTTTCGTTCCAGTGTACATCACAATCGGCAAGTGTACCATTTTTTCCTGTACGATCGCAGCTGTGGAAAGTTTGATTGTGGTTTCAAGGTCTAGCGTACTTGATTATTGTTGAGTCACGTCATTCCGGAGTCACGCTTATGGGTATTTGTGACGTTTGTGACCTTTGTACAGTGCCCCATCGAGGTAGTATGTTTTGCCCAGGGAACCGAGACGATTCTGTGTGCGTCGTCGAGTGTAGCATCAAGAACTTACAAACCTAGGCCAGAATGTACTCTTATGCATAAGCCCATTCGACGAAGCCCTGATTGACCAAGTCAGGAAAAGGATCGAGAATCCGCTATGTGAGCTATCGGTTTGCAGTTTGTTTTTACTAAATGAAAGAAAAGAACAAGATCAACCCTGTCGTGAACATCATTCTCTGTTCAGAACATCAATCTATTTAATCAATTTTCGTTTAGCAAAAGTAAGTTAATCAACAGAACACTAACTGCTTCCGAGCTCAGTCTACTTGCTAGTAAATCTAACAGACTCCTTCCATTTCGTGTGTGCCCGCCGCCTGAGGCTGCGTCATGGTTCACGGCAAAAGTCGTGCGGTAATTGATCAAAGGTATTATGTCACCAAACTGGAATTAACGATAAACCCCTACAAAGCTCCGTTGGCCGTGACATGAAGGTTAATACCGGAAAAGGTAACCAAAATAAACGAGCCTCCTCAAACATCAAAACAAAAAACACCAATTGAATACATTTTTTCTTCCCGCTTCATCCTCAAAATGCACGTTGAGATCCAAACAGATCTCTCTCAATCATTAAATTTCAACAGATAACATACAAAACTATGGTAGGTAATAGTGGGCTACCCAGGTTCTTATGACTGTAATGTTCTGTGACCTGGAGCTAGTGTGCAGGAACCTCCACAAGCCTGGTAACATGATGATTTACTTCAACTTGACTCGTGGAACCCACACCCATACAAACGGCAAATTTTCTTTCAGGACAAATTTTAACAACGAATCTTGGCCTTTGGCTCTGGCTCGACTTGCACCGGGTCAGTCTCATAATTTTAAAATTGGATATCCAGAGGGCCTGAGCGCCCGGGACTTGGCGCCCCCTGAGGTGCGACACATGGTCCTTGAGCACTTCGACAAGTTCCCACCGGCTGACCCCCGCATCCACTACCTCCTTGGAATGCTTTACATCTTCCTAGGTAAAAAGATTTTCTTTGTTTTTGATTGTTTCTTTGGGATTAGTGAAAAGTGCACAAGATCCCGATTCTAATATACGTATTTTGTCCCTATTTTTGGGATCCCAAAACGTACGTGGAGGGATACCTATGACATCTCAAAAGTTGTCCGTCTGTTAGCACGATAACTCTCGAAGGGAATGAGATACTTTGATGAAACTTGGTGTTAGGGTTCTTCGGGTCAAGGGTAAGGTCAAGTTCGTAGATCGGCTCTGTAGCTCTATATTTAGGGGTGGGGGTTCAAATTAAGGGAGAAACAAAATATTTTTAAACACCTAATGTGATAGTCAATTATGAGGTAAGGAGACATGCTGAGCAAACCATTTTCACGCCGGATAAGTAGTTTGTCCGGAATACGTCAAAAACCGGAAAGCTGGTTAAAAGTTAAACTTTCACCTGAAGTGGCTTAGATTCTCGATTAAGGCGTAAGAAGAAATTCTGAACACGATGGTGAAAACCATTTTCTCTTCAGACAAGTAATTCGTCCGGAATCCGGTAAAAACCGGAAAGCTGGTTAAAAGTAAAAGTTTCATTGTGTTGCGAGAGCAACACTTTGGTTTTGTCCTCGTTTTTTTTTTTTTTTTTTTTTTTTTTTTTCCTATGACTCCGATTTCATTTTATTCCTGGTAACTGAGAAGGGTCTAACCTGTGCGGTTTTTACGGAAAGTGTGGACCTTAGGCCGGATTGACGAATATGACATTACATTTTGGAAAGCTCCGTAGAACTCTTGCCTGGGGCCAATAAGGATGGTTTTTGCTTGTCATCGAGCCAGAGCCTACGGTTTGCGAAGTGAAGTGGAGTTGTATAGCCTATGTAAGAGAGGACTATCTGAAGTTGTGTAGCGAACCTTTCGTTTCATCAAAAGATGTTTCTGCTTTCGAGTGGAAAGCTCCGTTCTAGCACGCAAGCAGGCGGGCACCAGTTTCAAATTGAAGATGGACTAAAATCTATAAGTGTTAAATATATGCGGCAGTTACCCGGCCCCACAGCCAACATATCTTCTTTGAGTGATAAATAGAAAAATCTACAGAGACAAAAAAGTGGCTTTTTCCCACGGGTCCGAAAGTGCTGCCATCTATTGTTTCTGTCTATGTCTGCGACGATTTCAGCTGAGTTTATAAATTTTTTTTTTTGCACTTTGGTTTGTGGTAGAGTAACGGTATCAGATGTGCCTCTTAAACTTTAAAAGTTCTCTCATTGCTAAGGAAACTAGAGCTTATCCTTTGCTCCTTTCTAAGTCGTGACGTTAGAAAGTTGGCCTACGGCAAAAAAGTCAACTTTTGAACTAAGACAGGTAGAATTTTTTTTTCGACGGCAATCGATAGCCATTGATGGGCTGATCAAAGTATATGTCATCCATTTTTTGGTACAAAAATTCCTTCATGAGATACACCAGTTTGAAAATTTCAAAGGGGTTGACAACTTCATAGTAAGGTACATTGAAACCAAAAATAGGCGATACCAGTTATGATGCATATAGGGGACTTTTAAGCAACAGTCGACTGTTAGCCCATAATCATCTTCGGTAATGAGGGGTTTGCAGCTTTTGCTAGTTGGTATACCTGTTATTTGTTTCCGGTGTATTCGATGGTAAGAACAATTTGGTTCCCAATGGTAAGATATGCAAGGGACTTGTAAGTAATAATCGGCTGTTATGCTACAATCATCTTCTGCGATGATGGGTTTGCAGCTTTTGCTAGCTGGTGTACCCATTATTTGTTTCCGGTTAACTTAATGTATATCACGGGAGAGGGACTTGTAAGTAGGAATCGGTTCACGAGGGGTTAGGAATTTTTGCAAATGGGTGCACATTGTATTCGATTTCTATAAATCTGACGGTAAGAAAGTTTGTGTCGATGGTCTATCAATGTAACCGAGGATTAACTGTTTACACAACGGATACAAACGAAAATGTAAAGCAATGAGGTAGTTTCATAATAATTAATAGTGTCATCTATGGTATTTTAATCCTGAAAAGTTACGGATAGCTTTCTATTACCAACTAGATTATATAAGTCACGATGTCTACGATTGAAAAGGATAAAGTACAATTGACTGCAAAGTTAATTTAGTCCCTTCTTCCTATATTATTTTGTTGTTGTTTTTACAACGCTGAAGAATACCTTTTGATCATATGATTAATTTTTTTAGAACATCCCGTTTAAAAAGCTTATGCTATAATCATCTTCAGCGATGAGGGGCTTGCAACTTTTGATAGCTGGTATATCCATTATTTGTTTCCGGTGAATTTGATGTCAATCACGGGAGACGGACTTGTAAGTAAGAATCGGTTCACGAGGGGCTAGAAATTTTTGAAAATTGGTGCACATTGTATTCGATTTCTGTAAATATGACAGTAAGAAAGTTTATATCGATGGTCTATCGCTATAACCTAGGATTAACTGTTTACGCAACGGGTACAAACGATACGGTAATGTAAAACAATAAGGTAATTTTGTAATAATTAATAGTGTCATCTATGGTATTTTAATCCTGAAAAGTTACGGATAGCTTTATAATATCAACTTGATTATATAAGATATTGTTCCAAGTTTTCATCCTTCACGATATCTACGATTGAAAAGGATAAAGTTCAACTTCGACGGCAATCGATAGCCGCTGATGAGCTGATCAAAGTATATGACATCCATTTTTTGGTAAAAAAAATTCCTTTATGAGATACACCAGTTTGAAAGTTTCAACGGGTTGACAACTTCAGTAGTAAGGTACACACTGAAACCAAAAATAGGCGATACCAGTTGTGAGACATTTAGGGGACTTGTACGCGACAGGCGACTGTTAGCTCATAATCATCTTCGGCAATGAGGGGTTTGCAGCTCTCGCTAGTTGGCGTACCTGTCATTTGATGAACAATTTGGTTCTCAAATGTAAAACATGCAAGGGACTTGTAAGTAATAATCGGCTGTTATGCTACACAAATCTTCAGCGATGAGGGGTTTGCAACTTTTGCTAGTCGGTGTACCCATTATTTTTATCCGGTGAACTTGATGTCTATCACGGGAAAGGGACTTGTCAGTAGAATTGGTGCACGAGGGGCTAGCAATTTGTGCAAATTGTTGCACATTGTATTCGATTTATATAAATCTGACGGTAAGAAAGTTTGTATCGTTGGTCTATCGCTGTAACCTAGGATTTACTGTTAACGCAACGGGTACAAAAGATACTGTAATGTAAAACAAGGTAGTTTCGTAATAATTAATAGTGTTTAATCCTAAAAAGTTACGGATAGCTTTATAATACCAACTAGATTATATAGGATATTATTCCAAGTTTTCATCCGTCACGATGTCTACGATTGAAAAGGATAAAGTTCAACTGACTGCAAAGTCAATTTAGTCCCTTTTTCCGATATGCTTTTGTTGTGGTTAGGGCAATCGATAGCCCTTGAAGAGCTGATCAAAATATATGCCATCCATTTTTTTGAACAAAAATCCTTCCTGAGATAAACCAGTTTGAAAGTTTCAAGGGGTTGACAACTTTAGGAGTAAGGTACACACTGAAACCAAAAATAGGCGATACCAGTTGTGAGACATGTAAGGGACTTGTAAGCAACAGTCGACTGTAAGCAACAGTCGACTGTTAGCTCATAATCATCTTCGGCAACGAGGAGTCTGCAGCTTTTGCCAGTTGGTATATCTGTTATTTGTCTCAGGTGTATTCGATGGTAAGAACAATTTTGTTCCCAATTGTAAGACATGCATGGGACTTGTAAGTAATAATCGGCTTTTATGCTATAATTATCTCCAGCGATGAGGGGTTTGCAACTTTTGATAGCTGGTGTATCCATTATTTGTTTCCGGTGAATTTGATGTCAATCACGGGAGACGGACTTGTAAGTAAGATCGGTTCACGAGGGGCTAGAAATTTTTGAAAATTGGTGCACATTGTATTCGATTTCTGTAAATATGACAGTAAGAAACTTTGTATCGATGGTCTATCGCTATAACCTAGGATTAACTGTTTACGCAACGGGTACAAACGATACGGTAATGTAAAACAATAAGGTAGTTTTGTAATAATTAATAGTGTCATCTATGGTATTTTAATCCTGAAACGTTACGGATAGCCTTCTTCCGATATTGTTTTGTTGTTGTTTTTACAACGCTAAATAACAGCTTTTGATTATGTGATTATTCTTTTTAGAACATACCGTTTAAAAAGCTTCGATAAGTTGACAATTTCAGCATTTAACCGACAGCGAAGAAACAAAACCAAAGTGTTGCTCTCGCAACACTTTAGCTGGCGAAGCCGGACAAAGGTTGCCGCAACACTTCACGTTGCCCGGGCAACGTAGGTCTAGTTTAAACTTGATTAAATGTTCGATTGAAGCGTAAGAAGACATGCTGAACGCGATGGTGAAAACCAGTTTCTCGCCGGACAACTAGTTCGCCCAGAATGCGGTCAAAGCCGGAAAATTTGTTAAAAGCAAAAGTTTTATCTGAAGTTGATTAGATGACAGATTGAGGGGTAAGAAGAGACGCTGAGTCTGTATTTTTCATTCTTTTTGCACCCGGACATATAATTATATGTCCGTTGGAATTTTTTTGAAGTCCAAGTCTTATTTAAAGTTGATTAGATGTACTTTGTAGGGATTGGAGATACGCTGGATTCGTTTCTGTATTTCCTTTTTTTTGCTGGACTAGTAGTTCGCTCGGAATTTCTTGCGCAACCGGAAAATCGGCAACTTGGTTTTCTCTGGTGATTAGTCTGGCGAAGACAAGTCCCAATTGTCTGGATCAAATATTAGTTATTTGGTATCCCATCGACACCTTTGCTCTTGTTCTTCATCGCTTCCATGCACGTGCGACAAGAGTAACCACTCCGCTCTCCTCTTATCAGCGGATGCGGTAAATATGGTCCAGTTTCCAGTTTAGAGATTTCATTTAAAACCACAAGCTACGCTCGCAAAGCGGGCATTGGAGTCTCCTAAAAATTAACAAAACCAAAATCAGCGTCACAGAATGCAATTAACCAGGGAAATGATAAAAAGGAAGATTCAGTTTGACTAGCATTTGAAGTCGAAACTTTTCAGACCATACTCGGTTATTATCATTTCCATTCTCCGAACAACGGAAAGTTGGCTCGTGTCAAGCTCCCAAAGAAAAGAGCGAGGGATATACGCATCCGAAACCAGAGTAGTTCTTAGAGAAAGGGTGCGTCCGTACGAACGAAATAGTCCGAAAGGAAAGTCTTACGTGTTGGTACAAGCTGAAAATCCCTAAGTGGCGTAAGAAGTTACCGGCAAAGTTACCCTTGCTCTCCCGTTTGGTTTTTATGGTACTTGCCCTTCGGCCAAGTACCATATAGCGATCGCAATTTCTGTCCGTCAGTCGGTCTGTCGGTCGGTCGGTCTGTCCCGGTTTTGCTAGTTCGGGCACTTCCAGATAAGCTAGGACGATGAAACTTGGCAGGCATATCAGGGACCGGACCAGATAAATTAGAAATAGTCGCTTCCCCGATCCGACCATCTGGGGGGGGGGGGAGTGGAGGGAGGGGGAATAAGGGAAACTTAGGAAAAATGTGATATTTTTAGCTGACGAACGGGTGATCAGATCTTAATGAAACTTGATACATGAAAGGACCTCGTGTCTCAGACGTCCCAGTTTAAATCCGGACCGGATCCAGTGACATCCGGGGGACTTGGAGGGGGGAACCGGAAATCTTTGGAAACGCTTTGAGTGGAGGATCGGGATGAAACTTAGTGGGAAGAACAAGCACAAGTTCTAGATACGTCATTGACATAATAGTACGAAATTCGGACACAATGGGGGAGTTGGGGGGGGGGGGGGTCCGGGTTTCTAGTGATCGCGCGAGTTCGGTACTTCCTTATGTGCTAGGACGATGAAACTTGGTAGGCATGTCAGGTACCCAAACATATTGACTGAATAGTCGTTTTCTCGATCCGACCATCATGGGAGGAGTGGAGGGATGGCGAATCCGGAATCTAGTGGCATGGGTAGTTGTTGTACGGATGATCGGATTTAAAGGAAACTTGATATTTAGACAGATCTCGTTCCTCAGACGTTAAATTTTAACTTCGGACCGGATCCGGTGACAATTGCAGGGGTTGGAGGGGGAACCGGACATCTTTGGAAACGTTTAGAGTGGAGGGATCGGGATGGAACTTGATGGGAAGAACAAGCACGAGTTCTAGATATGTCATGGACATAATAGGTCGGGATTTGGTACTGTGATGGAGTGGGGGGGGGGGGGGCGGATTTCTAGTAAGCGCCAGAGTTCGGTACTTCCTGATATGCTAGGACGATGAAACTTGGTAGGCACGTCAGGAACCCGAATAAATTGACATGAGAATAGTCGTTTCTTAACTCCGACCATCCTGGGAGGAGTGGAGGCATTGGGAATCCGCAATCAAGTGGCATGGGCAGTTTTTAACGGGTGATTGTATTTGAATAAAACTTGGCAAGTGGGAAGAGCTATCGTCTCAGATCTTCCATGTCAAGTCCGGGGAGTAGTGGAGGAAGAGGGAATCCGGAATCTTGAGGTATTTATAACTTTCCACGGGTGACCGGATCTTAATGAAACTTGGTGTTTGTAAAGACGCCGAGCCTCAGACAACCCAGTTCAAATCCGGATTGGATCCGATGACTTTGGCGGGAGCCGGAGGAGGGAACCGGAAATCTTGGGAAACGCTCAGAGTGGAGGGATCGGGATGAAACTTGGTGGGAAGAACAAGCGCAGGTCTGTTTCATCGTTGACATAAGCAGACCAAATTCTGACACTGTGGGGGAGTCGGGAGGGGGGGGGGGCTTAATTCTGGCAATCCCACAAGTTCGGAACTTCCTGATGTAGGACGATAAAACTTGGAAGACGTATCGGGGACCCGAATAGACGGACTTGAGAATAGTCGTTTCCCCGATCCGACCACCATGGGGCTAGACATTTTTGACATGCATATAAGGGTCAACAAGTGGAGTGATTGAATGAAGTTTGGAAGGTACAGGATCATATGCCCTAGATGACATATTGTTCGAACCGGATCCGAACACGGAGTGGGGGGGGGGGGGGGCTGGGAAGGTTTACCGGAAGTTCCCCCAAAAATGTTCGGATTTGAGTGAAAGATAGGTGGTAAGAGAAAATGCTTCAGGTGATCCAGTTAGGAGTCCAGACCAGATTCGGCCCCGGTGTATGGGTAAACTTGGAAGGTTGGCGATGGTTTGGAGTTGAGGGACTTGAGTGAAATTCGATGTCCTAATTCTAGATCCGAACCGCATTTTCGGATGGCGGGGTGTTTTGTGAAGTTCTCTTTTACTTTTGTGTACCACCTACTCGTAACAAGTGCCATATGAGCTCGTAGCTCTTGTTATTGGGGGGGAGGGGTCGGGTGGATCTTTGCCAAGTGTCGATGGGTACGCGCGGCTGGTGCCCGTCTACTGGTGAGTAATGATTTTTTTTTTTACTTTTTACGGAATTAGCTATCTGTCCACCTCAAACAAATTTTCAGCTTTTAACTCCGCAGGCTTTTCGATTAAACGACGCTTTCCACTTGAATCGAACAGGCTCATCAAAGAAATGTTGAACTCCTCAACAGAAAGCCAACAGAGTTCTGATAGATGGATAGATAGACAAATCTTTTTATTCACCAAAAACTTATCATGGCTCACGGCAAATTTGTTTGGTATAGTCATGGATACAATTTATGGGCACACACATAAATCATAATAGGTATAGGCCTACTTATATAGGGCTACAAGGGTCATAAACAACATTATAAATTTAAACTAGCAGCTAAGCTTTTGCTTCGTTCTACAACTTTAAAAATGAAGGTACAAAACTCTTTGCAACCTCTGGTGGGCACATTTGATTGGCTGCAACTTTTCAACCGCAGTACCTCCCTACTCCAAACATTCATGCACCACTTTTTTTAGGGTTGGCATCCTCCATCGGGAACATCTTCGTCATGAAGATTTTCTTGAAGTACAAACAGCTTCGAACGCCATCCAATCTCTTGATTGTCAACTTGGCCTTTTGCGATTTCATGCTTTTCGCTGGTCTTTACCCTGAGCTCATCATCAACAGCTTTTACGCTAACGGAGTGTGGATGTTCGGCGAGGTTGCATGTCTCATCCATGCCTGGTTCGGAACGGTGTTCGGATTCGGTCAGGTAAGATCTTGTTGTGGTTGAGTAGGACAAGCAATGCACAGGGTTGGTGGCTAGGATGAGCTCTGCTCACTCTCACACGTCTGTATGATCAGGAGTGGCCCGAAGGGAGGGTAGGATTTACCGCCCTGCCTTTTGCTAAGTTGTATCAGTCGTTTATTTTGGCCTTGTCGAGGTCCCGGATATTCATTTTAGTCAAAGACAATCTAACAATCCCCCCGAAAATGTTAATTTTGGCACTTCCCAGCTTCAGTCTGAAACCCGTCCCTGTCAGCCGAGTCGTTTAAATCAGATTTCATAACCCCATTAGATCGGAGACATGACTCATCATGGCAGCAAGTCTATTGCGTGTTTTACTCCCATGGGATTTGTATCTGTCTCCCTTAGGTCTTTCAGTTTTTTTTATTTTTTTTTATTTGAGCCTGTCAAAATTATAATAGGTTAGTTGTTAAAGTGAAGTCTGACTGGATAGCATGAATAAACCCTATGGATCAAAACCGAGAGACAAGGTTATGTGCATGGATAGTTGGTCAAACTTTTACAACAAGTGGAAAAGAAGGCAAGGAATACTGAAACATAATGAAAAACCCATTTGAATTCAAACAGCAGGCGACCCGCAAAAACAAGTGTACCCAGAGGAGTGGAATAAACGCTTGTTTAGAACAAGGAGATAAACGCTTGTTTAGGACAAGGAATATTTTAACATACACCCGAAGTTCGCTTCCCAGGATAGGGGGGGGGGGGGTCTGCAGACAGAGGCGTTTATCTCCAAAATGTCTGGGGATGGGTTCAAGATATTTACCGACTGGCTGGTCATTCTTACCGACTGTTTTTGCAGAAAAACGACCGCTTTTAAGAAAAAAACGACTGTTCTTAATAAAAGTCGCGGCCCATCGCGCCGACTCGGCCAATTTTACCGGCTGGACAACATCCCTCCCATACATGATGTCCCTGTCTGCAGAAACTAGCATAGCTGATTCAAGTCGGAAGATAAGTTTTTAGCCTCCATTCTAGTGTTAAAGCACATTTGAAAAGCCTTCGTATAAATCCACAGTCTAGCAGGGGCGTCCCAGGCCTTTCTTCATAGGTGGGGTGCGGGCGAACCTGGTCAAAACTGATCAAATTGGTACCGGATTTTTACCGGTTTTACTAAAACAAACTAAAAAACAGCTAGTTGCCTTCAAGAAGGTACAATCTAAAAAGTTGCATCTAGTATATACAAAATCACATGAAAAGAGAAAAATTTGGCGCGTTTTCACGTTCTTCAACTTCTGTTTTTTCAGCGATACGCCGTCACTAGCCTTTTTGCAATCCCAAAACGTAATTGGGGGGATACCTATGACACCACCAAAGTTGTCCGTCTGTCAGTCTGTCCGCACTATAACTCTCGAAAGGAATGAGATATTTTGATGAAACTTGGTTTGAGGATTCTTTGGGTCAAGAGTAAGGTCGAGTTCGTAGATGGGCTCTGTAGCCCTACATTTAGGGGTGGGGGTTTCAAATTAAGGGCCCTTTATTCTCAAACTAGTATAGCTCTGCGCGTGGATGCCGACATTCATTTATTTATTCTGTGCAGAGCAAAATAATTGTAGAGAGTACCGCGCAAACTTTGGAAAAGTGACACAGATTCAAATCGCAGCGCAAACCACTAGCCCCACTAGCGGGCACGAACAGCATCCCTACTGAAACTACTGAAAGCTGGCCCTGATCACTTCACAGGAGAATTGTCGTGATACATTGCAGTGGGGCAATGGTAGATGTTTGTTTAGAAAAAATATGGGAAGACAGTGATCACTTAAGAGTTGCATCACAGCTCTGAGCAACCGTGTGCAAAGCTAAAATGTGAGGGACCCAATTAAACTGACAAAATGTTGAGTCGTGCGTAACTTTCGAACGGATGATAGGATTCAAACGAAACTTAATAACTGAAGAAAAGACATGTGTCTGATGTTCCATTTCACGTCTGGACCGGATTAGACAGATGTAGGGGGAGACCGGAAATCTCGTGAAACATTTAGACTGGAAGGATGGCGGAACTTGCTGGGAAGAACAGGCATCAGCTCTAGATGAGTAAGTAAGTAACGAATTTATTTCAATAAACCAATATCATGGCAATGCCAAATTTGGGTATTACGTCAAGTATAATGCACATTTTATAATATATACAAGTAATCATCAATTCGTCATCACAGACCTATTATAGTATACAAATAAAAAACAAAAACAAAACACGGACGTTGGAATAATATCAAAGACAGCTACCACCATCATTATAAATTTTTGTGAAGCTCGGAACGAAGCTTTTCTGGTACCGCGTATGAATTGGAGGTACGGGGGACAACTTTGGTACCATTGAACTTGCGACCCTCTCCTGTCGGTTTCTTGTGTTTTTATACGGAGGAGGAAGGATATCTGATAAAACAGGATGGAGGAGGAGCTTATGACCAACCGCTAAGCTCAGCCGCAATCTCCGTCTCTCAAGGGTATCCATATTAAACTTTTTTAGGAGAGCGGAATAGGGGACTTTGGGATCACGACTTATTATTAGGAGTGCACGTTTCTGTATTATTTCTATTTGCTGTGTCTGTTCGGCAGTAAGGAGAAAGTGCCAAACAGCAACCGCACATTCCAAAGTGGATCGAATGAAAGAAACGTAAATTCGGACAGTTCCGCATCAGCGCTCATTCAGAGCACATGTGACTCAGACTGCAAACAAAGATCAGCTATCTGCTGAAATGATGTCATAATTCAATCAG
This sequence comes from Branchinecta lynchi, assembly GCA_023053575.1. Taxonomy (NCBI): domain Eukaryota; kingdom Metazoa; phylum Arthropoda; class Branchiopoda; order Anostraca; family Branchinectidae; genus Branchinecta; species Branchinecta lynchi. Next base: position 18,425,371 of record JAKZAP010000008.1, read on the forward strand.
TTGAAATCGGAAATTGAAGAGAAAGACATCAAAATTGCTGCCCTTCAGTCTACACTAGATGCTCAAGTAAAAGCTACAGAATCGACCAACCAGAGACTCCTTGAACTAGAAGTTCGGGATCGGAGACTGAATCTGATATTACACGGCCTAACGAAAGAAAAACCTGGCGAAACCCTAAAAGGCAATTTCGAAAGCGTCATGACGAACAACCTTGGTCTCGCAGAGAGCCCTAAAATAACAAGGCTTTTCCGAATTAAACAAAGATTCGACAGTATTACTGTGCGTTCAGAAAATCCTGCCAAAAAGTCGGTACAGCCTGTAATTTTCTCGTGTCTGAATGAATGGGAGGTTCAAGCAGTACTAAAAACAGTAAGTAAGTATTTATTCGTGAGTAAACCAAACAAGGTATTTCTCTCTATATTGGGAAGCTAACAGGATCGGGCATGCGGATCTGCACTCACCTACCGCCCGATCTCAACACGAGAAGAAATCAATTATGGTCAAAGCCAAAGAAATGCGGGAGTCAAAAACTTACGAATTTGTTCAGCTTAAGCAAAATGGGTCGTCTCTAATTACCTTAAATCACAGCTTGTAAGCCTGTTGAATCACTCGTTGGGAGATACCGCTAGCAGACTATTCCCTCTCCAAGAAAGCCCCCTGGATCTTGCTAAGTATTTTTCGAAGGTTGCACTTCACAACGAAGACGATCGTGATGTTTTAGAAAACCTGCGTGAAAATAATTATTTGTTACCGGAAAATGTCCCTAAATATCGACCTCCTTCGGGAAGTTTAAGAATTGCTTCTTTAAACAGTAGAGGATTACTGAAGAGCCTTGATCAACTATCGTCTTTCCTTGCGGATTGCGGAGTTGATGTTTTTGGGGCTTGTGAGACCTTCCTTTCGGAGTCGTCGGCTCCCCTCGCTCGTGTGGATGGATATCAACATTTATTTAAGAATAGAAAGTGTATTTGTTAAACATGAATTGGGAACTAGAATAATTACGGACTTTGATAACCTTTATGAAGAGATGCTTTTTGAATTTATCCCTGTGGAAATTGAAACAAAAAGCGAAACTCTGCTTTGTTGTGTTTTATATAAGCCACCATGTGGATCACCAACACAAATTTTGGAATCTTTTGATCAATTATTATCTTCAGTGTCAACTCGGTACAAAAACTGCTATTTATAGGAGATTTTAACATCGACCTTTTTGCTCCAAAACAAGCTCAGAATATTTCCAGTTCACCAAATGAATTTATATCTCATTCCTTAGTACTGGAATGCTCCCAGCGTGCCGTATCCCTACTCGTGTCACATAGACGACCGCGTCTCATTGACAACATGTTCACAAACCTGGACCTGAAGACATCTGAGGTGGTGATCCATGATGATTCTGATCACTTTTTAATGTTGTCAGAGGTTACACTGGCTAAGAAAAATTAGAACATCCTGAACGTAAAAATCGAAAGCTTGATGCAGGAGCAATCGAATATCTTAGAAGCCTTTTAAATAAAATTAACCGTAGCCAATGTTTGGATAATGAAGATGTTGATCAAGCAGCAAATTATTTTCTACAAGAGTTTGAAAAGGCTATTGACCTTGCGTGTCCCGCGAAAACAAGTAAATTTAGACGCCAAGAACCAAGAAAAACCTGGATTTCTAAGGGGATTGTTCGTTCAGTTAAAGTTAAAAATCAGCTTTATCAAATTAGAATAGAGAACCCTAGTGAAGAAAACAAGGAAAAAGTTTGACTAAAGTAATCCGTGCAGCAAAAGCATCACACTTTGTGAAGCAATTTGCAGGAGGGTCGGGTTCCCCCAAAAGGTCTTGGCAGATTATTCATGGACTTATCGGAAAGAATACAACTTCTTTTTCCAGAAGCTGTAAATTATGGTCACGAACTGGTGTCTGACAGACATAGTATAGCAAACGTATTAAATAATCATTTTGCTAACGTTGGAGAAAAGGCTGTAAAGAAGACATTAGCTACTAATAATTCAGAGCCTAGAACCAAGTTTGAAGATTACCTACCTCCATCATCTTTGTCTTTATTGCCAACTTCAAAAGAAGAGCTGATAAACATAGCTAATCTTCTAAAACCCGGTGGAGCAGAAGGATAATATTTTAGCATTACGTTGGTGTTGTCCTCCCATTTAACATCAGACGTCATTGTTACACCAAGGAGCTTTATCATCTGTACCTGTAAACCAGAAGGCAGTGTTTCTTCAAAGTAAATGCTAGTTTTGAGGAAGAAAAAGGTTAAAATTGCACTTTTGTCTTCGTTTAACTGCATGTCCAGCAACCTGGCTTCGTCTTTAATTCTTCTATTATGCTTCCAGCTTTGCTTTTAATGTTTCTGTGGCATACTTCGGTAAAGCTTAAACCATCCAGAAATTTCCAGCGATCTGGGTGCTCTTGCGCTATATCGTAACACGATAGGTCCAAGGAAAGTTGCCTGTGGAACACCACAGAAAATATCCCATAGTTCGGAAAACACTTTTGTTGTTCTTCGTTGTTTGTTTTCTATTCTTAAAAAATTTACAATAAAAGGATTAACCTTGAACTTTTCGATAATATTGTATGATTATTCGACATCAAAACCTTTTCTAAAATCTATGGTTATTAAGTTAATCCACTTATTAGGGTCGCCCGAATTCTTTAAAATAAAATCAATAAGACTAATTATGTAATGACTGGTTGAAGTTTCAGGACGGTTCCCGAATTGTCTCGGGTCGATCTGCGACATTATCTTTTCTTTCAACCACGCGGATACGAAACTCTCGTAAATGCTAAAAACTGGTGTTAGAGTTATAGGTCGAGTCCCATCAAAATCGTTTTTTGCTCCTTTCTTCGGGATAGGCATGATAGATAGATAGATAGATAGATACTTTAATTTTAGCCGTTAGGCCATACACAAAATCATACATTTTTAAACACTTCGAGAGAGCGGTTATATAAACTCACATGTAAAACGATTTAAACTCCCACTACCAATAACTATTTACATCTCTTTAACGCTTCTTTGACAAAACCTGTAACTTCCATTATCGCTGACCGTGAAGATGACTTTAGGATACCAGGAAAGAGCAACCCATCTTCACCAAAAAATCTTACTCTCAAATCCGAGAGCCCCTTGCATCTTGACAGGAAGTGAGACAGATTTTCCTCTTCCAAACCACATAACGAGCAAGTATAACATGACTTCGGGTTTCGGGAATTTCTTTCAAATAATTTAACCCTACTCTTAAGAGGGAGACTATTCGCTCGGATCTGGAACCGCTAACCAGCTTTCCAAATTTCAGGGTGTGTACCTCTAAAGTAAATTGAATTAAAAATATCTGTAAGTGGACCTGCCAGTTCATTGGTAAAAGCCCAGGTTAACTCGACAGGTATGTCAATAGGGGTTACACTATTCAAACAATGTTTACAACGGATACGTCAGCTCTGATTTTTCATCAGCGATATTTCGACCCTTCTTGGCAAGGGTCCTCGTCAGGCTGTCAAAGCCTGACGAGTCAAAGCTTGACAGCCTGACGAGGACCCTTGCCAAGAAGGGTCGAAATATCGCTGATGAAAAATCAGAGCTGACGTATCCGTTGTAAACATTGTTTGAATAAATGTTTCAAAGTCAGCTTGGGCTCAAAGAATATTTAGGGTTACACTAGTACGTCTTAAAGAACTTAGCTTTTTCGAAACGTCGTCGCTTGAAATTCTTGGTACTTCTTTCTCATCAACTGGTTCTTGGGGGATACTTTCAGCAACAAGAGGGGGAAGTGATTGGACTATTTTTGGAAGATGGGAATTTAACTGATTTGCTGTGCTTTTATCATCTTGATCAAGATTAAAATCCATTGATTTCTCACTTTTACCACAAAGGCGCTTAACATTTTTGTACCAGTTACTAGGTTTAGACTGAAACAGAGTTCCAACTTTATTTGAATAAAAATTTGCTGCTGCATTTCTAGTTTCTGTTCGTATTCTATTTCAGCTTCTTACCTTCCTCCATTTTCCCCTCCCTGAACTGTTTAATTTTTTGACGAATTAGCTTTTTTATGACAGCCGTAATGTATTGTCGATCAGTAGAGCATCTCTTGTAGGTCTTTTCTGAAAAACACTGTTCGTACTGATTTCTGAGTTTATTTTGGAAATTTATTTACATTTTCACTCACACCATATTTTTGATCAAACCATTTTTCAGTTAAAAGCCAATTCCCGAACTCCAACAGACCATTGTCTGTTATTGGTCGATGCGTAACCGTTGTAACTGTGTAATCGACCTTAAACGAAGATAAAGGTCGCCATTCCAACATATAATGGTAGCTTCCCCCAACCGACGGAAGCTCAGTTGGATTATTGTAAAAATTATCCAGGTTCGTACATGTGGTGTCTAGTTGGGTTCCACCTTTCGTCGTTGGAAAATCAACAACCTGTTTCAGGCCTTGGCCTTTCAGAAAGTATCTTAGATTTATATCGTTTTTGTCACCAATTAAACAAATCCCGACGTTTGGATATTTAGAGGTAACAAAGTACAAGTGACTCGTGTACACAACCGGAATGGATCTGGACACTTCGGGGGGGGGGGGGGGGTCCGGTTTTTAATTCTGTGTTACGTCGGAGATATCTAGTGTAATCGAAGGTCGAAGGGGTTGATATATAATGTTCATGTTGTTCAAGCGAGGATGTTGTTCAATGAGGATTCACTGGTATAGTACAGGTGAAGTTCGTAGATTGTTCCTTTAGTCCTATCTTTAGAGGCAGAGGAGTGATTTCGAATTTACGGTAAAACATGTATGTTTTATAAGCTAATAAGATATTCATTGAGGGTGTAAGGAGGTCCAATGAATCCATGTGTGAACTTAGTTTTCTTGCTGGAGAAATGGTTCATCACGAATTCGGCTGAAACTGGAAATTTGGTTGAAGCTCAAAGTTGTTTCTGAAATCGATTAGAGATTCGGTATCGGGGCAAGGAGACGTGCTGAATCCGTTTTTGAACTTTATTTTAACAGTAAAAATATTCAAGGAATCTGACGAAGACTGAATGGCGATGACATGGCCCAATTGTTTGAATCAAATGTTACCTTTTTGGGATCCCATTGAAACCTTGGTCTTGTTCCTTTGGGGGACGTCCGGTTTGGCCAATAGGACTTAAAGATGTGCCAAAATGACGTTGCCTCAAAGCAAACACCGCCACTAACCAAGAGAAATTAAAGCGGCGCAGGCGAAATGTTTTTAATCCGCTTTTTCTAAGCCTCAAACGCGAACGAAATGAGACACCCTTTTGTAAATAGTGAAGATTGCCAAATGTGCCACAGGCGAAATTTTGTGTAAGCACTGATGATCAAAGTGCCTTTTTGCGATCCCAAGACTACCTATTAAACCACGCAGCTGTCTGGCGAAAAAAAGGGGCCATCCAGTTTCACTGTAGTCTGTTTTAGTTATGAAAGTGAAGTATGTCGAATGGACAAATGAAACGGTACACGGTGCTTTCGCAATTAAACAAAAGTACGTCAAAACTACAGTGAAACTACACTAGAAAAAAAAGCAAAACGTCAAGTCCAAATCTGTACACTCCTGTCGGGCGGAGGACATAAATCTGTTACCACCGCTAATCCGGATTGTATTTTTTTAAATTCACTGGAAAACCTGTTTTCCGCTTTTTGTTTCTGTTTTAAACGCGAACTTTTTGGCTATAAATTTTGAACAAATCTAGTCTACTTTATTTTTCGATGGCCACTATCGCCAGTGGCGCATTTCGTAGTATTCTCTATTTAGAAGAAAGGTGTGTCATTTGTTTGGCAATTAGGCTTGGAATTTTTTAGATTTGAAACAGATTAAAGTCTAGAATTTGTATGGTAAGCAGTTAAAGCTTGCCAGAAATAGTCAGATTACAAATTTTCGCCTGCGGCGCTTGCTTCGATTTGTCCTGAGTACAGGCGTTGGAAGCTTTCCTCTTTAACGAATGCTGAAATTAAATGCTGAGATTGTCAATTCATGGATAGAACAACTTTTGATTTAAAGTATAATTTCAGCTGATGCACTTTTACACCGGCTCTATTATTTGATGGGGGGGGGGGAGGTGAGCCGTCGCCGCGAATTGGCAGCCGTTCGTTTCTGTCGGCACGAGCGCGTCGTATATTGTGATCCAGAAGTCATTGAAGTGAGTATGATCGTGTGTATGATACAAAGTATACAAAGAACATGAAATTGGAAACCCACATTTCTTGAGATGGAAAGTTCGGTCCCCAATATCTATACTCGCTAACTGTGCGAACGAACAGACTATTTCATCATCAAATATTTACCCTTAGACCGAAAAACGGTGCAAATGCGGTAGAAATTTCGAGGGATCACTCCTCATCTTATGGTCTTTCAAATAACAAGGCCCAGCAGATACAGTTTCTATTCCAATATTCTGATATAAGTGATTCTTTTGAAAGTGTATTGGATTTCGCTACTACAAACGCGACCTAGTTGTTTTAGCCTCGCTCTGCTCCCTTAGTTTTTGACGAGGAACGCGGGAAAACGCAACCGACATTTCTGACCAATTAGCTCCTTGGAAGCTAATCGGAACTAATTGGACGCTTATCCCTTTACAAACATGTGTTGAAACTCTACTGGATTCTTCCTCAATGTTGCTATGAGGAGCTACTTTCTCAAGGCTTTCGAAAAAGATCGGGAAATTATGCCACCCGTCTCTACTATATACTTGCCTGCTAGGACAGGCCCATGCCTGCTGCTCATAGCTAACCATAACGGTCTTTCACTCTCACAGCTTCTCTGTGGTCTTCTTCTCCCTTCGGGAGTTTCAAGACAGAAAGTATAATAACAATAATTAATTATAATTTATTGGAAAAAGCCTAATACGGCCATACAACAGATTCCTGAAGCGCCAACAACAATTTAAAACACTAATAATGAAACACAAACTATTTTCTTCTTTTCATTGCATTCAAAACGATCCGCAAGCTCGGATCTGAGCAGGTGGAAAACAGAATTGGTCTTTCAAAGACATTCAAGTCTACTACCTTGACAAAAATACTTTGTTCTGTCTGAGTAAATAAGGCTCTTTTCAACGCTATAGCAGGCAGCGAAAAAGAGTGACGCTAGATGAAGGGGAACAAGGATGTTCTAGCAAAGTTGTGAATAGTTGCGTTTTTGATCCGAATTCTCCATTCCGAATTCTCGCTTCTGAATCGCCGTACAAATTACCGTTTTTGCTCCTCCGTTCTCGCTTTTGACAAAAACACGAATTTTGCAACTCGTCGCAACCCGGTATACGTTTATATGCATATTGAACACCCGTACTCTGTTGACCAATCAGGGAGGAGAAAGGAGAGAGGAGAATCGACAATTCACCATCCGAGCAACTTCTCGATTCTGCAGAATTGCGAGGCTTTCCCCGTTCTCGATTCTGCAGAATCGCGAGGCTTTCCCCGTTCTCGATTCTGCAGAATCGTGAGGCTTTCCCCGTTCTCAATTCTGACAAAACGCAAGAAAAAGAAAATTCACTTCATCTGAACAAAAACGCGAAATAGGAGAATTCGGAGGAGAATCGCGAGGAGAATTATATTGGAGAATATATCAGTGGTAAAGCAGAGATTGTGGGGAGTTAAATAGGGTCAATAGAGCATGCGGGAGGATAATCTTACCTTTTGTTTCAGATGTTAACACTCTCAGTTATCGCTTATGATCGTTATCATGTTATCGTCAAGGGGATGGCAGGCGCACCTCCAACTTACAAGCGAAGCTCAATGCTTTTGTTATACGTTTGGATCGTCTCTATCTTCTGGGGGTCAACCCCACTATTCGGAATCGGCCGCTTCACACTAGATGGCATTCTTAGCTCGTACGTATGGAGTATTTGGATTTTTCGTCCTGTTTTCAATTTTCATATCCATATAGCGATCGAAATCGTCCGCCCGTCGGTCTGTCGGTCAGTCTGTTTGGATGTTTCCTCATCGCTTTCAAAAATCATGGAAGACAGGGCCCAACCAGCGCACGACGTCGTCCACTGTTTCCTGACCGAAGATTAAAAATTAAGTGTCTTTTTCTGTGTTTGTGTTTGTATGTGTTTTGTTTATTTTCTTCATTTACTCCGCCTTTCCAAAATGGCGGGTCAAAAATAAATTACGTACTTACTTACTTTCTGTCGGTCCGGGCTTTGCTAATTCGGGCACTTCCACATAAGCTAGGACGATGAAACTTGTCAGGCATATGATGGATCCCAAATTATTAAGTTGGAAATAGTCAGTTTCCCGATCGGAGCATCGTGGGGGGAATGGGGGGGAGGGGGGATCCAGAATCTTGAGGTATTTATAACTCTTGAACGGGTGATCGGATCTTAACGAAACTTGGTATGTGGTAGACGATCCACATAAAATCCGGACCGGATTCGGTGACTTCGGAGGGAGCTGGAGAGGTGAACCGGAAATCTTGGGAAACGCTTAGAGTGGAGGTATCAGGATCAAACTTGGTGGGAAGAGCGAGAATATGTCCTAGATACATCATTAACATAACCGGATTGGATTCGGGCACTATGGGGGGAGTTGCAGGGGGGGGGGCGGATTTCTGATTATCCGTGAGTTCGGTACTTCCTGATGTACTAGGACGATGCAACTGGGGTGGCAGGACTTGGGTAAACTGAATTGATAATAGTCGTTTGCATGATTCGATCATCATGTTATTTATGTTACTTTCCTACCATGGCCCGACGGGTTTTTTGGAAATAAATTCATTCATTCATTCATTCATGGTGGGAGTGGAGGGAGGGGAATCCGGAATCTTGAGGTATCTATAACTCTTGAGCGGATGATCGGATCTTGACAAAACTTGGTATTTGGCAAGACCTCGAGTGTCAGACGATCCACATAAAATCCGACCGGATCCGGTGACTTCGGGGGGAAGTTTGAGAGGGGAACCGGAAATCATGTGAAACGCTATTAGAGGGGAGGGATCAGGATGAGACTTATGGAAAAAGCAAGCACAAGTCCTAGATATATCATTGACGTAACCGGACCGATTCGGTCACTATGGTGGGAGTTGGGGGGGGGGGGGGTCCGTATTTCTGATTATACCTGAGTTCGGTACTTCCTGACGTACTAGGACGATGCAACTGGGCTGGCATATCAGGGACTCAAACAAACTGACTTGATAATAGTCGTTTTCATGATTCGATCATTATGGGGGAGTGGAGGGATGGGGAATCCGGAATATTGTGGCATTCATAACTGTCGAACGGGCGATCGGATTTGACTGAAACTTGGCAAGTGGAAAGAGGGGTCGTCTCAGATGTTCCATGTCAAGCCCGGACTGGATCTGATACTTGTGGGGGTAGGGGGGATTGAAGGGGGGCACCGGAATATTCGTGAAACGCCTAGCGCCGAGGGATCGAGATGGAATTTAGTGGGAAGAACAAGCATAAGCTGTAAATCGATTCTTGACAGAACCACATCATATCGGGGCTTTTTAGGGGAAGTCGGAGGGGGTTTCTGGGAATTCCGGTGATCGCAAGCTAGGGTACTTCTAGATGTGCTAAGGACGATGAACTAGTCAGGCATATTAGCGAACTGACTAAATAGACTTAAAGACCTGACACGATGCCCTAGGAAAATTTATATTCCTGGGTCCGGCCATTTTGGGGGGAGTTAAGGGGAGGGGAATCCCAAAATTACTGACTTGCGTAGTTTGCGAACGGGTGGTCCGATTCTAGTGAAACTTTATGGGTGGATTCAGGATTCAGGATTCAACAACTTTACTAAAAAAAAAATCATTCCGGCTTGACGACCGGTTACACACAAAGCACATACGCGCTTGAAAAACGCAACCAGTACACATTTACTATCATATTCTAACCAAACATTCACTAAAATAAACTAAAAATTTATTAATTAATTTGTCAATTTGTCCTCTCTCGTCTTCATAACCCTCCACTCACCAACTACCCTGAAGGAGATGTTTCTTTAACCGATTTTTAAACTGCGGTACACTTTCCGCTTCTCGAATTGAGTCTGGAAAAGTATTCCAGACCACCGTACCTGAATGCCTTGCCACATGGCTAGAACGAACCGTACTTCTTGGCTCACTTACCAGGTCTCCAGCATGCCTCGTAGCATGTCCGTGATAAAACGAGTTAAAATGAAAAAAATACCAAAAACATCAGGTGCGAAACCATTCAGACTCTGAAACACAAAAATACCAATTTGGAAATCTCTAATTTGACCTACCTTCAAAATCTTAAGTTTCCTAAAAATTGACTCAGTACTTAGAACTCCCGTATCGTACTTACCAATTAATCTCACTGCTTTATTTTGCTGAATCTGCACTCGTTTGAAATTGCACGTAAAATTACTAGCCCAAATCATGCATCCATAATTTATATACGGCGCAATCAAAGAATGATATAAAAGAATTAAAACATGATAGGGTAAAAAATGCTGAAAACGTCTTAAAATCCCAAGGCCACGCGCTACCTTACATGCAACCACATCACCGTGTCTTCTCCAGCTCAGGTTCTGATCAAGAATGAATCCTAGGTACCGCACTTCTTCAACCTGCTTGAGTACAACACCATTTATTGTTATTGCACTGGGGAGATTTGGCAATACACCAGTCCGCCTAAACAGAACAAAATTACTCTTCGCCGCGTTGATGCTAAGTAAGCTAGTGCCTACAAAATCACTCAACCCTTGCAAAGCTCTGTTTGCTTTCTGGGCCAGTTCTTCAAGAGTCTTCGCCGCCACAACCAGTGCTGTATCATCAGCGAAAGATGTCATAGACGCACCAGGAATGTAAAACCGCATACTATCAACATACACTAAATACAACAGTGGTCCTAAGACAGAACCCTGAGGAACTCCACATGAAACAGGAAAAAACTTTGTAAGCCAATCCAAACATTTTCCTCTTACACCCAAATCTCTTAATCTATCCAGTAAAATACTGAAATCAACGGTATCAAACGCTTTTTTAAAATCAATAAAAATACTAATACAATACTCACCCTTCTCCAGAGCTAAATTCACGTTTTCTAGAAGATGTTGTACAGCATGCGAAGTCGAATGGCCCTTTCGGAATCCAAACTGGCCGTCATACAATGTGCGTAGGCTCGTGAGGTGATCATATAGTCTTCCATGGATAACTTTTTCATAAACTTTTGAAAACACTGGCAGGATAGAAATAGGCCTCCAATTTGATATGTCTGTTTGAGTGCCACCTTTGTATAGAGGGAGAACCTTTGCTGTTTTCAATAATTTTGGGAATACTCCTTTCTCCATAGATAAATTTATTAGTTGCACTAGCACAGGAAGAATGAACACCAGAATCGATCGAATAGTCTTCAGATTAACACCATCCAACCCGGCACTATTGGACGGAATTCCATTTCTATTCCCTGACCCCGCTCATCAGCAAACGAGTTGCCGTTCACATGAGCTTGGGAATTTCTAGTTTCCGCTTGTATTTTCGTTCCGATATTAGAAAAGTAATCACCAAACTTGTCACACAACTCCTGTCTATCCTCGACAACCACTCCTCCGATTTCAATTCTAGCGTCCTGAGCTCTCCGAGGCCCTCTAACCAGTTCATTGATAACTGTCCAAGTTCTTTTTGGATCTGCTTTGTTTTCCTCAAAAAGAGCCGAGTAATATTGTTTCTTTTTTTTCCTTTTCAGTGAGTTAGCCATATTTCTAAGCTGTTTAAAATGAGCATTATCTTCTTCCTTTGATGATCTTAGATAATCATGAAAAGCATTGTCACGCTGTTCGAATAAGTTAACTAGTTCTTCATCAGCCCATGGTTTTCTCGGCATATTTGGTCTCTGCTTGAGTGTCTTTAATGGACAAGTTTTATCGTATGCACTAGTTATGATTTTACTAAATTGCTCAAAAGCTTCACACGGGTCTTCCTGGCTAAGAACAGATTCAAAAGATGTTGCACTAATTTCTTCTTTAAATTTCCGAATGTTTTCAGCTTAATCTCTCGTACAACTTTTTTTTGCTTTTTCTGGCGTGACACTTGCAAATCTAAGCTAAAAATCACTGGAAAATGATCGGATGCCGAATTCACTACAACGTTAGAAAATGCTTTTCGGATAAACTTTGAAGAGACAAACACATTGTCAATAAGGGTAGCAGAGTGATCCGTGATCCTAGTAGGAATTGTTACAGTGGGAAAAAGATCATTAGAAATCATAAAATTCAGAAAATCAAAATTAAAATCACCTGCGGATAAAAGATCAAAATTAAAATCACCCATGCATACAAACTCTTGCTGTGACCTCTGAACCATCGTTAGGAGATTTTGGAACCCCTCTGTGAAATCCTCATACGACGCACTTGGGGGCTTATAAACTACCGATAGGATAATTTTCCTCACACCAATTTCAATTTCAATAGAAAATGTTTCTACCTTACCTTCTCTCCAAAGATCAAGATCCTCCCTTGGCTTCCATTTAACCAAATCACTTACGATCAAACCAAGCCCGCCGCGGTTCATTGAAGTTCTACTCCTCGCGGTAAGCTGATATCCTGGAAAATCAAAAGACGAGAGAGGACTATCCTGACTCAAAAACGTTTCACAGAGGGCCATAACATGGAGATTTTGACATTTCGAAATAAAATCAAATATCTCATCATACGAAGAAGTAAGGTGGCAGTTCCACGAACACGCATTGAAACCAGCATTTTGCATAGTTCCAAGATACAGAGAATCACAATATTTACTAAACTGGAAAGGTCTATAACTCGCTGTAGACTCTTCATTCGCCAAATCCGATAGTAAATAACTATCAATACCAAAGGGGCTACTTTCCAGCCGGCTTAACCTCGACGTGGTAGCAGTAGGTACATCACACATATATACATCTACTAAACATTTTCATGGTTCCTATTCCTTGACAAAAATAAACTACTACTTAAACCATAACTACAAAACAACCACAAACAACTAAAAGCAATCCGCCAGTGACCGAATCCTGCGAGCATTGGTGTCTGTCGGGAGCTTTGCGAGAATTAGGCCGCGATCCGACCAGACATTTCGCACTCCGAAACTGTCTCTCGCCGTATTCAGAATGTCGCGACGGCGTTTGGTTAGGGCCTCAGACACGAAAATGCCAGACTTCGCAAGTTTAGTTTTGCTCTTGAAGACTTTCCTTGCAATTTCAGTGTTCGTCAGTTTCACAAACACCGGAGCAACATCTCTTTGGTTTTGCGTAGCAGAATTATTTAAACTGTAGCGGTAAACACTCTGAATGTCATTCTGCGAAAAATCGGTGACTCCCATTTTCTGTCTTATGACATTCATAGTTGTCGTTTTCAAATCCTCACCCGGTAATTGCTTCAAACCATTGAAAACTAGGCTATCTAGTAGCTTTTCTTGTTCAAAATCATCTATCCTGCTTTCCATCTGTGCCACACGATTTTCCAACCCTTGAATTTCTGCTTTCAGACTTTTGTACGACTGTAATATGCTCTGAAACTTTGGTGTAAACTCAAGGGACACTGACGCATAAATTTCACTGATTATCATCTCGCATGATTGTTTCATGGAATCCGCACTTTTCTGTTTATCCCCGCACTTTTCCAAAACCTTCTCAGTTATTTTTTCCATCATAGATTTTTGTGTTCTTGCAATCTCGTCCTCGCTAGCAACAATTCTCTCCAATAGCTGAGATGACGAACTCGCTGGCTCAGTGATTTTGAGGGCAGCGTACGATTTATTTTGTTTGTAGATTTCGGGAGAATTTTTAGCTTCTTCAAACGCAAGTTTTGCTCCTTTTTCCGTTTTTTGCGACGCTTCTTTTACATGATCTTCATACGACACGATGAATGACGGTGATAAAAACTAATGAGCTAGATATGCAAAACATAGTCTGCGAACCACATGTGGCATTGGTTGGGGTAACTGAAGGGGGGAGGAGGAGGACCGAAAACTTTGTGACATGGTCAGAAACCAAACGAATGGGCCGACTGGGAGGCAAGTTGGAAAGTACCGAGGTTATCTTCCTAGTTTATTATTTGGCTTCCGGACCGGATCCATCAACGGTAAAGGAAGAGGATCAGGCGGAAACTGTAAATTTACAGATATGCTCAGATTCGAGTCAAGCTTGAAGGACAAGAAAAGAAGATGTCCGAGATGAGAAGTTTATATGTCCTAGTCATATTCGACTACCGTGGGAGGAGTTGGAGGGGGTGCGGACAATTTTGTAGCCCGCGTAGGGGTGAAATGGACTTAGTGATTTGAACAAAACTTGGAAAGAATGCAGGTTTTAAAGGTCCAGACCGGATCTGAACGGTACGGAAGTTTCACGGCGAACCGTACCGGTAATAGTACGGCACACTTAGGAGTCAAACTAGTCTGCTGAAACATTTCCGTAGATTATCCGAGGCGATGTCGGAAATGCCAAGGCTCGCGTGAAATTAGATACCTTATTATTTGGTCCGATCCTAGGGGAGTTGAAGGGGGGATTTTGTGACATTCTCATCTACTTTCTTGTACCACCTACTCGTAACCAGTGCCATATGAGCTCGTAGCTCTTGTTCTTCAGATATGACATCCAAAGAAGTATCTCGTGCCTTTGCCCGACAGGGACGTGAAAGATATTTGTACATCAAAGCTCACACCCATACAGAGCCGACTGCAGGGTCCCTTTTGCTCGTTACAGACCCTTTTATTTCTTACTTATATATTTATTTTTGTTAATTGTGACTGTGCCTTGGTCTTGCTTTCCGTTAGCTATATGATTATTTAGTGGATGGATGTTATTGGGTATGATTCGTCATGTTTAAGTTAATTTGGTTTATTTTTTTTTTCGTGTGCGCTCGAGCTCTGCTCTCAGCTGCGGAAAGGGATAATGATAGACTTTTTTTTGTAAATAAGGATAACCTTGAGCCTTAAAGCGGGACTTATTTTTATATGGATGTATTTTCTCGGTGAGTGTAATTGTTCGGTTCTTTAAAGTACTAATTGGGCTTCTACCAGTTCTGCGCTTGAAGCAGATTTGTCTCTGTGTTTTTCTGGTATTGCGGGCCTCAAAAAAATTATTATTATTATTTCGGTTCAAGTGCCATATAGCGATTGTAATGGTGATCCATCTGTCTCACTTTTGTGTGCATCCACTCCACGTAAGCGAAAGACAATGACACTTCACATGCTTATAAACGCTCAGCGAAACCGTGTTTTCCCGGATTAATCCATTCATTCGGGTGGCGATGGAGGAAGTGGGAGCACGGAAACTGGACGTCTCTTCACTATAAGCATCCGTCAGACAGACGTACAACTGATCAATAAATCCACAAGTTAAAAGAAGCGGAGTTAAGGGCTCTTGAGCAGATTGACCGGCTGCTTCGTTTTCTAGTTGCTCGTATGACTACATCAGCCAAGAAATGCACGTCTACATCTACATTGTCGGCTCCTGGTTCAATGGATTCGTCGTTCCAGTAGGTCAAATAGTATTCAGCTACTTCTTCATCGTGAAGGTAAGCCCAGCAACCTTTCAAGCAGAAGTTCCGATTCTTTATGCTCCATCTAAACTCCGAACAGCTTACCGCGACCTGAATTTGAGATAGTATTCGATGGTATAGTGACACTCCAAACGTTAGGGTACCCTGTAGCAAACTACGTTCCAAGATTTGTTTGAATTTATCAAAACAAAGTATAAATGAATTTGACTGCGCACGATGAACAGCCGAGGCGACATTCCTACAGCTGAAACCTTTACAGAACCTTTATAGAAACGTCTACAGATTGCTGGTTCCGTGGCTGCTCACCCCTCTTTGTCAAATCTATGTGAGAGACTACCTTAGACCTCGGACTTACCTGCGCCTCCAGAGGCACACAGGTTATCCACGAATAGACATTAAATAGCCACGAATAGTCTTTTCTCTGGTGGGCTGCTGCAAGGCATCCCTCCAGTCGGGATTCGGAATTGCGTGAATGTGCCTAGGTAGGCGTGGTCGATCGTTCCTTTTAGTCTTCACCATCGATAAATCCCTTGCGGCTGCCAAATCAGGATTGTTTGGAAGCCTGGAATCTCCCACATACAAGACATGCTTTATTCATTGATCCTGAAAACCTCGTTTATTAATTGACCATTATAACTGATCATTTTGAAGTTGATGAAACACAAAAGTAGGACGTTGCTTCTTCCAGGCTGTCTTCAACCACGAGCAGCAGCTTCGGGAGCAAGCCAAAAAGATGAACGTGAAAAGCTTGAGAAGCTCGGAGGCCAACCCAGGATTATCTGGAGAGCTGAAAGTTGCCAAGGTAAGGACCTGCTGTCAGCGTTCAACCTTCAAGGAGTTTCCTGAAACGAAAACAAAATTCTAGTAAGGTCAAGGATCTCATTAGCAAAATTAGAAAGCCACGATCACGGAAGCAAGAGTCCCCGACACCGTCTTGGTAGCTCTTGGAAACCAAATACAATTCAAATGATCGCCGAAAATACAACAAAAAAAAACTTTAACTCTCACCGATCCCTTAATTTTATATCTCTCCGACCTTGCCAAAGCCTCGAAGACAGAAAGATCTCCTCCATTCTTATTATTACTGATTTGCAAAATGCTCTTTCTTACCCCTTTGGCGGACGATTTGGCGGTACAAGCTTAATGACTTACTTTTGACACTAAAGAAAATTTCCCGTCCCATCTGCGCAGGAAGTCGCGATCTTAAACATTTTCTGAATAATTTTTAGGTCAGGTGCATAATTTATTTCTGCCTCCACTCGGCACTTCACCGCTCAGTTCGTTTTGGTAGGTTGAAAAATAAAAAATTGAAAAATAAACAGACCAGAACAGATTAAATCTCCATGAGCGGCTGCTCCATTGTTGGATTTCGAGGGGATATGGACCTGGAAAAACAGGCTCTTCAGTTTATTCTTTCACATCAATCTCTTCTGATTGGGTGGGGGTCGGCGTCATGGTTAAGGTTATCAGCCTTTGGGCGAAGTGTGCGTGTATGGAGTAGGAGGTATACTCTAGATGACCAAGTCCGAAACACGCCAGTGACCCTAGCGAAGAACCAAAAGGTCACCCATGCGATGCCGCAAAATTGACTCAAATCCTATGTTAACCAATCAACAACGTTTGTTGTGGTTACGTTTCTGGCAACAAGGTGATTCCAGAATTGGTCATCAAGACTATCCTGGAAATATGGACCTGCGGACTAACGAGGACTAACTGGGCGACGTCTAGTACGCCAACTAGTCTAGGGACTGCGTTGCCGTCTTAGGCGACCCTAGACCGTCACATTTGGTGATCGTTGCAGATTGCTCTCATCAACATCACCCTCTGGCTTTTCGCATGGACGCCCTTCACCGTGATGAGCTTTGTCGGCCTCTTCGACCCAATGAGGATCACTCCGGTCTTGTCGTCTCTTCCTGTCATCATCGCCAAGTCTTCAGCAGTCTACAACCCAATCGTCTATGCTCTCTCACATCCCAAATACCAAGAGGTATGAAAACCCTTTCCAGTTTTAGAGAAGCTAAACTGCAGTTCGATCCAGCGGACTAGAAGAATTGTCTTTGAGAGAACAAGCTATGGCACAGAAATTCTAGACTTGGCAAATTTGAGGGAGCAATATTAAAAACGGGCTTGAAATTTGATTTGAGCTGACGAAGAACTTATGAACTAACTCACTCTCGCTGGTACAAACAACAAACACCAGCCTCCAGGACGCAGGTACGACTGCAGAACTGTCTCATTTAAGGAGACAGCCATTGTAACTATCGTTGCCAAGACTTTTCGCATCCCCAATGACCAAACAAGTATTGAAATAACCTAATTTGTAATGATCCCACTTTAAAAGCTTTAAATGTAAACAAACCGTAAGTACAAATCCAAAGAAATATTGAAGATCTTGCACGAATAGCTTGAGTTCGAACAGTGGTGTGCCAGGCAGTCCGTCCCCATAAGCCTCTTTTCCATTAGCAAGGTAATAACAAGTGCAATAAACCAAAACATAGTAGCCTAATACCCCTTTTGTCACAATTCACTAAGAAAGGCATATCATGGGTTATATGACAAAACGGTGCAGTTTCCAACTGTTCATTAAAGATTAAAGTACGTCACGTCGTCTTATTTTTTGTTGCCGTTTAATCCTCATCCATAGATGTATGTCCCTAAATATACAAGAGGACTTTAGACCTGTCATACACGAACTTACCTCATGGGAAATCTGAGCCTAGCTGCCCATGAACGGGAGGGGGGGGGGAGGGGGTCGGGACCCATCAAACTGAGTTTTTACACCTCTTTTTCCTCAAGTAGGCCTATATCAGCTTAGAGTTTGATTCTAGACACGGGTCAAACACTTTTTCATTGGGCCCACTTGCCCATGAGTGGGGAGGGTGGGGTTGGTTCAATTCCACGTATATATACCCAACCCCTGTGATCCAAAAGCACAAAGGAATTTCGTCACCTTATCTTCAGTTATTTTCAAGTTAAAAACATTAAAAAATGGGCAATCTGGGCCCAACTCCCCCTGAACCAAGTGAGGTTGGGGTTTGGGCTCATGCTCACAAGTCTACCAAGTTTTAACTTGAAACCTGTTCGTCGCTGTCACGGGTAAATAACTTTACTCCTGGGCAATCTGGGTCCAGTTGCCTATGAACGGGGTGAGTGGAGGAGGTGCAACTGTCAAATAATTTTCCAGCCCTAGGATCGACAAGTACAAGGAATGTCATCGTCCTATGTCCAGTTCTGGTCAAGTCATGAACATTATTCTCTGGGCAATCTGGGCCCATTTGCCCTTGAACCGGGTTGGGCTGGGGGATGGGACCCCCAAAAGGCACAACTAGACCCCAATACCCGCTAGTGTACCAAGTTTGAACTTGATACTTGCGCTGGTTCACGAGTTATGAGCTCCACAAAATACGGTGAAAACCGAAAGCCGAAAGCTACTACAGTGCTCGCAATAGTGGATTGTTCCAAGGAACACTCCAGTAAAAATGCGAAGGCCAACGGATATAGAAAAAAAATATAGGTTTTAACATATTTCAATCTTTAGTGTCTCCGTCTGGAAGTTGGTTGGCTCTGCGGAATCAAGCCAGCAAACGCCAATCCGAAGAAGCCTTCAGCAGACAGTGCTTCTTGTGCCACAAGTGCAACAGAGTAAACCTAAGTAGTGTTGCAACGTCAAATTATAGTCCAGGCGTAGCTCTGCCGTTTTATACGTTACCTTTCTACTAGTGAGGTAGCAAACCAACTGGAGACCGTTAAAATCTTTCAGCTTGGTAACACGACAGTGTGACGTTCATTTACGTTTATGTTGAACGAACTTATGTAATCCGTATTGTCCACCAGTATTGAAATAAACTGAAAAAATAGCTCTTCAAGTGGACTAATTTCTGTTAATCCTCCGTTGGCTCATATTCAACACTTGTGTCGAGATAGTAAAAAGTCGGACGCAAAAGGTAGTGGGTGACTATCACTTTCTACCACTGAGACACATGCAAAACCTGTTAACTAAATCCTTAGATCTGTAGATCTAATTTATTATATCTAAGACAAGTGCGGATAGTCCGGCATAGGGGGGCCTACAGAAACTAGTCCGCTAGGAAGCGCTGAACTAGAATATGGCCAACTAAAATGTTTAAGAGTGACTTCAAGATTCTTACCAGAAAATACCGAAATCGATCATAACTTCTCCTATCGGTAGTTCTTTCTGTTTCCTCCGGATAGTTTATGGTTTTTCTTTTCTCTTTTATTTATTATCTTTTTTGACTTTTTTTGTAACGAAGACATGAATGCTGACACGAACTTCAGCAGTTGTCTTAATACGGGGTTAATTAGTTTTTTTTTCTTCATAAAAAGTCTGTACTCTCTCGAAACGATCTGCCAACACTACCACTTTCTTCACTAGAATCCTGCGATCATCTTCTTCTCGCCCTAACTCCGACTGATAGAACCTTAGATACGAGGATCCGACATTGTTCAGATAAAGTGACGGTCGGACCACGAGGCCAGCCTCGCTCGAAAATATGGTGTAATTAGATCAAGAAACAAGTCGATCTATTGCCAACCGCTCGAGATTTCCAGGGTTCTTGGTAGGTTTCCGATTTGGAAATTCACAACCGAAGAAACATATTTCGAAAATCTCATTACTACAACTGAATGTCAATATTCGGAATGACATTTGGTGAAGACGTATATAAATGGACAAATGAGGTGTAGTAAACAGTTTTACACTCGTCCTCTTCGAGCTAAGGTGACTATAGCCTAAGGACTTTGAGCAATCAGCTCCTTACGACCGAACGAACAATCCCTATAATGTAAGTACCATTTTGTTACTTGGCCGTAACGGAAGTCCAATGTAAGTGTTGTTATTTCCCACCCTGATTCTGGTCGGATACAGTCACTGGCATCCCGAGCACGGTTGCCACCGGTAGTACAATTGTACTCTTTTTAGTACTTTTTTTTTTCAAATTAGTGAGTTGGTAACACATTTGAAAAAAGTAGTACTTTTGCAGTACATCTTATGAAAGTTAGTACTAAAAAAAAAAAAAAACTTCTGATGTGGGGCTAGTTGTATTTCACACATTTTATCTGAAACACTCGGTCATTTGATCTGATTACTTGGATCTTAATCTTTGTGAGCTCGTTAAGTCAATATTTGACAGTGCAAAATGGATACGTCAGCTGAATTTTATTATAGCTATATTTCAACCCTTCTCGGCAAGGGTCCTGGTGTCATAAATTTCTGAAAATGCTAAAGCTTTTCTCCAAACCACGTCTTCGGGTCTTAGAACTGTTCTGAAATACGACTTTACGCATTTGTACACATTAAGAAATACATTTTTGATCCCTTGTCTCCTTAATTGCAATAGGCCGATCTACAAGAACAGACAAGACGATGAGAAAAAAGGATAATTTTGTGTTCTTTTGTAAGAAACAATGTAATATTTCTACAGATTTGACCTAACCGGAATTTGTTCAAGTAGGAAAAGCCCTACTTTTGACGAAGGTTCGATCAGGCCATATTTATCGGGTCGTGCTAAAGGGACTGACAGTAGTGGCAGTGGAAGACAATGCACGATTGGGGCGATGACAGGAAGGGGTTTTTCTGCATTATCCTTTTCAACCCTTTCCTCTGATCGCCCCAATCGTGCAACAAAAACAGCGTCCGTGCAAAAATTAAATCTCAGGAATAGTTTTTTCATTACAGTGGTACTTGAAGGTAATTTACTTTAATAAGATATTTATAGTCGGTAGAAGCATCAGTTATTTATTACAGGTTTGTTTCCTTCCCCAACGTTGACCCAGAGCATTGACATCCTGACGAGGACCCTTGCCAAGAAGGGCCGAAATATCGCTCATGAAGAATTGTAGCTGACGTATCCGATAAAGATTGTTTGAATAAATGTTTCAAACGTTAACTTCAGACAACGAGGTTGATATCGGAAAATAACACCGAGACGGTCATTGAAAATAATCTATCCAAGCCGAAGGCGAGGTTGATCTTTTTAAAATGGCCGTCGAGGTTTTATTCTGTTATGAACCAAGATGAAGGTATGTTAACTACAATAACTTTTTTGAACGGAATTTTTGTTTAGGAATTAGCCTGCTCAGTCTTCTTTGCTTCTTTGCTACTTTGTAGGGAATTTTCGTCTAGTAAAATGGCAACTCTAGCCTACTATAGAAATCTGGAAATGACTACTATTGTGACCCGTGCATGTCAGTGTATGACAATACAGTCCTGCCATCTAGTGGCGGATAGATAGAATTTATCAACCTTAAACCGGTATTGCCACCGGTTGCAGAATTCCGTGATTTCGAGCGATCAAGAACTATTTGACCTGTCCCTTACCAGTAAATGCAAAACTGAAGCAGAATTGAGGCGTATATAAGATGATCAACCCGTGTAAAGCCAGATTTCTCGTTGATAGTTGGTGAAAAGGACCAAGTTTCGTACTTGACAGAATGTTATTGTTTTTTCCAGCCAAACGTCACAGGTTTGATCAGAAAAAGTGACAGCAGTGAAGTTTTTATTAGTGGACTGGTTAATCAGAGCAACACCAAGAAAAAATACTGTGTTTGCTCAATATCTGCCTTTTGGACAGTAGGGGTAGAGGAAATAAGCTGGAAGTAATGTCGTTTCAGTTGACAAGTTGCATTTTTTGTTAGGAATGTCTTTGTAACAAGGTATGACCCAGGGCGAAATGTTGCTCTCCTATAGGAAAGCAACATTTTCTTTCAGTTTTGAACACCTTTTCTCTAATGTTTTTCAGAATTTTTCTGGATTATTTTTATTGTTTTTTGTTTTGTTTTTTCTTTCTGAAAGTCATGTCTTTCCTTTCTTTTTTGGAGATCAGGTTCTGGCTGATATGATATAGTATCAACCTCTACAAAACCCATTGTCATGATACAACTACCTGTGAGACATAGGAAGATGTTCACCACATACCTGTTCGAGAAAAGTTAGAGTCTTTTTGGTGTATTTATTTTGAAGAAAACCAATTGCGAGTCAAAACTTTTCTCAGTTTTTATTTTAGGGGCCTAAAAATACTACGTCATAAGATAAAATTACATTCAAACACATTCGGATTTTTGCAGTCGGATGATAATTTTATTTTTCTTTCCAGCTTGGAACGTACCGCATGGGGTTTTGGTCCGAGAGTTCTGGCCCGATGTGATTCGAGTTTTTATTGTAATCTTACACGAGAGCAAAAGTTGTCTTATGTATCCAGGATTACGAGAAAAGTTGGTCTAGTGATACGAATTCGCATTCGAAGTTTTATTAAACTGTGTAGTGCATGTGCCTTAAGTCTCGACGTGTGTAAGCATGGCTGTTCTCCAGCACGATGAAGGTTCATGTGAAGGTCCATTGTGTCAAACTGACGGGGGGGGGGAGGCCTGTATTTGGGTAGTTCTGCTTAAGGTATTCAAATAATGTATTATAGCCAAGCTACTGACTGTTATTACAGATGGCTTGAAGTCCAGCCAAGTCATGAAGTCCAAAGTAAATTTCCATTCGGGATCCCATCAGAACCTTTAGACTTGTTAAGTTAATGGGCGGCATTAAAAAACGGGCCATCCTGCGCATTAAAACCTTGTCCATTTTCCTTTCTGGCCGAACGTTTAACGCTTCCTTTCTGATCCTTCGGGGCACAGGTTTAAGTTTCAATGATGCCTATCGTTTGGCTTGGGGCGGGTGACAGTTCCGTGACCCTGTAAGACACGTCATTGTAGACCCTACTTCAAATGGGTACCTACACAAATCTAGAGCACTGACGAAGGGTGTGCGAGAGAGCCAAGATGGCTTACCCTCAACGGCCATTGCATTTCCTGGTCGAGGGCACAGACTCTGAGATCAGCACCACCAGTAATGACCTACCTTTCTAGCCCTTTATTGGAACCCCCATGGTCTTGACGAAGGTTTTTTGCAGACCTGCATTTGTCGAAAGACATGTAACCCTAATCGAAACTTCTGTTTTCCAGGCTATTAAACGCAAACGACAATGGATCCTGGCCTGTGGCACTTGCCCGGTATGTGAAAGGAGGAGCATTCAATGCGGCATTCGGATATCCGGCAGGGATGAGTGCTAGGGACCTGGCTCCACTTGAAATTCGCCACATGGTGCTAGAGCATTTTGACAAGTTCCCTCCCGCAGATCCTCGCATTCACTACCTCCTGGGAATGGTCTATGTCATTCTAGGTGAGGATCTCTAAATCTCATGATTGTTCCCATGCCAGCGTCACAGAGCGATCAAGCGAGTCTCATCAAAACAATGTTGTATCGTTTCGACTTCCACTTTCAATTCAAATAAATTCATGCAACGTGATGGCTCCCTTTAATTAAAAAATTATAATACATACCATAGATGCGTTCGTTACACTTCGGGTTGCTTCTGGTCTTTTCTCACCAGAGTTCGGTTCCTCTCCTCTAACGAGTTTTTTCGCTTCACCGGTGATCTCAGTAGAACCGGCCTTGCGAGCAGGTTCTAGTTATTCCGTAGCGGTGACGGTAAACACTTAGAGCATCTTCCATCCTACTTCACGTACTTACTACGCATGACGTCACAAATTCTGGCTTTTTGGCTGGAACGATTTTTCTGCTTTCCAGCAGAATATCATGCCATGGCCGAATCCGACCAATCACGTTACAGAGAGCCGTCGTTACTACGCTTACTACGCTCCCGAGCGTGGTGAGCAAATAGTTAATAGGCGATTAGTTACTATTTCGAGTAGGTTGGAACGGTAAGCGTAATAACTTTTGGTGAGGTCGGGACGGAAATAGTAACTAATAGTCACCAGTGAATCCAAACACGACTTATATGACTCACCGACAACCGGTGAATAATCTGGCGACAAAGAACGCAGCTCATTTTTTTTATACTTTCCTCGAAATGACTAGAGCAGTCAATCAACCGGCAGTCCTAAATGTTTCTGGGAAAAGATCAGTTTTTGCCACATCGCGCATATTCTTCTATTCAGCTTTCAGACACTGTTATACGAGCAATCGACTCGCGACGTTCTCCATGAATTGACTCTCCAGTGGCAAGCTTTTTGGCTTCAAAACATCGACTGACCGGCTAATTTTATTCTTACAGCCAGAAGTCTATGTGAAATCTTTGAATGGTTGTCAACTAAGTTACATCGAAATTCCATACAATCGTGACGTACATAGCGACGTCATGTGATTGAGGACCCAAACATAGGATTTGATTGTCCCTAGGTTGTTTTATAAAAGTAAACGCGACCGACGACTCGCTGGCCGCTCGGCTCTATATATACATTTATTTTCAAACATCCACTCAGAAAAATTTTCGAAGGGGAAAACCGTTCAGGAACAGAAAAATGTCGGCAACAGGCGTTACAGTACTTCTTCCGTCCGTGTACGGAAAGTTTCCTTAAAAGCGAGCCAAAGCAACTTTGGTCAGTGACGGAAAATTCCTGTAATACACTTTCCGTTTACAAACAGAAGTTTTCCGTTTTCAGAATTTTGGAAAAAATTAGTATAAACGGAAAGTTTCTGCACCCAAGCTTAAACTTTCTGCTGCTGAACATAATACTCCTGTCCCACGGCAGCAGTATTCTGTCGAGGAATTGAAAATTCTCGCACAGAAACGAAAATTTTACTGTACACCAGCTTGAAAATCTGACTGAAATTCACCGCTCTCGTACGGAAAACTTCTGAAATGGATCTAAATGGAAACTTCGGCTTAAACAGAAATATTCCTGTTGGCAAACGGAAATTTACAGTACATGAACAGAAAGATAAAGCGGAGTAAAATAATTTGTGGCATACGGAAAACTCCCGTCTGGGAACGGTTATTTTTGCGAGTGTATATTCACCGATAGGAATCAACTACAATTTTTCGTTTTCTACGGTAAAATAGATCAAATGGGTGTGACGCCACGCTTGTGTGAAATTCCGATACAGCTTACTTTAGGCTTTTGAATGTCATTTCAGCTTTGCCTAACGTAAAAACAGCTACCAGGCACAACATCACACCGCTCTAGCATGACGTTCCACTTTTCCTGCAGTAAACCTATTCACACTATTACACTACCCTGTTTCTTTTTCCAGGAATAATGTCTGCTATTGGCAACTACTACGTCTTTAAGATCTTCATTAAGTACAAACCCCTTCGAACGCCATCGAACTTGATGATCGTCAATTTGGCCTTTTGCGATTTCATGCTCTTCGCCGGGCTGTACCCAGAACTGATAATAAACAGTTTCTTCTCCAACGGTGTTTGGATGTTCGGCGAAATTGCATGTTTAATTCACGCTTGGTTTGGGACCGTTTTTGGTTTCGGACAGGTGAGATATCTTTTCAGACTGCAGTCGACATATTAGAGCAAGGCTACTCACCAGTACGCACTGCCACATATTATTGGTCTTTCGCAGTTTTGGACCTCTTGCCAGATCAGAGTAGGCATGAATAGGTAGGGCTGATTTCGATTTTGCCTAGCGCCATGGAAAACAAATTAGTTGATCAGGGAAAGCTGTAGCAACGTCGATCCTTGCACAGCCGATCCAATTTCGCCTTTGGTTATGGACAAGTATTTATGCTCAGCATGGAACATTCGCTGTAGGGGGAAAGGGGTGGGGATCTATTATACTCATTCGCCGTGATCTTGTTGTTTGCTTTTCGATTTGATTTCTGCATACATTCGCTTTGTTTATACTGTCAACGGTAGTGAGGAAAACAAAAACTGCATCCATTCGTTTAACACGAAGGCCTAACTGTTGTCACTGAAACGACTATTTAGACCCTTATATTTATGAATTGTTTTTGCCCCCCTCAGATGCTGACCCTCTCCATCATCTCTTATGATCGTTATTGCGTGATTGTCAAAGGAATAGCTGGATCACCGCCGTCATTCAGGAAAAGTACAGCACTCCTCTCTTACGTCTGGGCCATATCCTTGTTCTGGGGGTCCTCACCACTCTTCGGGATAGGACGTTTCACTCTAGATGGCATTCTGAGCTCGTAAGTTACTAGATATAGTAAAGCGGGGTCTCCACTGGCCATCGGGAAGCTGTCGGACGCAATCGTAACGTGTCGTAACCACCACTTCTGCAATTTTCAGCCAAACAGAGGACGCCGGGTCCGGACGAGCACGGTTACGACGTCTTTGCAGTTGTCAGTGAAGGACCCACTTAACTCGACTTTGGACTCGGCTAACTTTGGACGGCCTATAATGAAATTCAAATTAAGCAAGTATTCATGCATAGTAATGAGCAGAGACTTGTTCGACCGACCATGCGCTTGCTCACTGGTTCTTAAACTTATATCAGACTGTCAGCTCGCCAAGAATTTTCAGCTCCCGGACCTGATAATGTTAGGAGACAACTACTAGAACTATTGAGTCATCACTCCAGGTTTCACTGTTTGGTTTCGCGAGAATTCTTTATCACGGGGACCTGAAACTGTCGGGAGACGTATCTGCCAGAACGGGGATTTATCCAGTCATCATTCCAAGTTTACCTGTTAGTTTTCGACAATTCTTCACTCCCGAGTCTGAAACTGTCTGGAGGCAAGTAATTGTGTCTCCAGGCAGTTTCAATCTGGAGACAGTGGACTTTCCATAGACAGTGGACTTTCTACATGCTGATCAGAGCCTTGGTTCTCTCAATGTCTTTCAGGTGCTCGTATGATTATCTCAGTCCAGAGATGAATGTCTACATTTATATCGTGGGAGCTTGGTTCAATGGCTTCATCATCCCAATTCTAACCATTGTCTACTCCTACTTCTTCATCGTCAAGGTGAGTGGCCGGGCTTGCCTTACTCCAGAAAGATATTTCCAAGTCTCCTTGAGTTATCGTGATGAATACAGTGTGACTCTTCAGTAGATATAGCCTGTCTAGGATCTATAGTACACGACCAGATCAGATTAATGCTTTTCAGATCAGATATACACCGCTCCCTATAAACCCGGGCTGCACTGAGGAAGCTC
Organism: Branchinecta lynchi; assembly: GCA_023053575.1. Classification (NCBI taxonomy): domain Eukaryota; kingdom Metazoa; phylum Arthropoda; class Branchiopoda; order Anostraca; family Branchinectidae; genus Branchinecta; species Branchinecta lynchi. Next base: position 18,452,767 of record JAKZAP010000008.1, read on the forward strand.
ATCAGTCCTACAGTTTCTAAAAAACAGCCCCACCCCACAATGTGTCCAATATTTATTCGGCAGTCTTCCATTCCATCCAAATATTTCCAAAAAAGTTCCCTCGAGTTTCCTGGTGAACAGACCAAGCGCTTTTATCTTACATGAAAGAATTGCTTAAAGGACACCTGAATGAAGAGTACCAAGTATCATCCCTATCTGTATGACTTTCGTTAACATTGCCTGCAGAAAACCCAATCCAAATCCGAAATAATGTTTCCAAGCTATGATTTTTGCTCCATTTTGCATCTGTCCTTATTTCATTACCGAACAATTTTATAAATGAACAAATGTCCCAACCCTTCTTCTGGAATATTATTTAACCAGTTAAGCCCAAACATATGTCTAGAAGAAATTCCAATACGATCCAGCCAGTGCTGTACAAGATTTGAATGCATTGCGCTTTTTGTCTTGGAGTCTGCATGTGCAAACCTCCAGAAAAGAACATCGCTATTTTGAAAACGTCACGCTCAGGAGAAGAATGCTCTCCGTGGCCATGTCTGTAAATGCATTATCAGTGTGTGTTCAAGTATGGCTTCATTGTTCAGGTGTCCTTTAAGAGAGAATTAGCAGACTAGTGACAAGCTCCCATAAGTACAAACAACGACTGCGGATGAGGTATAGCGACTTCGGATTCCTTCCATTTACGCATGTTGCTCACTACGCTTGCATGCGACAGGCTCACCGAACAAACCTTTAAACCAAAGAATATGCTTTGATTTAAACTATTTGTATTTTCTTCAGGCTGTCTTCAACCACGAGAAGCAGCTGCGTGAACAGGCGAAGAAGATGAACGTCAAAAGTCTCCGCAGCTCCGAAGCTAACCCGGGGATGTCGTCTGAGTTGAAGGTTGCAAAGGTGATAGCAAATTACGTGTGAACACCTAGTGTTCAATAAGGGCGACGAAAACGGTGGGACTCTTGGACGCTTGCGAATCGGCTTTTTCGGTACATTTGCTAACTTTAAAAACTTTTTAACTTTAAAAATGCAACTTAGTCGGCTTTGAACACATGTAACATTCCTTTCACTGCCTGTTAATGACGCCAAAGTAACAGCTAAAGTTTTGGCCTGTTTTTTCTTTCAGTTAATTGTTTTGAGGTTGTGGTAACATTTTTCCGCTTAAGAATCCACTACATTTTCAAGAACAAATGGGGAGTCCGCTAGGGTCACTGAATACTAAAAGCCAGGCTTCACCTTCTATACTTCCAGAAATGTTGGGCTTCCTCACAGTCAAGCCAACCCTTCCTGATTTCCATGATGATGATGATGGATACTTCGCTATTCTTCAGCATTTCTTAGATGTCCCCTTAAACAAATCTTTTGCTTTCCAATTCAACTGTCGATCGATCACAATCCCGTCTCTTCCGACATTAGTACATTTTATTGTGTCCTAGAGTAGAGTAGAGTAGAGTAGATTTTTAATTATAAAAAGGAACTTTCACAGCGTGAACGCCGAATTTGACTTCTACGGCCAAACAGAACTAAACACTCGAATCAATTTGTCAGTTCAATTATAATTACAACACAATTTGTAAACAAATTCATCAATCGATACAAAACGTATCTACCACAATTTACACCATTCGGCGAAGATTTTGCCAAGAAACTTCTAAAACAAATAAAAATTACTTTAATGAAATGATTTAATTTTTTTCCAAATTCAATCAAAGTCAAATTTTAATCATTACGTCAAAAGTAACATACTAAAAGGGTCATAAGAAAAATAACAATTCAACAAAAATAATGACTATGTTTACTGGCTGTTGTACAGTTCAACAAAACTTGGAACAAAACTCCTTCGGTACCTTTCATGTTTTGTGGTGACTGGATTTAATTTCGGTACTTTCTGAGCCTTGTCGCGCTGTGGTCTGTTGCGGATGGGTGTGTAGAGTTCGGGAGAATGGGACGCAATCTGGGAACAGACTGGGTTTTGGTGCCGAAATTAAGGCATAGAAGGTTTCTTCTCGCTTCCAAGGTGGTGAGCTTGAACTTAAGGCCCTCTATGGCACATTACAGATATCCCGAATGTGTCGTGTCCACCCTAACTTCCAGCCAATTGTCGTCTGGATTCCCCTTCCCGATCCTTCTCGATGGAAACGGCTGTCTGGAATCCGAAAGACAAATTTGGAAGGTGAAGCCTGTTTTTAACAGACCTAATGAATAGTTAATGAGCCACTGAAAAGGAGGGACGAGTAATTGCTCTAAAGGACTGAAATTGGTTTCAATCATTTGCGAGTAAGGTTGTCTGGTGTTAAAAATCCGCGGAAAAAAGGTATAACCATCCAGCAGCAATCGTTCTTGTCAATTGATTATAGTCTATCTCCCTCTTTTGCCATATTCATTAAATCCTTTAATCAATGCAGAGGAGCACCGCGGCTCTTTGTAGGCCAACGGTGGTTTGATGCCAACACTGAGGTCACACGCGTCAACCTGTTGCCTGTACGCCAACGAAAGTCGAGCTACAACCCATTCCCAGAATGTGTCCTAAGCTATAGCTGAGAAACAAATCATCTCTGTAAATTTCCTAGATCGCACTCATCAACATCACACTCTGGCTCTTGGCTTGGACACCATTTACGGTCATGAGCTTTGTTGGCTTGTTCGATCCTATGCGCATCACACCCTTCTTGTCCTCCCTACCCGTCATTATCGCCAAGTCATCCGCCGTCTACAACCCAATCGTCTACGCTCTTTCGCATCCTAAATATCAAGAGGTAATTTAATTCTTTCCTCAGCGACTTAGTTCAGGTAAACTTTCTGTAGAAACACGAACAAATTTATGCACTGTAATTAATTACGACAATAAGAGCATACCCTTAGTGGGTGGACCAACTTATATCTACTTGTAGCAGAACATCCTTCTTCCAGCTTACGCGGAGCATCAAATATGTTCCTTCCGCGTACAACTGGAATCGCTGAAATTTTTTTTAGGGGTAGTACTTTTCTCCTCTTGGTAGTGCTTTTTTGCTACTTTGGTAGCGAATTTTATTTTAGTGAAGTGGCAACCCCGCACAAGACTATCGGTAAGTTCCTCCCTTTACGTGCAAAAGGAGAGAAAAAAGAATACCAAGCTTTCTTCAGTTAATCAGGTTTTCTTCCTGGGAATGACGGGACCGGAATCGCTTATAGATCTTAGAGGAAAAGACGAGTCTAAACAAAACTAGACCTACGTTGCCTGGGCAACGTGAAGTGTTGCTGCAACCTTCTTCGGCTTCGCCGACTAAAGTGTTGCGAGAGCAGCACTTTGGTATTTCCTCGTATTTAGCAGCATTCCTGGCGAACTGCATGCAGAGCAAAAGATTTGGTAACGCTGGAGCCAGCTTAAGTAAATAAAGTTCAAAATTCGATAATTCCCCCAGGGAATCCCCCTCAAGACCCAGTTCCTAACCCCTGATTTTTTGTCTGCAAATAAATAACCCCTCGCGAGACCTGGGATTGGTTCAACACGCACCTAGGACTGGCTCACACACCTAGCACCTGGGATTGGCTCACTCAAGTGTCTAACCCCTCGAGTACTCCTTTAAGGGGTACGCCCATCCTGGGATTGATTCACGATTACCTGGACCGGCTGACCCCACCCCTCCCCAAACAACTTTAGTACACCAACTGAGCAACCCCTCACTTATCCAGTACATCTTTTGTCCAGTGAGTAACCCCTCCTTTACCAAATACACCTTTCTTCAGTGAGAAACCCCTCACTCACTAACCCCTCGAGTACTCCTTTAACGGGTACACCGAATTCCTTACCCCTCGCGTGCACCTGGGATTGGTTCACGAGTACCTGGACCGGCTCACCCCATCCCCTCCCCAAACAACTTTAGTACACCCACTGAGCAACCCCTCACTTATCCAGTAGATCTTTTTTCCAGTGAATAACCGCGCCCTTACCAAGTACACCTTTTTCAGTGAGCAACCCGTCACTTATTCCTACTAAATTTCCTACAATAACACATAAGATGTCGCACACACTCTCGCTATCCACACATCGGACAGAAGTAAAGACCAATTCTCACAATCGGCCTACCCGTGTACCTCCTTCTATCTACCAGCGGTAAAATATCACTACGCTTACTAATTAATAATTTCAATTCCTCCCTATCGAAACCCGGTATAAAATAAACACATTCACCACATGTCTCTTTCATCTCTGTATAAAACCTTTGAGACCCCATCGACCTTCGATTACGTCACTGAATAAACAAGTGATTGTCGGTCACGTGCGCAGAGCTATAATCATTTGAGAATAAAGGGGTAGGACCGCTATAGCTCAAAACTGGTCGACAAGTTTTGTGTCCGGTTTTCACCGGATTCCGGGTGAACTACTTGTCCGGCAACAAAATAACTTTCATATTAGGATTCAGCATGTCTCCTTACCCCTAAATCAACTGTCTCAATAGCTTTTAAAAAATATTTGTGTTGCCCCTTAATTTGAAACCCCTCCCCCACTCTTAAATGTAAAGCTACAGAGCCCATCTACAAACTTGATCTTACCCTTGACTTAAAGAATCCTCACACCAAGTTTCATCAAAATATCTCATTTCCTTCGAAAGTTATCATGCTTACAGATAGACGGACAGACGGACATTTTTGCGATATCATAGGTATCCCTCCACTTACGTTTTGGGATCCCAAAACCGAAAAGTTACGCAAACCATTATAAATGTGACATTTACGTTGTCGTATCAGATGTCCTGTCACGAAACAACCCTCCTGCTCCACTCTTTTCTTCGCAAAGACTCAAGTGTGTAACGACGGAGAATAAGAGTGTAGCATAAAATAAGGGCATAAGCTCGGAGCCCAACAAGGCTTGATATTGGCTCCTCCTCCGCTCAGTTTTGGTGGAAAATTAGAAGCCACTACTTGGACGAATCACAGTATTAACTCATTAGACAAAACAAACAGCAACACCATGGACTAGGCGAAGAGAATGGAGAAAACTACGAATGAGTCTCATGTCGAAATTGATATTTTTGAATATGACTTTTTTATTAAACGCTCTTATCTGGCATAAACTAGAGAGCACTGGCCAAGCAAGTGCTCTATCGTTTTGCATAGGGCTGGACACTTTTCCCCTCAGTTCGTGACCCCTGCATTCCATTCCTCTTTACGGGAGTTCCTTGGGATATGCTTCTCGGAAGACAGACAAACGAAACAAGATAACTTTCAAAAATGGGAAGATTTTTGGTTGTGAACTGCGAAGCATTCATTACCGGCACGTAGCCGAAATCCTCCTTTGCCTTGTCCTTTATGCAATTCTCTTTTTAGTATCTTCGACTAGAACTTGGATGGCTCTGTGGCATAAAACCTCCAGTCGACAACAAGAAAACAGCATCCGACGCTGCGTCGTGTACAACAACAGCTACGGGATAGAAGCAGAGACTGCAACCAACACGCTTGTCGCTTCTGACCTGACGTAGCCAAGTAGCCTGACGTAACATTTACTCAGGCAGTCAGCAGATTGACGTAAACAGAAGTGCTTTACAGGAAGTCTCACTCGAACGAAATTTTGTAAACCGTAGTCCACTCGTAGTAAAATAGTGTCAAATCGTTACCAAGGAAACATTTTTCCACCTAACCCTAACCCACGGAGTAGACGGTCTGTGGATTGCGTGCTTGCCACACAGCCCTCACCGACTAGACCACAGGGAAAGCAGCTACGGGATATAAGCAAAGACTGCAACCAACACGCTTGTCGCTTCTGACCTGACGTAGCCAAGTAACCTGACGTAACATTTACTCAGGCAGTCAGCAGATTGACGCAAACAGAAGTGCTTTACAGGAAGTCTCACTCGAACGAAATTTTGTAAACCGTAGTCCACTCGTAGTAAAATAGTGTCAAATCGTTACCAAGGAAACATTTTCCCACCTAACCCTAACCCACGGAGTAGACGGTCTGTGGATTGCGTGCTTGCCACACAGCCCTCACCGACTAGACCACAGGGAAAGCAGCCCCCCACCCCAATTACCTGATAAGTGGTAAGGTGGCTTCAAGAGGCTTTTACTCTACGATTCAAATTCAATGATTCAAACTGGAGACTGAAGGGGCGTATGTATTGGATAATGTCTTCCCACACAGGAACAGTGCCACACAGGTCCGACAATACTGTCTGAAGACTCGTGATGAACTGGCTTCCAAAAACAAGAATTATGTACGAAAAAGTGGTTATTTATTTGTACCGTTATCTCTTACTGTTCACACAGAATGTAGCCTATAGCTAATCGTAGGCCTATATAGTAATCTATACAACCAACCCTGGGTTATAATACTTTGTCAAGGATTGTAGGCGAATTTGTTTGACGGCGAAACGACGGTACTGGTTCTTCACTCTAAAAAATAAGTTAGGAAGACGTGAGGGGTTACTCCTTCAAGGAGACTCACTCACATCAAAACACATCGAAATATAATATCTGGTAACTTTGCGATTGAAAACAATTGGTGCAGCCAAATGACAGTTTAGTCCTACGGTACGGGAAGTTAAGTAACATAATTCGACTGCGAATTCTCCGGGACAGTCATTCAACTTCGCCAGGGGGCCTATCCAAGTTTTCCTCACGGTCATCCTATTATGAAGCTTTGGCACAAAAATAGGTTGTTTAACGGAGAAGAAACTTGACAAAGCAGACCCAAGATGAAGGCGAACCTGACATGGTGACTAAAAATTATATTAGGTTCCACTCATCTTCGATTTCACAAATATTATCTTGATTTTGGTAGTCCAGATTTTTTCTTCTTTAAAAAATAAAATAAAGCAAGAGCTACGAGCTCATATGGCATTTGCTACGAGTAGGCGGTACAAGAAAGTAGATGAGAACGTCACAAGGTACACCCGCCATCCGAAAATGCGGGTTGGAAATAGAAATAGGATATTTAGTTTCACTCAATTCTGAGCAGTTCCGGCATCGTCTCGGATCGCCCAATAAATCCGCTCGTTTGATCCCTAGACGTGCTATACGATTTCCGGTCTTCCCTCCATCTCCCCTTACCGTGGCCGAATCTGGTTCGGACTAAAAAATGGATCACCTAAAGCATCTTTTTTTATACCATCTATCAAGCTTCAATCGGATCTGAGTACTGTTGAAAATTCCGGTCCCCCCCCCCACCACCGTTGTCGGATCCGGTTAGGACCCTAAAATATGTTATCTAGGGCAGTGGTTCCCAACCTTTTCCGTACCGCGTACCCCTAATCAAGGTTCGAAAAGACTGCGTACCCCCTTTTTCAGAACATGAAAAAGACGATGGATATTATCATAAATGATAAGGCATAAATGTGTAAAAAAAAATACAAAATCAATGAGGCAATCACTATAGAGGATGCTTTGTATCATACATTTTGTCGAATCTCGGCTCGACGTCATTAGCAGCATATTTTTACAGTCAGCCTGTTTCTGTGTTTGGTTTTGATGCTCTACGTGCTTTCATGGAGCTGCATCGCAAACTTTTTGTTGGCTTAATTCGCAACCTGTATGACAATATCACTTGCAATGTCTTCGACTTTTCTTGAAACAATATTGTTTGACACAGGAACAGATTTTATGGCAGTAGGCTAGCTATTTTTGAATCAATATTATTTCACTGATTTTCACTAGTGCTTGTAATCAGAGGCGTCACGCACGGGTTGACAACACCCATCCCCCCAAAAAGGTTGGCCAGACGATTAAACAGAAGAATCGGCGCGAAGCACCGCGACTTTTCGTAAAAGCAGTTATTAAAAAAAAACAGTCGGTAAAAATGACCTGTCGGCCAGTAAAAATACCTTGCCCCTTAAGATACATTTTTGCTGGTGATCCCTCTGCTGGTAAAATTAGGCTTTCGGCAATCAAAATTAGTGAGGCGAGATTTTGAAGCTACAGTCTAAATCAGTTTTGGTTCCTTCTCGTGCCCCTTGCAAGGGTCTCGCGTACCCCTTGGAGTACGCGTACCATCGGTTGGGAACCACTGATCTAGGGTATATCCTCTCTGTACATTCCAAGTTTCTATTAAATTGTTGCACTCGTTTGACCCCTATTCGAGCCTCCAAGTTTCTGGAAATCTCCCTCCAATTCCCCCCAATGTGGCCGAAGAGGACTTGGAAACATAAACGTCGTATCTCTTAATCCACTCTTCCCGTCCATCAAGCTTTACTGAAATCGGAGCATAGCCTATCTGCAAATTTCCGCCCCCCCCCAATTCCCCCAACCGTGGTCGCTTGTAGTTCGAACGCATGTTTTACACGCCTAGGTCATAGATTCTTATCTCCCATTAAGTTTCACTTGAATCAGACCACTCGTTTGCAGAAGTCAACTTCTATATTTCCTTTCACTCGCTCCCCAAAATGCTCGGATCTAGGAACGAAAGTCTCCGGGGGTATGTTGTGTCAGGTTCTTAAGTCAACGAAGTCCGGTCAATAATATGCCTGCAAGGTTTCGTTGTCTTAGTACATCCGGAACTATTCTAACTCGCGACTACCGGAATTCCAGGAAACCCCTTCCAACTCCCCTCACAGAGCCCCGAAACCATCTGGCTCCGTCAATTTCGCATCTAGGCCTAATGCTTGTTCTCTCCATTAAGTCCCAGTCTCTCTGCTTTAATTGTTTCTTGAGTTTTCCGGCACCCCCCCCCCACATCCCCCCTACAGGTATTGGACCCGACCCTGACTTAACACTGAACATCTGAGGCGACAGCTCTTTCTACCTGACAAGTTTCATTCAAATCCGATCATCCGTTCAAAAGTTATGCAAACCACTAGATTCCGGACTCCCCATCCATCCACTCCCCCCACGTTCGTCGGATCGAGGAAACGACTATTTTCAAGTCAATCTGTTCGGATCTTTGACATACCTGCAAAGCTTCATCGTCCAAGCACATCAGGAAGTATGCCGAACTCGCAGGATCCCTAGAAATCCGGACCCCCCCACCCCCAACTCCCCCGCAGTGCCCGGATCCGGTTCGGTTATGTCAGTGATGTATCTAGGACTTGTGCTTGTTCTTCCCCCCAAGTTTCATCCCGATCCCTCCACTCTTAGTGTTTCTCAAGATTGTCGGTTCCCTCCTCCGACTCCTCCCAGTGTCATCGGATCCTGTCCGGATTTAAAGTGGGAAGTCTAAGAAAGAAGGTCATTCTAAATATCAACTTTCACTAAGATCCGATCACCCGTTCACAAGTTGAAATACCTCATTTTTTCGGCTTCCCCCTTCTTCCCCCCCCCTAGATGGTCAGATCGGGGAAGTGACTATTTCCTATTTAATCTGGTCGGGTCCCTGACATGCCTGCCAATTTTCATCGTCCTAGCGCATCAGGAAGCACCGAACTCGCGGGATCACTAGAAATTTGACCCCCGGCTTCCAACTCCCCCGAAGTGAGCGAATCCATTCCTGTTATGTCAGTCGCGTATCTAGGACTTGTGCTTGTTCTTTCCACCAAGTATCATCCGGATCTCTCCACTCTTAAGCCTTTTCCAAGATTTCTGGTTTCCCCCTCCAACTACCCCCAATGTCACCGGATCCGGTGTTGATTTAAAATGGAACGTCCATGACACGAGGTTCTTCCATATGTCAAGTTTCATTAAGATCCGATCACCCGTTCGTAAGCTAAAAAACTAAGCAAAACCTGGACCGACAGACCGACTGACGGACAGAAATTACAGTCGCTAAATGGCACTTGGCCGAAGAGCAAGTGCCATAAAAAGCCTAAGAAATCCAGATGGACTTTTCGTCCGATCGGCTGCTCAGATGATTGCCGATACTTTTAAGACCAATACATGGCTAGATGCTGGACGCTATACCGCCTACACAACAGCAATCCATTACATAAAACCCAACATCACTATCTCTGACGACCGGAGAACAGAATTGTAATATATTCCGAATCCAAACCGCATGAACCCGTCCTTGGTTGTTAAGTATCGGAGGGTAGAGCCCGCATTTAAACGAAACGCGGACCCGGTTTAACCAGGACGGTCTGCGCCAAGATGGATATTTTCCCAAACTTCTCCACTTCATTTTACCACAAAACTTATAAACACTTTTCTAAACATCAGTTATCTTTCTTCTCCCTCACCTTTTTTTTTTTTTTTTCATTCTCTCTACCCCTCATCACAGCCCGGCTGAGATTCGGGAAGCGACTAACCTAGTACGGGTTGCGCTTCGGGTTCGGAATAGTAATATATTCCGAATCCAAACCGCATGAACCCGTCCTTGGTTGTTAAGTATCGGAGGGCAGAGCCCGCAACCACCTACTCTTTCCCCTTTTCTCACCATTCCTCCAAACCCAAATCCAATCCCAAATGGAATAACGCGATATACCGTTAAGTTATTATTTCATATAATAATGTGTAAATTCTGAACTTGACACTGCTCCGGTTGCCAAATTTCCCTTTTGTTCACTTGAAATGGGTACGCTAATGTCAGGGCGACGGGTCTTGTGTGACCGTAAAGGTGAGAACCGCGCTTATCCCAGCCCATTTGGCCGAAAAATGGACAGGCTGGGTAAGCCTCTCTGTGCCTGTATATCTTTCAGCCATGCCGTTCGATTTCCATCTCATACAAGCTTGTACTACTGCATCGTCTGATATACTCATTTTGATTGTTGCCCCTGCTCAAAGCGCGTGAGGCGTTACCCCGTCATACAGGTCCATGTCGACAACAGTTTTTTCAGTGCCAATCGGGGCGTCATCAGTGTATAGGTTTTCCCTGAATTTTCTCCACATCTTATCTTGGGGAACAAAATAATTTATGTGGGCCAAAAATTCGTCATTCTAACGGCAAATTTTCATGTAATGGTCTAGCACTGACACGGGCCAAGCATGACACCAAAGCAAGCCAATGCCATGAATCTGAATTTTTTGTTTTTGTTTTTTCTTTATGGCCAAAAACCTGACTTAAAATGTTCGTGGTTTTCCCTTCGTACTATTGAAACATCAAAACGCTCTATGAAAACTTCCGGACACCCGCCATTGGGATCCTCTGTATGTCAAACAACCGCGAAACAATAAAAAACTATACCAAATAGAGAACTTGGTTTCAAAATGTGAACTGTTTTGAAACATTTTGTTCCTTTTCTGCAAATCGTTTCAGGGTTCCGCAATACATGTAAATTTTGCCAGCGACAACGGAACTGCTTGTTTTACTGACAAAAAACAATTTTTCTGCTGAAACGTCAGTGATTTTGCGTAGCTTCGTACCTCATAAAAAGAAACTGGATTCCCGCATCTTAACGGACAAATACACTCGCTCGTGACTCGCAAGCCGTTGAATACACCACGCAAAGTGTTTACAGTACTTACATCCAATCGCTGGGACAACCACGTTCTGCCACGGCAGACTTTCCCTTAACCCTGCCATTCTCCGAATAAACGACCGTCTGCCCACCTCTGTCTTTCGAAATTACAAACCGTCCAAAGGGAAGGGCCCATTTGCTTAACTGGAATCGTGAACCGTACCAAACTCCCAAAAATGATCCAAGGCTGTTCTTACAGACAGCTTTTGGCACCCATATTGCCGTTTGTTTGTGGTCTCTTGAAACTGTTCTTGACGTTGTCTTTCTATATAAACGAGGAAACTCTAAAAAGAGAAATGGAAAACAATCTTTATTTATTAATCCTCAATTTTGTACTCTGTGTACCGCAAGTAAGTAATAGGATCCAATGCACAGTCTGACCGCATACAAATCACACCGCAAAGTCTTCCGAACATATCCGTCGGCCGAAGGGAATAGCAACGGCCCTACTTGGCGACGTTGCCCGATCTTCGTCCATGTTTCAGCTCTTGCAAACATCATGGGCCACCAAAAAGGTGCTTCCAAGAATACCAGAATAACAAGCGTGTATTCACAAGACCTGTGAGATTTGCGGGCATATGAGATTTCCATTGAAAAAGGTGAACGTAAAACGTAAACCTTCCCTTTCGGCACTGTATTTGCGAACGCAACGGAGAAAGCGAAAAAATATAGAGTGGTCGACCCCTCATTTCTCTCAGATCGAACGTATCACCATCAATCGCCCAAATCAGTAGCCTACTGTATTTTTCTCCCACGAGTCCTTTGACAGAGTTGCATTACACGGTTGCAAAACCATAGACCAATAGTCAGCCAAATTAGCTTTTGAGGCGACGTGAGCCAATCTAGTCAGAACTTCAACTTAACAGATGCGAAAAATATCGACTTGACGGCTTCTTCTGTTTCCTCGGAATCGCCTCGTCCCGTTTCCAATCGGTTTATCATTGCAGTATTGTCAATTTTCACCGTGATACGGTTATTTCGGACTTCGCTCTCTACAGAAACCAACACTTTTTGCAAAGTGAGGGCTTATTTTGCTGCGATACCTTTATTACATATCTCTCACAACTAGAGGTTCCTGCCCCGGAAATTTTTCTATAACCTCTCGAAGAATACCCCGACGCATCGGTGATAATGGATATTGTAACAGTCTCATGGTACAACGGGAAAACCCCTGGGGAATCTCGAAACAAATACCAGAAATCTGAAATCATCAGAGCCGCAGCCTATGCGTCTACAAATCCATTGCGCCATCACTGGTAAGCTTAACAACCGCATCGGCACATCTTGATATGAACAAACGGGTGCGATGAAGTGCCTGCTGGAGCAAAATAGCGTAAACCATAACCCATTTTAGCTCCCCCGTTTTTACAATGACTTTTTATGTCGACGTTCATCCCTAAACGTCGCAACGTGGCAAACGGCGTTAAAACGTACTTGTCTGACAGAACGTAACCCAAACAGAAATAATGCACAGCTTCCGTGGTCTCTCCCACAAGTGTGTCGTCGACGCATCTTCCGCTTGTGATGCTGAAATTCCGAAAAACATTCCGAATAAACATGCGACCCGTTTCTAACAGACAGGGGCATACGTTGACCTCCCCTCTTACCAAAACCCGTTGCTCTACCACATTTGAAATCTCCTTCAATTAATCTTGTTTTCTGACTATCCACAAATTGACATATCTCGCGTCTGGCTACCAGCCGCGGCTTATTTAGCTCGGTAGTCAGGGTTAAAATCATCTTGGGGGGCTCGACCTCTCCAACTTTTCCCCGATGATGATATCAATCCATTTTTAACCCGAGCTTCCGGAATACTCGTTATGAATTCCTCGATCTTGTTGAAACATTGTTTTTAAATTCTCGTCCAGAAGGCAAGTCACTTTCATATTAAATACCTTTGAAAGAGCCCCTAAATCTTCTTTAATTCTCTGTTACAAAAAATCCGATTCGCAATCGTTCCAAACTTTAACTTTTTTGGGTGTTTTCTCCAAGCCGTAACCATTCATCATACACAGGCAAATCCAATTATACAAATTTCAACTAATCGGGAACGTGACGCCGGAAATTAATTATTTCTCCCGCGACGAGGGGTTTGAATGACCGCCGGTCAGAACAGTGCGGGCAATCGTGGACAAAAACGCGTGATGACATTACACTTCAAACATCCCTTGACCTCCGAATTTCTTATAACTTGGATACTCGGTGGCTCTCTTCTGCCAGTTACTCTTGGTGCGGCATTTCTGCGCTTCCAGTCTGTGCGTACTCCGACTCAAATTATACGGTGACGTGACCTCGTCCCTTGTCTTTTTAGCTTCTGCTATCAGGTATGCTTTAATTCTTCCAGACGACTTGCCTATGTCCCTGGCTTCCCGCCAGCTTTCGGGTTTTGACAATTTTTCCTGTAACCGCAGGAAAGAAACACACCTTAGTGAAAACTTTGGTGTGGCGGAAATCGGGCTCAGAACAACCCACAGCTTACACAGCCTCGCCGATGGCCAAATGACTTTAAAGTTAAATTTTTTCGCTAGAATCCAAGCATGATTGAAATCATGATCTAGGCAGGGAGCTATACTCGGGTTTCAGAGCAACCTCCAGCTCACACAGTCACCCCTCGGCCTCTACATGAAATGTAGCAGAAAAAACTCGGGTTTTAGAGCAACCTCCAGCTCACACAGCCTCCATACTGTAGGCCCAGCAGCAGTTTAATTCAGCACAAGCAATCGGGTTTCAGAACAACCTCAACAGGACTTCGCTCACAGCTATCTCGCCTGTAACTGCAGGAAAGAAACACACCTTCGTGAAAGTTTGTTGTGGCGGAAATCGGGTTCAAAGCAACCCCCAGCTTAAACAGCCTACGACAGGCCAAATAACTTTAAAATTAAATTATCTCGCTAGAATCCAAGCATGACTGAAGTCACGATCTACGCAGAAATCTGTACTCGGGTTTCAGAGCAACCTCCAGCTCACACAGTCACCCTTGGGCCTCTACATAAAACGCAGCAGAAAAAACTCGGGTTTTAGAGCAACCTCCGGCTCACACAGCCTCCATACTGTAGGCCGAACAGCAGTTTAATTCAGCACAGACAATCAACCTCACAGGACTTTGCCCACAGCTATTTCTCCTGTAACTGCGGGAAAGAAACACACCTTCGTGAAAATTTTGCTGTGGCGGAAATCGGGTTCAGGGCAACCTCCAGCTTAAACAGCCTACGACAGGCCAAATGACTTTAAAGTTAAATTCTCTTGCTAGAATCCAAGCATGACTGAAGTTATGATCTACGCAGAAATCTATACTCAGTTTTCATAGCAACCTCCAGCTCATAAGTCACGCCTCGGTCTGTACATGAAAATTGAGCAGAGAAACTCGGGTTTTACAGCAACCTCCAGCTCACACAGCCTTCATACTGTAGGCCCAGCAGCAGTTTAATTCAACACAAACAATCGGGTTTCAAAACAACATCAACAGGACCTCGCCCAAAGCTTTAAAATTATAATCTTTCCTTTACTTTCACCAGCACCGTGACATTTCCTTTAGTATAAGAAACGACACAGCACTGAAATTTTTTTTTTTTTTTTTTTTAGATAGAAGAAAATAAACAACAGGAATAACGTTGAAAGAGGTAAAGAAATATAAATAAATGGATGCGTAATATAAAATATGAAACTTAATATAGAACATTATAAGAGAACTCGCCCTTAAATGTATGGAAACGACCCAAAACTGGAATAGAACGAAAAAATAAATAACAGAAATAGAGAATGAAAAGCGTAAAATGACTGAATGTGTAATACAGAATTATCGTACGTAATTCAGAATCAACCATGTCATCATTATTATGGTTCTTCCCATTCAACCAACAAATACCCAAAAGCCCCCCAGTCCTTCATGGACCAATTTACTTTCTCTTTCTTCGTTTTTAGTCCTTCGTGGGACCAATTTACTTCATCTTTCTCGTTTTTAGCTCAGTATACTACCGTGGCAACCAGCGCCATGTCAACGAACCGTCCTTTGTCATTCCGACTCTGTCAGCGAATACGACACAGCAACGTTCCGATGAACACGCGTTGAAACAAATAGATTACGAACAGCATACGCAATATCTGAACAATTAACATTTGTTATGGTAACCACCTGAAACCGTGCCGAATAAACGGCCTCCCTCCATAAGATTTTCATCTCAAAATACCTTGTCCGTCTCAAAAAAGAAGTGACTATTAAAGCTGGCAGTTCTTTACAGAAATCGTAACGGTCTTTACCTGCGAATTTTCTCCGCTTGTTCCTGGCTGAAACACAGAATCGTTTGGCTTACCAGATTGGGACTCAAGATCACCAGTAGCGACGTGTGCTATCTGTGTCACTCTCGAGAGTGTCACCGGCTTCTCCTTCACCAGCAACACCGAGTGACGTTCACTGATTCCGGACGTGTCCGAAATAAATTTTTGACAGTCGTGGGCGATCCCAAGCGCCCACCACCACTCCGTTTAACCTCTTTCATTTAAATCCAAATCAAACTTCTCAATAAAATCCTTCCAATATCCATCTTGGCGCAATGAGCCTTTTCACTCTATCACTGATCCAGCCTGGCTGAGATTCGGGAAGCGACTAACCTAGTCCGGGTTGCGCTTCGGGTTCGGAATAAAATCAACAAACACCAGTTGACAGCGCATACGAGGTCATCAAAATAAAGGGACCCATCTCGTAGGCTATTGGCCTCAGTGCAGCCGCTTGCCATTTCGAAAGAAAACAAGAAACTGCTATGTCCTTATCACCACGGCATCGACAAGGACATCCTTCTTCCTTCCCCTGCGTGCTTGGCATCACCCACGTCATTCAGCATGCTCTCTTAGACGTTACTTTAAAGGATGATTTACACGGCAGGTATTTTCCCCCGGAGACAAGAAGGGAAAGTGTTCACAAGGTACCCGTGTATTTTTCAAGGGAGAAGTACTGTTAAATGGCAAAAGATTCCAAGGCTGTGACTCAGGATATCTCTCTACAATGGACACAAACATTTGTCCATTTCGATCACTTTTTATATGGACACAATCAAAATTATTTCCCGAAAATCCGATTTTGTCGTTGCTGACGTCGAACAATACCCTTCGACAAACAAATACCCGGGTAAAAAGCTCACGAAACTGAAGTCCAAAATACCCGGGGATTTGTTGCTGGTGCGGGGAAAAATACCCGCGGAGTACGGGTAAGAACCCTCCGTGTAAACGTAGCTTAACCCTCTTCACTCTTCCAGGGGGCTTAATACACTATATGACTAAGTCCAAAACAAGCCAGTGATTCTCAGGAAGAAGGAGCAAACGTGTCCGTAAGGACTCAAAATTAACGACTGAAATCCGAAGTGAGCGCAGCTGTGACACCGTTTCTTCGTTTCCTCCGCAGGTACCCGGATATTCTGCATCGGAAGGGAGAGATAGTCATCAAGAGCAGTATCTGAAATCTCTTCTTACGGGTATTGTTTCCAAGGTCATTTCATTCCCTATGTTAAGGGCATAAAATACTGCGTACAGAAGATAATAATTTTAAACTATCGTACAAATCAAGACATCAAGTAAAACAAAAAAATTGCAAAAGAGGCTTCTTTTTTGTTTCAAACCTTCACGATTAGAAATGATGAGATGAAAATTGCTCAGTTTTGCCGATGAGGAACAGGATAGTATTCCCTAAAAAATAAAGATCGCGATATCTAACATTATAATGGATATTATAAGGATGTAAATATGATAATTATTTACTCGCCTGACAAGTAGTTCGTCCGGAATCCGGTCAATACCGGAAATTTAGCATGAATGGAATCGGGCCAATACCGGAAATTTAGCATGAAGTTATAAAGCCCAATAATATAATATATTCCAACCATACTAAAGACAAACAAAAAGTGTATTCGAACAGATTAGTTATCTCTAACGTCTCAACCTGTATTTACTGGGTCAAAAAGGCAGAATGTATTCGACAGCTGTCTGGTGAACAATTTAATGAAATTTGTCGACCAATTTTTGACAAAACTACGTGGCGATACTAGTCCCTACCCTGTTGCTTTGTCCATACAGGCGTAACCTTATCGCGCGTCGGTGACGATGCTCCTTGTTTAATATATGGACGCCCGAGGGACAGTGATCCGGTCGCGTGTGGAATGCGCAATGTCTCTTGGATTTGGTCATGGCAGTCGTGTCCAGTGTTGCCAACAGTTGTACAGTTGTGGTAAATTTCATCTCTGCTGGTGCAATCTGCCACAAGCCCGCATTTGTTGGTATGTTTTCCGAATTACGGTAAAATGTGGTACACTTGGACTTTTGTACCTATTTTAAGCAGAGTGACTGCGTGAGCTAAGAGAGACGGATTTTCTTTTTTTTTAATTACGCATACACGTGCGTGTTGCAACCAAGTCATTTTGGGATCCCAAAAGTCAAAACGTAAGTGACGGGATACGTACGATTTCGTAAAAGTTGTCCATCTAAGATATTTTATTCAAACTTGGCATGAGGGCTCTTTGGGTCAAAGTACAGGTCAAGTTGGAAGATGGGCACTGTAGCCCTAGATTTAGGGGTGGGGAGCGTGGGGAGCAACACAAAATATTTTGTATATTCAATTCAATTCAATTCAATTTCTTTTATTTAACGGTTTTTGAAAACCATAAAAAACAAAACAAAAATAAAACACTCGAAACGAACAGTACACTAAACTAAATCAGTCAGGTCGAACGGGCTCCAGGTGGAACCTGGGTCACACGCAAAGACCGCTCCCATTCCAGCCACACAGGCAGAGACAACCTCAAAAGCGGGGCAGATGCAGCCCGCACAAGTGGATTAGACGACCTGAGAATCCTGTTCTGCAAAGAAAAAATGTTTCTCCTCCTTAGTTCAGGAACACCACAAACATACCAGAAGCACTGCAGTGTCTAGGCAGACGATGCAGCCACCTGAAAGCATTGTTATACAGAACCCGAAAAGACCTGTCAGTTTCCCCAGAGATGCTGGTCACAAGGGCCAGGCAGTAAATTGGAGTGCAGTAGGCCCTGAAAAGAAAAGATTTTATGTCCTCTTCACATGTATAGCTAATGAGATAGTTGATTACGATTCTGTAAACGACGTGTATAGCTAATGAGATAGTAATGAGTAATGACACATGTATAGCTAATGAGATAGTTGATTACGATTCTGTAAACGACGTATCTACGGCTCGTGTTTGTTCTTCCCACCAAGTTTTCTCCCGATCCCTCTACTCTGAGCGTGTCCCAATATTTCCGGTTCTCGCCTCCAACTCCCCCAAAGTCACCGGATCCGGTCCGAACTTTAAATGGGAATTTTGAGACACGAGGTCTTTCCAGATAGCAAGTTCCATAAAGATCTGATCATCCGTTCGAAACTTAAGTATACCTCAAGATTCCGGATGACCCCTCCCTCAACTCCTTCACGATGATTAGATCGGTGAAATGATTGTTATTAAATTAATCTGGTCGGATCCCTGATACGCCTGCCAAGTTTCATCATCCTAGCATATTTGGAAGTACCTTATCTCGGGATCTTCGGAATTCCGGAACCCCCTCCGATTCCCTCACAGTGCACGAGTCATGTTCAATCATGTCAACTATGTATCTTGGGATTGTGCTTATTCTTCCCACAAAGTTTCATCCCGATCCCTCCACTTCGAGCGTGTCACATGATTTCCGGCCCCCCTCCAACTCCTCCCAAAGTGACCGAGTCCACCCTAGACTATAAATGGGACATCTAAGACAAGGCATGTTTCCAAATATCAAGTTTCATTAAGATCTGATCTCCCGTTCAAAAGTTATGTATACCTCAAGATTCCGGATTCCTCTCCTTCCGCTCCCCGAGTCGATGGTCCTATTTGGGTAGTGACTATTTCCAAGTTAGTTTGGTCGGGTCCTAGTACGCCTTGCCAAGTTTCATCGTCCTAGCACATCTGGAAGTGCCCTAACTCACGATCACCAGACCGACCGGCAGACCGAAGGAAAAGTGATCGGTGACACGGAAAGTAAGTATCATAAAATCAGAAAGCATTGGATTCAGACCGGATGGAATGAGCAAGGAAATTGTGAGGACCGGTTTAGTAGGTAAACCTGGTAGCCCATCACAGCGTCGAAAACAGCACTCAATTGGTGTCAGTGTTCTGTTACGAGGATTACAAAAGGGTCACGTCACAGCTCCTAGTGTAACACCAAGCACAATATTTCGCATCTGGCCATTGTCAACGAATTGGCCTGGAAACGAACTAGCACCCTCCTTGCCCTTGGAAGACCCCTGCTTGGCTCCCCCTTCCTCGCGTCCCTCCGTAAGAGTAAGTAACAAAAAGCAGATTCTTGTTGATTCTTTACAGACATGATTCTGTTGTGAGCAAAAAGATTCGTAAGCCATTCTTGAGTCCAAGACCTAGACTATCGTCATTCTTCATTACTATCACTAGAGAGCACTGGCCAAGAGATCAATCAGGCAAACACTGCCACTACGCCTTCAACAAACCAAGGTCAAAACTATACCACTGCAAAACGAACTAGACCTACGTTACCTGGGCAACGTGAAGTATTGCAGCAACGTTTGTTTGTCTTCGCCGACTAAAACTAAAGTGTTGCGAGAGCAACACTTTGGTCTTGTTTCTTCGCTGACGGTTGAATGCTGAATTTGTCAACCCATCGATGTTTTCGAAATGGTATATTCCAATCCACGAATATCTTTTTCTGAACTGATGACATAATTTGTAATCACGTAGCTACCCCTCAGCGTTGACCCCCCCCCCCCCCCAATATCGGAAGTAGGGACTAAATTGACTTTGCAGCTAGTTTTAGTTGAACTTTATCCTTTTCAATAGCAGATATCATGACTGGTGAAAACTTGGAACATTACTTATGTAACCTAGTTGGTATTATAAAGCTATCCGTAACTTTTCAGGATCAAAATACCATAGATGCCAATTATTGCTACTTATTATTGCGAAACTATACCATTGCCTTACACTATCATTTGTATCCGTTCAGTAAACACTTAATTCTAGGTTACAGTGATGGACCAACACCATAGCCATTCTAGCATCTCATGAACATCACAATGCTTTAGCACCTATTCTTGAACGATGATATAAACCAAACTTATCTCATCATTAAAAAAAACGGAAACAAAATAGGTACACAAACTAGAAAAATTCAGAAACCGCTCACCTCCGAAGATATTGATGGTGGAACAGCCGATTGTTACTTACAAGTCCCTGACTTGTCTCACAATTGGATTCCGCCTTTTCTTTGTCTGAGTGTGTATCCCACCACGAAAGTTATCAACCCCTCAAAGACTTAATTCTAAGTTAGAGCGGTAGACCGCATGGAAACTAATTTACTTTTCCTCATATTTATAGAGATCAAATAAAATGTGCATCAATTTGCACTAGTTTCCAGCCCCTCATGGACCCCCTTCTAGCAACCGATTCGTACTTAGAATTCCATCTCCCCGGGATAGGTATGGTACCAAATTATTCTGACGATCATATACACCGGAAACAAATAATAGGATTAATAGGTACACCAAGTAGCAAAAGTTGCTAACCACTCATCGCCGAAGATGATTACGCTCTAACAGACGATTGTTGCTTACAAATCCCTTACACGTCTCACAATTAGGATCGGCCGATTCTGGTTTCAGTGTGTACCTTACTACTGAAGTTGTCATTCCCTCTAAACTTTCCAACTGTTGTATCTCATCAAGGAATTTTTGTACCAAAAAATTAATGACAGGTAATTTGAACAGCTCATCGAGGTCTACCGATTGGCATTGAAAAAAAAAAATTCTAGCTGTATTAGTTCAAAAGTTGACTTTTTAATACTGACACTTAGAAAAGAGCAAAGGATAAGCTCTAATTTCTTTAGCAATGAGAGAACTTTTAAAGTTTAAAGGTCCCATCTGACACAATTTCTCCACTGCAATCCCGAGTGCAAAATGGAATGATGAACTTCGCTGAATGGGTAGAAACAATAGATGGCAGCACTTTCGGACCCGTGTGAAAATGACACTTTTTTCTTTCTCTAAATCTTCTACTTATCACTCAAAGAAGATATATCGGCTGTGGGGCCGAGTAACTGCCTCACATATTTAGTACTTTTATATTTTATTCCATCTTCAATTTGAAACTAGTGCCTGCCTGCTTGCCTGCTAGAACGGAGCTTTCCACTCAAAAGCAGAAACATGGTTTGATGAAACGAAAGCTTTGCTGAACAACTTCAGATAGTCCTCTCCGACATAGGCTATACAACTCCGCTTCAATTTACATACTGTAGGCCCTGGGTAGATCGAGAGGACAAGCAAAAACCATCCTTTTGGGACCCAGGCAAGAGCTCTAAGGAGCTTTCCAAAATGTAAGGTCATATTCATCAATCCGTCCTAAGGTCTACACTTTCCGTAAAAACCGCAGATGTTAGACCTTTACCACTTTCTAGTAATAAGCTGAAATCGGGGTAGCCTACTAGGAAAAACAAGAGCTACGAGCTCATATGGCACTTGTACGAGTAGGCTGTACAAGAAAGTAGATGAGAACCTCACAAAATACACCCGCCATCCAAAAATGCGGTTCGGAAATAGAAATAGGATATTTAGTTTCACTCATTTCTGAGCAGTTCCGGCATCGTCTCGATTGTATGCAGCAAATGCACATGACTGTTCAAACTTTCATCCCAATAAATCCATTTGTTTGATCCCTAGACGTGCTACACGATTTCCGGTACTCACTCTATCTCCACCTACCGTGGCCGAATAAGTTCCATCCCGATCGCTGCACTCTAAGCGTTTGTCAAGATTTCTGGTTCCCTCCACCAGCTCCCCCCCCCCCAGTGACATCGGATCCGGTCCGGATTTAAAGTGGGACGTCTGAGACACGAGGTCATGCTAAATATCAACTTTCATCAAGATCCGACCAACCGTTCGCAAGTTAAAAATAACTCAATTTTGGCTTCCCCGTCCCTCCACCCCCCCACCCCCCAGATGGTCGGATCGGGGAAGTGACTATTTCCTATTTAATCTGGTCGGGTCCTTGGCATGCTTGCCAATTTTCATTGTCCTAGCACATCAGGAAGCATCGAACTCGCGGGATCACTAGAAATTAGGACTCCCCCCCCAACTCCCCCAAAGTGAGCGGATCCGTTCCGGTTATGTCAGTCAGGTATCTAGGACTTGTGCTTGTTCTTTCTACCAAGTTTCATCCGGATCTCTCCACTCTGAGCGTTTTTCAAGATTACCGGTTTCCCCTTCCAACTCCCCCCAATGTCACCGGCGTCTGAGACATGAGGTCCTTCCATATATCAAGTTTCCATATATCAAGTTCGTAAGCTGAAAATATTCAATTTTTCCAATTTTTTCAGGGATTCCCCGTCCTCCACTCCCCTCAAGACCCACCCCCAAGATTCATCGGATCCGGTCCGGACTCGAAATGAGACATCTGAGACACGAGATCTTTCCAGATATCAAGTTTCATTAAGATCCGATCACCCGTTCGAAAGTGATGAATGTCCCTATTTTCCGGATTCCGCCCCCTCCCCCACGATGGTCGGATCGGGCAAGTGACTATTTCCAACTTAGTCTGGTCGGGTCCCTGATATGCCTGCGAAGTTTCATCGTCCTAGCTTGCGTGGAAGTGCCCAAACTATTATTTATGTTTCTTGACTATGTCCAGGTTAATCAGGTCGTCAATCTTTTAACAATATATACTCCCGCATACGCTCCCTAATACATCCAATATTCCTGACAAGTTCCATTATCCTAACAATGTAATTTGTTTAGATTATCCACTTTGTGCACTCTCCCGCATTCAGTCTCTCATACATGGACTCGTGGCTCAGTTGGTAGAGCGTTGGACTTCCAACTCAGAGGTTCCTGGGTCGCTCCCTCCTTCGGGCAGCGCTTTTTTTTGCTACTTTTCGCTCCACTTTTGCTTTATAGTTTCCGGACTCTCGGATCCGGGGAAAGTCGGATTGAAGAAATGATTAATTTTAAGTTGAGCTGGTCCGGTCCCTCATATGCCTGCCAAGTTTCCATCGTCCTAGCTTATCTGGAAGTGCCCGAACTAGCAAAACCGGGACCGACAGACCGACTGACGGACAGAAATTACAATCGCTATATGGCACTTGAGTAAGCTCAAGTGCCATAAAAACCCCAAAAGACTGACAAAACCGAAGTGTCGCTCTCGCAACACAATATATCCGTTTTGTAGGCTAAAGGGATCAGCACCCTTAGGCTGCTCCTCACTTCATGACCTCTGTCTCCCATGCCTCATTACGGGTGGGGAGGGGGTGGGGCCTTCTTGATTTTCCCCGTGGAAAACAGGCTAACGAAACAATATAGCTTTCAACGAATGTTCTTGTCTAGAAACCATAGATGTTCGAAGCAAGATAATCGGTATTCATCCTTTTCTACCCGAGAGAGATAAAGAGTTACAGAGAAAACATGAATCTACCGACAATCAACAAGTTCGAAAGGACAGGTGCTGCTCTCCCTCATGTGTAATCGTGAGTATTTACTTTTGTTTCCAACCAGGCGAAGACGGAAATTTTCTTCATTCATTCTTATTGGATTCAAGAATGGCTTCCGAATCTTTTTGTTCACAACAAATCACATTAGGGTATTTTCTTTGACATTTCGAAGAGCTATTTAAGTTTCTCCTTCGAAGTCAAAGAGACAGTTCCCAACTTAACTTCGCCGGTTTGGGTAGTTGCATGACCAAGACCTAGACTTCGCAAGAGAGATACAGCAAAGACAATGTAAGTGTACCAACTTTTGCTTCTTGCAAGTTCTCCTGTGTCTCCAGAGGAACAAGACGAAAGATTTTGATGGAACCACAAGAATTGAACATTTATTGGACTTCTTGATCCAGCCAGCCGGTTCTCGCAGGTTTCCGGTCTTCGATTAGCATCTTATTTATCCCCTACCAGCCGCCTGAAAATTTCTAAGAAATTATACCGTAGTGTTGTTTTTGAAGGGTTCAGGCAAAATGACTAATAAGCTGCAAAAACCAAGTTCAGGTATGGATCTGGCATTAATGTTCACACCTACGCCTCATCTCTAATCGACTTTAGAAATATCTTTAACTTTTACCAAATTTCCTATTTTAGCCGAAGCACGGCCAACTACTTGTCTGGTCGAAGCACGGCCAACTACTTGTCTTGTCTTAAAAAACAAGTCTCTTTTAATCAACTTTAGTAAGCTCATTTACTTTTACCAAATTTCCGGTTTTGGCCAGCGTTGATTCAGTGTGTATTTTTATCCTTATCTTCGAACTTACCCGATGAAAAATTAATGTCAAAATAGTACTATGAAGTAGTACAAAAGAGTAGCATGCA
Source organism: Branchinecta lynchi (assembly GCA_023053575.1). Lineage (NCBI taxonomy): Eukaryota > Metazoa > Arthropoda > Branchiopoda > Anostraca > Branchinectidae > Branchinecta > Branchinecta lynchi. Next base: position 18,477,401 of record JAKZAP010000008.1, read on the forward strand.
GTAGGCTACTAGTGATGCAACTACATGCTCCTACTTGAAGACTACCGTGTTACTGCATGCTACTATATGATACTATTAGCAAGACTGGATACTACTATGCCAAGACAGGATGCTACTGGATACTACTACATAAGATTGGACCAGTCTGAGGCATATTGAATGATAGTATTCTTTGCTATTACATAGTAACTTTTTGCAACTTTTTCGTACTACTACCATACGACTACGCAGACTACACATTTTTCATCGGGTATGACGACATCAGAAAAACTTTTCCTTCTTCCAAATTTCGAGTTTTGACCGTATTGCTGACAAAATACTTCTCCTGTGATAAAATGAAGTTCAAAAACGGATTCAGCATGTTTTCTTGACCCCACATCGAACCTCTAATCAACTTCAGAAGAAACTTCTACTTTCACTGAATTTCCGATTTTGGCCGGATTCCGGGCTGACTACATACTCCGGGTGTTTCAGCATTTATCCTTACCTCTAAAGCAACTGTTTTACTAGCTTCTAAAAAATGTTTTCTTGGCCCTTCACTTAATTACCCCTCCCTACTTTGACCCATAGAATCCTCACACCATGTTTGAATAAAAGGTGTCCGTCACTAACATTTTGGGATGGCATCCAGACAAGGGAAAGCGTAAGTCTTCTCCTAGTGCTGGACAGAATTGTCCAGATCCCGAATATAGATATTATCGGCTTCGAAACATCGATACCTGATTAATAAAAAGTGTTTGACTGTAGGGACAAAATCTGTTTAATTTTTTGTTAAAAAAGCGGCGTTTCTTAAAAACTATACTCGATGGACAAAATCTGATAGATAACTGTTTGAGAAAAATAACTAATAGAGACAAAATCCGTTAAATTTTTGTTAAATAAATGCGGCAACGACTATAACGTAAAACGTTAGACCATCATCATGGTTTTCATATATTTTATCCGGAAGAAGAATTTCTCAACATTTAGTTTTCAAGCCTTGACATTTATTTGGGGTTACATGTTTCGTGTTTGACTATCAATTTCATCGCGGAAATAGAAGTCAAACATACAAGCAAGATCGATATTCTGGTTATCTAAATTTCCGCAAAATTTCCACATCCAAGCAAAACTTTGTAACACGGAAAATCGCTTAACACCATCCGGATCTGATGGCCTGATGCCCAGCCGGCCTCCCATTCGGGTTGGAGACTTGTGTGAATGTTTAGAAGGTTGTCTTTCTGATGGGTGTGACGGACCACGTGTGACGGTTTTTCTGATGGGTGTGACGGACCATGTGTGACCAAGAACACTACTCGTTATTTGTTCTTGGTGTGGCGGACCATACTTTTCACCTACTGACGCTTTCCTTGTGGTTGCCTCTGTGAAGAGGTGTTACTACCCAAAATGTTGTTTTTTTTTTTTGGGGGGGGGGGGGGGGTACCAACTGGCTTGTTATTTTTGCTGACTGTTTAAAAAGAAATTGCGCCCCTTCGCCGACTAATTTTTGTCTCTGACTGACTGCTAACACTGGGGGGGGGGGGGGGGCTCACGACCTCCCCTCCCCCCAGAAATGACGCCTCTGTGCTGTCCGTACGAAAGCAATCTTCCGTATGCAAACCGGTTAAGGTTCGGGTAGCGTAGGTGCCGATCTCCTGATACTCTGTCCTTGGCCGTGGGTGCGATGCGTGGTTGGGGGCAAATCCTACAGCGCTTCCCTTGCTTTCTTCTAGATTTCTCTTGGTACTTATTTGAAGCTGGGTGGACTTACGGGGAAATGCCACTAACCCTCGACCTAAACCAAACGGTTGGCACACCATTACCCGAACCAGTGACCATTCACTTGCGAGTTCTGCGTGCTAACCCATTTGGCCAGGACGGAACGACGTGGCCTTAGAATTGCTACCTTTCCATCCTAGTTCTGTTCGATATGCCATATTTCGTTTCGCTCATTCAGTCAGAGTTTTGTGAGTCCTACTGACTTTAGATAATAAATTTATTTATTATATTTTAGGGCAGAGGTATCTGAAAACGCGACCTGGCCACTTGCCCTTGCTCAGTCTTCCAATCACCAGAGCTATGTCAGCGGTTTTGGATATCCCACTGGGATGTCTGCCCGCCAGTTGGCACCTCTCGAAGTCCGGCATATGGTTCACGAACAATTTGACAAGTTTCCCCCGGCGGATCCTAGAGTACACTATTTCCTAGGGTTGCTTTATGTGTTCCTAGGTAAGATCTAGTCTCTCCGCAAATAGTTGTTTTTCTAACTCTTGGATTTAAGGGTGATTTTTAGATAGTAATGCGGGTCCAGAAATACTCTCTGAGATTCGACCGTTAGTTTAGTGTTAGACAGCGTCAGGTGTTCGTTCTGCAGACTACGAATGAGCGGGAAGTTTAGGTCCAGCCCTTCAAGAAGAAAACGAAGCTGATATCTAAGCTAGAAGACAGTAACCAGGTCAGGGAGAAGCAGAGTTCTTCTGCTTTCTCATAAAATGTTCCAGGGCAGTACCTCACTTCAGTTATTTGTTATACAGGTGCTGCTTCAGCAATCGGCAACTACTACGTCCTCAAGATCTTTACCAAGTACAAGCCACTCCGAACCCCTTCGAACATGCTCATCGTCAACCTTGCTTTCTGTGACTTTATGCTCTTTGTTGGATTGTACCCCGAGCTCATTCTGAATAGCTTCGGAAACAACGGTATCTGGATGTTCGGCGAAATAGCATGTCTTGCTCACGCCTGGGTTGGAACTACTTTCGGTTTCGGTCAGGTAAGCTCAAGATTTTCCAAACGCCTTGGCTGATATAGACTATTGCATATTTACTTCAATGGTACATTTTGCGTAATCAGGACTACTTTTCTGCAAAAATGTCTAATTCAACAGTCAAGCGCAACGGGGATAGCACGGCCCAACAGTCAATGCCCTATAAATAAAACAAAAGACTGTCCGACACGTTAGGTTTTACGCTGTTGTTAAAAGGAGTTAACACTGCTTTCTCCTAGATGGTGACACTGTCTCTCATCGCTTATGATCGCTTCCACGTCATTGTTCGTGGCATGTCTGGTGCTCCACCAACCTACAAACGATCGATGACCATGCTTTCTTACGTCTGGGCCGTATCTCTTTTCTGGGGATCAGCACCACTCTTCGGGTTTGGGCAATTCAGGCTGGACGGAATCCTCAGTTCGTAAGTAACCTTGTTTTAAAATAGGTCAATGTCGAAAATTCCCACTATTTTGGAGATTTTTGCTAATTTACTATTCTGTCAACGTCAGCGTCTTAGGCACCAACGTCAGTTGACTATTTTTTTTTAGCTGCTCGTACGACTATTTGACGCCATCTGTCAGTGTCTACAGCTATATCGGCGGAGGATGGTTCTTCGGATTCCTCTTCCCCATCTTGATGATTGTCTACTGCTATTTCCACATCGTCAAGGTATGTTTTACCCTTTAAGGCTGTAAGCGAAATAGCTCATAACTCAAAACCACGAAATCGTGAAACCCGGGATGAGTCAACAGTTTCATCTCCGTTCTAATACCACGAAAGATTTTCATTCACAGTGAAGAAGATTAACTGACACCAGTCTTTAAAAGTAGTAAAAGTAACTGATACATCCTCCCGCGACGATTTATGGACTTCGATTTCTCATATGGTACCCGCTTTAACAAATATTATGTATTTTCGAAAATTAACATTTGATTTATCATCAGTCTTTGGGATCCCTAAACGTAAGTGACGGAATACCTGTGACTTCATAAAGTTGCCCTTATGTCCGTCCGTCTGTCTACTAGCACGATAACTCTCGAAGGGCTTGAGATATTTTGTCCAAACTTGGTGTGAGGGTCCTTTGGGTTAAAGTACAGGTCAAGTTCATAGATGGGGCCCATAGCTATATTAAAGGGCGGGGAGGGGTTTCAAATTAAGAGGCAAATAAATATTTCTTAAAAGCTAATGAGATAGTCGATTCAGGGGTAAGGAGACTTAATCCGAATATAAAATTTACTTTCTCCACGTACAAGCAGATCGCCTGGAGTCCTGCGAAAACTTGAAAATTAGAATCCGGAAAATCTGTTGAAAGTAAAAAACTTATTTGAATGTCATTAGATATTCAATTTACGGGAAGAAGACGTTGTGAATCCGTATATGAAATCAGTTTCTCATCGGACCTATAGTTCGCCCTGAATTCGGCTGAAACCGGAAAATTTGTTAAAAGTAAGAGTTTTATCTGAAATTGATTAGAGGTTCGATGTGGGCGTCAGGAGACATGCTGAATTCGTTTTTGAGCCAAGTAGTTCACTTGGAATCCAGTGAACTCCCCTCCCCCAGAAGGTCTGTGGACACAAATTTCGGTAAACTTTGACTGGTGCGGCGAAGCCGCGCTATTAAAAATTTATCAAATTCACCTGAACTTGATGTTTTTTGGAATCTACCGGATTATTGCTCAGGGAACCTACCGGAATTTTGCTCGGAGCGTCTACCGAAATCTTGCTCAAGGAATCTACCCAAACTTGTCTCAGGGGGTTTACTGGAGGCTAGATCAAGGGATCTACCGGACTTTGCCCCACGTAATATACTAGAATTTTGCTCTGGGATTCTACCGAAATTTTGCTCATGGAATCTACCGAAATTTTGCTCAGGGAATCTACCGGAATTTTGCTCAGGGAATCTACCAAAATCTTTCTCAAGGAATCTATCGGAACTTGACTCAGGGAATTTACCGGAGGCTGGATCATGGAATCTGCCGGACTTTGCTCCACGGAATCTACTAGAATTTGGCTCAGGGAATCTACCAGGATTTTGCTGCTTACCGGATAACTATAGACTCATAGCTTACCAGGATGACTCTGGCACACAACTTACCATAGTGATTCTTATAGACAGACAACACATCGTACCGGAAGTCGGAACATTCATCGGGCGATTCCGGTAATCTCCTAAGTTTCTGTAGCTTTCAAGAGTTAGGCAACCTACTGAACTTTCCATCATTTCCAGCTACAAGTAATGTTCCTGTAATAATATCACGGTACCGTCTACTCCTGTTTCGATGGTTTTCTCAACTCCTTTCTGGTGATAAGCCGAGAAGGGTTTAAAAACGAGTTAGCCTTGTTCCGACATGATCTCAAAAGCCGCCAGAGAGCAACGAAACAAAAAGAAAGCTTAAAATATATTCCAAGCCTTTCGTGAATTGAAAGATGTCTGGAAAGCTTCAAGCTGGCCAAGAGAATCCTTGATACCTCAGCAAAAGGGGAAAGACTTGAACAAACAATGGCTGATCAGCGTCTGGTACTAATCGCATGTGAAACCGATCTAGTTGACGAATGTGAAATTTGACGTGTCGTGAAAAGATGGGAAAGGCTTAAAACGCGAAAATGTGTAGGGTGGGTTGAAAGTCGAAGACTTTATAGTTTTAACTGACAATCTTAAAGTTTAACAGAACAGGTATGAGGTCTTCATCAGCGATATTTCGGCCCTTCTTGGCAAGGGTCCTCGTCAGGCTGTCAATCCTCTGGGTCAACGTCGGGGAAGGAAACAAACCTGTAATATCCAGTAAAACCCCGGAAAATTCCGGTAAAACTTCGGAAAACTCAGGCAAAATTTTGAAAGGAAGGTGTCGAGAAGCCCCTGGGCCCAATTCACAGCTTGTGTTGGTATTTTGAAACAAACTCAAACAGTGCAAGCGACCACACGATGACGAATCAGGGCACAGTATGGGAATGCTTTAAATTTTGCAGGCTGTCTGCGACCATGAACAAGCCCTCCGAGACCAGGCAAAGAAAATGAACGTCAAGAGTCTTCGCAGCGGTGACCAGGACTCGGCCATGTCGGCTGAGATCAAAGTAGCAAAGGTATACACAAGGATTTCTAGTTTACCAATCGTTAGTCATTTACCCAACAGGACGTAGTATGAAATGCTGCGCCAGTCGAAACTTCGCTAAAACCATTGTGGTAAAATCTAATAGCAATCGTAAGCCTTCAGCTGTTTCGGAATGACAGTAAAGGGATCGAAATAAAATCAAATCATCGTTGGAAAAAATATCTGTCAACTGCACGTCTCTGTAGGCCTTCCAACCGAAGACGACCACTCATCTCGGCCTTGGACGACATTTTGCAGCAGAAAGATCTGTACACAGACGAGAATAACTTCCACACTAAATCAGTCCTTTCTGTATAGGTCGCTATTATGAACATCATCTTGTGGCTCTTTGCGTGGACTCCCTTCGCAGTGTTGAGCGTCGTCGGCCTTACAGACCCTATGCGCATCACACCATTCATGTCTTCTCTGCCGGTAATCATCGCGAAGTCCTCGTCCGTGTACAACCCAATCATCTATGCACTTTCGCATCCTAAATATCAGGAGGTAAATGTATTTCCTTTCCTTTCTTTACTCCAAAGTGGCCTATACCTATTTCCAGGAAAAACGAAATTCAAAATATGTTCTGGATCACCCAGCATATTTAAAGAAACAGTGACGGTATAAACTACTAGATTTAAAGGGGAAGAAGGGAGAAGCTGTTACAAGCTGCTCTTGTCAAAAACAACTGTGCCTTTTCGTTTTGCAATATCAAAAGATCAGCGAATATTCATTTACACATTGGAAACTGAATTAACCTTTAGTGTAACGAGTCCACCAGCCTCAACACGCAATGATTATTCTGTGAAGGAATTCAAAAGAAGGAATGATCATTCTTCTGAATTTCCCCTTCCATTTCCCTTCTGAGAACTGAGAATGGCAAGTAAAGTACTGAAGGGCTGCATTTAGATTAGGAAAATACGTCAAAATCAATCTTGAGAATTTCCAGTCAAGGAATATACGCAAAAAATCCCTATTTCCGGATCAACCGAAACAAAATCTAAATCTCATGGTAACAAGAAGGCTTAGGAAAAGCACCAGGTTTTGAGAATGGCTAAAGAAGAAATTGCCTAAAGAGCTTGGGCAATATTTCCTCGGCCCCCAATTGGAATTTCCTAATTCTTTGTTCTCCTTTGCAGTGCCTCAGAAAAGAAATTGGCTGGATTTTTGGCTCCAAGCCCAAGGACAAGGCTGATAACATTTCAACGGCGACCACCGAAGGAAGTGCCTCTGACGTTTCCTAAGCGCCCAGGGCAAACTATATTTTTTGTTCATTATTTACGATGTTTTTCTTTCCTTGATATTGTTGAAAGTTATCTTACTCTGCTTTTTCTGACCCGTTACACTATTCGCGAAGGGAAGTTATTTTCGATAACGTCTGCTTCAGAATGGTTGCACTTACCAGCAAAGCAGATCGAACATGATGTTGACTACAGCGCGCCCACGGCAAACGAAAGTGAGAAAAATGTACCATTTTGTCCAATAAACTAATGCAAGACATGTATTTGGTGGAATAGTTAATATTAAAATATTCCGCTGGCCTACTGAAATGCACATGATTCTTCGAAAGAGAGTACATAGAAGAAAATGTCACCAACACTATTGAGTCGGAGAATATGATTGATGTTATGCAAGAGTCAGACAGATATCGTGGAGATAAACAATGAATGAATAGTTTAATAGTCAATTGACCATACAAAAATACATTGGACGAGCTTGTCAGAGTTGAGCTGATAGCTTTCGTGTTGAGCTATGATAGCTTTATTAGTCGACCATAAAAACCCTGAAATAATACATAAATCAATACTAAATCTCACATATACGGCATAATAAATAAACGTAGCACTAATACAGTATTATGCTCTGACGTGTGAATTAACACTTAAAGAGTATTTACAGAGACTTAAATGAGGAGTGTGATAACCTAATAATTAATGATGAAACCCACCTTAAGAGTATCCTTCTTCTTGTACTTGAATGTTCTAGGATTCAATTCTTATTTCCGACATAACGAAATGAATGGAGAGCACCGCGCGCGGTATTTCGGCGGTGCATAATAACAAAGGTTGTTTTACAACACACCTCCCCTCGTACAAAAAGAAAAATTGTAAAATTCAATTAGAAATCCCTACAAACTTAAGTTTCTTCCTTTATCGCAACCGATATGTTTATCACTCCAGAAACCCGAAACGACTCAAGCAATCCGCGTTAGTATGTTCCTTGCCAGGCGACTCCTTGCCAGGAGTCTAGTGGCAAACTTTTGAACGAGCGATCGGATTTGAATGAAACTTGGCAAGTGGAAAGAGCTATTGGCTCAGATGTTCCATGTCAAGTCCGGGCCAGATCCAATACTTCGGGGGGGGGGGGGGAGGGGGTACCGGAATTTTTTGTGAAACACTTAGTCGAGGGATCGGGATGGAATTTGGTGGGAAGAGCAAGCATAAGCATTAATACGTTCTTGACAGAACGAGATCATGTCGAGGCTCTTTTGGGGTGGATGGAGGGGGTTTCCCGGAATTCCGATGATCGCGAGATAGGATACTTCCAGATGTGCTAAGGGATAAAACTTGACAGGTATATTAGTGTTCCGACCAAATAAACTTAAGGACCCGTTCACAACGCCCCAGGAAGACTTCCGTTCGTGGATCCGACCATTTTCGGGGAGTTGAGGGAGGGGGAATCCGGAAATTACTGACTTCCGTAGGTTGCAAGAAATGGTCCGATTCAAGTGAAACTGTATGGGTGATAAGAACTGATGACCTAGATATGCAAAGCATATGTACGTACACATGCGGAGAAAGGTTGGGGGAGACGGGAGGGGGGGGGGCGGAAACTTTGGCAAATACACAGAAAACAAACGGATAGGCACAATGGGATGCAAGTTGGACATTACCAAGTTTATGCGGCCTAGATTTGTCATTTGGCGTCCGGAAGCGGATCCGACCAAGGTGGGAAGAGGATGAATAAGCGGGAACCGGAAATTTGTATATATGCTCCGGTTCGCGTTTAACTTGATGGACGGGAAGAGGAGACATTAGAGACGCCAAGTTTATGTGTCCGAATAGTATTCGACCACAGTGTTGGGGGGAGGGGGGTTGGAGGGGGAGTCTTGCATAGGGTTTAACGAGTGAAGTGAAAACTTGGAAAGTAGAGAGATCATATGCCTTCGATGACATACTATAGGGTTTGGACCGGATCCGAGTATGGTGGGAAAAGGTATCGGAATTCCCGGGAAAATGGTCAGATTTACTTTCTCGTTTCTCAAACCACCTACTCGTAATAAGTGCCATGTGAGCTCGTAGCTCTTGTTTTTAAGAACAGTCGGTTTTTCTGAAAACAGTGGATTTATCGTCCCAAAAAGCCGCTTTTTTCGTCCAAACAGTCGTTTAATCTGAAAAAGAGTCGTTTTTTTTCTGCAAAACAGTCGGTAAAAATGAAAAGCCAGCCCCCCCCCCCCAGCAGAACGCCCTATTTAAATTATGGATCTGAACCACACCCAACCATTGCAAGAGGAGCTGGAATGAGTCCCAATAATCTTGTGGCATTTTTATATATATATATATTTTATATTTATATTATTGTTCTTGTTTTCCTTTGTGATATGTACTATTGTTGTATTATGTATATGGCCCCTGGGCTTTTAAATACAGTTATTATTATTATATATATCTATTTTATTTCCTTAATAGCTCGCACAATTCACTTGCTAGCATTGGATCGTCGTGCAGTCTACCACCAATACGTATAATAACACTATAAAAGACATTTTGATAAGTTTAAAAATTCACAGTCGACACTTAATATATACAATTTACCTTACTAATTACTACATAGAATTAAAGTGGTGTACGAGTCAGTGAACGGATCGCATGATCAGGACGAGCCATTTATGTGTCAGAAAGATCAGACCACTTGAAGATCTAAACGGGGACGACTGCAGTATCGGCACCAGTGTGTGAAATGCATCAATAACCTTTGCTATTTTGATTACTAAAACAATACGGACCATCCTTACACGTTTTTTACCTTTGTGAAGCTGAGAAGTCACACGATGTTCTAATCAGGATGGGATGCATCTAAAAAAGTCCCTCGTCGCCGTCAATGTTGGAATGCCAGAGGGCACTTGCCTCTGTCTTCGAAGAAGCGACCACCAACTTCAGAGGAAACCTACCCATTGCCGGAGACTTTAACTTCCCTGATATAGCCTGGAAAGATGGATTCCTCTACACAATATCACCATCGAAATACCCGCAAGATGAGTTATCCCCATTCATCCAATGTATCAATGATCTCTACCTCACCAAAGTTATAGATCAGCCAACGCGGTATCTTTTGCATCAGAAACCATCACTCCTCGACTTAGCTTTCGTAAACAACCCAGAATTAGTTCAGAAAATCAATTACCTGCCACCAGTTGGAAAGAGCGACCACCTGCTGCTAGAAATCCAGACATCGATCAAGAAAATAACCAACAGACTCGTCAGGAAAATATTTGTCGACTACAGATCCATTAGAGCTGATTTAACTAATGTTAATTGGGATACGATCCTCGAAGGACCTGTGGAAAACAAATGGAACATCTTCAAAACCCTTCTTCTCGATGTGCAGAAACGGCACACATCGGTTAAGATGATCCCCAAACCTAAGACCCTACCATACATGACCAGGGAGACCAGGAAAGAGAGGAACCGAAAATCCCGCTACTGGAAGAAGTACAAAAAGAAGGGGGACAAAGCTAACTATGCTAAGTTTGCTACTGCGCGTAACAAACTGCGCCAATTGACGAAGCAATTGCACCTGGACTTTAAGTCCAAACTCGCAGACGACTGTAAACATAACCCCAAGAAATTCTGGAACTACGTCTCAAACAAAGATCACAACCACCGCAACATCAAACGTCTGGCGAGGGAAGACAATAGTGATCCGATCTAAGAGAAATCGCAGGGATTCTCAACCAACAGTTCGCCTCCGTCTTTACATCCGAACCAGATGGTCAACTACCACCAGCGCCTCAATCTAATACCACCAGTCTAATGACCGAAATAACCGTAGACGAAGCCACCGTACTAAAGCGACTTTCAAACGTCGATGCCAACAAATCTGCTGGACCAGACAATATCCATCTGAGGTTACTGAAAGAAGTTGCAAACATCATCGCTGCACCCCTTACATACATCTTCCAGTCTTCGATCGACTCCGGCACTATTCCATCTGATTGGAAAGAGGCACATGTGGCTCCCATTTTCAAGAAAGGGGACAAATCAAGAGCAGAGAACTACAGACCTATCAGCCTAACATCCGCCGCTGCCAAGCTGCTTGAGAGAATCGTGAATGACGCAATCCACGACCATCTAACGACCCACATGATACTTTCAAACAACCAAAATGGATTCCGTCGCAACAAGTCGGTGGAAACCAATCTACTTGAAACCTACAACAATATAACCAAGCTCCTCGACGCTGGTGTACCAGTTGACCTGATTCTCCTTGACCTAGCCAAGGCGTTTGATAAAGTTCCCCACAGAAGGCTCCGCATCAAGCTCCTGTCTGCAGGCCTGAACCAGACGACGGTCAATTGGATCATGAGGTTTCTCACAAAACGCACACAAAGGGTCAGACTGTTCAGATCAGGTGGCCAGAAGATATACTCCAAACCTTGCGATGCCGTCATCGGTGTCCCACAAGGTACAGTGCTTGGCCCAACCCTCTTCTTGATTTACATCAACGATTTAGTTACCAGGGTCAGCATCAATATCACACTATTTGCCGATGATTCCAAGCTCTTTGGTCCAGCAGACAGCGCAAGCCTCCAAGCCGATCTCAACCTTATCCAAGAGTGGGCTGAAGAGTGGCTACTGTCATTCAACATCAGCAAATGCTGCGTCTTACACTTTGGACCAAAGAATGAAAACGCAGTGTACTCAATGTGGGATCCTGACAAGCGAACACAGATTGATCTGCAAACCCACAACGAAGAAAGGGACTTGGGTGTACTCGTAGACAATCAGCTAAAATTTCACTCCCACACAAGGAACGTGGTTTCCAAATCTATCGCAGGACTTGGCCTACTCAAGAGATCTATTACGAGCAGATCCCCCAAAGTCTTTCTTAGACTTTATAAAGCCATCGTAAGACCCAACCTTGACTTTGGAAACTGCATAGCCGCTTCCCAATACAAAGGCGACACGAGACTTCTTGAGGGTGTACAGAGACGTGCCACCAAGGTTATAGATGGGCTTAAAGACCTCCCCTACGAAGAAAGACTAAGAAAACTCAAACTACCTACACTGGTGTACCGCCGCAGACGAGGTGACATGCTGCTTACCCACAAACTGTACAACGACACATCTAGTCTCCTCAACCTGAACCACCAATTCCATACAAGAGGACACTCCAAGAAACTTTCTAAATAAGGGGGTCTGGAGTCCGTAAGCCCTACCCTTAGAACTTACAAAACAACAGGCAGGTAAACACAACCGTACAAAACATAAATTGATCATCCCATCAGAATAACCAATCATTGGTTTAATAAGTTTATTTAACCCTTAGGGTCGAGCAATGTTGTAAAGCCTATGAGTCAGGAACCATCCCGACTAAGGTCGAGGCATAAGGTGGTTTGGACATTTAGAAGCTTTCAAGGTGGCAAACAAATAAGCACAGTCATGTACGACAGTTTGCGGCTGATCCGATTCGTTGGTTAACCAATATTTTGGTTTCTGTTATTTTGATAACGGTATCCTTTCATAAGGCATTTCTAGTTATCTTTTTACTTACTTGATAAGTACATATTTGCACAGCTGATAAGTCAGCTCGACATGATATCGTTTGTATGTATACGAAATTAAATATCACAATACCATATATAAAAAACAAAGCAAATTTGGGGGCAAATAAATGGGCAAGGGAGGATGTCGGGAATTAATCTAATTTTAGTTGACGTCACTAGCTTTAGAATCATCAGTTGTTCCTCCACATTACTATAGGTAACAAAAAATAACTAAGGTCATTTGGGGTGTGGTAGCTGATTTGTCAGCTCCGGTCGGATCGGCCCGTTTTCGACCCTTAAACAAGAACGGGCTATGGCTAAAAAACCTATGAATGTGGAGGTGGGTCAGCTTAGCCTGTGAAGGTCTAAACTATCTAAAGCTAGACTACCCGACTCAGATTTGTAATAAACTAAGGTTTACTCAAATCGAAGGTTTATGGGTAGCATCCTATTAACCGGGAAATGTGGGAATTAATATCAAATTTTCAATTTTATCAAAAAGGGGACAGATCTTAACATGCTTAAATTCAGTAAAATAATGAATTTATAATTAAATCAAATTAAAATACATATTCAAAATTGAAAATAACAGACCTTCACTTTAGGGTTTACTGTTTACTCCATAACTACACATTAAACCTTGTAAGGTGAAAGTGTTCTAAAATTTTTTGATAGTAAACTATCTAGTTTCTTGTTTAAGAGACAATATGGTGGGTTCAAGAAAATCCATGGTCCATAGTCAATAGCAGGGATAAGTCCCTGTTCCTTACTTAGTAAGTTTAATCTTTCCAAATCTGGGTTACCTAAGTTCTTCAGGGGGTGTATGTGTGTGACTGTTTCGGCTCTAAGGAGCTGTTAGTCGTCAGATGTCTACCCTAAGGGGCAGTATTATATCTTAGTTCCAGCTTTTATTTCAGACTAGAGGTGCTTAATTCCCGCCTTGTCTCATTTAAAATAACGCATGTTTGCGAACAATTCGTCACCTCTCGAATCTCAATACAATACTGGGGCTAAAGCCACTGAATTGAGCGCGTTCGGAGCTTATGGTTACTCCGATTACGTAATTGCGCGGGCATGTCTATGCCTGCCCGGCAACAACTTTACCCTCATGCAAACCGTGATTAAAACGGTTTTTAATTTGTATTATTAAATATATGTTAATTTATATATAAACTAAATTTACATAAAAAAATGTGTAAACGAATTACTAGACTCCTTAGGGAGCAATATGTGGTTTTCAGTATATAGTGCTGAGTAGGTTATAATAATTCAAATCAACAATTATATAATCTTAGAGAAACCTGAGGGTTCTAAGGGTATTTCACTACGCTCTAAGGAGTGCCAAACTATCGTCTAATAATTAATTTTATATTTTCGCGTCGATAATGAGCAATTTTTACGTGCAATTTTCTCCTTAGGGAGATAACTTATGAAGTTCAGAAATGTACTGAAGTCAGTGAACGTAAGCGCTCAGTTTTTGGTGCACGTTACTGCTCTGTTAGGAGTGCTTTAACGCATTACATCCACCATCATTTCAAATTAACTGAGCGTTAGTGCTCCTTTTGTTGATCACGCAGTGCGCTCTAAGGAGTGCCCTACTATGATCCGATGTACAATTACATATCAACATACCACAAAATATATAAAAAAGTGATCCTATTTTTTACATAATAATTAAATGATTTAATAATAATATTAAGATAATTCCGATTATTTGTATATATACATAATTTCATCCTCCTTAAGGAGTTAATATGCGTTTTCTCATCAGAGCGCTAAGCGTAACAACTCGATTTTCGGTGCTTAGGCAAAGACTGTACTTCATCACCGCACTATGGTCAAAAAGCGTAAGCGCTCGGTTTTTGGTTCTTATCATGCAAAACCACGTCACTGCGCTCTTAGGAGTGCTTTAACAATAAGTTCAGTATTATATCAAGTTCACCAAGCGTTAGCGCTCGGTTTTTGGATGGTTACTAAAGGGCATCTCACTACGCTCTTAGGGGTGCTTTAACATATATTTCAATATATATCAAGGTAATTGAGCGTTAATGCTCGGTTTTGGTGCTTACGCAAGGGTAGGTCACTACGCTCTTAGGAGTGCTTTAACATTAAAATCAGTATTATATCCAAGTATTCGAGCGTTAGCGCTCGGTTTGGGTGATTACTCAAGGGCATGTCACTGCGGTCTTAAGTGCTTTAACACGGTAAATTCAGTTTATTTCAAAATCGTTGAGCGTTAGCACTCTGTTTCGGGTGGCTATGCAAAGGTGTGTCATTGCGCTCTAAGGAGTGCCTTACTATAATCGGATAATAACGTTATAACAAGCCAAAAACGGTATATAAATGTGATCCAAATTTTACATAATCATCCAAATTAATTGATTATATAAATATATCTAAAATAATTCCAATTCTTTGTATGTATACATTTATTCAATCTCCTTAAGGAGTTGATATGCGTTTTATCCTCGGTTTTATCATGAAAATGTTGAGCGCAATTTCTCCATTTGCAGTGTTTACGTAAGGGCTGTACTCTTAGGAGTCCCTTACTATCTCACTATAAGGGCCTGTCACTTGAATGCCCAAGTTGCCTTCTTTATGTGGCTAAATTTGCTTTTCTTCTTAAGAAGGTAGCATTCTGTGCCATTCGTATAAGCTGTTTGTACGCTTATTTTCTAGAGCGTAGTTTTTTAGAGCGTAGTGAAATACCCTTAGAACCCTCAGGTTTCTCTAAGATTATATAATTGTTGATTTGAATTATTATAACCTACTCAGCACTATATACTGAAAACCACATATTGCTCCCTAAGGAGTCTAGTAATTCGTTTACACATTTTTTTATGTAAATTTAGTTTATATATAAATTAACATATATTTAATAATACAAATTAAAAACCGTTTTAATCACGGTTTGCATGAGGGTAAAGTTGTTGCCGGGCAGGCATAGACATGCCCGCGCAATTACGTAATCGGAGTAACCATAAGCTCCGAACGCGCTCAATTCAGTGGCTTTAGCCCCAGTATTGTATTGAGATTCGAGAGGTGACGAATTGTTCGCAAACATGCGTTATTTTAAATGAGACAAGGCGGGAATTAAGCACCTCTAGTCTGAAATAAAAGCTGGAACTAAGATTATAATACTGCCCCTTAGGGTAGACATCTGATGACTAACAGCTCCTTAGAGCCGAAACAGTCACACACATACACCCCCTGAAGAACTTAGGTAACCCAGATTTGGAAAGATTAAACTTACTAAGTAAGGAACAGGGACTTATCCCTGCTATTGACTATGGACCATGGATTTTCTTGAACCCACCATATTGTCTCTTAAACAAGAAACTAGATAGTTTACTATCAAAAATTTTTAGAACACTTTCACCTTACAAGGTTTAATGTGTAGTTATGGAGTAAACAGTAAACCCTAAAGTGAAGGTCTGTTATTTTCAATTTTGAATATGTATTTTAATTTGATTTAATTATAAATTCATTATTTTATTGAATTTAAGCATGTTAAGATCTGTCCCCTTTTTGATAAAATTGAAAATTTGATATTAATTCCCACATTTCCCGGTTAATAGGATGCTACCCATAAACCTTCGATTTGAGTAAACCTTAGTTTATTACAAATCTGAGTCGGGTAGTCTAGCTTTAGATAGTTTAGACCTTCACAGGCTAAGCTGACCCACCTCCACATTCATAGGTTTTTTAGCCATAGCCCGTTCTTGTTTAAGGGTCGAAAACGGGCCGATCCGACCGGAGCTGACAAATCAGCTACCACACCCCAAATGACCTTAGTTATTTTTTGTTACCTATAGTAATGTGGAGGAACAACTGATGATTCTAAAGCTAGTGACGTCAACTAAAATTAGATTAATTCCCGACATCCTCCCTTGCCCATTTATTTGCCCCCAAATTTGCTTTGTTTTTTATATATGGTATTGTGATATTTAATTTCGTATACATACAAACGATATCATGTCGAGCTGACTTATCAGCTGTGCAAATATGTACTTATCAAGTAAGTAAAAAGATAACTAGAAATGCCTTATGAAAGGATACCGTTATCAAAATAACAGAAACCAAAATATTGGTTAACCAACGAATCGGATCAGCCGCAAACTGTCGTACATGACTGTGCTTATTTGTTTGCCACCTTGAAAGCTTCTAAATGTCCAAACCACCTTATGCCTCGACCTTAGTCGGGATGGTTCCTGACTCATAGGCTTTACAACATTGCTCGACCCTAAGGGTTAAATAAACTTATTAAACCAATGATTGGTTATTCTCATGGGATGATCAATTTATGTTTTGTACGGTTGTGTTTACCTGCCTGTTGTTTTGTAAGTTCTAAGGGTAGGGCTTACGGACTCCAGACCCCCTTATACAGTGTCAGCAAATTCACCTGTAACTTTCAAGAAGTCACTGGATAGCGAGTGGTCATGCAAGAGGTGGATATACTGCTGGCATAACCCAGATCAGTAACAGACGCCAATGCCAGCCATCATCACTCTCGGAGCAACACAGATCCATTGGACCGTATCGCTCCGAAGTGCGAATTAAGGTAATTTGCGACCGTTCTGGTCAACGGTCTGTTCTGTCCTTCTACAAAACAAACTTTGAGGAAAAATACAATATCCTTATTTGTTCATGGGGTTTTATTTCTGCCTTGGAGTTGTTGATCATGGGTAGGAAATACCATTGGCTCTTCCGTAGGGGGCCCTTTCAATAGGGAGAGGGAGAGGTTGGTTTGATCAAGGGTGAATCACTTAGTGAGTACGCTGTTTCCTTGGGAGATATTCTATTAAGAATTACGAGTATGGATTCTTGCAGCGGTTTATCACAACACAACTATATAAAATAATTTTCCAGTTACAGTTGCCGGGGACATGCTTTAGTCGTATTCATAATCCTCCACTCGACTCCACCATCGTGGAGTTAGAGATTATTCCTTAGAATAGTCTCCTCCATTTTACCAGTTCAGTCCAGCAGAGCGTTTTCACTTCAACTAGTCGAGCAGCACGCTGAAAAAACATGGAACATGGATGGTCGTCGCTTATGCAGATTCGTTGTTGGAGACAGTTTCGGCGGTAACCATGGACACGTTGTCCGTATTCTTACTCTTAGGTTTGGAGCCGAAAATCCAGCCGATTTCTTGGCGCAGGCACTGGAAGAAAGACGATAAGTTAGACCCTACTTTCACAACTCACATAAAGTCACTGTCAACTAGCAAAAAAAGCTTCTGTTGCAAGCGGCTTTGTTAAATTCAACATCAGTGCATGTATTTGTGTCGCCAAAGATCTTTTGAAGACATATGTCAAAAACCTTGACAGATATTAGATAGAGAACGAAGTGCTCAGAAACAGTCACGCTTAATTAATGAAGGAAATGATACAATGGTCGACCTATGAAAACATGAAGCTTTGGAGCAAGCCATTCGTTAGAATTCTGTGCAAACACTTCGGCAGTGATTATTTTTTTCCGATCTAGTTCGAAAGGGCTGGGATCAAATTTATCAAATACACCAATACGATCGAGAAAATACGTCTGGTAAAAGGAAATGATCTAGCTCCAAACATTAGGCATCTAGTGTGCCGGCTTGGCATGTTTGTCACTCACCTCTTGGTATTTCGGATGTGAAAGTGCATAGATGATCGGATTGTAGACAGATGAAGACTTCGCAATGATGACGGGAATCGAAGACATCAGTGGAGTGATTCGCATTGGGTCTCTCAGGCCAATGAAACTGAGGACTGCAAAAGGAGTCCATGCAAAAAGCCACAAGATGATGTTCAGCATAGCCACCTAAGACGGAAACGTAAGTTAATTGCTGTGTGAGAGTTATAGCCTGCGTGAACTAGGTTCCCATTTATGCTTTCTTTCCTGAATTTGAATACTTTCGATTCTGCCTGCAAGCAATGGAGAATCTTATTGTTCTTCTTGTTGGCTTGAAGCTGTCTGTAATTCCCGTTTCGTCATTGAGCTCATCAGCATAGAATACATCTTTGTCTCGTAGGTTGTCTATATGTTGTCGTCAAAGAAAGGGGGGGGGAGGGGGGTTCATTTGTTTGAGCGTGCACTTGCCTTTGCAACCTTGATCTCAGCAGACATGGCCTGGTTCTGATCTCCACTGCGAAGGCTTTTGACGTTCATTTTCTTGGCCTGTTCTCGGAGAGCTTCTTCATGGTCGCAGACAGCCTGGAAAATAAAGTACGGATCTTACTTCAAAACTCTCCTCGTCTGCAACTTCACGTGGAAGCTTTGTATTACCATTTTGTCATCCTCGTCTTCGTGTTCTTCGATCCTAAAACGTAAGTGGAGGGATACCTATGACATCGCAAAAGTTGTCAGTCTTTCCGAAAATAACTCTTGAAGGGATTGAGATATTTTGATGAAACTTGGTGGGAGGATCCTTTTGGTCAAAGTACAGGTCAAACGAAGATGGGATCTGTAGCCCTATATTCGACAAAGGGGGGGGGGGGGTCAAATTAAAGGGCAACACAATTTTTCTTTTGAAAGCTATTGAGATCGTTGATTGTAAGGAGACATGCTGAATTGGAATATGAAATTTATTTTCTCGCCAACAAATAGTTCACCCGGAATCCGGCGAAAAATAGGGAAATTCGTGAAAAGAAAAAGTTTTATATGAAGGGGCAAGGAGACAAGCTGAGTCCAAATATGAAATTTATTTTCTCGCCGGACAATTAGTTCGGCCGGAATCCAGTGAAAACCGGAGAATTTGTTAAAAGTAAAAGTTTTATTTAAATTTGATAAGATGTTTGATTGGCGGGTAAGAAGACATGTAGAATTCGCATATGACGATCATTTTCTCACCGGATGTATAGATCGCTCGAAATCTGGCTGAAACCGGGAAATTTGTTAAAAGTATAAGTTTAACCTGAAGTTGATTAGAGGTTGGATGTGGGGGTAAGGAAACATATTGAATCCGTTTTTGAGCTTTAGTTTTTGCCAGCCAAGTAGTTTCTCCGGAATCCGGCCGAAACCGGAAGTTGGGCAAAAGTAAGGAAGGAAGGAAATACGACGTAGGCTATAGGGTAAACCATATGCTGAATCCATATTTGAATATTTGACAGCACAAAACGGATATATGAATGTATCTGAACTTGTTGAAATTCAGCTGGCGTATCCTGTTTGTACTGTCAAATGCGTACTTGGTTTTCTCCGATTATTACCGTTGACCTTAACCTGTTTGTAAATGTTAAAAGTAAAAATGCTTAAGAAGTCTTTTCAAGACCAAACATCTACCAGACCGAATTGTAGGGAGCAAATATTAAAATTTTGGGATCCCATCGAAACCTTTTGTCTTGTGTCAACAGAGGAAACAATTGAGATCGGTACTAAAGAATTGCTCATGAGGCGTCTGGTTTGTTGCTATGGCTAACCATCGCCTGTCTGACCGGTTCTTTTCCAATAGATCTTCATAAAGAGGTTTCATACCTTGACGATATGGAAGTAGCAGAAGAAGATGGTGACGAGAGGGAGGAGGAATCCGAAGAACCATCCACCACCAATGTAAGCGTAGATGCTGGCTGATGGTGTCAGGTAGTCGTATGAGCACCTGATAAACAGAAAAGCATAAGTTTTGTTGACTTTTTCGTTTCTCGTAAAAGAGTAAGCTCTTAGTAAGGCCCGATCTTATAATAAAAAAAAGAAAAGAAAAAAAATGTAATTTCGATCTGCGGCCACAAGGAAGAGACTAGCGAAAGGGGATCGACTAAAACCAGGAAGGGAAGGGAACACGAGAAAAGCAGGAAGGCATACTAAAACCAGGAAGGGCATACTAAAACGAGGAAGGCTGTCGCCAGAATTCGCCGCACCGTTCCCTTCCTCTATTTAGTATTCTTTGAGGGGTCGGCAACTTTTCAAATTCAAAGTTCACCTTCCCTTCCTCGTTTTAGTATCCTGACATGGACAGGCATTAAGTTCAGTGAGGTGTCGGCAACTATACAAATTGCAATTCACCTTTTCATTTCTCGTTCTGACGGTAGGCGACAACAATCCTCCGAGGCGAGCGGGGGGTCGGCAACTATACAAAATCTAATTCACCTTTTCGTTTCTCGTTCTTACGGTAGGCAGCTAAAATCCTCGGATTTTAAATTCGAAGTTCACCATCTTATAGTTGCCGACCCCTCAAATAATACTAGATAGAGGAAGGGAACGGTGCGGTGAATTTTGGCGACAGCCTTCCTCTGTTTCAGTATGCCCTTCCTCGTTCTAGTATGCCCTTCCTGGTTCTAGTATGCCTTCCTGCTTTTCTCGCGTTCCCTTCCCTTCCTGGTTTTAGTCGATCCCTAGCGAAAGTTCGTGATGATATTTTACAGGTAAATTTATAAATATGCCATCTGCCACAACAAACAGAAGTGAAGGCTTGATTGCGTACCTATAGGTAATAAAATTTCTCTGAAACTCCGCCAATCATGATGTTCGAAGTAAATTTTAACATGGTGGTTGAATCTGTTCTGTGCCTAAAACGAGTTGGTCATTCCCTCCTTTGCAAGCAGCTCCTATTCTATACCAAAATAGATGATTCGAGCTACTTACGAGCTTAGAATTCCGTCGAGTCTGAACTGACCAAGTCCGAAAAGAGGAACAGATCCCCAAAAGAGGGAGACGGTCCAGATTTAGATGAGCATGTTCATGGAGCGTTTGTAGGAGGGTGGAGCTCCTGACATGCCGCGGACGATGACGTGGAAGCGATCATACGCGATGAGCGACAGTGTCACCATCTGGAAATTAATTAATTAATTTAATGTGAGATTTGGCGGTATTTACTTAGGCAAATAGCAAGTCTACGCATGCAAACTGTTTAAGGTCCTGTTCCGATCCCTATGGTGGGTAGTACAGTGTCTGATTTGCAGCCAGACATTCAACACTTCCTTTGGTTTCCTTAGTATATGTTTAGATATGGATGTCCTTTGTCAAGTGTCACAGAACCAACCCACTGGATACGTTGTCAAAGGAAACCGTCATCGAGAAGCTGGACTTTATAGAATTGTTTGAAGTGATTCCTTTTCTTCCAGTTGGTAAAGTTTAATATCTCTCAAACCTGAGTATAGTAGCCTACCTGAGCAAATCCGAAAGTTGTTCCGACCCAGGCGTGCGCTAGGCAAGCAATCTCTCCAAAGATCCAGATGCCATTGTTACCAAAGCTGTTGATCACGAGCTCTGGGTAGAGACCGATGAACAGCATGAAGTCACAGAAAGCCAGGTTGATGACAAGCATGTTGGAAGGAGAACGGAGCTGCTTGTACTTGGTGAAGATCTTGAGAACATAGTAGTTGCCGATGCCCGATGCGACGCCTGAAAACGAAGGATTTGAGTTGTTGCTGCAACAAATCATCAGCATGAAAATTGACCTAATTTCGTTGTGTCCCGTTACCCAGGGAAGGAGGAATTATGGTGCACTTTCACCTTTTACCCCGTGTGCCATCCTTTTCTTTGCCCTCGAGCCCTCTCTTTGCCAAATTGGCTCTTAATCATGTACTTAGTTTCTTAACAAACAGAAATTGAAACTGAACGAACAGCAGAATTTTAAATCCATGGCGAGGAAGGGTATCTCCATTCATTTTTCTGAAGTTACTCTCTGATCTCTGTTTTACCTATCGTTACTTTATTGCTATTCTTACGAAGCTATGGCAATGGTTTCTGCGAGTTGACCTCGACACCCATGCTCAGAATACCCTAAGGCCTAACAGCCTCTTCGCTCATACAGGGTGATTGTGAGCGACCAGGTCCGTATCCAGTAATTTATTTCCGGGGGGGGGGAGGGTTGCCTTTCGGTGTTTTTTTGCCTGCGGGTCAGACTAAAAAGTAAAAAAAAGACATTGATCAGAGGGAAAAGCCCATAAAAATGACTATTTTTGTGTGTTTCGGGGGGGGGGGGGGGTCAACCCTCTACCCCCCCCCTGGATACGGCCTTGTGAGCGACTCTAGTTCTTCTGTCAGGGAGCTACGAGTAACTGCTTACCAAGAAAAACGTAGAGCAGGCCAAGGAAGTAGTGGACTCGAGGATCAGCGGGTGGAAACTTGTCGAACTGTTCATGAACCATGTGTCGGACTTCGGGAGGAGCCAAGGCACGGGCAGACAATCCATCAGGGTAGCCGAACCCGCCGATGTAACCCTCCTTGGCTGACCGAGCTAGAGAATATGGCCAGGTCACGTTTTCCGATACCTCTGCCCTGAAAATAAAAGAATTCAGCATTGATGAATGATGTTTGGCTACCCTTAAGATGAATTAATTCTTCTCTTATCTTTGTCTTGCTGCCATTCTGCATTAAATAAATATATAAATGATGGTTTAATCCGTAATATCTTTAAATACATAAAAATAGCTTTGGATTTGTCAATACAAATAAAGCCACTTCAAGAACTATCAATCAACTCGGCAGGTCAATATTACTTATCTGATCACATTAAAAACTTCAGAAATAAACTACATCAATAAACAAAAGACAGGTCAAAATTACATACCGTATCCCGTAAAAAATTTTCAAATAAAACAATCAAGTTCGTAAATAAACTATATCAATAAAGAACAAGACCAAAGGTTTCGATGGGATCCGAAAAATATAATGTATCCAGACAAGTGTGTCCTGTCTTCTCCAGACTCCTTAAGCATTTTTACTACAAAAATTCAGAAATAGAGTAATGCCAAATAGCTAATCATCTGAGAAAGCCAAGTTCAGATATGGATTCAGCATGTGTGTTTACCCCTATAAGTCATATTTGTTCTGATGAAACTGATCGAAACTTCCTGCCTTAGCTTACTTCTGCCAAATTTCCAGTTTCTTCCGAATTCGTGAACTAATTATCCGACAAAAATAACAACGAAAAAAAAAAATAACAACTTGGAATAAAATTTAAAAAAAATTCCGGTGTGAGCCGGACTCCGGGCGAACTATGCGTCCAGGTAAACAAGACCAAAGTTGTCGATGGGATCCCAAAAATCAAGATTTGATCCAGACAATTCGGTCTTGTCTTCGCCAGGCTAATCATCAGAGAAAACCGAGTTCAGTTATTCTATCTACCTGTCTCTACCTCTATAAGCCATATGTATTTTGACGATATTGACCGAAACTTCCTGCTTCACTACTGCCAAATTTGCGGTTTTGCCCGAATTCCGTGCGAACTACCAGTCCAGCAAAAAAAGAAAAATTCAGAAACGAAGCCGGCGTATCTCCTTATCCCTATAAAGAAATCTAATCAACTTTAAATAAAATTTTGACTTAAAAAAAATGCGGGTACAACCGGTTTCCGGACTAATTATATGTCCGGGTAACAAATGATCATTATATACAGACTCAGCGTCTCTTCTTACCCCTAAATATATCATCTAATCAACTTCAGATAAAGCTTTTACTTTTAACATATTTTCCGGTTTTGGCCGGATTACAGGCGAACTAGTTGTCCGGCGAGAAAATGGTTTCACCATCGGGTTCAGCATGTCTTCTTACCCATAAATCAAACATTTAATCAACTTCAAATGAAACTGTTACTTTTAACCAACTTTCCGGTTTTGGCCGGATTCCGGACGAACTGCTTGTCCGGCGACAAAATGATTTTCATCATCATGCTCAGCATGTCTTCTTACCCCTAAGTCAAACATTTAATCAACTTCAAATGAAACTTTTACTTTTAACAAACTTTCCGGTTTTTGCCGGATTCCGGACGAACTACTTGTCCGGCGACAAAATGATTGTCACCATCGTGTTCAGCATGTCTTCTCACCCCATAATCGACTATCACATTAGCTGTTTAAAAATATTTTGTTTGTCCCTTAAATTGAACCCCCTCCCCCACCCCCAAATATAGGGCTACAGAGCCCATCTACGAACTCGACCTTACCCTTGACCCAAACAATCCTCATACCAAGTTTCGTCAAAATATATCTTCCCTTCGAGAGTTATCGTGCTTACAGACGGACGGACGGACGGACGGACAACTTTTGCGATGTCATAGGTATCCCTCCACTTACGTTTTGGGATCCCAAAAACGATTGTCATGTATGGATTCAGCATCTCTTCTTACCCCGAATTCGGTAATTTTTTCCAGATTTGGACGGATTCCGGGTGAACTACTTGTCCGGCGAGAAAATGGTTTTCATAATCGTGTTCAGCATCGCTTGTTGCCCATAAATCAAACATCCGATCAAGTTCAAATTAGATTTTTACTTTTAACAAACTTTCCTGTTTGGGCCAGATTCCAAGCGAACTAGTTGTACTGCAAAAAAATGGTTTTCACCATCGTGCTCAGCATGTCTTCCTACCTGATAATTATAATCAAATTAGCTTTTTAAAAGTATTTCGTTTGCCCCTTAATTTAAACCCCCTCCCCCACCCCTAAATATATGGCTACACAACCCATCTACGAACTCGACCTTACTCTTGACCCAAAGAATCCTCACACCAAGTTTCATCAAAATATCTCATTCCCTTCGAGAGTTATCGTGCTTACAGACGGACGGACGGTCAACTTTTGGATGTCACAGCTATCCCTCCACTTACGTTTTGGGATCCCAAAAACAAGGCAAAATTGCATACCGTAGTTAGGAGCAGTTAAACTCTTTAATAAAGTATGGTACAAAGGACTTTAGGTAACGCTCGGATGAGTGTCTCGGAGAAGGAATTAGTTGCTTCTTGTGATTCACTGTGAGATTTTCGGTCATTCTTGTGTTTGGGCAACTTCTTTTTTCGGAGAACTCGTGCAAAATGTCACGATATAATTCGGACGCTAGTATTTTTGTGCCAAATCTCATGGTAAGCATATGCCCGATCCTTTGTCTTAATGACGTGATCTTTAAGGTCTCCAAGCTATTTTCATAATTCTCATATCCCATTCCCAATATTACTTTGCATGCTCTCTTTTGGATCTGCTCAATCTTTTCATGCTGTTCTTCGATGAGTCTGATGTACATTTTGTAGAATGTCAACAATGTTTGCCTGTTGAGACCAATTTCCGCAGATTTGAAAAAGACTTCAGTTGACCAGATGCTGTGGAGACCATTGAATTAACATGATAATTCCATCTCAAGTCACTGTCAATATTTAGTCCGAGGATTTTGAAGTTTTGGATTGTAGTTAGTTCGTCCGGTGTGAGCTCGGGTGTCTCTTTTTTTTCTTTTTTTTAAACACGTAGCCATAATTTAGCCATAATGAATAAGAAGTTGACTCGGAGGAGTGTTGTCTTTTATTTGCTTATTTCGAGTTTCACTGCCTGAACTTCTGATTTCAGTTCTTCCAACACCTGCATGACTGGGTCTTTTTGCGGAGCATCGGAAAGTAGTCGGAATACTGTCAAGGATAAGTCATCAGCAAATTTATAACGGTTTTGTAAGTTCTCTGACCACTCTGTTGCTGTCAAGGACGTCAGATAGCTCCCCATCCTGAAGTTGGACGCACTGTTGTCGGCCTGAGAGAAAACTCCCATTTACCCTCAAGACTATCTTTCTGGCTCCCATGGCTTATGCTTCATCGCTTACAACGGTGTGATCTAGATGGTCAAATGGTATTGTCTGCCGTTTGCGAAAAAGTCAGTGTTTCAGATTGTTCCCTATGCTAGAGGTAATCATTTTATGCACTTACATTGTTTTGTCTCAGTCTTCCTTTCCGTCCTGAGTCTAGGTCTGAAGGTCCTACTACTCGAACCAAAGAACTGGAACTGTCTCTTCGGTCTCGAGACAGAGCTTTAAATAGTTTTCGAAATGTCAAGAAAAATGGTTATAATGCGATAACTTGAAGAAAAAAATGTGAAGCCCTAAAGTTGTTTATTTTCTGTGAGGACATTGGCCTCTGAAAGCGCATAGCTGTTATGAGTTTTTCTAATCATAGTAGCAACCACAGTTAAATTTATGCCCCAGTTTCCATTTACTGACTGAAAATCTCTGTGTCCGGGATTAGGTCTTTCCAGTTTAGTGAGATTCCAGATAACGTAGGAAAATATAATAATGTATTTAAAGTCTTAGGGCCATATACAAACAACTAAATATAAAACTTCATAATAATTACTGTTATCACACATTACAGTAGGGTAACATATCTGACCCGGGCAAAAACACCTTTTTGGGGGAGTTCGAGAAAAGGGTGGCGATTATCCGAAAACATGATTTTCGATGAGTGACAATGATGAAATTCGGCACTTAGTACAGGGATCGACTAAAACCAGGAAGGGAAGGGAACGCAAGAAAAGCAGGAAGGCATACCGAAACCAGGAACAGCATACTAAAACGAGGAAGGAAATGGTGGACTTGAAATATCTTAGTTGCCGACCCCTCGCTAGACTCTGAGGATTTTATTCGCCTTTGATAGTTGAAGACCCCTCAAAGAAGAAGAATTTCAAATTTCCTTCCTCGTTTTAGTACTTTCAAGGTACTAAAATGAGGAACGAAATGGTGGACTTGAAATATCTTAGTTGCCGACCTCTCGCTGACTGAGAATTCTAGTTTCCGATTCCTCAAAGCACTAAAGCGAGGAAGGGAACGATGAACTAAGAACTTTGGTGGACTTTAAATTTTTATAGTTGCCGACCCCTCACAGACTAATAATTGAGAACCCACCATTTCCTTCCTCGTTTTAGTACTTTAAGGTACTACCCGTGGAAAGCAACAAAAACGATGAAAGAAATGGTGGACTTTTTTTTTTAGTCGCATACCGTCAGAAAGAGAAATGAAAAGGTGAATTACAATTTGTATAGTTGCCGACCCCTCACTAACTGAGGGGACCTGTCTTACCTATAATAATAAGGCAACCTACTTCCAAAATCACTGCATTTTTTTTAAACTCGGAGACCCCAGTTTCGAACGGTATATTGTAAAATTAAACAAGACTTACCTGTAAGGTGAAGTTGGCTTCGAATGATCCAGTTAGGAGCCACGACCAGATTCAGTCGCGGTGTATGGGGGGTTGGAAGGGGGTACCGAAAATCTTGGGCACGTCTAGGGACATAGCGAGTGGATTTTTTGGGGTTGAAACTTGGAAGGTTAGCGATGGCTTGGAGGTGATGTCTGAAATTTTCAGACTTGAGTGAAACTAGATATCCTTATTCTAGTTCCTAACTGCATTTTTGTACGGCGGGGTGTTTTGTGAAGTTCTCTTCTACTTCTAGTACCATCTACTCTTAACAAGTGCCATATGAGCTCGTAGCTCTAGTTTCCTGGAGTTTTGCTTTAACATAAATCTATAAAAAAAGGGGTCAGCCCACTAAGCTTCTGATGATTTTTCGCAAAGAAGATACATCAACTTTCTTTAGCTACATTATACCAACTACACACACGGAGACTATACCTTTGACAGTTCGGATCAGTTTAAATTTGACTGTCCGGTTCAGTTCACTGCTTGGAAAGTTCACTAGTTTGTCGACGCAAAATTTTATATGCTTTTGTCGGGCGTCGATCGACTCGTTGGCACATCGAGTTCCTTTTATACATAAGAAATCAAATTCTGCAAATATTTGTCGGGCGCATCCGGGAAGGTCAAGTCTCGTCGGCACATCGGTTACTTTCACACAGAAGAAATCAAATGCTTTATCGTTTTGTCGGGTGTCTCTTCGGTACATCGGTTCTTATTACGAGTAAGAAATAGACCTACGTTGCCTGGGCAACGTGAAGTGTTGTGGAAACCTTTGTCCGGCTTCGCCGACTAAAGTGTTGCGAGAGCAACACTTTGGTTTTGTTTCTTCGCTGTCGGTTAAATGCTGAAGTTGTCAACTTATCAAAGCTTTTAAACGGTATGTTCTAAAAAGAATCATCAGATGATCAAAAGCTATTGTTCAGCGTTGTAAAACAACAACAAAAGAATATCGGAAGAAGGGACTAAATTGACTTCGCAGTCAGTTTAACTTTATCCTTTTCAGTCGTAGACATCGTGACGGATGAAAACTTGGAACATTATCTTATATAATCTAGTTGGTATTATAAAGCTATCCGTAACTTTTCAGGATTAAAATACCAGAGATGACACTATTAATTATTACGAAACTACCTCATTGTTTTACATATCGTTTGTACCCGTTCCGTAGCCAGTTAATCATAGGTTACAGCGATAGACCATCGATACAAACTTTCATACCGTCAGATTTATAGAAATCGAATACAATGTGCGAATCGAATTTGCAAAAGTTCTAGCCCCTCGTGAACCGATTCTTACTTACAAGTCCCTCTCCCGTGATAGACATCAAGTTCACCGGATAAAAATAATGGGTACACCAGCTAGCAAAAGTTGCAAACCCCTCATTCCTGAAGATGATTGTAGCATAACAGTCGATTATTACTTACAAGTCCTTGCATGCAGGGGCGTTACGACTGAGGGGGGGAGGAGGGGGACGTACACCCTAAAGCTGTCGGACAGTCGGTAAAAAATAACCTAATCGGCGCGAAGCACCGCGATTTTTCGTTAAAACAGCTGATTTTTCTAATCAAAGCAGTCATTTTTTCTGAAAATTGGTCGTTTTTTGTCAAAATAGTCGTTTTTGCTGAAAATCGGTCGATTTTTTTTCAAAAATGTCATTTTTGTTGTTGAAAACAGTCGTTTTTCTACAGAAAAAGTCGGTAAAAATTACCAGCCAGTCGGTAAATGCCTCGTCCCCCCAAAACATTTTGGCTAGTATCGCCTCTGCTTGCATGTCTTACAATTGGGAACCAAATTGTTCTTACCATCGAATACAACGGAAACAAATAACAGGTGAACCAACTAGCAGAAGCTGCAAACCCCTCATTACCGAAGATGATTATGGGCTAACAGTTGACTGTTGCATACATTTCCCCTACATGTCTCACAAGTGGTATCGCCTATTTTTGGTTTCAGTGTGTACCTTACTGCTGAAGTTGTCAACCCCTTGAAAATTTCAAACTGGTTTTGTTTCTTCGCTGTCGGTTAATGCTGAAGTTGTCAACTTATCCAAGCTTTTAAACGGGATGTTCCAACAAAAATGATCACATGATCAAAAGCTATTCTTCAGCGTTGTAAAAACAACAACAAAATAATATCGGAAGAAGGGACTAAATTGACGTTTGTCAATTTACTGTGTGTAGGCATGGGCACTGTTCTGTTTTTGCGTTCAAACAGGAACAGGCAGAAACACGTCACATAAGAACAGAAACAGAAAGAAAACAGGAAACTTGAAAACAGGTCCTGTTCTGTTTTAACAGAAATGATGACTTCGAAAACAGAAACAGCTGTTAAACAGGCGAAAAAAAACAGAACCGGCTGTTTAAAACAGTTTTTTTTATTATATGATTTCCCGTATTTTTTATTATGTTTACGGCAGAGTTCACCTATACTTTGCCTTGTACCATGAAGTATCTTAAATAGTTCTTCCTTGCACCGCACAGATGCCTTTCTTCGAGTTCATTTCATAGAACAAGAAATATCTTGGTCCAGAATTCCAGCTGCCTTTATCAATGAATTACACTTTTTCCCGATTGAAAATGAGCCATGGAAGTTTCGTTTGTCTTAAAAAAAAAAATTCGCATAGCCTACCTTTCCACTTGGATTGTTTGTCATAGTGATCGGTAATAAACTAAAGTTTACGGATCATACAAACTCAAAGTTAAGCAAGCTTCACTTCGTGACAGTGGTTGGTGATGATGGTCATTTTTTTTTGTGAGGGGAGGGTCGCGAGGGATGCATGTTCAATCAGAATACCGAATTCTTTTGTGCATGGTCATACAAGGCTCAAAACGCGCGGATTTCTCGGCTGAATGTGAGCCTACTATTCTGCGAAAATCCGTGAAACGGAGTTATACTTTCATCATCAAGTTGAAAAAATCTCAACTTTTCCGTATAGAACTGAGGGTGTGCCAAAAATACTGTCAGGAATTCCAGTTAACGTTTGTTTACATCATGAACCGGTGCGGATGTTGTGATGTCGCTAAGCTAGTTTCAGCCTTTCTAGCCTTTTTGAAGTTGAAAGTACTAGTCTTTTGAAATCACAATTAACTTCGCTGAACAGATAATGCGTCATGTGAACCCTTCTTGATGATCACATGTTCGGTTTTAGTGGAAAATTCATTTATGAACACTCCACTCTTGCGGCCGCGATAGCCGGTTTTCCGTTCTCGGTTTTCACCGTTTTATATTGGCATTCTTATCTCGTGAACCATGACAGATACTAATTTGGAAATTGGTGTACTTGTGCACCTTGGGGTCTACTTGTCACTTTTGAGATTCAACCCCGATACACTCTCGGTTCAAGTTGGTGACTAATGTTTCCTTTAAAGTTTAACCTAAAAAGGCTGGCATAGGACAATCTAGTTACCCATCACTTATTCACTTAAAACAGCTTGAAGAGCCGCTGAAAATGCGTTTCTTCGTTATTCCGCTATTCCCGAATAATTGTTTTTCAAATAGTGGAATTTCCATGTGATTTGTGGTACCTCTATGCGCTTGTATTTTTGTTGCACCCCGTACGAGAAAGATTTATGATTTTTCTTTTGTTCCGGCACTAAACAATCTTCACCAATCTCACCACTGCCCAACGAAAAGCTGTGTTTGTATTTAGATTAAAATTTTCAGAGTCATAGTAGAATTTGCGTTGTGGGGACCGAGTCATAGTAGAATTTGCGTTGTGGGGACGGCCGCATATATTCTGAACGTCGTAACTAGAGCAGATAGTGGAAAATAAAAAATTCCCTTTGTAGAATCCTAATAATTCAGTATGTTTAATTAAATGACACAAAAATTAGTTGGCTTTTCAGTTAAACTTTAAAGGCTTACCACCGTTTTGCGAATTATGTGCAACTGGGCCCGGATTGCCCAGAGTAAATTGCCTGACCAAATTCGCAAACTCGCTAAACATGCCTGGTACTAAGGTGGAAATTAGGAATGCGTGAACATCATTGTCCAGATGGGTCTTTGGACCCACCCAAAGATCCATCTAGATGTATCTTTCGGTGATACCCCCCCCCCACATCCAAACGCTGGTAAATGGGCCCATATTGACCAATGAATTAAAAGTCAACGGCGAATGGTTATTAGGCTGTTCGTACACAATATATGATACAGAGCTGGGCTAATCTGAATCCGGATTTAGATTCGAATCCAGGATTCATCCTTCTGGCCGGATTCGAATCTTCTGCTTCTCAGACTGGATTCGGTTTCGGACTCGGATTCCAAACCCTCAATCTTACGAATCCGCTCAAATTTTATTCTACATCCGTTCAGTTTCCGTTTTCCCAATTTTTATGCAGTGGGGCACAAAATATGTTAAGTAATCTATCACATTATCTGATTACCTGAAATATCAGTTTTTTTGTCACCTCTGATTTTTAAACTATAACCTAGGAACATGATTTAGTTTTTGTTAAGTTCGGATTCGTGTCCGGATTCAATTTCGGATTCGAATCCTCAGCATGAGATGGTGGATTCGGATTGGTACCTAGCCCTGGATTCGGATTCGAATCCTTTCATGATCGGATTCGCCCATCTCTGATATGATATACGTTTTACTTTTACACATCAAGTTTGAGCGCTTGCGCACTTTTTCATATTGGACCCGAAGACGGCTGCTGCCACGAAGGGTCGGCGGAAAGCTGCAAAAGTAGTCTAAGACTTAGCTGACTACGTATCCATTTAGCTCAGTCAAATACAATTAGCCGTCAGCTTGAGCTGAATAAATATTTACAGTATCTGAAGTTCCTATTTTTTGCTGTTGTTCCTACTATTGCTTGATTCTTGCTCAATATTTTTGATAGCCGTCGTCGCATCCACATTTCGCGTGGGTCACTGGTAAGGTTGACAAATTGGCCGCTTTTGGAATGTGGCATTTCGAAATGATGCAAATCTTGAGTTAAAAGATTTGTTGTACTGATAAGGCGGGTTTCCACCAAAAAACAGATTTGGCTGTTTAAACAGGTAAAAAAAAACAGGAACAGGGCAAAACAGGGTACACCAAAACGGAACAGAACAGGTGAGAAAAAAAACAGCTGACTTCAAAACAGCTGTTCTGTTTATTTTGGGTCCCTGAAACAGAAAACAGTAAACAGTAAAACAGGAGTAAAAAAACAGAGACAGAAACAGAAAACAGGAACAGTGCCCATGCCTAACTGTGTGATGAAAGCTTCGAACAATATCTTATATAATCTAGTTGGTATTATAAAGCTATCCGTATCTTTTTCAGGATTAAAATACCATAGATGGCACTATTAATTATTGTAAAACTACCTCATTATTTTACATTTTCGTTTGTGTGCGTTGCGTAAACAGTTAGTCCTAGGTTACAGCGATAGACTATCGACATAAACTTTCTTACCGTCAGATTTAGGGAAATCGAATACAACGTGCACCCATTTGCAAAAATTTCTAGCCCCTCGTCAATCGATTCCTACTTACAAGTCCAGCTCTCCCGTGATAGACATCAAGTTCACCGAAAACAAACACTGGGTACACCAGCTAGCAAAAGTTGCAAACCCCTCATCGCTGAAGATGATTGTAGCATAACAGCCGATTATTACTTACAAGTCCCTTGCATATCTTACCATTGGGAACCAAATTGTTCTTACCATCGTAGATTTTTCTATTTATCACTCAAAGAAGATATGTTGGCTATGGGGCCGGGTAACTGCCGTACATATTTAACACTTATAGATTTTAGTCCATCATCAATTTGAAACTGGTGCCTGCCTGCTTGTGTGCTAGAACGGAGCTTTCCACTTGAAAGCAGAAACATGGTTTGATGAAACAGAAGGTTCGCTACACAACTTCAGATAGTCCTCTCAGACATGGGCTATATAACTCCACTTCACTTCGCACACCGTAGGCTCTGGCTCGAAGACAAGCAAAAACCATCCTTATTAGCCCCAGGCAAGAGTTCTACGGAGCTTTCCAAAATGTAATGTCATATTCATCAATCTGGCTTAAGGGCCACACTTTCCGCAAAAACCGCACAGGTTAGACCCTTACCAGTTACAAGAAATAAACTGAAATTGGCAACATAGGAAAAAAAAAAAAAAAAAAAAACGAGGACTAAACCAAAGTGTTGCTCTCGCAACACAATTCTGTAAGCGTCTACCAGGCGCATCCCGAAAGGTTCAGGTCCGTCGGCATATCCGATTTTATTTATAAGTAAGAAATCAAGTTCTTTACAGTATTTTTGGATAAAACAGAAGAAATCGAATTCTGAATGCTTTTTGTCGGGCGGCGGTATTCTCTTCGGGACATCGGGTTCTTTTTACAAATAAGAAACCAAATTCTGCAGACATATAGTCGTTCGCACCCTGGAAGTTTAAGTTTCGTCGGCAGATCGGGATTGTATTACACGCAGTAAATCAACTTTCGTTTTGTCCAGCCAATCTCGAAAGATTCTCTCTCATCTGTAAATCGAGATTTTTCTACACACAAGAAATCGAATGACTGCACAGTTTTGTCGGGCAATGGCCGAAATTTTCGTCGGTTTTTGTGATAAACGAAATTTTGTAGACCAGTTTAAGTCTATCCGGCGAATCGGGATTATATTGTTGTATAAGAAGTCAAATAAGATTCTGGGAATTTCTGTCGCGCGAGGACCAAGTTTTTTGTCTCGTCATTAAATCGTTTCTTTTTTTCTTTTTTTTTTTTTTAGTGCACCGTCAAACAGGTTTACTCTCCATTCTATTCCTTGTCGTAAAAATTTGGCAAACCTGTTTTCCTTCTTTTCTTTGCGAGTCGCTTGTCTGTTCTAACCCACAAAACTGCCCTTTTGGTTGAGCTGGCTGCACATCGATGATCGAAAACAGACTTATAGGCAAATTGGGATCCTGATTTCTCTTCTTGGTCGATTCTCGGTGGGTCATTTTCTCGAAGAGTAAAGGACGGTATGCAGTGCAATGACGATCGTAGTATCCATTGCAGTATTAAGCATGTCTTTTAACGTGAAAACTACTTCTTTTGCCGAAGTTCAGAACAAAGCTACTTTGTGCATGCTTTAGTGTGAATGGCCTCTTCTTTTTTGGGTAACAGACCTGTGATTCGCAGGTCGCCTTACTTTTATTTGGGACCGTAAGGAGGCGCTCTGCTGATCAGCTTTTCCAAAAAAATTCGCCTGCTGCGCACTACGTAGTATTCTCTATTTGTAAGAAAAGATGTTTCATTTAGTTGGCGTTTTAGGCTTCAAATTCTTGTGGGTTTGAGACTCATTAGAAGCTAGCCTATAAGCTAGAGCTTGTATGGTATGTGTGATTAGATTTTTCCGAAGAAAAGACAGATTTAAAAAATCGTTGGATTCGGAAGTCCAGTCGTTGGAAGCTTCGCTTTTTAGCGAAAGTTTTACCGAAAAGCTGAATATACGTGAAGTTAAATATACGAACTTACGTTAAAGGAATAATCTAAAATGATGAATTACTGTATTACAAAAACAATTCACTGCGGCACTTTTTGTAGTGTTCTCCGTTTGGAAGAACGGTATTTCATTTACTTGGCGTTTTAGGGAAATTCTTGCGGGTTTGTAAAACGTTAAAATCTTGAACTTGCATCGTAGGTATTGCTAAATTTTTTCGGAAAAGACAGATTTAAAAATTCTTGCCGGCGGCACTTAGTTTATATTGTTATGGGTACGGACGCTGGAAGCTTTTTTTCTTTTTAGCGACAGATGAAATGAAAAGCTATATATGTGAATTCAAATATACGAACACACATTAAAGGAATAGGGGACTGGACGTACGCCATTACTAAGTGCAGCGAGGTCGCTTTCATGCGTAACGATCACGCGCAATATCGTCGTGGTGACCAGTAGGCTACACTCTTACATGGACATCAATGAGATATAGCACACAAATAAACCAGTTTATTAGAATACAAATCCTGACAAGTAAATACCACAAAATCTTTGAGCTTTCTGCAAGAAAAGGAATATCTGACTCTGATGCGGTTTTCCTCAAATAATCCGTTTGGAAGGTAGGTGGGGTCTGATACATATCTTTGAATACAAAAACAAGGTACTATCTCTTATGCACCCGCCAACAGGAGCGTCAGCTCCTTCTATTCGGGATTTACTTAGCACACGTGTATGACCATACAAACCATATGTTATTTTGCCAGACCAAATGTTCGTGTCCCATACCAGATGTTACCTTTTTAGTAAAAACGTTTCTTTCCCAGAACAAATATTCGTTTCCCGACCCATCTGTTCGTTTGCCAGACTATAGTTTCGTTTCCTAAACCCTCTGTTCCGCTTGCAAACCGTCTATTTCTTTCTCAGTTCGTTTCCCACGTAACGTGAACCACGCAGATTTTGTACACTGTCAAAACTAGGATCTGCAGATTTTAGAAGTTTTCAAATAAGCATGCCGCTGCTGTATCAGCAAGTGTCTGTGAAGTCTAGCCTAGTCTAGTACACCTTATTCACGGCCTCTACTCTACTAACTTGGATTCCCAGAGAGAAGGTGGACAGTAGGCCTACTGCATGTGTGTATCATGAATAGATGGCCCTCAGTATCATTCACCGGTGTTCACCGAAACCTCCAAAAGATGCTTCTAAACCCATGATCTGTAAGCACACGGGTTCCATCGTCGTACATGTAATCGTTTACAAGTCATTAACTTAATTCACTGGGCCCTGTTCCCTATGCACGGGAAGGATGGGGGAGATACAAGTCCAAAAGGCAAGTCCACACTCTGGTATCTCTAAGTATACGAACTCTCATCTTCGTACATCCAACCTTTGTCAAGTTACAGACTTAAGTAGTCGGACAGCCTGGTCCCAGTTACCCTTGAACCGAGAGGGTTGGCAGATAAATCCATCAAAAGGTATTCATGCCCTAGGGCCTTCCGGTGCACGAAATTCGATCGTCGGGTATGCATCCCGTTGTCCGTTTGTGAACTAAAGTAGCTTGGCAATGTGGGTCGAGTTGCCCCAGGACGGGGTGGTCTGGTAGTGGAACCCCCCAAAGGGACATCTATATAGGCGGCGGGATACTACAGCTTCGCCACTAATTATTCTTTTTGGGATTTTTCTTGACACCGCAACCCAGGGGCGTGTAGCTTCGTTCGTACACTATTTTCTTAAGGAACCTGACAGTCGATAACTAGTTAAAGATAGATTCTTGCAGGGATTTAATACAACATAACTTTATAATATTTTGCCATTTGTCTTTGCCAGGGATGTGCTTTAGTCGTCTTCAGAATCATCAACTCGACTGAACCATTATGGAGTCGGAGCTTATTTCTTAGAATAGTCTCCTCCATTTCAGCAGTACAATCGAGTAGAGCGGAGTTAGCCGTTTTCACTTCAGTTAGCCGAGCAGTACGTTATCAAAACTTGGAACATGGATGGTCGTCGCTTATGCAGATTCGTCGTTGGAGACAGTCTCAGCTGTAGCCATGGAGGTGTTGTCACCATTCTTGCTCTTGAGTTTGGAACCAAAGACCCAGCCAATTTCTTGGCGCAGGCACTGGAAGACAGAGATACTGTAAGTTAGATCTTCCATTTTCAATATTTTTAAAGCTACTGTCAACCTAAGATTTGTGCATTCTTCCAAAGCAAGGGGTTTTGTTGAAAATCTCACATACAACATCTCGCGGTTTTGTGTAAAATGGGGTTGTGAAACAAGTAGTTCATTCGGGTTGATTAATGGTTTGCGGCAAGGAGGGGTGCTATCGCCATTGCTTTATGCTGTTTATGTTGATTTACTTTCTCAAAGACTGAAGGATTCAAATACAGGTTGTTTTGTTGGTGGAGTTTGCTTTAACCATTTTCTTTTCGCTGACGATCTTGTTGTTCTTTCCCCTACGGCGTTTGGTCTTAATAAGCTTCTGAGGGTGTGTGATACGTTTGCAGAGGAGCATAACATTCTGTTTAATCCTAAGAAAACTGTGGCTATGGCTTTCCTACCTATTGGTTGTTCTGTACCTAGGATTCCCATTGTGTTGTCGGGCCGAAATGTTTGCTACGTTACTGAATGTAGATATTTAGGTTTCTTCGTCAATGAGAATTTGAAGGATGATACTCACCTCCGTGACCTTGCGCACAGTGTTTGTAAGAGAGGGAACGTTTTAATATGGAAATTTGGTTTTGTAAACAGTGCAATTAAGATTAGGCTGTTTAAGACGTATTGCTATCAGTTTTTTGCGCTAGCTTTATGTTATCGTTGTACTAACAGGTCGTACTGTAATCTGGAGGCCTGTTACAAGAGGATATTTAGGCGTCTGATTCGTCTGCCGGCTCGAGAGAGCATAAGTCAGGCATTTGTCCAGAACCATTGCTGCAGTTTTGCTGAACTTGCTCGTAAAGCCCGGTCATCTTTGGTTGTAAGGTTATGGCGGTCGGAGAACTGTCTGATCATCCTGGCAGCAAACCCCATTTTCTACAACCTACCAGTCTGGAGGCATCTGCTGGAGATACATTGATGTTGTACCATAGTGTTGTTGTTTTTTGTTTGTTGTTTGTATGTTAGTTTATGGCGAAAGCTGAATTAAAAAGTTAATAATAATAATAATAATAACTCCTCTTAGTAATTGTAAGTGCAATACGATCCCATGAAGACTGAACAAAAAAGCTATCCCGGAAGCTTTGATCTCAACAGAGATTAATAAGAATCGTTAATGAGGACGAGGTTCCTTTTGGGGATCCGAAAACGTAAGTGGAGGAATACCTATGACTTCGTAAAACTTGTCCGTCTCTCCATCCGTCTGTAAGCACGATATCTCTCGAAAGGAATGAGATATTTTGATGGGACTTGATGTGAGGACTCTTTATGTCAAGGGACAGGTCGAGTTCGTAGATGGGCTCTTTAGCCCTACATTTAGGGGTGGGTGGGGTTTAAAAATAAGGGACGAACAAAATATGTTTAATAGATGATGAGATAGTTAACTTAGGCGTAAGCAGACATGCTGAACACGAATATGAGAATCATTTTCTCGCCGGACAAGTAGGTCACCCGAAATACGGCCAAACCCGGAAAGTTTTGTTAAAGGTAAAAGTTGTACTTGAAGTTGATTAGATGTTCGATTTAGGTGTAAGATCGCAAAAGTAGTTCGCCCAGAATCCAGCCAGAACCGAAAAATTTGTTCAAATTAAAAGTTATATCTGAAGTTGATTAGATGTTCGATTTATGGTTAAGAAGACATACTGGATCGTATACGACAATCATTTTCTACCCCAACATATAGTTCGCCTGGAATCCGGCGGAGACCGGACAATTTCTTAAAAGTTAAATTTTTATGTGGAGTTGATTAGAGGTTCGATATCGGGGTATAAGGAGATGTGCTAAATTCGATTTTGCGCTTTGTTCTTTTGCCAGACAAGTAGTTCGGCCGAAATTCGGCTGACACCGACAATGTGGCAGAATTATAAGGCAGAAGTTTTGATCAATTTTGTCAAAGTAGATATGACGAATAGGGGTAAATACACATGCTGAATCCATATTTGAACCTTTTTTCTCCGATGGTTAGCCAATGACCTTATTCTTTTTCTAGATTTTAATAGTAAAAGTATCCAAGGAGTCTGGCGAAGACGGATTTTTACAAGACGAAATCTGGATCAAATAGTAAATATTTGGGATCCCATCGAAATCTTTGATCTTGTTTTTGTATTGCCGCGTAGCATCTTTTACCTCATTCCCGTCCAATATGAATTGGTCCGGTGAGTCGGCGGTGACTATGCTTCCACTTACTTCGGTGACGGCAAAAAACTAATTAGCGTAACCTACATTCTACCTATCTCTACTTTTATTTCTTATACAGTTTTTTACCTCTTTCTCTCTTACCCTAGTTTCCCTAAACTTTTCAAACCTCATTTTCCTTTTAATTTTTAACCACATCACCTGTTCTTAAAAAAAATATGGCAACAAAAGTGAACTATTTTCATGGCACTTGCCCTTCGGCCAAGTGCCGTATAGCGATCGCAATTTCTGTCCGTCCGTCGGTTTGACGGTCTGTCGGGCTTTGCTAGTCAGGGAACTTCCAAATAAGCTAGGACGACAAAACTTGGCAGGCATATCAGGGACCCGACAAGATTAAGTTAAAATAGTCACTTCCCCGATCGAATCGGGGGATTGGAGGGAGGGGGGGATCCGGAATTTTTCTGGTATTATAACTCTTGAACGGGTGGTCGGATCAATGAAACTTGACATTTGGAAAAACATTGTGTCTCAGACGACCCGCGTAAAATCCAGACCGGATCCGGTGACTTCGAGGGGGGTTGAAGGGGGAAACCGGAAATCTTGGGAAACGCTTAGAGTGGAGGGATCGGGATGAAACTTGTAGAAAGAGCAAGCACGCGTCCTAGGTACGTCATAAACATAAATGAACCGGCACCACTCACCATGTGGGGAGCTGAGGGGGCGGGGGGGGGGGGGGAATTCTGATGATCCTGCGAGTTTGGTACTTTCTGATGTACTAGGACGATGAAACTCGGCTGGCATATCAGGGACTCCAATCAACGGACTTGAGAATAGTCGTTTACTTGATCCGACTATCATGGGCGAAGTAGAGGGGTGGAGTCTTGTGGCATTCATAGCTTTTGAACGGGCGATCGGATTTGAATGTAACTTAGCAAGTGGAAAGACGTGTCGTCTCAGATGTTTCATGTCAAGTCCGGACCGGATCCAAAATTGTGGGGGGGGGGGGGGGATTTGAAAGGGGGCACCAGAATTTTCGTGAAACGCTTAGCGTCGAGGTATCAGGATGAAATTGGTGGGAAGAACGAGCATAAACCGTTCGATTCATACGTTTTTGACTGAACCAGATCATACCGGGGCTCTTTGGGGGGATTCGGAGGGGGTTTCCCGGAATTCCCGTGATCGCGAGTTACGATACTTCCAGATGTGCTAAGGACGATGAAACTTGGCAGGCATTACTGGCCCGATCAAATAGGAGTAAGGATCTGACATAGGGGTCAAACAAGTTGAGTGATTTGAATGGAACTTGGAAAGTAGAGAGCCAATATGCCCTTGATGACGTATCTTAGGGTCCGGATCGGATCCGAGCACGGTGGTGGGGGGGGGGGGGGGGAGGGGTACCAGAGTTTCCTCAGGACTCGAATGAACTTCATAGCCAGTAGGAGAAGATGCTTTAGATAATCTGTTTATGTGGCTAAACAAGATTCGGCCGTGGTAGGGGGAGTAGAGGGGGACGGGTATTGGAAACAGTATGGCACTCGTAGCGATCAAACTAGTGTGATGTAACGTTTGCCCTAGACGATCCGAGACGATGCCGGAAATGCTCAGACTCGCGTGAAATTACACATCCTGTTTCTAGGTTCGATCCTATGGGGGTTGAGGGGGGGGGGTATTTTGTGACGTTCTCGTCTGCTGTTTTGTACCAGGTGATCTTAAAAAGTGCCATATGAGCTCGTAGCTCTTGTTTTTTAGTAGCAGCTAATTTTGGAAAAATGTTAAGTCCTAAACGAGGTTTCTTTAAAGCAATCGTGTTTTATGAATTATGAAATTGATCAATCTGAACTACAATGGACTTGGAAGGTTGCATATTCTTGGTTTCATATAGGGCGCGGATCAAAGTGATCAAAGATACATCGTGATGGTAAACGATACTGAAGAAGGACGTAAGGATCTGGCCCTCAGTTTGCAGTT
This sequence comes from Branchinecta lynchi, assembly GCA_023053575.1. Taxonomy (NCBI): domain Eukaryota; kingdom Metazoa; phylum Arthropoda; class Branchiopoda; order Anostraca; family Branchinectidae; genus Branchinecta; species Branchinecta lynchi. The sequence continues at coordinate 18,518,509 of JAKZAP010000008.1, forward strand.
TTTTTCACTCGCCTCTTGGTATTTAGGATGGGAGAGAGCATAGATGATTGGATTGTAGACAGATGAAGACTTCGCAATGATGACGGGAATCGAAGACATAAGTGGGGTGATTCGCATTGGGTCTCTCAAACCAACGAAGCTGAGGACTGCAAAGGGTGTCCATGCAAAGAGCCACAAGATGATGTTCAGCATAGCCACCTACAAAAGAAACACGAGTCGAGCACTCTAAAATCGGTAGATGGTCTTCCCAAACAAAGTAAACAAATTCGTTGAGTTCACAGCGTAGAAGAAATATATTTGCTGGTACAGCGTATAAATGTTCTCATTCACTTGTGTTTCGTCGACTAACTGTAAAAGTCACCGTATGGAAACAATTAGGTCGTACACAACTGTTTTAATTTTTTTACGATCGGTAACAACTGTGAACAATTGTTAACAATTGGAAACAGTTGTTTCCGATCGTAATTTTCCGATTGTTTATTTCGTGTCCGTTCAAACCGATCGTTTTCAGCTGTTTATAATTGTTTTCCACTATTTTCAATTGTTTTCGATCGGAAACAATCGGTCTTGTTTTCAGACTCATCATAAAGGATCGGAAACCTGTTTCCAATCGTAATTTTACAATTGTTTAAGATTGTTTTTTTTCAAGTGTCTTCAAACAACTGTCACGATCGTTTTCAGTTGTTTTCGATCTGACACAGTTGGTTTGGTTTCCAAGTCCTGAAACAAGATCTGATTTTTAACAGCGGCAGTAGGGAAGTTGAATTTTGTTGAGTTGGAAACTATCAAAATAGTTTAACTGAAACGGTGAATCAAAAATCCCAATCGTAAACGATTAGAAAGAACTGTTTCTGACCGTAATTGTTACGACTGTTTACGATTGATTTTTAAAGTGTCTTTTTACAACTGTTTACGATGGTTTTCGATTGTTTTCGATCGTTTTCAGTTGTTTTTAAACGGAGACAGCTGGATTGGTTTTCACGTCCTGGAACAAGTCCTGATTTTTAGCAACGGTAGTAGGGAAAGTTAAATTTTGTTGAGTTGTAAACGATAAAACAGTTTAACTGAAACAGTGAATCTAAAATCCCAATCGTACACAATTGGAAACAATCCTTTCCAATCGTAATTTTTACAACTGTCTACGATTTTTTTTTTTCAAGTGTTATTGAACAGCTGTTTACGATCGTTTTCAGTTGTTTCCAGTCGGAAACAGTCGGTTTGGTTTTCAAGTCCTGAAACGAGACCTGATTTTTAAAGGACACCTGAATGAAGAGAACCAAGTATCATCCCTATCTTTATGACTTCCGTTAACATTCCCTGCAGAAAACCCAATCTAAACACGAAATAGTGTTTCCAAGCTATAATTTTTGCTTCATTTTGCATCTGTCCTTATTTCAGTACCGAACGATTTTAGAAATGAACAAATGTCTCCAATCAACCCTTCTTCTGGAATATTTTTTTAACCAGTAAGCCCAAACGCATATCTAAAAGAAATTCCAATACGATCCGGCCAGCGCTGTACAAGATTTGAATGAACTGCGCTTTTTGTCTTGGAGTCTGCACGTGCAAACCTCCAGAAGCTAACATCCCTATTTTGAAATCGTCACGCTCAGGAGAAGAATGCTCTCCGTGGCCATGTCTGTAAATGCATTCTCCATGGTGTGTTCAAGTATGGTTTCATTGTTCAGGTGTCCTTTAACAACGGTAGTAGGTAAACGATCAAAATAGTTTAACTGAAACAGTGAATCTAAAATCCCAATCGTAAACAATTGGAAACAACTTTTTCCAATCGTAATTTTTAAACTGTTAAGGACTTTTTCACGTGTGTGTCGGTCGGAAATTAAGACATAAACAACTGGATGCCATTGTTAACAGCTGTAAACAATTGTTAACAATTGGAAGCAGTTGTTTCCGATCGTAATTTTACGATCGTTTTTTTTGTAACAAGATTTTGTTGAGCTGTAAACGATCAAAATAATTTAACTGAAACAGTGAATCTAAAATCCCAGTCGTAAACGATTGGAAACAACTTTTTCCGATCGTAGTTTTTACAATTGTTTACAATTTTTTTTTTCAAGTGTCATTGAATAACTGTTTACGATCGGTTTTAGTTGTTCTCGATCGTTTTCAGTTGTTCTCAATCGGAAACAGTTGTTTTGGTTTTCAAGTCCTGAAACAAGACTTGATTTTTAGCAACGGTAGTAGGGAAGTTGAATTTTGTTGAGTTGTAAACGGTCAAAATAGTTTAACTGGAACAGTAAATCTAAAATCCCAATCGTAAACAATTATAAACAACTGTTTCCAGTCGTAATTTTTACAACTGTTTACGGGTATTTTATTTTCAAGTGTCATTGGACAACTTTTTACTATCGCTTTCAGTTGTTTTCAATCGTTTTCAACTGTTTTCAGTCGGAAACAGTTGGTTTCGTTTCGAAGTCCTGAAAATAGACCTGATTTTTAACACCGGTAGTAGGGAAAATGAATTTTGTTGAGTTGTAAACGATCAAAATAGTTTAACTGAAACAGTAAATCTAAAGTCCCAATCGTAAGCAAATGAATTTGTAAACGATAAAAATAGTTTAGCTGAAACGGTACATCTGAAAAGTAAATTTACAATTGTTTACGATTGTGCATTGAGTTTTGTTGAGTTGTAAACGATCAAAATAGTGTAACTGAAACAGTAAATCTGAAATGTAATTTACAACTGTTTACGCTTGTTCTTTTTAACTGCCATCAAACAACTGTTTACGATCGTTTGCAGTTGTTTTCAATCGGAAATTAAGTCTTAAACAACTGGAAGCCATTGTTAACAACCGTAAACAATTTGTAACAATTGGAAACCGTTGTTTCCGATCGTAACCTTACGATCATTTTTACTTATCCCTTCAAAACGATCGTTTTCAATTGTTCTCGATCGGTAACAGCTGGTTTTGTTTTGAAGTCGTGAACTGCAGACCTGAGCTTTGACAACGATAGTTTAACTGAAACGGTGAATCTGAAATCCCAGTTGTAATTTTACAACTGTTAACGATTGTCTTTTTCTAGTTTCAACAGATAACTGTTTACGATCAGTTGGTTTGGTTTTCAAGTCCTGAACAACTGATTCCAATCGTAATTTTACAATTGTTTACGATTATTTTTTCGAAAACTTGTAAACGACGTGAAAATGCTTAAAGTTGAGTGCTGTCATCCGTGTTTTTGCTGTTTTCACTTTCCTTTGACGCGCAGAATTTTTCAAAAGCAGCTTCCGCATTAGAAGCCCCCTCTATACTGCTAAACGGTCTTCTGGTATTTTTTTTAAAGTGCTGCCATTTAATTGATAATTTTGAAGAACAAATTTTTGCCTCTATATACCACAATGCAAATATTACTCCTTAATACAACTGACTGAATTGAATCACAGAAAATAAAGGATTAGTTAAAGTTAGAGAAAGGTCGAACAAGTCGATAAGTCGAAGTCCTTTCCACTAATCGACAAGCTACGGTTTAAGGGCATAGGGGTGGGGGTGGACGGTGGGTTGACACAGAATATGCAGTCGGAAATTGTCTAAACAACTGTTTTCGGTCGTAAAAATACAATTGGCAACAGTTGTTTTCAATCGTAAAACAACGATTGGAAACAATCGGTTTCTATCGTAAAAATACAACTGGAAACTCTTCTATTTAATTGTAAAATAATGATTAGAAACAATCGGTTCCAATCGTAAAACTACGATCATAAACAACTGCTTTTAATGGAAAACAACTGGTTTTGATCGTAAAAATACGATCGTTAACAACTATTTACAATCGCAAACGATTGGAAACAATGTTGTTTCCAATCGTAAAAAAAAGTTGTTTACGATCGTTTCTAATTGTTTACGATAGGAAAAATGTCACAGAAGACAGTTAAAAAAAAAATATCGTTTACGACTGGAATTATTTCCATATGGGCAACAAATCCCCCTTCGACTGCTTGAGCGTGTACTTGCCTTTGCAACCTTGATCTCAGCAGACATGGCCTGGTTCTGATCTCCACTGCGGAGGCTTTTGACGTTCATTTTCTTAGCCTGTTCACGGAGAGATTCCTCGTGGTCGCAGACAGCCTGGAAGGAAAAGCACGAGTTTCAACGTCAGTAATTCTTCTAAATTATAGATTTTTTCATCTTTGCACGTGTCCCTTTTGTTTGCATTAACTTTTCGTTCGTTCTGGTTACTGCTTGTTAATGATTAATGATTTTTACTTGTTGGTTTGTTGACTTGTTTCCTCGGCATACGTGCGTCTTTCTAACCGTGTCTGATCAAACAAGTCAACGCTATACAAGGTCTTTCGTACCTTGACGATATGGAAGTAGCAGAAGAAGATAGTGGCGAGAGGGAGTAAGAATCCAAAGAACCAGCCTCCACCGATGTAAGTGTAGATGTTGGCTGACGGAGTCAGGTAGTCGTACGAGCACCTGCAAGACATAAGTGTTTCAGCTTCAACTGATCTTACCGTTCTCACTTGAAGGTGAACAAGGGTCTGCTGCCCATGCGAGACTGGTGAAGGTTCGGTTTCCAGGATGATGGTTCTGCAAAGTTTCTAAATGGACACTAGCTAAAATAGACACAAGCCAATGGGCAAGAGCAAAATAAAAAATATTTTCAGTTTCACTTCCTGGTGATGGTGAAAGCAATCCAGTCCCACAGATCTGGGAATGTTCCTTGGGAATACGATACTGCTGGCCATTCGTTCTTTGGCAAGACCAGCTAGTGGATCTTGTTTTACTGCAAAGTGGGTAACTAGAGGTGCTTACGAGCTGAGGATTCCGTCGAGTCTGAACTGACCAAGTCCGAAAAGAGGGGCAGACCCCCAGAAGAGGGAGACAGACCAGATGTAGATAAGCATGTTCATGGAGCGTTTGTAGGAGGGTGGGGCTCCTGACATGCCGCGGACTATGACGTGGAAACGATCGTAGGCAATGAGCGATAGTGTCACCATCTAGAAAGAGAGATTCGTCAATAATTGGTCAAGAACCAACTGGCAAATTTGTCAGTGCAAGCTACTGAAGGCCCTGTTTCTGTGCCCCTGGTATGTAGTGCTCTGCACGGCCTGTTGCAGCCAGTCTCACAGAACTTCGCGACTGGCCAACGCCAACTGTTCGGCTAGTATTTCCTTTACATGGCTATTTTCTTTATTCGATTCTTGTTCTTCAGATAAAGTGGATTTTTCCATAACAGTGATTTATGGTACCTGTGCAAATCCGAAAGTTGTTCCAACCCAAGCGTGTGCTAGACAAGCAATCTCTCCGAAGATCCAGATACCATTGTTACCAAAGCTGTTTATGACGAGCTCTGGGTAGAGACCTATGAACAGCATGAAGTCACAGAAAGCCAAGTTGATGACAAGCATGTTGGACGGAGAACGGAGCTGCTTATACTTGGTGAAGATCTTGAGAACGTAGTAGTTGCCGACGCCCGATGCGACACCTGAAATGAAGGACTGAAGTTTTAGCCACTGCTAGTCGCAGCTGAAAGAACATTGTCTGAAATTCGCTTATTTATGCATTTGCCCACGTGTACTTCAGACCTCCTATTGGAATTGGATTCGTTGTTGTGATTGTTGCATGTACTCTGTCCACTATTCTGGTAGCGACATGTCCCTATGATCAAAGACAGATCAGCCCGAGTGAAGGGAGAAGCAACATACTTCATGGGAATCGACTTAGTTTTGATTTTCGCAGATGCCAGAAGAAAGGTAAAACAATTGGTGCGCTAAGGCACTCGGCCGGGCTTGTATGGTGTGCAGGTTTTCTTATCTAATTTTCCTGGTATTAGTGTACTCCCTGTCAGGGGCGTCACTAGCCTTTTACCTTTGGGGGGGGGGACGTCTGGTTTGTGCCGACGGACTCAAAAATGTGCCGACAAAAACGCCGTTTCCCGCCAGCACAGAATAGAACCAAGGTGAAACCAACTGTAATGCATCAGTTGAGATTATTCCTTTGATGTAATTTCGTATTTTAAAGTTCACACATTTGGCTTTTCATTTTAGCCTTCGCTAAAAACGAAGCTTCCAATGACTGTACCAAGAACAAGTAAAACTAAGCGCCGCAGGCGAAATTTTTGAAATCAGCACTTTTTTCCGGAAAAATTTAGCTATACCTACCATACAAGTTCCAGCTTTTAACGTGTTTCAGCGAATTTCAATCCTAAAACACCAAACTAAATGAAACACTGTTCTTCTAAATAAAGAATACTACAAAATGCGCCGCAGGCAAATTTTTGTGTAAACTAACTGTAACGCATCAATTGAGGTTATTCCTTCGGTATAATTTCGTATTTTAAAGTTCACATATTCGGCTTTTCATTTTAACTTTCGCTGAAAAACGAAGCTTCCAACGACTGTACCAAGGCAAGTTAAACCAAGCGCCGCAGGCGAGATTTTTCTAATCTATTTTTTTCCTGAAAATTCAGCTATAGTACCATACAATTTCCGGCTTTTAACGTGTTTCCCCAAGAATTTCTATACTAAAAGGAAAACTAAATGATACACCGTTCTTCCAAATAGGGAATACGACAAAATGCGACGCAGGCGAAATTTTGTGTAAAACTTAATGTAATGCATCAGTTGAGATTGTTCCTCTGATGTAAGTTCATATATTTTATTTCACATACTCGGCTTTTCGTTTCAACTAAGAAGCGAAGCTTCCAACGACTGTACCCAGAAGAAGTTGACCTAAGCAACGCCAGCGAATTTTTTTAAATCTGTATTTTTCCGGAAAAATTTGCTCCCGACAAATGTTTGCAGAATTTGATTTCTTACTTATAAAAGACCCGGTGTGCGGACAAGAATACCGACGCCCGACAAAAGCATTCACAATTCGATTTCTTCTGTGTTTTGCCCGACAAGATTGTAAAGAACTTTATTTTTACGCGTAAATAGAAGCCGATGTACCGACGAGACTTGAACTTTCGGCATGCGCCGATAAAAAGTTACAGAATTTGATTTTTTTTGTTTGTGTGTAAAAGAATCCGATGTGCCGACGAGAATACTGACGCCCGACAAAACCATCGAGCATTTGATTTGTTCTGTTTTTTGCTCGACTAGACTGTACAGAACATGATTTCATACGTGTAAAAATAACCCCTTGTGCCGATGAAACTTCAACTTACCGGGTGCGCCCGACAAAGTTTGCAAAATTTGATTTCTTACGTATAAGTAGAACCCGATGTGCCGACGAGTCGGCCGACACCCGACAAAAGCATAAAAAAAACTATTTCTTCTGGATTTCTTATGTATAAAAAGATCTCGATGTGTCGACGAACCGAGGCCCGACAAAAGCATGCAGAATTCGATTTCTCCAGTGCTTTGCCTGACAAATGTTTGCAGGATTTCATTTCTTGCGTATAAAAAGAACCCGATGTACCGACGAGTCGACCGACGCCCGACAAAAACTTAATTTTTTTTTATTTCTTCTGGATTCCTTCTGTATAAAAAGAACCGGAAAGCCGACGAGAATACCGAGGCACGACAAAAGCATGCAGAATTCGATTTCTTCAGTGTTTTGCCCGACAAACGTTTGCAGGATTTTATTTCTTGCATATAAAAACACTCGATGTACCGACGAGTCGACCGATGCCTGACAAAAAGCATACAAAATTTTATTTCTTCGGTGTTTGCCGGCGCTTCGCGCCGACAAACAAGTACTTTCTCAGGACCTTTGGGGAGGGACCCCCCCCTCCCCCCCATAGTGACGCCCCTGCTCCCTGTCGGTTTAACACTAGGTTTTCTATGGCTAACACAGGGCTATGCCAGTGGTTGTTCACAAACGAAATTGTCGGCATTGAATTGTTCGGTGCCCCATATCCGTCCTAGCATTGACTTAAATCTCTTACAAATTTACGAATCGCTGCTTACCAAGAAACACGTAGAGCAAGCCGAGAAAGTAGTGGACTCGAGGATCTGCTGGTGGAAACTTGTCGAACTGTTCATGAACCATGTGCCGGACCTCAGGAGGAGCCAAGGCACGGGCAGACAATCCATCAGGATATCCGAACCCGCCGATGTAATTTTCCTTGGCGGACCGAGCTAGAGCAAATGGCCAGGTCACGTTTTCCGATACCTCTGCCCTGTAAATAAATGATTCAGCTTTGTTGACTTCTGACGGTTGCCGAAATCGGTGGTTCTGGAACTGAAGTTTGTCTTTACTGCCCAGCCATGAAAGTCGGCTTTAGTGCTGCAGTCAAACCACGATACTAAAGTCCCATGTACTTACATAGCCTTTTCTCAGTCTTCCTTTCTATCTAGATCGTAGGGTAGAAGCACCTACTACTCGAATTCGAGAATGCAGAACTGGTTTATTGCTGCCTAGCGGGTCATCAAGATCACTGCGGCTGTCAAGATCACTGATTGCCATTCTGATCCCTGTCTTTCTGCCATGCCATATTTTCCTCGACATTTTCAGTGGAAGAGTCAAGTATAAGCGGCTTGAGTGGTCTAAGTTTTTGACTATGCTAGCAACGTCCGGTGATAACTATATACATACACTTACATTGTCTTTTCTCAGTCTTTTTTTCCGTCCGAAGTCAAGGCTAGAGCTCCTACTACTCGAACCAGAGAAGACAAAACTGTAACTGTTTATTTGGTTCCCGGTCAGAGCTTTAAATAGTAATCTGAATGTCAAGAAAAATGTTCATAATGCAATAAATGAACTTGTAAAGAAGAAGAACGAATTTACGAAGCCTTAAAGTTGCTTTTCTGTGAGGAAATTTGCCTTTAAAAGGGCAAAGCTATTTTGAGCTTTGCCAATCTATTGGCAATCAGCTTTAGATTCCGCCCAGTCTTGCCTGGTAGAAGGTTCTAGTTACTGATCGAACATCTCTGTGTCCGCATGATTAGGTAGAACAGAACGGAATAACATCTCCTTGATACACAGATCGCGGACAAGTCAAATAGAGTTTACTGTCAAACATACCATACAGTACAGTAGACAATAAGTCTTGTCAAATAGTTTAACATACTACAGAGGATCCATGTCGTGGTAACTACATCTCGGTGACGTCATCTCGGGAGTCGCTCGCATTCTGAACTGCCAATCTTACAAACTGAAAAAAAAACCACACAAGTAACAGTGTTTTAATCGAAAAATAATTATAGCATATTATGGGTCTTAGCTCAGAAGCATTGGATACAGTATTGCCACTGGTCTCAGTATCCTGCGGTTTGTCAAAAATGCGATCAAGAATTCGGCGACCGGCTTCTTACCAGTAAATAGAAAATGAGACAAAAAGTTGAGGAGATTTCTCGCTAATAGAAGGTAAAAAGGACACAGTTTCGTAGGCGCCAGAATGTCATAGGTTTCTTGCGGCCAAAAGTCACAGGCTTCGTTAGAGAAATTTGCAACACTGCTTGGATGTGCCGTTTATTGGTCTGCACAGGACCCGGTCACTTTGGGCAGAGTTGGAGTGGGGGTCCTGGAAATTTCGGTAGAGGGATCAGGACTAAGCTAAGTAAGCAAGATAAGCCTTAGAATTGCCATCTGCAGATCCGACCACTGCTGAAGAGCTGGGTTGGGGTCCCGGCAGGGGGGTAGAGCCCCCCCCCCAATGATGTTGGCCAATCGGCAAAAAAATAACCGAGTCGGCGCGAACTACCGCGATCTTCCGTAACAACCGTGGACTTTTTTTTGTGAAACAGTAAATTTTTCTTTGAAACAGTCGGTTTTTCATAAGAATAATCGATTTTTTTCTTAAAAACAGTATCTTTTTTCGTCAAAACAGTCGTTTTATGTGACCCCAGTCAAATATTTTGGCTAGTAACGTCTCTGGATGTTGCAGGTCACGCGTAAATGTCGAAGGGCTGGCGGGATCGAGATTACATCTAAGTTTGGTTTCCCTGTTTCGACGGTGGTTCTTTTTGCATGATACTGCTTGTGCTTTTGCTGATCTGTGGTGAGAGGTGAGTTTTAAGGTTTAGGTTTAGGTTTAGGTTAGGATTATGATTAAGAAGTCAGTGTGTGGAGTCACCCAATGACAGCCAGTCACAGTAACGGTTACAACTGAAGTTAATAGATAGATATCGCTTTTATTCTTTTCGAACTATCATGGGGAAATCCAAATTTGTCGAAATCCGTCATATGTACATGTAAAAACTCGTAAAAATAAATATGTCAATGTCAATATGTCAACGTCATATGTAAAGTAAGCACTGAATAAGATTAAAAATTTAACGAAAGACTGTATAAACCTTTTCATACCGTCGATTGTTAGAAAATAAAATAAAGATGTATAGCCTACCTGAGCTGGTCATTAATAGCAGAACCTTTCTGAAGGCCAAATAATGTATTCTTCGAAGAATACCCCAAGTACGACAATGTAGTCCGATAGAAAATTAGTTCTGATTAATCAAAGTAATAATATTTTTTTTCTCCGCATCCACCCCGGGACCTGTACACTGAAGTTTATTCGGTATTTTTGCAATATCGGAATCTACTGAACTTATGCGAGCAAACGTATTACCATAATTAATCTACTGCCTATGACATAATTTTTGTACAAACATTTTTACGCACTGTGCCCCACAAATCAGATGATTCGCTATCCCGCGATCCGAAATCGGAAATCCTTCGATCCGACATTCTCGGAGAGTTTCAACAAGTCGTCGACTCTTTACTATTGTCTTGACATCCTCTGGCTTTCCTCCTGATACCCAAGCCTAGGTTGGAATGGAACACAGCAATTACTTATGGTCGGGAATCACTCAGGGAAATAGTTTACATAGATAGATAGATAGATAGATAGATATTTTTATTGATCCAACTCGTAGCGCCGACATGGCACTACGTCAACCATTACATTTAAATACTTAAATAATTACTCTTTTCCTCTCCATGATTGATCTTCCAGCTATTGACGACACATCGATTTACTCGGTTATGCTTTTTATCCCAGACCAGGCGAGCCGACATGTATTTACTCTCGATGTTACCTTTGACCTGTGGTAGAAAGTGGTAGAAATTCCCGAAAATGGTCGAAGCAGCTTCACCAGGACGTGAGCTTTCAAAATTCCTCCTGAGACTTGGAGGATTCCGTACCACGACGAGCTTATTTGGAGCATCGGGCTACATCTTGGAGGAGTGAGGACTCACAGATGTTGGCAGTTCGAGTCAGTCCGGATATATCCGGTCCGGACTCGGGAGATAGGACTAGGAGGAGTTTGGAGTCATGGATCTTGAAAGCTTGTACATGGAGCTGATGAACAGGGAAGTAAATGTTGAGGATGTAGAAGGTGCACTGTCAGAAGTTTCATAACAGATAGCGTATAACACTTTCAAGAATAACACCTTTTCACTTAGAAATAGTGTTATGACCAATGTGTCAAGAATAACACCTTTTCACTTAGAAATAAAGTGTTATGACCAATGAACTTTACAAAATTTTGTGTCTAGATCTCCAACAACACCTTCAATTGGTAAAAATACTAACGGGAACGAAAGAAACATAACAGATAACATCCCAAAGTGTTGTCTGTTGAAACCGCATCCTTCTGTTGTCGTTATGTAACTTCTGACAGTGTAGTATTTTTACCTATTGAAGGTGTTGTTCGAGATCTAGGCACGAAATAGTATAAACTTAATTGGTCATAACACTTTATTTCCAAGTGAAAAGGTGTTATTCTTGAAAGTATTATGCGCAATCTGTTATGAAACTTCTGACAGTGTTATCATTCCTTAGAAAAAAATACAGGAACTGATCAGGGCTGCTCCAGTATCGGATGTGAAAGCTGTCGTTCCAGTATTTCTTCTATCAACGATCTAGATCATGGGAGTCTGATTCTGGTGAAGACGTCCTGCTGTTGATCTATGATGGGTCGAAAGAAGGAGACCTGAATAAGCTCCAAAGAGAGGATTTCAAAAAGAAACTTACAACGACAAGGTCGGTTGTTGACCTAGAACAGTCACCACCAACGGTTGATGTTACAAAATAACAGACATGCCCATTTTTTTATTTATATTTAATCAGGTTTAGGCATGAACCGGGGAGCTTGATACTCAATTGAAAATCAAGGAAATTGGAAGAATCAAGATGACTTCTTGTATCCGTTAGCAAATGACCTTCCACAAGCTCCGTGCATGCTATTACTAATCGACAAGTGCTCGTATCGAATGCAGTAGTGCAATTAAGAGAGATTTAGCCACCTTCAAAAGCGATTTAGTTTCTACTCCAGCAAGCAGAACAGTGCAAGGGGGACAATGTGTTCTAGGTCTACAAAATTAACAACAACTATGATAAAGAAAACCCAAAAGTTTAGTCGGTAGCCTAATCCATTCCATAGGATGAGCAGTGACACTAGTCAACACTAGTTGCAATTTGATTATATCTTTTGAAAACATTTATAAAGTGTATATACGAAGGGTGTTAAGCACGATTTCGAACATTGACCTTGAAAATTAGTTTGGTTCGTAATTGACTTCTCTGCTGATGATTATGAAACTTCTTTCTGGTACACCAGACACCCAATTTGATTCCATTTTCGGTCTCCGCTCGGGATTCTATGTCAGGATCGCATTTTCTTTCAAGAAAATTGGACCAGTACGAAAATTTGTACTTTTTTGCAAAATAGATTAAAAAAATGACATTAACTTTTGTCTGGGCTTCACAATTCACATCTGACTTCATTTTCGGTTTCAGCTTGTCATTTTGCATTGGAATCGTACTTCAGTTCAAGAATAACAGAAAACCACGAGAATTTATATTTTTTTTCGACATTAAAAGCCAAAAAATGCTTATTTTGTTGTATGCTTACCGTTTGTTTGTGCTTACCTTTTGTGCTTACCTTGCGCCGCCTATAATGCTTTGCTTGTTGTTTATGTTTGTCATGTTATATTGCAGATCGGTTGGCTTCTGAATAAATAGATTCAATCAAACCACTTCGTCGAATACAACATGGTGTCAGAAGTGGCAGAAGAATAATAATCAAGATGGACAACTCAACGCCTTCTCCTCGTTTTGACTGGGAAGCGGCCAGTCATGAGTCATGGAAGAAATTCGAACAGCATGTACACCTAATGTTCACAGGCCCATTAAGTGGAAAAACTGAAAAGCAACAGTGCGCATATTTACTTTTGTGGCTTGGTGAAAAAGGACGAGATGTGTACAGTACGTGGACATTGCAGGCAGGAGAGACAGATAAAATTGCTTGCTACCTAGAAAAGTTTAAGGAACACATATCACCATCGCTAAATCCAGTTTTTGCTCGTTACAAATTTCTCAAAAGAGACCAAAGTGTGCATGAATCTGTTGAACAATATGTAACAGCCATCCGTGTGTTGGTTAAGGACTGTGACTATCCAGCATCAATGGTTGATGACATGGTGAGAGACAGGATTGTTTGTGGGATCTTATCACAAAAAATCCGGGAGAAACTTTTGTCAGAAGGTGGTACATTAGGACTGTCAAAAGCCATTGAAATTGCTAGAGCACATGAGACAACACAGTCACAGCTATCAACAATGGCAGAGGTTTCAAAAGATGTGAAGATCAAACAGGAGATCGATGCTCTTCAGAAAAGGAAGCAGTACCAGCCTGCACATGCTTCTCAGTCGAAGCAATGTTACTTCTGTGGAGGGCAATACGACCAAAGTCACAAATGCCCAGCTAAAGGGAAGATTTGTTCAAGTTGTGGACGCACAAACCACTTTGCTCGAGTTTGCCGAAGCAAACCAGTGCATGCCATTGAAAGTGGAAATGCACCCCAGGCCGAACATGTGTTCATTGATACACTGTTCGTGGGATCCGTTGGAAATACAAAAGGAAGCCAACCGACTGCTGAGGTCACTGTAAACAATCAGAAACGGAAGATCAAGTTCAAAATTGACACTGGGGCCGAAGCCAATGTCATTCCAGTAGATCTGTTTCAAAAAATTGTCCCAAGACCTGAATTGAAAGAAACCAAGCAAATTCTTGTTGCATATGGAGGTACGAGAATCGCAGTAATTGGGACTTGCATGCTGTCATGCACATACAACAAGGCTGCCTCAGGAAGATACGAATTCTTTGTTGTGAAAACCAAAGCCATGCCAATACTTGGCTATGAAACATGCGTCGACATGGGTCTTGTGAAACTGGCAGGAACTGTTGAGCAAAACGATGAAACGCCATTCGTCCAGAAGGTAAAAAAAGATTTTGCTGACGTATTCACCGGCATAGGCGAGCTAAAGGGTGACTGCATCATACATCTTAAGCCAGGCGCCGTGCCAACTGTACATCCAGTGAGACGTATACCATTTGCCCTTCATGACAAGCTGAAAAGCGAGTTAGAACAGCTGGAAAAACAGGGTATCATACAAAAAGTCACAACTCCTACAGAGTGGGTAAACTCGATTGTCACTGTTGAAAAACAAGATGGTTCTCTTCGTTTGTGTTTAGATCCAAGGGACCTAAACAACGCTGTACAACGACCTTACTACCCCATGCCAACTTTTGAAGACATAGCAGCACGCCTTCATGGTCACAACAGATTCACCAAACTAGATGCAAAGTCTGGATATTGGATGCTCAAACTGTCAGAACAATCATCATTAATGACCACTTTCAATACGCCTTTTGGAAGGTATCGATACATGAGGATGCCGTTTGGTATTGTCTGTGCTCAGGACATATTCCAACAGAAAATGGAGGAAACATTCAGCGATCTAGAGGGACTAGGTGTGATTGTGGATGACATAATAGTATCCGGCAAGGACGACGAGCACGATAGAAATCTTGTATGCGTGTTGGAGAGGGCCAGAAAGGAAGGAGTGAAATTCAACCCTGAGAAATGTATATTCGCTGCCCCCAGTATCCCTTATTTTGGCCACATCATCACAGCTGAAGGTATAAAACCTGATCCAAGGAAAGTCCAAGCTATAAAAGACATGCCGTATCCTACAATCAAGGAAGAGCTCATGACATTCTTAGGAATGGTCAATTTTCTATCCCGTTATGTTCCAAATCTCTCCACCCTAAACCACTCGTTAAGAGAGTTAGGAAAGCAGGCTACATTCCAGTGGACAGATGTTCACAAATCAGAGATGGAAAAGATCAAGATTTCTATCTGTCAGAACCTAGCTGCATTTGATGCTCAAAGTAAAGAAGTGGAGTTGAAAACAGATGCATCGAAGCATGGCCTTGGGGCAGAACTCCTAACTCATGGAAAGGTAGTAGCATTCGCCTCAAAAGCATTGAATGAGACAGAGCAGCGCTACTCACAAATCGAGAAGGAGCTGTATGCAATCATGTTCGGCTGTCAGAGATTTCACCAGTACATATATGGCCGAAGAATCAAAGTGTACACTGATCACAAGCCCTTGGAAACCATTCTGTCGAAATCTTTGTCTCAGGCACCACCAAGGTTGCAAAGGATGATGCTTCAGATACAGCCCTATGATTTGGAAGTTCACTACATTAGAGGCAAAGACATCCCGGTAGCTGATGCCCTGTCAAGACTGCACCCATCTGAAGAAGACGACGAATTTCAAAATGAGATTGAATTTCATGTAAACTCATTTGTTAAACACATTCCTGTCAGCGATACAAAAATGGAGCAAATCCGAAAAGAAAATCAGCTAGATCCAGTCATGCAAGCCCTCGCCAAGGCTATCCAGGAAGGGTGGCCTGCTGTTAGGAAGTCTTGTCCAAGATCCATTATCCCTTACTGGAATTTCAGAGAAGAGCTAGCGGTTGTCGATGGTATCATATTGAAGGCAGACCGAATTGTCATTCCTTCAGCCATCCAACCAAACATTCTACAGCAGCTACATGCATCCCACATGGGAATGGAAAAAACCAAACAGAGAGCACGAACTGTAGTTTTCTGGCCTGGAATGAACCAGGAAATAGAAAGGTTTGTTAAGAGCTGCGAATCATGTGGGAAATACGCACAGAGCAATCCCAAAGAGTCATTGCTGTCCACACCACTACCTGAAGGGCCATGGGAAGTCGTCGGTATTGACCTCTGTCAGCTGGAGGGAAGAAATTACCTTATTACCAGCGATTACTACAGCCGGTTTATAGAGATTGACAAGCTGAACTGTACAACTTCATCGGAAATCATCACCAAACTCAAGTCCCATTTCGCCAGATATGGCATTCCTTTGAAGATCCGGTCAGACAATGGACCACAGTTCTCATCCAATGAGTTCATTAGTTTTCTGAAACTGTACGACATCCGGCTCTCTACATCAAGCCCGAACTTCCCACAGTCGAATGGACATATAGAAAAGGCAGTAGACATAGCAAAAAGAATCATGCAGAAAGCAGTTGATTCCAATTCGGATCCGTATCTTGGTCTCCTTGAGTACAGGAGCACGCCAATCAGTGGATCGGCATCACCAGCACAACTGCTCATGAGCAGGACTCCAAGGTCGATTCTACCAACCATCCAGCTGAGTCCCAAAGTAATACCTCGAAAAGAGATCATCAGGGTTCATGAAAGAAATCTGTGTAAGCAAAAGACTCACTATAACCAGCATGCAAAAGACTTACCTGAGCTAAGCCCAAACGAAACAGTTTGGATGAAACTGTCAAAAGAAGACAAACAGTGGAAGAAAGGGATAGTCCTGTCAATGCCTGAGCCAAGATCTTACCTTGTACAAGCTGAAAATGGAAATACTTACAGAAGAAACCGTGTTCATTTAAAACCCAGATTCAGTTCTCCGACAGAAACCTTAATCAACAGTCCACGTGAACTGATAGTAGACCCAGATGAGAGCCAGTCGATTCCCCCTGGTCCATTACTTGAGGATACGAAGTCACCTGAAAAGCCAGACGCTATTAGTCCGCCAATTACTACCCCACCGAGATTTAGAGTTGACGAAACTAATGACGTCCCAGCCACACCGTTTGCAACTCCAAATCCGGCTCCGGTGAACAATAACAGGAATGCCAATACGAGCGCGGCTCCACTTGGTCCACGCTTGTCAAGATATGGAAGGCCCATAAAACCAAGACAGATTTTCGATCTGTGAATCACGGAATGACGTGGAAAGACAGAATTACGGTTTATCGTTATTATGATGCTTCAGAAGAATTTTGTTTATTTTTGTTTATGTGTTTTTTTGTTATTATGTGAAGAAGGATGTTGTATGCTTACCGTTTGTTTGTGCTTACCTTTTGTGCTTACCTTGCGCCGCCTATAATGCTTTGCTTGTTGTTTATGTTTGTCATGTTATATTGCAGATCGGTTGGCTTCTGAATAAATAGATTCAATCAAACCACTTCGTCGAATACAACATTTTGTGTCGAGCCAGGATATGCAACCTAGTACACATTGTTCAGCCTTTTTTTTTTCTCTACTAGATGGTGTAAAAATCATTTCTATTGCAATTTCTTTGGGTCAAAGCTCCATTTGCTCTTTTTCTCTACTAGATGGTGTAAAAATCCTTTCTATTGCAATTTCTTTGGGTCAAAGCTCCATTTGCCTGTACTATTAGACTACCAAAGAATGCCTCCGTGGCCATGTCTGTAAATGTATTCTCCATGGTGTGTTCAAGTATGGTTTCTTTTTTATAAGTAGTGAAATGATAGACAAAAATGCTATGGCCCGCTTCTACCAGACTATTAAAGTGGTTTGCGAGCTCTTGTTCACAAGCCCCTTGGTAGCTCAGTGGTAGAGTGACTGCCATGTAAGCAGAGGACCTAGGTTCAAATCCCGGCTGAGGAGCATTTTTGTCTATCAGTTCACTACTTATAAATGTTTCCATCTCAAGGGCGGTTTCCCCATTAAAATTTTATACTTGGTTTTATTTGGTTTTCATCATGAGACCACGTCTTGTGGGTCCTGGTTTGTCTACGTGGCTCCGACAAGGGAGTCCTAGACTTTTAAATTATATTGAAAAAAAACTGTTTATGGTATTGGTCACCTTACAAGTCCCTTGTGTAAAGTGCCATCTATATTATGGTTTCTTTGTGCAGGTGTCCTTTAAGGAAGCATCTTTAACTGTTTTCCTCAAGTTCATTTTCCAGTTTGAGCGGCTTGAACCTGAAAAGGACCCTTGCCAAGAAGGGCCGAAACATAGCTCTTTCTAATGAAATGTAGCTGACTTATCCGTATTGCACCGTCATCTATGATCCGTAGTCAGCTTGGACTGAAGGAATCCATATCAGAAGATTTTAGAGCGGGATGTTAAGTTGTAATTAGAACTGAAACAAAAATGTTTTCTCGTAACAAGAGCTACGAGCTCATGTGGCACTTGTTACGAGTAGGTGGTGTGAGAAGCGAGAAATTGAATCTGAGCATTTTTCCGTGAATTCCGATACCCCTCCCCACCGTGCTCGGATCCGGTCCAGACCCTAAAATATGCTATCTAAGGCAGACAATGTCTCTACTTTCCAAGTTTCATTCAAAGCCCTTCACTCGTTTAACCCCTATGCGAGCCACAGCATTTCTAGGACTCCCCCCTACTGTGGCCAAATACGACTCGGACACATACTAACATCTCGTCTCCCCGCACATCAAGTTTAACCCGAATCGGAGCATATCTGCAAGTTCCCAGTTCCTACTTCATCCTCCTCCTACCATGGTAGGATCCGGTTGGGACGCCAAATGACAAATCTAGGCCGCATAAACTTGGTACTGTCCAAGTTGTGTTCTATTCTGCCCATCCGTTTGGTTTTTGTGCATGTCACAAAGTTTCCCCCCCCCAACTCCCCCAACCCTGGCCGCGTGGGTTTGTACATACTCTTTGCATATCTAGTTCACTTGAATCGGAACATTTTTTCGCAACCTACGGAAGTCAGTAATTTCCGGATTCCCCTCCCTCTACTCTCGAAATATGGTCGGATCCAGGAACGGAAGTCTTCCTAGGGCATTGTGTCGGGTCCTTAAGTGTATTTGACCGGTCACTAACGTGCATGTCTAGTTTTATCGACCTTAGTACATCTGGAGGTATCCTATCTCGCGATCACCGGAATTCCGAGAAATCCACTCCAACTCCCCCCAAAGAGCCCCGACATGATCTGGTTCCGTCAAGAACGTATCTAACGCTTATGATTCTTCTTCCCACCAAATTCCATCACGATCCCTTGACACTAAGCGTTTCACAAAAATTCGGGTGCCCCCTTCCAACTCTCGCCAAGTATCGGATCCGGTCCGGACTTGACATGGAACATCTGAGTCAACAGCTTTTTTCCACTTACCAAGTTTCATTCAAATCCGATCGCCCGTTCAAAAGTTAGAAATACCACTAGATTCCGGATTCCCCATCCCTCCACTCCCCCTATGATGTTCGAATCGTGCAAACGACTACTCTCATGTCGGTCTATTCGGATTCCACATATTCCTGCTGAGTTTCATCATTTTATTACATCAGGGAGTACCGAACTCGCTGGATCACCAGACCCCCCCCCCCCAAACTCCCTCCACAGTGCCCGAATCAGGTCCGGTTGTGTCAATGATCTGTCTAGGACTTGTGCTTGTTCTTCCCACCAAGTTTCATCCCGATCCCTCCACTCTAAGTGTTTCCGAAGATTTCCGGCGCCCCCCTCCAACTCCCCCAAAGTCACCGGATCCGGTTCGGATTTCAAGTGGGTTGTCTGAGACACGAGGTCTTTCCAACTATCAAGTTTCATTAAGATCCAGTCACCCGTTCAAAAGTTACAAATACCTCAAGATTCCAGGTTCCCCGTCCCTCCACTCCCCCCACGATGCTTGGACCGGGGAAATGACCAGTCCAAACGTAACCTTTTGGGGTTCTTGATACGCCTGCTAATTTTCATCGTCCTAGCTTATGTGGAAGTTCCTAAACTAGAAAAACCCGGACCGACCGACAGACGGACAAAAATTACGATCGCTATACGGCACGTGGCCGAAGGGCAAGTGCCATAAAAATTAAAGAAGCTAGAAAAAAGCCGTATTAGCCATCAGCCGAACTCGCGACTAAAAGAACCTACAGCCTGCAGGACGGGTAGACGCTGAGTTTATTTATAGGGAAACAAATATATCTGTGACTGACTAAAAAACTTTTCTTTATATTCTCGGATGAGTCGACAGCCAGCTTGACGAGCGAGTATTTATTGACTTCAGCCAGTTTACAAACATTATTGAGAATACAGAACCAAATGTGACATAATACAGTTACTAAAATAGAATAGACAACATAAAAAAGCGTCACAGCCTGAGGCGAGACTTGGAATCTCGCCCTTGAAAAACACCAAATTCACTTTGATCCGACGATGAAACTTATGAAAAATCGAAAATATAGTCATAAAACAAAAATCACAAAACATTTTCAATCACGAGTCTAAAATGTTACGAAAATGAAAAGTCTCTTTCAAGTTGGTGAACGTAAGCAGCGTCAAAGACATTAAATAAAACGGACAATCAATTCTTTTTTCCTTTATTTTCTGAAAAAATACAATAAGTAGCCTACTCTAAAAAATTAACAATGGTGTTGGAAAAAATCAATAATAAGGAATAAACAACGTAGTAGAAAGATATACTAACGAAAAAAAACTTTTCTTTGAAGTCGTCTGATCTGAAAAAGCTGAACTTAATCCACCACAAACCACATTGTCAGATCTTAACGAGATTCTCCATTATAATCTTTTTTTTTCTTTATAAGATCTATTAACCCGCCAGAAATACACATATTTGGATACGACCGGTCAAAACAGTGTTACAACTTTCATAGCTGGTACGTTTACCCATACGTCTACTCACGGATATCGTAAGCAGTGTTGCCAATTTTACCGCATATCGCGGTGTAATACCACGATTCTGAGGCAAATACCACATGGGCTACTACTTTGATTATAGCACAATTATACCGCGAAATGGCGAGAAGGGAATTCCAGCATTTTCGACTTCATATTGTAGAACGATAGGTTTTAAGATATGGAGCACAGCGAAGTTCCAGGGCCAGCCATAGCACCAAGTTGTTCTTCTAAACCTCTTTGCAATGAATGCGGGATTTGAAAGATTATACTAAAAATAGCCGGGAGGTATCACAAACGCCCTAGCTAGCACATGATTTCTCGCGTTTACGACACAGATTTTACCGCATTAAAACTACGGAATAAACAAAGCATGCCGCTTCAGAAACATTGATTAACATTAAAATTACGTTTTTGACACATGCTCTCCCGGAAATACAAAACTTTCGTGTCTTTCGGGGATAAAACAAAATTTGTATCGCATTTTGGTTGGAGCGTTTTCACAAAGCGGTGTCTGTCGAGTGGCAACACTGATCGGAAGTTTAGTCCTGCAGATCTTGTCTTTCTTGGACGCAGAATGTTATTTGAGCAATGTCTATCACTGAAAGTAAGTGCTTATCTACTTCAGACAAATACAGGGTGACATTCCTTTTTGGGCTTCCAGCGATGAGGACAGCATAAACGTGACGAAATATTTCAGTATCGTTAATCAGTGAAATATAACACTTTTGGGAATAAGCTAGGGTGTAAACAACAAGAGCTAGAAGCTCATATGGCACTGGCAAGGTTAGTTCAGAGGATGAAATTTGGAATCAGCCAATTCGTGGGGTTTTGTTAGCAAAAGCCTTGAGACAAGAATGACCAAGGGCCCTTGGAAATCAGGAGAATGTACCGTGTGGTAAAAAGTATTCTATTTTTGCACGACCCGACAAGCCACGGTGGTCGGGTCGGGGAAGTGGCTACTTCCAAATTAGTGTGGTCGGGTCCTATCTGCCTGCCAAGTTTCATTGTCCTAGCACTTCGAAAGTAGGACAGACAGACCGACCGAAAAGTGATCGGTATATGGAACTTGAGCGAAGATACAAGTGCCATAGAATGAGAAAATCAGAAAAAAGGAAAAAAATCACCCACAGAAAGAAATAAGGTAAATGAGGTCAAAGCTAAACTAAAAACTCCTAACACCACTGCCAGTACGAAAACGGGAGACTGTCTCTCCCACTGAGTGAGAATACACAGCGCCTCTATGCCTCTACGTACGTGCGAATGAATAAAGACATTTTAGACTCAGATCAGACTTCTCAGATTCCGTGGTCAAACGAGTCCCAATCGGAGAATCGTGAATCCTGCTGCTGCAAGCGCTGTTGGCAAGCTTCCAAGTATGCATCCTGGACCCTATACATGCCGGAGTTGGCCTGGAACATCAGTGTCTCCAGAATCCGCTCATTCTTTATCGCCTTACTAGGAAGAACAACCTAAAAAAAAATCGTTTAATTTATCGCTTGAATTGCTAGCTTATTTTCGTGTGCAAGCGGGTCAAAATACGGTAGAGACATGCTACTTTGGACCTAACTTTTAATTAAACCTAAACCTATCACATTTAAAACTAGCAGTATTTATGATGGGTAGGCAACCAGGCACAACATTAGTAAAATAAACTGTAATCAAAGCTAAAAATTGTAAATCTTCCGAATTTTTCGCTCTTTGTTTCTTGGCTTTCTTCTGCGCCCTTTTACGGTTAGCTTATCTTGAGAACTACAGCAGTCTAGTCTAATTTCATGGCAACTATAACTATCCCAACAGAAGGACAAGAATATTAAAAAAATAACAGTAAAATTATAATCATGTATTATGTTTTCTTATGTACTTTGTGTTTTTCACTTTTTTGTTCACGGTCAAAAAAGTTAAATAAAAATAAATAAAATTATACTGTTTCACTACTGTCAAAACATAACCGATCCAACATGGGCTAAAACCGAACAAATTTGAATACGCATGTCTATGATTGGGTCGGGCGAATACGTCACTGAACAGTGCGAACACACAATCAGGATTTCCGGCTGGATTTCCTGCACTTTCATCATCAAGTTGAAAAAATATTAAATTTTCCGTATGGAAGTGATGATCGTGGGGAACACCGGGCACAAATTCCAGACCGAGAGCACCCGACCCTAATCGTGTGACCAATGCATAAAAGGGTCTGGATCCTTGAGGCCTTTTCTTGTATCCACCTCAAGAGGAACCGACCCAGGTAGGCGAAATGTCGCTTTGAAACAAGGTCAACGGAATTTGAGCTTGCAGAAAACTATATTCTTGCTATAGGCTACCTTTTCCAACAAAGAATAATCGAACAACTGAATAGACTGTATCTTTTATAATTTCCAGCGCATCTTTTACTTTTGGGATTTTGTTTTAGTTTACTTCTTAACGTCGCCTTCAAAGACAATTAAACAGAAAAATTTACGTTAACCATTCTTTTACATGTGTCTCTTTCTACCTTCAAAAATGTATTATCCGTTCCATTCAACTGTCATTTTTAAACAGGCTTTGAAACTCTATAAGCTCCTCTGAGATATCAGGAAACTTAAAAGTTACGACGAAGTAATTTAGCGATGCGTTCACTAACCCAGTCGACTCAGAAGTCCAGTACATATGCCTACAACGCGATTTTGGCAAAAAAGAGTGGAACTGTTGAAACTATTGGGGGGTTGAATCGAATCTATCCGAACATATGTTTGAAAAACAAATTTTCAGAACAGATTTTCAATTCAGCAGATTCTAATGAAGGTTGGCAGGAAGTGCAACCGAAATATCCGAATTCATATTCATCCCTCGCACATCATCTTAGAGGGATAAAACTAGATGATCAAGAACAAAAAAAAAGGCCGAAAATCACTGTTTTCTTTTTCCGTAGGTACTGCGCCCTTGTTCCTAGGCATAATGCCCCAACATATTATGAGCTATGTGCCATACAAATTAAAAAAAATCTGTATGACTAGGTTGTTGGGAGGGTGGTCTGCGGTACAGGGCTTAAAATATAATAAATTCGGACCTTTATCAGATCCTGTGGGGAGATCCTATACAGCCTCAAATCCCTGGATAGTCGCTCCATAATACACCGGAACTCCATCTTGGCATCCAAGCGGGACGACACGCCTTGAGGTCGAGACCTGACTTTGTGCTTGCCCCACTGAACCATTGCCTCGAACTTGCGAACCTCTGGGACATCCAAGTTCCGAGCCATGATCATCTGAACCATGGACTCGGAGAGGGACAGAAATGAGGAGCAGCCGAAGACCTAGAAAATAATTCAAATGAAGGTGTCCCTATAGACGGAAATACACTTGTGGCATGTCCCCACTGTTTGCCCCACACGAATTCGAGGGGGGAAATTAGTCCTAGGCTTAAAGGACACCTGAATGAAGAGTACCAAGTATCATCCCTATCTGTATGACTTCCTTAAACATTGCCTTCAGAAAACCCAATCCAAATACGAAATAGTGTTTCCAAGCTATGATTTTTGCACCACTTTGCATCTGTCTTTATTTCAGTACCGAACAATTTTAGAAATGAACAAATGTCTCCAATCAACCCGTCTTCTGGAATATTTTTTAACCAGAGGTCGAGACCTGACTTTGTGCTTGCCCCACTGAACCATTGCCTCGAACTTGCGAACCTCTGGGACATCCAAGTTCCGAGCCATGATCATCTGAACCATGGACTCGGAGAGGGACAGAAATGAGGAGCAGCCGAAGACCCAGAAAATAATTCAAATGAAGGTGTCCCTATAGACGGAAATACACTTGTGGCATGTCCCCACTGTTTGCCCCACACGAATTCGAGGGGGGATATTAGTCCTGGGCTTAAAGGACACCTGAATGAAGAGTACCAAGTATCATCCCTATCTGTATGACTTCCTTAAACATTGCCTTCAGAAAACCCAATCCAAATACGAAATAGTGTTTCCAAGCTATGATTTTTGCACCACTTTGCATCTGTCTTTATTTCAGTACCGAACAATTTTAGAAATGAACAAATGTCTCCAATCAACCCGTCTTCTGGAATATTTTTTAACCAGAGGTCGAGACCTGACTTTGTGCTTGCCCCACTGAACCATTGCCTCGAACTTGCGAACCTCTGGGACATCCAAGTTCCGAGCCGTGATCATCTGAACCATGGACTCGGAGAGGGACAGAAATGAGGAGCAGCCGAAGACCCAGAAAATAATTCAAATGAAGGTGTCCCTATAGACGGAAATACACTTGTGGCATGTCCCCACTGTTTGCCCCACACGAATTCGAGGGGGGATATTAGTCCTGGGCTTAAAGGACACCTGAATGAAGAGTACCAAGTATCATCCCTATCTGTATGACTTCCTTAAACATTGCCTTCAGAAAACCCAATCCAAATACGAAATAGTGTTTCCAAGCTATGATTTTTGCACCACTTTGCATCTGTCTTTATTTCAGTACCGAACAATTTTAGAAATGAACAAATGTCTCCAATCAACCCGTCTTCTGGAATATTTTTTAACCAGTTAAGCCCAAATGTATATCTAGAAGAAATTCCAATACGATCCGGCCAGCGCTGTACAAGATTTGAATGAATTGCGCTTTTTGTCTTGGAGTCTGCATGTGCAAACCTCAAGAAATGAACATCCCTATTTTGAAAACGTCACGCTCAGGAGAAGAATGCTCTCCGTGGTCATGTCTGTAAATGCATTCTCAATGGTGTGTTCAAGTATGGTTTCATTGATCAGGTGTCCTTTAAGTACAAAAATGAGTCCTAGGCTGGAGTAAGAAATACTAACAAGAGCTAGAAGCTCATATGATACTTGCAAGGCTGGGTCAGAGGATGAAAATACGAATTGGCCAATTCGTGGTTTTATTGTGACAAAATGTAAGCACAGCCTTTGAGATAAGAATTATCATGGGTCCTTTGCAATCAGGAGAATGTATCGTTTGGTAAAAAGAATTGAACTGTTGCCCTTGGCTGTCACGATGCGCACTTTAAGGGGGCTTGAAATTCATCTGTATGTAAAGCAGTTGAGTCAAAAATTATCAGGGCCCTTCGTTGGGGATTATAAACATATAGCGTTCGTTCATAAGTATTTTCGTAACTTTTCGGTTAATACGCGCAATTTAAGGGTGCTAGAAATTCATTTTTAAGCAAAAGCGTTGTGGCACAAATGATCATGGGCCCACGGGGATCATGAAATTTATCGTTTGGTCAAAAGTATTTCTTTTTTACTTTCCGGTTAAGACACGCTCCTTAAGGAAGCTAAAATATATTTCTAAGCAAAATCCTTGAGGTAAAATGATGGTGGGCTCACGAGGATCATGGAAATATATATTGTACTTAAACATATTTTTTTTTCACTCTACGGTTAGCCTAAGATGAGTACTTTAAGGGATGGTCTGATCTGGAATGTTACACTTTCTAAGCCAATCTTGTCGAATATCTTATGTTCCAGCCAAACTTCATGGTCCTAGCACATCTGGAAGTACCTAACTCGCAATCACCGGAATTCCTAACCGCCCATCCAACTCT
This sequence comes from Branchinecta lynchi, assembly GCA_023053575.1. Lineage (NCBI taxonomy): Eukaryota > Metazoa > Arthropoda > Branchiopoda > Anostraca > Branchinectidae > Branchinecta > Branchinecta lynchi. The sequence continues at coordinate 18,544,705 of JAKZAP010000008.1, forward strand.
CTCTACACTGCCCAATTCCTGTCCGGTTCTGTCACTTATGCACCTAGGGCTTGTGCTTATCCTTCCCAGCAAGTTTCATCCCAATCGCTCCACTCTAAGCGTGTCACAAGATTTCCGGTTTTTCCCTCCAACCCTCTACTCATTCTTCGGATCCGGTCCGGGCTTACAGGACGGGACATCTGAGGACATGAGGTCTTTCCAAATTTCAACCCCTTCAGAAGCTATACATAACTCAACATTCAGGATCCCCCCTCCCTCCACTCCCCACACAATGGTCGGATCGGGAACTCCCCTATTTCCAAGTTAATCTGACCGGGTCAATGAAATGCCTGACAAGCTCCATCATCATAGCCCATGTGGAAGTACCTTAACTCCGGATCCCCGGAATTCCGACCCCCCCCCCCTCCGATTCAACCCCCACTTTCCCCAAATCCGGCCAAGTTCTATCAATGACGTAGCTAGGACTTGTGCTTGTTCTTCCCGCCAAGTCTCATCCTAAGTCCGGTCTGGACTTCAAATGGGACATGAGAGACACGAGGTCTTTCCAAATACCAAGTTTCATTAAGATCCAATTATCCGTTCGAAGTTATGCATGCCACTAAAATATGGCTCCCCCCTCCCCCGACGATGGTAGAAACGGGCAAATGACTATTTCCAAGTTATCTCGTCGGGTACCTGATATGCTGCCAAGTTTTAATGTCCTGCACATCTGGAAGTACACTAACTCGGAATCGTGGGACCGATCGACCAACGGACAGAACGATGGAATTGTTGGCCCATGGCCTGAGGGCAAGTGCCATTAAAAAACACATTTATTTTTCTTGCAGCGTAAAGCTACCCTGCCAGCCGAGGCGGGAACGTAAAATCTACCATGCGATCGGAAAGAAACGCAAATTAGGCCTTCTCCTATAGCCAATCTTCTCTTCTATAATTATAATCGTTCAAAACTGACGGGTGTAAAATAAATCAAACAAATCAAATTTCTTTTCCTAGCAAAACTAAAAAGTTTTCGATCTTTTTATTACACACAAAAGTTATTTTAACATAAATTACAAAATATCAGAACGGGTGTAAAATAAATGAAACAAATCAAATTTCTTTTCCTGGCAAAAACTAAAAAGATTCGATCGTTTTCTTACACACAAAAGTTATTTTAACATAGATTACAAAATATCAGAACGTACTATTAGTCTACAGTAAATATACAGTCAATACCTCTGACTGCAAGAAAGCCCGACCCCCTTCCAAACAAAAGCTAATAATATCTAAAGCAGATTCCTATGAGCTTGATCTACGGGCGGGAAATAACACTGAAAAACGGCCAAAATCCGGGATGCGAGATCATCGTCTCTTTGAGCCTTGGTAAACTCATATATTGTACCGACATTATTAATTATTGACAAAGGTTAGGAGACTTACCTGTCCAGCCCTCGTTTCAATGAACGATAAGATCATGTTGACAAGCTCTGACGCTGACGTATATCGCCAATAGTAGTTTTCGAGAGATGTCAGCATAACACATACCTAAAAAATAAAACCATGGCTTCGCAAATCATACAGAAAAGTTGTCCGTTTAATTTCGGCAAGCCTTCTGAGAATACAAATCACGATGTAATATAAACACCCCGGAAATCAACACAAACAAGACGTAACGAATCCAATGAAACCTTACAAGTAACTCTCGGTTGTTTCCGAACGAAAACAGAAGTCAGGTCTTATCTCAGGACAACAAGACACGACAACATTAAAGTTCTAAAGCAGAGCTTCTCTGGAAAAATTGACACGTGTATTCCATACGCAAGTCTCTCGACCAAATTCAAACAGTTTCCAAAACAAGATTGTCTCCAAATAAATTTATTTTATTACTGTATGACCAGCTAATTTAGCATCTTCTAACGAAGAAAGCTAAGAAGAAAGTTTGTCAATAAACGATTTGATTGATTGATTTGATTAATAGCGATGCTTAAATATCGGAGTACGCTTTTTAAATCTAAAATACTTCCTCTTTGATGAAAAGTATTATCTTTTTACAAGAAATTCCGCAGAACGGAAATAAAATCGTCCAATTTTGTTTTAGATCAGAAGACAGCAATAACAGTACATCGTCTTGATCCTCGCCTGCGAAGTGGTAAACACAATAGTTAGAACAGGAGGGAAGGGGGGGGGGTGGCTGTAGGCTAACTGAAAGCACATCGAACTAAGTGCAGTTCGGAGAACAAAAAGAACACATTTATTTCACTCATCTTTGCCCAAGAATAATGGTTAACAGCCAAAGGGTGTACAATAATATATCAGAAAAACATCACTGGACAGTGCTTGTAACACTAGTATCGCTTTTAAAGCTAAAGTCAGCTGACTGGGAAACATATATTCAAACAATGGATAAAATGCGAAAGCTATGATGCTTTCGCAGCGATTTTTGCTGCCAAAGCATCGTAGCTGACGTATCCGTTTATCCATTGTCTCAATATATCTTTACTATTTTTGCTGTTTCACAAGACTTTCCGAATCAAAGGCGTGAGCAGATACCAGCATTATGATACCTGTGTTCCCTTCATCGAAATGAAGCATCAGCAACAGCAGTCTGAATTGTCCGAATCGCTTTGTCAGTAATATCACCATCAGTGCGGAGAGTTCAGAGAAGCCTGGCACAGCGCCAGTGACAAAGCCGAAGGCCGCGCGATGAAAGAAGGCGCGAGAGGTACCCCCCCCCCCGCAGGGGCGTCGCAAGTGCATTTTCGGTGGGGGGGGGGGGGTGCAGAGCCAAAATTTTACCGAATCTTTCAAAAATGTTACCGAATCCTAGAACTAGGAATTGAGCTTTAAACTACGGGACAGAAACGATTCCGAAGGAAGAGTAGCAATAAAAGGCAGTATGAACGACGATAAGCTAGCTATTAGGCGGTGTTTTGGCAAAGCGCACATGGACAACATATTGCCGGGTATGATTGCAGTAACAGCTACTACCTAAGATAGTCAATAGAAAATCACATCGAGCGCCGGAGGCTAAAATTTTCGAAATCCATTATTTTTTTTGAAGGCTAAAATTTTAACTGCTTCTCTTACAAATTCTATCCTTCACCGCTGATTAAATACCGAGACTGTATGAAGTTCCATAAGCCGGATGGAGCGACGTTCCGGCAGCAGCAGCAACTATAGTCTAGTCAATATACTACCTATAATCACATAAAGTGAGAGCCGCAGGCGAAATTTTTTTTTGCTTTTTCCTGCCGAATTTAATTTCTATCCAAATTCTAACCTTTTAATGTTTCTAAATCTCAATCCTAAAACTGGCTTAAAACTCCCGTCAAATGACGCGCCCTTCCACAAAATAGAAAATATTACGAAACGTGCTGCAGGCGGAATTTTCGAAATGTTTATGATTAGATATTCTTTTAGAGATCCAAAATAAAAGTAAGGACTATCGATGATATCACAGATCATCCCTTTTGTCTGCGACCAGTGCTTCACTCGACCTCTTCTGAGTTTCGAGGTTCGTGGTAACTTCCGAATCTTGGCAATTATAACAAATAAGTCACCGAATCCCAGTTATTATACCGAATTTTTTTGGTATCGAAAGACTACCGAACAATATTCAAATTCGGTATACTTTCGTCAAAATTGGAACAAAGTCAGGATTCGTGGTTGACTTCCCAATCCTGGGAATTATACTGAATAAATTACCGAATCCCAACTGTGATACCGAATAATTTCGAACCAATAGCTTATTTGGGATTCTTTGTAATAACGGAATCGCCATAAGTATACCGAATAGTTCCGGCATCGAAAAATTACCAAATAATTTCAGTAAATTCTCTCACCAAATTCGTGATAACTGCCGGATACTGGCAATTATACCGAATCCGATCATTATACCGAAGAGATTCGGTATAACTACCAAATCCCCATAAATATAACGAACAGTTCTGCTATCGAAAAAATACCGAACAATACTACAATACGAACAATAACTACCGAATACTGGCAATTATGACGAATCCCGATCATTGTACCAAAGAGATTTGTAAAGATAGCCTATTTAGGATTCTGTATAACTACCAAATCCCCGTAAATATAACGAACAGTTCTGCTATCGAAAAAATACCGAACAGTTTTAGTAAAATTTTGGGTCTTCGGCCCGCCCAAAATTTTACCGAATCTCAAAAAGGTGGGGGGGGGGTGCTGCACCCCCGCACCCCCCCCCCCCCCCCCTTGTGACGTCCCTGCCCCCCCCCCCCCTCCCCGTCCCTCTGGATATAAACTCTAGTTTACGATTCCGGCAAAACTTGTCATTCTTATGGCATTTGACAGGTTAAGAAAGTGTCACTGCTACAAACTCTTGCAAAAGATTATCAGCTCAGGTACAGAGTACCTTATCATTATATATACCGGTTCAATATTGTAGTTAAATTATCAGTCACCGATAAGAATTAGCGAACAAAGTGAAACTTGGCAAGAAATACTCGAAGCAGCCAGAAGTAACGGTAAGTCTACTTCTACTATTTTATAGGGGGTCTGGTAGTATGGTGGGATATACGATAGCTCTGAATATTTGTGTGGTCTATTGGTAAGTTGGTGACTCCATAGGAGCCACCACTATGCGATCGGAAACAATTTGCTAATATATGTTATTTTTGGGATTCCAGAACGTAAGTGGCAGGATACCTACGACATTGCAAACGTTGTCCGTCTGTGCGCGCTAGAACTCTCGAAGGGAACGAGATATTTTGATTGAAGACATTGGTGGTGGGGGAGGGGGTTTAATTTAAGGGGCAAATGAAATATAGACGGATAATGTGATAGTCTATTATGGGGTAAGAAGACATGCTGAACACAGGGGTGAAACCCATTTTCTCATCAGACAAGTAGTTCGCCCGGAATCCGGCCGAAACCGGAAAGTTGGTCAAAAGTAAAAGTTTCATTTAAGTTGATTAAGATTAAAAGGAAAGAAGATATGCTGAACACGATGGTGAAAACCATCGTGTTCGCCCGAATCTGAAAGTATTCGAAGTTGATTAGATGACAGATTTAGAGGTAAGAAGAAACGCTGAGTCTGTCTGTGACAATCATTTTCTACCCAGACATTTAATTAGTCCGGAATCCGGTTGTTACCGGAATTTTTGTTTAGTCAAAGTTTTATTTAAAGCTGATTTAATGTTAGGGAGATACGCTGGATTCGTTTTTGAATTTTCTTTTTTTTTTGATGGATTACTAGTTTGCTCGGAATTCGGGTGAAACCGTAAACTTGGCAAAAGTAAAGCAGCAAGTTTCGGGCAGTATCGCAAAAATAGATATGGCTTATATAGGTATGTCTGAACTTGGTCTTCTCTGATGGTTAGCCTGGCGAAGACAAGACCCAATTTTCTGGATCAAGTATTAGATTTTTGGGATCCCATCGTCACCTTTGGTCTTGTTTCAGACGACAACAAGTCCAGCACATACTGTGATGGCAATTCTCCGAGCAAAGATGATTTCGGTCGGAATGAGCCATCTCGCCCCGTTGAACGAAAAACACGACCAAATTTTGGACGTAGCTGATGGGCACTGCAATGACGGTACGGCCAGGTACGGGACTCTTCTACGATGGAGACTTACTTGGGTCCGGACCAGAGCTGATGAGAGCAAGCCGTCTCTCGAAACAATGGCGGGAGATAATATATATATCCGTGGTGGCTGGCATGGCTGGTATATCGTCAGAAGATAAATATTACTTGAGCCCAAGCTTACTTTGAAATGCATGTTCAAATAAGTCAGCTGCCAAATCATCGTAGCTGACATATCCATTTTAGGCATTATTTGAACAATCGTCAGAAGATGCAGGTTTTTTCTCAAGCATGTCAACCATTGCACCTTCACCACACCTTCCAGTCGGATCTCAACAACATCAACGCCTTCATCCAGCCCGGATGGCAATATGTATGGGTGGCGGCTTATTTCAGGGACTACTAGCGACTGCCCTAAGTGCCCCGGGGGTGCAGGAGGACTAAGGAATCGGGTAAGGTCAGCCACGGACTGGAAGACAGTTTGCTAGAAGGTATCAGCTCATCACTTAAAGGACACCTCGCACTACATACTGTTTCAGCTCAGATGTTCCGAAACAGTTGACCACTTTACAACTAAGCTATAATTACATGAAATTACACACGGCTTTGATGTTTCTAGCCTCTTTCCATGTTCCTTGCCTTGGATGTAAATCTTGCCAAAATGTGCATCACCGGTCTCCGGACAAATAAGCTCCTCTTAAACAATAATCGGGCGCATGATATGTCACGTAAAGAGAACAAACTTGGCAAGGGTGACAGTCAGTTTACTGCTGACAGAGGAGGTAGGATACACTTATGAAGTGGAGAGTCTTCGGGAACGAGAACGGATGGAAATACTACTGAAGTAGAATGATTTACAATTAACTACTTACAATATCGATACGGAGAAACTGCTTGGCATGGTGGAAGCAGGCTTGAAGTAAGTCGGGAAGGTCGTAGTGCTCAGCAGCGCAGATCAATCCAGGTATATTAGAACAGGTCAGCGGAACAGATCCGGTATGAAGGTAGTTGAGTAAAAGACGGAAGGTGTCGGCGTCGAACTCGATGACGGTGAACTGGAATTAAAACACTGGAGTTAAACAACAGATCGTAGTGCTCTGCCGCGCAGACCAATCCAGGGATACTGGCACAGGTCAGCGGAACAGATCCGGTGTGAAGGCAGTAATATTAATAATTATAATTTATTGATCACCAATCATAGACTCACATTTTCTGACAACTTAGAAAAAAGTTTATCCGCAGCATCAAGAGGATCCGGCAAGCTGTATCTTTCCCTCAGTCTTCCATTCACTGTCCAAGGCGGTACGCGAATGAGGAACTTTGCATATTTGAAATAAACCCTTCTAATTTTTATGGCACTTGCCTTCCGGCCAAGTGCCATATACCGATCACTTTTCCGTCGGTCGGTCGGTTAGTCCGGTGTTTGCGAGTTAGGGTACTTCCAGATATGCTAGGACGATGAAACTTGGCAGGCATATTAGGGACCCGACAAAACTAAGTTGAAAATAGTCACTTGCCCGATCCGACCATCGTGGGGGGAGGGAGGGGAGCCGGAATCCGGAATTTAGTGGCATGCATAACTTTCGAACGGGTTATCGGATCTTAATGAAAGTTGATATTTGGCGAGACGTCATGTCTCAGATGTTCCATTTCAAGCCCGGACCGAATCCGATGAATGTTGGTGGTGGGGGCGCAGCGGGGGGGGGGGGGGACCGGAAATCAGATGACAAGCTTAAAGTGGAGGGATCGGGATGAAACTTGGTGAGAGGAACAAGCACAAGCCCTAGGTACATCATTGGCAGACGCGGACGGGATTCGTGCACTGTGGTGGGAGTTGGAGGGGGGGGGGCGGAATTCCGGTGATACGGAGTTAAATTACTTCTAGGTGGGCTGGGACAGTGAAACTAGGCAAGCGTACCAGGGATCCGACCAAACTAACTTGGGAATAGTCACTTCCCCGATCCGACCACCGTGGAGGGAGTGGAGGGAAGGGGAATCCGGAATCTAGAGGTACGTCTAACTTTGGAACGGGTGATCAGATCTTAATGAAACTTGATATTTGGAAACACCTCGTGTCTCTGATGTCCCACGTGAAGTCCGAACCGGATCCGATTATTGTGGGGGGGGGGGTCAGAGGGGGAGCCGTAAATCTTGTGACACGCTAAGAGTGGAGCGATTGGGATGAAACTTGAAACTTGGTGGGAAGAACAAGCACAAGCCCTAGATTCATCAGTGACAGAAATGCATCGGGTTCGAGCACTGTAGAGGGAGTTAGAAGGGGGGGGGGGGTCTGGAATTCCGGTGAATACCAGTTAAAGTACTTCCAGATGTGCTAGGACCATGAAACTTGAACATTAGAGACTTGACATGATTAGAATATTTTTGCCTCATGGGTTTGCTTATAACTGAATTTCTTAAAGTGCAAATGATACTTTTGATTAAAATATACATTTCGTTCTCCCGATGAGCTCATCATAATTTTTGCTTCAAGAGTTTTGATTACAGATGAATTTTTAGCGCCCCTAAAGCGCATCATCACTGCCAAATGCATTACCAAACGATACGTTCTCGTGATTTCCAAGGACCCATTATCTCAAGGGTTTTGCTTACAAATAATCACAACAAACCCACGAACTGAAGAATTCCTACTTTCATCCTCTGACCCAGCCTTGCAAGTGCCATATGAGCTTGCAGCTCTTGCTATGGCACTTGCCTTCCGGCCAAGTGCCATATACAGATCACTTTTCCGTCGGTCTGTCCGTCGGTCGGTCGGTTAGTCCGGTGTTTGCGAGTTAGGGTACTTCCAGATATGCTATGACGATGAAACTTGGTAGGCATATTAGGGACCCGACCAAACTAAGTTGGAAATAGTCACTTGCCCGATCCGACCATCGTGAGGGGAGGCAGGGATTCTTAATGAAATTTGATATTTGGAGAGCCGTCATGTCTCAGATGTTCCATTTCAAGTCCGGACCGAATCCGATGAATGTGGGGGGGGGGGGGGGCGCAGAGGGGGGGACCGGAAATCACATGACAAGCTTAGAGTGGAGGGATCGGGATGAAACTTGGTGAGAGGAACAAGCACAAGCCGTAGGTACATCATTGGCAGAACCGGACGGGATTCGTGCACTGTGTTGGGAGTTGGAGGGGGGGGGGGCGGAATTCCGGTGATACGGAGTTAAATTACTTCTAGGTGGGCTGGGACAGTGAAACTTGGCAAGCGTACCAGGGATCCGACCAAACTAACTTGGGAATAGTCACTTCCCCGATCCGACCACCGTGGAGGGAGTGGAGGGAAGGGGAATCCGGAATCTAGAGGTACGTCTAACTTTGGAACGGGTGATCAGATCTTAATGAAACTTGATATTTGGAAACACCTCGTGTCTCTGATGTCCCACGTGAAGTCCGAACCGGATCCGATTATTGTGGGGGAGGGGTCAGAGGGGGAGCCGTAATTCTTGTGACACGCTAAGAGTGGAGCGATTGGGATGAAACTTGGTGGGAAGAACAAGCACAAGCCCTAGATTCATCAGTGACAGAACTGGATCGGGTTCGAGCACTGTGGAGGGAGTTAGAAGGGGGGGGGGGGTCCGGAATTCCGGTGAATACCAATTAAAGTACTTCCAGATGTGCTAGGACCATGAAACTTGAACATTAGAGACTTGACACGATTAGAATATTTTTGCCTCATGGGTTTGCTTATAACTGAATTTCTTAAAGTGCAAATGATACTTTTGATTAAAATATACATTTCGTTCTCCCGATGAGCTCATCATCATTTTTGCTTCAAGAGTTTTGATTACAGATGAATTTTTAGCGCCCCTAAAGCGCATCATCACTGCCAAATGCATTACCAAACGATACGTTCTCGTGATTTCCAAGGACCCATTATCTCAAGGGTTTTGCTTACAAATAATCACAACAAACCCACGAACTGAAGAATTCCAACTTTCATCCTCTGACCCAGCCTTGCAAGTGCTATATGAGCTTGCATCTCTTGTTATTTTATCTGACTGAGTTAATATATTCCAGAAAGGAACCAAGTATAGAACATGAAGGAGAGAAACAGCATTATACACTTTTGCAAGGTGGTGTTTGCCAAGATTAAGCTGTGCTCCAACTGCACGAGCATACACAGTAAAAGACGAAAGGTATCTGCGTCGAACTCGTGGCCGTGAACTGGAATTATAACAGACCGGCCTCGCACATGATAAGTTAGCGTTCGACGTGTCCAATAAGCTGGTCGTATCTCATCAAGTCAATGGCACTCAGGCGCTTTGAAGTTACAGCATTTATGATTTTATCTGAATTGTATGACACACGAAGGTGAGCAACACGAACGGCATCATATGTCTGTCAGTCTATCTTTCTCTCACTAAGACAACTCATGGACAGACTGAGATACTTTAAAATAATGATGGCAAGCGGAATAATCAGGTCAAGAGTGAGTTTTCTCACGTAACCTTTCTATTTAGTTTTACTGCTCCGGGCCCATTTCCATGAATAGGGCTACTTCGTCGTGACCCGAAAAGATGTATAGGTTTATGGCAGGGACCATAAAGGTCAACGATATAGCGATATTTCTAACAGGTTTTCAAGAAGTTTTAGTTGGAAGTGTTTCTCATTTTGTAAATCGGTCTGTTCTGTCCATCCACAGCGTACAGTGTCTACGATTGTTCTGAATAAAACCTGTTTACCATCTACTGTGTGTATGAAGATAACAGATTAGTGCAGCAATATGTAGAACTTTGAGAGCGTTAGCTAAGGGCACTCTCCTTGAACACTGACATCGGGTTAACCTACTGGCCGAGAGTGTCTACCATAGTGCGATCAGGCCAGCCTACCATCACGAAAGCACAGCAGTGCCCCAAGACTTTCACCACCTTATTCCCCACAATTTGATCTAGAGCCCCCCACTCAACTGTCCATCCAAGTTGACCAAGTTGGTGTGAGTGAGTTCACGTTCTGGCACTGAATTCAACACTTATGTAGCGTATACACGGACAAGAAATCCCGTTGAGTAGAAAGGAATTCCGTTCGACTCGAAAGGATTCCGTTCGTGAAGACGAGTAGAAAAAAAGTCTAGCGGGAATCCTTTCATGATGAAAGGAATTCCGGACTACTTGAAAGGAATCTTGTCGGCGGCACTGGTAAAAAGTACTAAAAAAAAGTCTAGCTAGCTTTTGAGAGCAGCAATCATCAGTACTGATGTCATAAATGCTCTCAAAACGTTTTTGTATTGGCTAGTGAATTTATTTATGTCAGATTTTCTGGTCTGAAGAATTCGTTTTTTTCCCTCTGCGTGTAAACATAATCTTGTCGCCACGATCGGATTCTGTTCAAGTTTTCCTGTACTTGTAAACGCTGCATTAGGGGTAGTCGACGGAATTATTGGAACATCATGAGCTCTTCAAGTATAGTATAAAAGTGAAAACACCTTTTACCAAGTTTGTAAACATGTCCAGTTCCAAAGTAAAGTTTCTTTATTCTGTCATTAGCAAGTGCGAGAATAAATAAAACCAAAAAGTTCATTACCTCAATTTGTGCAAGCTTGGTCCTATCAATTTTCTGGACGTCAGCGCAAACGCTTAATCGCGGAACTGCCAGGTTTGCAGAATTTTTGTCGCGGTTTTCCTTTCCTTCTTTGCCTGCAAGATGGACAAAAGTCTACACGTCCACTTCCTAGCAATAATTATTCAAACCTTCATATAACCAAGTAATTTGGAGTATAACGGGTGAAAACATGAGGGTTTTAAAAGAGTGCCATTTCAGATGATCTAATTTCCTCAAGGACAGACAAAAACAAATGTATAGCTGAGAAAAAGGACGTTTACCAACAAGAAAAAATAGCTGTTGATCTACCTTTCTTCGACAAGCACCGATAAGAAATGAGCGCTATAGTGTAGTTATGCTTTTTTTTAACGTTAGTTAACCATGGACAACGCCGTTTCCATTGACTAGTTGTGACAAAGGTCAACTACCAGTTAGCCAAAGGTTTTTCCCACAAGCTAATTTTTCCAACTTTAGCGGTTTTGAGCCTGAAGAGGACCCTTGCCAAGAAGGGCCGAAATATAGCTCCAATAAAATTTAACTGACGTATCCGTTTTGCGCTATCAAATATCAGCCAAATTAGCTAATACTCTTGATGACTAACTGTTCGTGCCGATGATAAACTACGATGTGCTCAGCCAAGAGCCAGAAACGTCACGACAACAAACCGTGTTGATTATGGTTTACACAGTATTTGAATCAATTTTGAGGGTTCGTTTGGGTGACGTTTGTTTTCTTCCCGAAACTTCACTGGCATGTTTCGGGCTTGGTTCGAGTATTATAAGCTCCTAAGGACAAATGAACTGATGTTTTAGGTCTTCATTTAACCATGCAGTCGAAAAGTACAGTTCAAGGGTAACTAACGTTCAAAGAAGTATACCTCTACCCGATGAAAAATTTATCTCAAAATAGTAGTATGAAGTAGTACGAAAAAGTGGCATGCCGTACTAACGATGCTACTACATACTTCTATTTCAAGGCTACCGTGTTACTGCATACTACTATATGCTACTATTAGCAAGACTGGATGCTACTATGGCAAGGCAGGATGCTACTGGATACTACTACATAAGATTGGACCAGTCTGAGGCACATTAAATGATAGTATTCTTTGCTATTACATAGTATTATATGCAACGCTTCCGTACTACTACCATACTACTACGCAGGCTACAAATATTTCATCGCGTACTGTACTCGATCTCTCTCTAGGAGAGTTTGTTGTCTCAATGGTACCCAATGAAGGACACAACGGATTCAGGTGGTACTCTTTAAATTAGATTTATATGTAAAATTTACGTTATTATATTTATTATTTTCATGCAAGTGTGTGTGGCTTTGACTGATATGCTGTTGTTAAAGTTTTATTCATCACTCTTCAGTTTTCAAGAATCAAAAGAATAAAGTAAATTGCTTCCAATTCTTTTAAAAATGTTCAAGCAGCAATCGAACTTAACCGTTTCAGTCACGAATTCTTCTCCGCCGATGGAAAAATTTAGAAAAGTAGACTGCATGATACCTTGCGCTACATAAGCATGGTACATGTTTTCCAGCCTTCCAGGTTCTTCAAAGAACCTTTCCATGTTTTCTGGCATTTCCTCAGTTGAGGACACAGTAATCAGGCATAATCAGCTATGTAGTTTCACCCAAAACTTTACACGATTTTTATGTTACTTGATGAGGGGGGGCTGTATTTGTTTAAGATTTATCTGTCTCTGGATTTCTCTAGACGGCTTTTCAGATAAATTAATGTTTGCGACCGGTTGATAGCATCACTCTTGCATAAAGCTTATTGTGGTTGTATCGACATTGTTAGAATCAAGAAAGATTCGCGATTCTTCAAAACTGAAAAGTTGGTTCTCCTTCCTGATTGGTCAACGAAGGACGGAAGTTCAACCCGTATAAACAAGATTTAACGGGTAACCAATTTAGTAGTTGCATTTTTTATCTGAACTTTCAGAACTTACTTCTCAATTTTCGATTCTCGGACAAATAACTGTTTTTGCTCTTCTCGCTTCTCTATTCTCGCTTTAAAACCCCCACTAATTTGACAACTCGTCCGCAACCCGGCTACTTCTTTCTTCAGATGGCTATCTCAGTATTCTCAGTAACAGTCATGTTTGAGCACGGACGGACGCACAACTGGGCCAGAATTAACTTACTGCAGTCTTGCGTGGAAGCCCACTTCTTTTCTTGAACTGGAAGACGGTCAAATTTCTTCGTCAAAACGTTGGAGGAAGCACCGGCTCTGCTACTCCAGCCCGACGTCAGATTCCCGAGACGTGAAAACGCACGAACAACCATGGGAGAGTTTGGAACACTCTTGGGCCTAGGATGGAATAAAGATTTGTTCTATTTTCTGCAATAGTCGTAAACAAATTTCGAATTTGCGACGTATCTGCTACTGAAATATCAGATTTCAAATTTTCTAAATTTCTCTTCGAGTTCTCTCAGGGGGGTTTCTTACTAGGAACTTTACTAGATCCTGTATATTTACTAGATTGTTTTTTTTACTAGGTCTGGTAAAAAATTTACTGCCGGTGGCAACACTATTGCCAATGCATAAAAAAAAAAGATATCAGAAAGCGCCCGAAAAATGCACATTAGTGACTTAAAGGTAAATCACTGGCTCTGATAGATAGTCCTTCAGCCCAGGCTGACTGCGAATCATATTTGATGGTGCATAACGGATAAGTCAGCTACATTTTGCTAGAGCTATATTTCGGCACTCCTTGGCAAGGGTCATCGGATCTTAAGGCTCAATCATTCGAAAATATCTAAATACTGTAAACTAAGCTCTGCTTTTAACAAATTAACCACAGCGTTGGCTTTTTAGGCCTTTTCTCAGACCCATTCACTTCTGGCACAAACTTGGCAAAGTTCAGATAGCCGGTTTTGCGCGTCAATAGCATGATACGTGGATAGTCGTCGGGAACACAATGCCCATGAAAAATGGTGAATCGCGGTATGTGCGAAGTTTGGTGGCGTGTTGTTAGCGGGTTCAAATGTAACATAGTAAACTGGGGGTTCCGGGTTTAAGAATTAATAGTTGCGTTTTTGATCTGAATTCGCAGTTCTCCGTTCTCGCTCCTTGTACAAATTATCGTTTTTGCTCGCTCTCTCTTCTGCATTCTCGCTTTTGACAAAAATACTAATTTGGCAACTCGTCTGCAACCCGGTATTCATGTTTATGCATATTGAACACCCGCACTCTGTCTGACCAATCCAGGAGGAGAACGGAGAGAGCAGAATCGTTCACCATCGTCGCAGATTCTACAGAATCACGAGGTTTTCCCAGTTCTCGATTCTGACCACAACGCAAGACAAGCATAATTCTCTTTATCTGAATAGTCCAAAAACGCGAAATAGGAGAACTGCGAGGAGAATCGCGAGGATAATTCGGATCAAAAACGCAACTAATGAATGCAGTTACAGAGGAAGTTTGCATTGGCATTTTAGGTACGACGGGTCCTTAAAGGAAGGGTGAATGACGCCTAAAGATTACGTCAATAATTATGTGGGTAGGCTGGATTACCTTGGAGTGTCAATATCTGGAACCTGAAGGAAATTTGAAGACTTGGGTCTCTGCGATGGGCTGTGGAGAGTCGGCACTGCTCTGGCAAGAATTTCAGCTACTGGAACTTGCGGAGACCCAAACCCAGTGCAAATGCCATACAACATTTCTTGAAAGACCCTAAGAACAAAATTTCTCACTGAATACTGAGGAATAACGTTTATGGAGCGCATTCCACCCTTCTTAGAGTAGTAACTATTGGTTATCATTTTCGTTCCAACCTTGTGAAAAGTTACTATGCTGACCGTTCCAACGTTCTGGGAAAAAGAACAGTAACTATTTGCTAACCACGTTTGGGAGAGTAGTAAGCGTGGCAACTACGATCTGCCGAAAATAGTAAAATGCGTTCGACGCCAAGAAGGACGTCATGACTAGTTACTACGTTAGCTGGGGTGGAACACGACCATGGACTTTATCTCTGGAATACATCTATTAAAATTTTCCAATTAAAAAGATCCTGACGATATGTCTTCCGGAATTTTCCATTTCTTCACCCACGTGTTGGCGAAAGATTTTGACAGGATGTTAGATGGTGTCCGGCAGAGAGATAGCTTTGCGTGCAAGACTGGGTAGGAGAAATGGGCCCTTCCTTGTGGCGCCTGACACGAATTTTTGTGCCATCTCCACTGCATTCTTTCTAAGCTACGCTGAGGGGGTAAATGAAATAGCGAGCGAAGTTTACCTCACTAGTAATATTGAAGGAAACAGATCAGGCTATTATTCTCGGTTTAGCCTCAGAAGGAGCTAGCTGGAATAAGAGTTAGAGGCCTTGTCGAACTTGGGAATTAATTATCAGTGGAAAACTCTCTTTTTTGCTATTTGTTGGTGAGAATAAAGACATATGTTTACATAACTAACCGAGACGTTACATTCCTCTTCCAGCTTCAGGCCTTTCGAATTTGAGAGAAAAGGGTGTGAGGTTTTGTATCTATTTTTGTATGTTATTGTTGATAATAATTTTAGTACGACGCTATGCCACTCAAACTTGCCAAAATATTTCGAACATGAATTAAATCTTGTTTAATTGACCCTGTCACTTTCTATAAGTATTTGTGTATCCCTCGTCGTTTTTCCTTTCTGCTAGCTGAGTATGCGAAATCTAAAGTTTCCATGTATGTAATGAGAATTTCCACATCCTACTTTAAACGTTCTAGCGCTGCAGCTGTTTGCTTGAGGTGTGATTATTTTTTTCGTCCAATTTTTTCACTTATATACGTTTATATTATTACTATAGGTCTTAAAAATATTCATTTATTTATTAATAGAAAAAAAAAAAGACGTTACGCCGAATATTCTCTATCTGGATTGAATTTCTTTCTGACTTCTCAAGAACCGTACCAGCCTTTCCATGGCGTTTTTATCTTAGGAACGTCAGCTCAGTTCGTCTCTTGTAACAAAAAATTAGATTGTAACGGAAAATTAGACCATTGATCGGTTTATTACCTGCTTCGAACACCGAGAATTGCCCTCACTCCATACAGAATCACCTTGTTTTTTCCTTGACCGACTAGAAACGAGACATCGAACAGCATCGGAGGAGCATGGTCCTGGTTGTAGAAGGTCTTGTTGAAATCTTTGGCCAACTGTTCATACCCTTCGAACTGATCGCGAACCGAGTCGAGCAGTGGACTTGACGGTCGCATGTGACCAATCGGCCTCCAGGAACCACGCCTGAAAGAAATACCAATCATAAATTCTGAGAAAAAGTGTATTAGAAGATATCTCTCTCTCTTGGAGAAATGAAAACAAGTGGTTTAAAAGAAACTTAGTTTCTGTCGGTAGACTGAATTGCTCGAACTGTAACCGAAAAGAGCTCAGATACCACAATCTAGTTACCCATCACTTATTCGCATAAAGAAACCTGAAGACGCGACAAAAATGCGACACTTAGTTTTTCCGCTATCGACGAACAGTCTTTTTTGGTACTGTGGATTTTTCCTTTCCAGGTTTGCCGTGTTACCTCTTAGTCTGATATATACAGCGTCATTATTTTTGTTTTGGTTGGGCTTCCCAGACCGAGTAAGTCGAGCTCCTTTCTTTCCTTTTTTTCTTTATTTTTTTCGAAGTTTTTGTTGTTGTTAATGTTTTGTTTCGAGGGTAATTAGTCCCTTACAGGTTCGCCTCTTGGTATTGAAGATTCTAGTTTTCTTCATCCATTAAAAAAACAAAAAAAAAAAAAAAAAATATCTACAACATCCGATATTTGATTCCTTAGCCATGAAACACGTCATAGATCAGGAGATTGGCTAGAAAAAAATCATGTTTATTCTCTGTTTAAATTTAGCGTTTCATTTGTGCAGCCGGTCTTACTGGGAGACTGTCCATACTCTCAACGTCCCCTACTCGAGCCTATTGTGGAAAAACTGATAATCCCTGAAGAGATTCAAAATAAGTTAGTGTATTTGAAAAGCCAGTATAAGCTGGCATTTCAGTCGAGCTTCAAAGAGCAACTCGCAATAGCCTATTTCTACGTAATACCAAATCCTCTTCGTAGGCCTAACTCATGATACTAGCATAGTTTCCTTCCGCTAAAGTGCCATGAACACTGAACAAACCGCACAAACATTCAATTCCTTCCGTTTGCTACTGGCAACTAGCTAACCCCTTTACTCACTGCTTGGATACGGTTCCGCGGTGCAGAAATTAATTTCTTTCCATGAGCATACGAATCATCACTGAATAAATAGCTAATGATCCGATCAGATTGATGGACTTGTTGCTTCAAAGGACCCATCGTACCTATAATGTCAATGCACCCTACTTCAGTCCCTTCATCCACTCTTAAACCTTCGTACGGTACATTCTAATCCCTCTCACAAAACCACACTGATTTTCTCACTTGCCGTATTTTGCTACCTTCGATGGGTATCACCCTGTCGACGGTTGTATGCGAGAAGTTTTCCATCAGAACAAGACCAAAGGTTTCGATGGTGTCACAAAAAATTCATATCTGATCCAGACAATTGGATCTGGATCGCCTGAATCCTTGAAAATCTTGACTATTAAAATTTAACAAGAGCTACGTGCTCATATGCCACTTGTTACGAGTAGATGATGCAAGAAAGTAGATGAGAATGTCACAAAATACCACCTTCAACCCCCCTAGGTGCGGACCTAGAAATAGGATATCTAGTTTCATTCGAGTCGAGTCATTCGAGAGGGCATATTACTTTTCTACCTTTTAAGTTTAGATCCACTCGTTTGATTCCTAAACATGCCACACTGTTCCAGTCCCCCTCCCCCCCCCCCCCTCCAACACCCCCTGCCACGGCCGAATCTCGTTTGGACACCGTGAGCACCGTGCTCGGATTCGGTCCGGACCCTAAAATTTGTCATCTACGGCATATGATCTCTCTACTTTCCAAGTTTCATTAAAATCGCCCCAGTCGTGAACCCTCAGCGAGACACAGAATTTTCGAGACTCTCCCTGTAACTCCCCCTTCTGTGACCGAATAGGGACGCCAAATAACGAATCTGGGACGCATAAACTCGGTCCTGTCCAACTTGCATCTCATTCGGCCCATTCGCCCTAACCATGGCTGCATATGGTTCGGAAACCTGATTTGCGTATCTAGGTCATCAGTTCTTATCACCCATAAAGTTTCACTCGAATAGGACCAGCTGTTCGCAACCTAGGGAAGTCAGTAATTTCCAGATTCCCATTCCAGATTCCCATTCATTTTAGCTCCCTCAAAAACTGTCAGATCCAGGAACGGAAGTTTTCTTAGGGCATCATGTTCAAGTCTATATGGTAGGGTCAGTAATATGCCCGCCAAGTTGTATCCTCCACGGCACGTCCGGAAGTGTCATAACTTGCGATCACTAGAATTCCGGGAAAGAACCCCCCCAAAGAACCCCGGTAAGAGCTGGAAGAAGTCAAGAACGTGTCTATAGGGCTTATCCTTGTTTTCCTACCAAATTCTATCCCGATCCCTCGACTCTAAGCGTTTCAGGAGATTTCCCGTGGCCCCCTTTAACTCACCCCACAGCTATCAGACCCGACCTGGACTTCACGTGGAACATCTGAGACGATAGCTCTTTCCACTTGCCAACTTTCATTAAAATCCGTTCACCCGTTCAAAAGTTATGCATGCCACTAGATTCCTGATTCCCCATCCCTCCACGCCCCCACGATGATCGGATTGGGGAAACAACTATTCTCAAGGCAGTCTGTTCGGCTCCCTGATATGCCTGTCTTAGTATCGAACTCGCGGTATCACAAAATCCCCCCCCCCCAACTCCCCCCACAGTGCCCAAATCTGGTCCGGTTATGTCAATGATGTATCTAGGACTTGAGCAAGTTCTTCTTACCAAGTTTCGTCCCATTCCCTCCACTCCAAACGTTTCCCAAGATTTCCGGTTTCCCCCTCCACCTCCCCCCAAAGTTACTGGATGCGGTCCAGATTGTAAGTGGGTCGTCTGAGGCACGAGGTCTGTCCAAATATCCAATTTCATTGCTATTCAATCAAAAGTTCGAAAGCTATAAATACCTCAAGATTCCGGATTCCCCCTCCCTCCACTCCCCCCAAGATGCTCGGATCGGGGAAGTGACCATTTCCAGCTTAATCATTTAAGGTCCCTGATGTGCCTGCCAAGTTTGATTGTCCTAGCAGATCCGGAAGTACGAACTAGCGGGATCACCGGAATTCGCCCCCTCCCCCTCCCCTACCCCTAAACCCCCCACAGTGCCCAAATCCAATAGGGTTATGTCAACGATGTATCTAGGACTTGTGCTGTTCTTCCCACCAAGTTTCATCCCGATCCCTCCACTCTAAGGGTTTTCCAAGATTTCCAATTCCACCCCTCAAGCTCCCCCCAAAGTCACCGGATCCGGTCCGGATTTCAAGCAAGTCGTCTGAAACACAGGGCCTATCCAAATATCAATTTTCATTAAGATCCGATAACCCGTTCAAAAGTTATAACTACCTCTAGATTCCATTCCCCTCCATCCACTACCCCCACTCAGATCGGTAATTTGACTATTTCCAACCTAATTTTTGGGGGTCCATGATATGCCTGTCAAGTTATGTAACCGGTTATGTAAATCGTTTCCCTGTTTTCGCTACAAGTCAACGGGTCTCGTCAAAGGCTTAAACCAGCCAAAACCGTGGGTTATTTGTTGAAAACACTGCCTAGTTTTAAGTATCTAAATATATTAAAATGCTGTATGTTGAAAGTAAATAGTGCGATGGGTCCTTTAAAGAAGAATCTAGTTTTAAAATAATCAACTATTTTAAAACGGAGGAACAATAACAGTAAATACTTCGAGCTGTGTATTTGTATTTCTGTATATGCGAATAGTGTTGGCTGAGGTTAGGAATTTACAGTTAACGAATTTTCATGTTAACGATGTCCATCAAATGGTAGTGGTTATTTTTGCAGTTTTCACACTCTCAAATAAATCACTGATTTCCGGATTCCTCGTCAATTGGAATCGCTGCACTCTTGTAAGTCTTCCCTGGCTATGATATCCTACAGTGCTGATTTAGATGCTTACACGATTATCGTAAATATCAAACGATCAGTTAAGATTAACCGCTGTTTTTCACCGAGACCTTAGTAAAATAAAGTGTCAGACTGTTGTAGCATTAACCGCGGATTAGCTGAAAATGTTCTTGGGGCTTCCCGATACGGCCTAGTAGATTTGTCTTGGACTGTCATAAATAGTAACAAGGTTTTCGAGAAAAATGCAAGCTTAAATCCAATAGTCATTATGGGTGTGTTCCAACTGAGAAAATCTGCGCGGATAACATGAAAACGAAAAGTAAGGCTCGACTTGAAACAAGACCAAAGGTTTCGATGAGATCCCAAAAGTTCAAACCTGATCCAGACAAATGGGTCCTTTCTTCGCCAGACTCCTTGAACACTTTTACTATTAAAATCTAGAAACAGATTAAGGCTAATCAGAAAATCAAGTTAAGATATGAATTCAGCATGTTCGTTTACCCCTTAAAGTCATATCTGTTTTGACGAAGCAGATTGAAACTTCCTGCCTTCCTGCCAATTTTCCGGTTTCGGTGTAATTCCGGAACTACTTGTCCGGCGAAAAAATAAAGCTCAAAAAAGAATTCAGCATGTCTCCTTACCCCTACATCCTACCTATAATCAACTTCAGATTAAACTTTTACTTTTAACAAATTTTTCGGTTTCAGCCGGATTCCGAGCGATCTATACGTCCGGTAAGAAAATGATTACTTACCCGCAAATCGAGCATCTTATCAAATTTAAATATAACTTTTACTTTTAACAAGTTCTCCGGTTTTGGCCTGATTCCGGTCAAACTAATTGGCAGGCGAAAAACTTAATTTTCATATTCAGTTCACGTTTCCTTGCCCCTTAATCGAACCTCCAATCATATTTAACTTTTACTTTTCAGAAATTTACCGGTTTTCGCCAGATTCCGGGTGAACTATTTGTCCGACGAGAAAATAAATTTCATATTCGGATTCAGCATGTCTCCTTGCCTTTAATTCGACTATTTCATCAGCTTTAAAAAAATATTTTTTGTTCCCCTTAATTTCAAACCCCTCCCCCACCCCTAAATATAGAGCTTCATTGCCCATCTTCGAACTTGACCTGTACTTTGACCTAAAGAGTGCTCATGCCAAGTTTGATCAAAATATCTCAACCCCTTCGAGAGTTATCGTGCTAACCGACGGACGGACGGACGAACAGACGGACAACTTTTGCGATGTCATAGTTATCCCTCCACTTACGTTTTGGGATCCCAAACAGTGTTTCATATAGAAGAAGAGTACTATACATTGTGAGTTGCACGGTGTGTATGAGGTATTTATTTGCTCGACTGACATTTTTTGCGATCCCAAACGTTAATAACGGGATACCTATGACTTCGCGAAGTTTGTCCGTTCGTTTGTCTGTCTGTCCGTCTGTTAACACGATAACTCTCAAAGGGTTTGAGATCTTTCCTTGAAACTTGGTATGGGGATCCATTCAGTCAAAGTACAGGTCAAGTTCGTAGATGGGCTCTGTAACCCTATATTCAGGGTGGGGGAGGGGTTTTAAATTAAGGTGTGAACAAGTATTTTTTTAAGCTAAGGAGACAGTCGGTTGTGGAACGTACCCAACGTTGGGGGGGGGGAGGAGTATTCAACGTCATTGAATCTTATTTTCAGACAACATTCCAATCCGTTTATGTGAATTATATTGTACTGACCAGAACAGGATTCCCACAAGGGGATGGACTTGTTTGTTGAAGAAATAATGGCTGAGCTTTTAAGTACTGTAGATGACGCACTCCACATTCTTTCATCACTTTGTTCTAAGTAACCGAAAACTGCCCCGTTCGTATAGTCGTTCTCAAGCCGTCACTTCTTTGATCTGTATCTGTACAAAGTTCCATACCCAAAGAAACGTGAGCCAACCAGAAGCGTCATTTTCTCCGGGCAGAAGAAAATCGCAATTAACCGCAAAGCCCGAATAAAATCACAAAAGAAAAGAGAAGAATAATATATTTTCAGCACAAGATTTACCAAACAATAGAGAATCCGCCCTCTGTATAGCCGAAACAGGAGACCAACAATAAAGGAAGCTTGAAATTTTCTAGTGGATTTGTATTGTTTTAATGTACACATCGTCGATAAGGAAACAAAATTGTCGGCACGGTGTCATATTTGCACTGTTTTCGACAATAAAAACGAATTTGAACTTTAACTTCTCAAAACCAGTTTACAAACTACCCAGTCTTCGAGCAACAAAGTGAACTGTTACGCACCTATACGGTTTCGGTATCTGTCCAGTATCAGCATGATTTTGGAGGTTCGCAACAATATCTTCTAGCATCTGGCTTCTCGTCCTTTCTTGCATTCTTGCGAATTTTGGCGCTGAGTAGGACGCTCTTTCTCCATTTACTATTTTGGCAAGGAGCCATTCGCGGAACATCGGTCCTTTAAAGAAAACGGACTGCTCCCAGAGGTAAGGCTTGAAGGCACCCACTTCGTCCCGACTTACCACTGACACCTGGGTAGAACAGACACACAGATTACGTCTACACCTTACTGTTACTGTTATAATTATGACACCAAACATGGGGTCGACTAAAAACAGGCACGGTACGCAGGCCCGTATCCAGAAATTTATTTTGGGGGGGGGGAGGGGGGCCTTTCTGGGGGGGGGGGGTGACTGCTGGTCGGACAAAAAAGTACAAAAAAGACCTAGATCAGAGGGAAAAGCCCATAAAAATGATTATTTTTGTATGTTTCGGGGGGGGGGGGGTTCAACCCCCTAGCACCCGCTCCTGGCTACGGCCTTGACGGCACGACATGGTGCAGGAGGCACGCGTAATAAGAGGATATTAGCTAGTAGTAGAACTGTAGAAGTAGAAAAGTAAGTGAGACTCCAGAGCCTAAAAGAAGGGACGTTAGACCATCATTCCTGCCCCTCACTCGGAAATGGCTATTTTGGTTTTCGTGCCTCTTTTTAGTACTCGTGCGCCCTACACTATCTCGTGTCACGCCGTGCCTCTTTTTAGTCGAACCCCACAACCATTTAACGGCTTTGCCCGCCGAGTTGTCAGCTGCTGTTCCGCTGCATCCGTAGTTCCTTCAGTATTCGTTTCCTTTGTCATCTCTTTCTTTGTCCACAATCCCCTTTTTTGTTTACTATGTCAAGTATACTGAAATAATAAACTGTGTTTATCACGGGAAATAAAGTCACCTGCTGTTGAAAAGTGTAGAGCAGTTTCGTACTTTTACAAGCTGCCAGTGTCTCTTGTATAACAAATATTATATTTATCTCCTAGTACGTACAAAATGTATCAACATCGTATCGAATTTCCCAACGAAATCGAGACAAACCAAGGCCGTTCATGTCCAGCTGAATTTCCATGAAATTACACCCATGCATCTATGTGACCAACAAAACAATAATCGATTTTGTCCATTGTATGTTTTTTGAATAAAGGGAAACTAAATTGACCCGAACTCTGACTAGGATAATAAATTGCATTCCGTCATTCGTTCATAGGCAATGAAAACACCTGCTAACTTTCTAAAGTTATCAGTGCATTTTAAATTTTAATTTTATATCTCATTTGTACGTCCTAGTCGGCATAAAATCCATCAACACTCTATCAAATTTTGCAACGGGATTGTAGACAAATCGAGGCTAGGACTCCATGTCCAGCTGAATTTTCGTAACCGTAACTGTAAATGTGACAGCGGGAATAAATTCAGTATGTCATTTATTTTTTCAGATTTGAGTGAACTCTGTAGAGGCTAGGAGTAAATAAGATGTTTACGGCCAAGCTGATTAGGCTGGAGACTGAATGCGAACGGAGTAGCCTATATCCACTGCTGAATTTTTATAAATCTGTCATCTTCTCCGAGCATTTAGATCTGGTGATATTTGCCGGAACACGGAAGTAGTGAAACTGCACACCTGCTTAACAAAGTTGCAGGCCGAGGCTTTTGCAGTCGGTGGCGTTTCGGAGAAAGAATTTATCTAAGGACGCGAAGACGGATAAAATTAGTCATGTAGTGGTAACTTGTAACTAACTACTCACTGGGTCTCCGCCAGTCATACATAAATCCTAAAATTTCGGGCATGGTACCCCAAATTTGTTGAACTGATAATCTGAAATGGAAATCTGCTTTTCAACTAGATTTGTACGGGGGTACCATTCCGTTTGTTGAAGGGTATTCTGAGCACCATGCCCATACGTTGGGGCATGGACAGACGCTGGAGCCCCATGCCCAGAAATTGAAGATTTGTGTAAGACTGCTCCAGCCTTTGTGAGAAGTACGGAATCCTCTTGCAGCCGAGGCTCAGCTATTTGAGATGACAAGTCAGATCACTAAACAGTTTTGAATTTCATTGTTCAGTTTTTTGGTTCTACGTAAAGACAGCCGACCTCCGTCACCGCTAGATCCATCACTAAACCTGGCCAGAGATTCAAGTTTGACGCGGTACATTCTAACCTTCCCAACGACACCTGAGTTGCGTTTTTTTGTATGTAGTTTCGGTGTAGTTTCACTTAAAAGCCGTGTTCTTTGACCATTCCATTTGCTGTAGTTTCGAACCTGAAACTACGGAGCTCAAACTACAAACTACCTCGCAGACGTAAGGTATGTTTTTTTGGATGTAGTTTCACTGTAGTTTGACGTACTTTTGTTTCAGTTATGAAAGTACATAACTTAACTTTTTCTGTGAGTATAAGTGTTTTATTTATTTTCTACATTTACTCCGCTTTTCCAAAATGGCGGGCTACAAATAAATTACTTACTTATCTGTACCGTTTTATTTGTCCATTATATTTACTGTACTTCCATAACTGAAACAAAAGTACGTCACACTACAGTGAAACTACAACGAAACTACATAAAAACAAGAGCTACGAGCTCATATGGCACTTGTTACGAGTAGGCAGTACAAGAAAGTAGATGAGAACGTCACAAAATACACCCGCCATCCCAAAATGCGGTTCGGAAATACAAATATAATATCTAGTTTCACTCACTTCTGAGCAGTTCCGGCATCGTCTCGATTATCTGTAGCAAATGCACATGGCTGTTCAAACTTCCAAGTTTCAGCTCAATAAATCGACTCGTTTATCCCTAGACGTGCTAGACGATTTCCGGTACTCCCTCTATCTCCCCCTACCGTGGGCCGTTGCCAAATCTGGTTCGGACTAAAAAATGGACCATCTAAAGCATCTTCTTTTATACCATCTATCAAGTTTCACTCGAATCTGAGCATTTTTGGAAAATTCTGGTACCCCCTCCCCCCCACCACCAACTTTGTCGGATCCGGTTGGGGCCCAAAATGTGTCATCTAGGGTATATGCTTTCTCTACGTTCCATGTTTCATTTAAACTGATGCACTCGTTTGACCCCTATGCGAGCCTCAAAGTTTACGACAATCTCCCTCCAACTCACCCTACTGTGGCCGAACAGGACTTGAAAAAATAAACGTCGTATATCTTAATTCCCTCTTCCTGACCATCAAGTTTTACTGAAATTGGAGCATAGCCTATCTGCAAGTTTCCAATACCCCTCCCCCCCTACCTTGGCCGAATCCGGCCCTGACGCCAACTAACAAATCTAGGCCGCATAAACTCGGCACTGTGGAACTTGCTTCTCATTAGGTCCATCCTTTTGGTTTGTGTGCATGTCAAAAGTCCCCCCCCCCCACTTCCCCCAACTGTGGTTGCATATACTTCGAACGTATGTTTTTCATGTCGAGGCCACCGATTCTTATCACCCATTAAGTTTCACTCTAATCAGACCACTCGTTCGCAATTTACAGAAGTCAATTTCCATATTTCTCTTCTCTTGCTCCCCACAATGCTCGGATCTAGAAACGGAAGTTTCTGGGGTAAGTTGTGTCAGGTTCTTAAGTCAATTAAGTCGGGTTGCTAATATGCCAGCAAAGTTTCGTTGTCTTAGTACATCTGGAACTATTCTAACTCGCGACTACCGGAATTCAAGGAAACCCCCTCTAATTCCCCCCACAGAGCCCCGAAACCATCTGGCTCCGTCGATCTCGTATCTAGGCCTAATGCTGGCTCTGCATTAAGTTCCGTCCCAATCCCTCTGCTTTTAGAGTTTCTTCAGTTTTCTGGTCCCCCCCCCCATCCCCCCCACAGGTATCAGACACAACCCGGACATCCGAGGCGACATCTCTTTCCACCAGACAAGTTTCATTCAAATCCGATCACCCGTTCAAAAGTTATGCACGCCACTAGATTCCGGACTCGCCATTCATCCACTCCCCCACGATGGTCGGATCGGGGAAACGGCTGTTCTCAAGTCAATCTGTTCGGATCCCTGACATACCTGCCAAGTTTCATCACCCTAGCACATCAGGAAATAGGCCGAACTCGTCGGATCCGGCCCGGTGGGTCCAAGTGGGACGTCTGAGACACGAGGTCATCCTAAATATCAACTTTCATCAAGATCTGATCACTCGTTCGTAAGTTAAAAATACCTCAAATTTTGGCTTCCCCCTCCCTCCACCCACCACACCCAGATGGTCGGATCGGGGAAGTGACTATTTTCTATTTAAACTGGTCGAGTTCCTGACATGCCTGCCAATTTTCATCGTTCCAGCACATCAGGAAGCACCAAATTCGCGGGATCACTACAAATTCGGACTTCTCCCCCCCCCCCCCCAGCTCCCCCAAAGTGAGCGGATCCGTACATCAGTCACGTATCTAGGACTTGTGCTTGTACTTTCCACCAAGTTTCATCCGGATCTCTCCACTCCAAGATTTCCGGTTTCCCCCTCCAACTCCGGATCCGGATCCGGTCTGGATTTAAAATAAAGCGTCTGAGACACGAGGTCCTTCCATATGTCAAGTTTCATTAAGATCCGATTACCCGTTCGTAAGCTAAAAATATCTCATTTTTTCTAGTTTTTCCGGATTCCCCCTGCCTCCACTCCCCTCCAGATGGTTGGATCGGGGAAGCGACTATTTCTAATTTGTCCAGTCCCTGATATGCCTTCCAAGTTTCATCGTCCTAGCTTGCCGAAACTAGCAAAACCGGGACCGACTGACGGACAGAAATTACAATCGCTATATGGCACTTGGCCGAAGGGCAAGTGCCATAAAAACGCACAAGTAGTTTGGTGTAGTTTGACGTTTCGGAAGCACGAACTCAATAAAACGCAAGTAAGACAAAACAAGAGCCAAACTACAAACCTTGACGAAACAGAAGTGAATAAAACAAGACCTGAAAGCTCATATGGCACTTATAAGAACAGTTAGCATGTTCGTCAAATACGGTTTGCAGTTTTCAAGGCTGGATCTCTCTCCCGATATTCATTTCATCAGAAAATCGGGCTTGATCTAGTAAATCTGTAATGGTTAAACCACTCATTGACAACTGTTTCTTCCTCCAACGATGACCGGATCGGGGGAGGGACTATTTTTAAGCCAATCTGATTGAGTCCCTAACATGTCTGCAAAGTTTCACGGTCATAGCACATCTGGTCGTGATCATCGGAACTGTGGAAAACCCCCTCCAACTCCCCCCACTGTGACACGATCCGGTCCTGTTTTGTCGATAATGTATCTACGGCTTATGCTTGTTCTTCCCTCCAAGTCGCATCTCGATCTCTCAACTGTAAGCGTTTTAAGAGTTTTCCCCCCCCCCCCCCCCTCCAGCTGCCCCTTTACCCCCCGAAGTTATCAGATCCGTTCCAGAATTGAGACTGATCATCTGAGACACATGTTCTTGACACTTGACAAGTTTCATGCACGTCTCATCACCCGTTCCAGAGTTATACATGTCACTAGAATCCGGATTCCTCACCCTTCCACTACCCCCATGATCATCGGATCGGGAAAGGAACTATTTTCAAGTCGACCTGGGAGAGTACCTAATATATCTGCCAAGTTTCATGGCCCTGGTACATGTAGAAGTACCCTAACTCGTGATCACCGGAAATCCGGGAAAACGCCCTCCAACCCCTTCTACTGTGACACGATCCGGTCTTGTTTTCTCTACAAAGTATCTAGGGTTAATGCTTGTTCTTCCCTTCAAGTTCCATCCCGATCCCTCGACCCTAAGCATTTCACGAAATTTCCGGTCCCCCACCCCCTCTACCCACTTCGCCAGTTTTCGGATTCGGTCCAGATTTGAAGTTGAAAATCTGAGACACTTGTTCTTCACAATTGTCAAGTTTCATGCATGTCCAATTATCCGTTCCAGAGTTATGCATGTTTATAGTTTCCGTATTCCCCATCCCTCCAATCCTCCCCCCCCCCGATGGCTGGGTCGGGGAAGCGATTATTTCCAAGTTAATCTGGTTGGTTCCCTCATGTGCCTGCCAAGTTTCATTGTCCTAGCTTATGTGGAAGCGTTTCACGAGATTTCCAGTGCCCCCTCTAGCCCCCCCTAAGTTATCGGATCTGGTCCGGATTTGAAACTGAGCATCTGAAGCACATCATCTTGTCACATGTCAAGCTTCATGCATGTCTGATTACCCGTTCCAAAGTTATGCATGTTACTACTTTCCGGATCTCCCATTCCTCCACTCCCCCCACGATGGCCGGATCGGGGAAGCGATTACTTCCAAGTTAATCTGGTCAATTTCCTGATACGCCTGCCAAGTTTCATCGTACTAGCTTCTGTGGAAGCGTTTTACGACATTTCCGGTGCCCCCCTCCAGCCCCCCCCCCTCCCCCCAGTTATCGGATCTGGTCCAGATTTGAAACTGAGCATCTGAAGCACATCATCTTGTCACATGTCAAGTTTCATGCATGCCTGATTACCCGTTCTAAAGTTATGCATGTTACTACTTTCCGGATCTCCCATTCCTCCACTCCCCCCACGATGGCCGGATCGGGGAAGCGATTACTTCCAAGTTAATCTGGTCAATTTCCTGATACGCCTGCCAAGTTTCATCGTACTAGCTTCTGTGGAAGCGTTTTACGACATTTCCGGTGCCCCCTCCAGCCCCCCCCCCCCCCAGTTATCGGATCTGGTCCAGATTTGAAACTGAGTATCTGAAGCACTTGTTCTTGACATATGTGAAGTTTCATGCATGTCGGATTACCCGTTCCAAAGTTAAGCATGTTAATAGTTTCCGGATTTCTCATTCCTCCACTCTCCCCACGATGACCGGATCGGAAAAGTGATTATTTCCAAGCTAATCTGGTTGGGTCCCTTATATGCCTGCCAAGTTTCATCATCCTAGCATATGTGGAAGTGCCCACACAAGCAAAACCGGGACAGACCGACAGACTGACAGACCGACAGACCGACAGACCGACAGAAATTACAATCGCTATATGGCACTTGAGTATGCTCAAGTGCCATAAAAAACGCAACTCTGGGTTCACAGTTGCCTTGTTTCGGTACTTTCGATGCGCGCGGATCCTGCTCAAGACGATTGTTCGTTTGAAGCTTGCTCGTCAGGTGAAACTGATAACAAAACGTGTCAGCATTTTTACTGAGAGTCAGCGGAACTGGAGAGTCAAAGCCGTGGGTAACTTGTTAAAGAAGGGCTTGGTATCAAAGTCAAATGTTTTACAACACTGAGACATGAAGCACAAGTCCTTGCAGAACAAGTCCTTAGGACTTTGTTTTTGCTGCAATAGGATATTATTCATGTACTTTATTTTATTTTCACTGTAGTTGCTAAACATATCAGACATGGATATACGTCCGCATAGACGTGCAACAATTGCTGAAGAATAAACTCGTCAGCTAAAATCCAATACTCGTGGATAACAAATCAATAAAGTAACGCGTTTTTGTCGGGTTTTTTAATAAATGATGAATCAATCAATAGTTTCAAGTGCATTGTTGATGGGATTTTTAACTCTGATCAGTTCGACTACTCAAAACTTCTTAGAGTTATTTAGAGGCAAAAGCCTTTTCTCTTGCTTTGTAAAATTTTCTAGCCTATTTAGATAAAAATGTAATGGGTAACCAGCCTGTCATATCTCAGGCCTATTCGGTTATGCTTTAAGTTTCCTCTGATTTCTCTGTCTTAGGTAACCGACGAATATTGAACCTTGCTTAGAAGGGTTGCACACTCCTCGCCCGTCCGGCCGTTTCTTACAGACTCAAGACTTACCTCATACTTCGTTGGTCGCAACTTGTGCTTTGGAGAAACCTTTACGAGAATAAACGTGTGAAGGAAATGCGACTTGATACACGCAGGGGAGAATTTGGTGTTGTCCGATTCCAAGAAAACTACACATACAATATCGTTGCCAACATGCCTCTTCCTTTGAAGCTAGAAAAGAAAACTAAAAGTACTTTATCTACTTTTACATCAGACGAGGTCTATAAGTGAAAAAGGGAGAGTGACACTTGTTCAGCTCCTCGCTTATTATATACTCTCGGTATCGACTTAAAGGAGGCACGGCACGGCGCAGGAGGCACGAGTAATAACAAATATTAGCAAGTAGTAGAAGTAGACAAGTAAGTCAGAATTTATAGCTCCAGAGCCTAAAATAAGGTTAGAACATTGTTCCTACCCCTCACTCTGAAGCCTGAAAGGGACATTTTAGTTTTCTTGCCTCTTTTTAGTCTTTTACTCGTTCCCTATAAGAAAAGATAAGAATAAATAGCCAACTCTCGACTTCTCAAGGAAACTTTGTACCGTTTTCGACAGTCCAAGTTTGTCAATGTCAAGTTCAGAAGCTCCAAAGGCATTTACAGTGCAAAGTTACGTCTAAACAAACTCCAAGACTTCGCATGCGAAATTCAAGTATCTGAGGGGAAAACCTGCATGCGATGCGGCAAAATTCTGGAGTGAAGGGAGGAATTTTCATCTGACTGCAAAAATCGGACTGTGCACGTTACTTAATGCGCCGAACCTGGAAGAACATTCACTAATACCTTCATCTACCAAGGTCTCCGTAAAAAGCGGCTT
Organism: Branchinecta lynchi; assembly: GCA_023053575.1. Taxonomy (NCBI): domain Eukaryota; kingdom Metazoa; phylum Arthropoda; class Branchiopoda; order Anostraca; family Branchinectidae; genus Branchinecta; species Branchinecta lynchi. The sequence continues at coordinate 18,575,722 of JAKZAP010000008.1, forward strand.
TTCAGCGGCTCAGCACTGACTTATCGTTTCCTTTGCCATTTCTTCATATAATTTTTCCTTTTCTTTCTTTGTGCATCACTATTTCCCTTTTCTTGTCCAGGTCGCAGATAAAGTTTAATCCATCACGATCACTCTGTGAACGGCGAATTCGCTGCGAACATGCATCTTTAACTGAAACTAGTAAATAAAGATATTCCCTCAAAAATATTTTCGTCGGAAGAGGACTGTAAAAGCATGGGAGCGCAGTGCTTGTTTAATTTATCGCGGCAATCTTCCTCAAAACCTTATTACTCAAATAAATACCCGAAAAACATAGAGGTAGGTTATTGTTTAAAACGGGTTTCGGCATCATACAAAATCCGCAGCTCCAAAACTTCACTCATAAAGCTGATGGAGCTATGCATTTATTTTAGGCTTAACTCCCTAAGCCCGAACTAAATTACGAGCAATAAGCTCATCTGAACATTCGCCTTTGAGTTTCGCACCGGATTCGAAGGGAAAAAACTTTCCACCCAAAATCCACACAATGAATATATAGCTTCGTTCAATCCCATGACATAACGGCCGTTTACTGGAACTACACTTTGAGAGAATTGATCGCATTTATTTGTTCTGACCTTTAAGTCTTATGTTTCCATAAAAAAAAACAAGAGCTAAAACCTCATAGGGAGTACTATGACTTCGTATTACCAGCTATCAAGTTTTCGAGTTTATCCAGTATGCAACTGTACCGGAGCACTCACCAGAGTAGCACGGTCAATGTGGTCAAAGGCTTTTTCGAAGTCTATGAATACTAGATAGAGCTTCTTCGTCCATTCATTGCACCCTTCTAGCAGCATTCTTACCACGAATATGAGATCCGCCCATGAGCGATTTGGGCGGAAGCCATGCTATCCTTCGCGGAGGTGTTTGTCGACTGCTGGCTGTATGCGGTTCAGCAAGAAGGTGGCCAGGAGCTTGCTTGCAAATAATGCCTACTTTCATCCTCTGATCCAGCCTTGCAAGTGCCGTATGGGCTTCCAGCTCTTGTTCTTAAAATCCCCCGATTTTTTTTTCCACACAGTCGTTTTTCTCGAAAATAGTCATTTTTATCTGCAGAAATTACCAGCCAGTCGGTAATACTGCCACCTCCCCTCCCCCCTAAATATTTTGGCTAGCAACGCCTCTGTTCTTCGGCAGCTTCTTTGTGTGTTTCTTTGGTGACCTCCTACAGGTACTCCTGGTCTCCGCTGTCATCCAGATTCTGGAGTGCCTGAAATCTATCAGAAACGGCCATTGAAGCTGACCTTATCTGGCAGAAAAAAATAGTCACTCCTGGAACGGAAATCAGTGCGAGGACCAAATCTACATGGAGACTGGAAGGATTTTGAAGAATGAATACCATCTAATGGTGAAATCTGCCATCTCGGAAGAACAACAGCAGAATCCACTGGCTCAGGGAGTTTGTGAAGGTTCATCGTGTTTCAGGGTTGTGGAGTTTCTCATAGTCGTAAGGTGGTTCAGCGTTCGGCTGTTTCCGTGTGGGGCCTTTTAACTTGACTACCACCTTAGCTAGCATTAGGTTGTGATACGAGAAAACTCTGCTCACCTGAAAGCACACACATCTTGTTGGGATGTACGCCACCTTCTGCTGATCAGAAGTGTTTGATTTGGTTCCTTGTGGGTCCGTCTGGGAATGTCCAAGTCTACTTATGCACATTCTTGTGGGCAACACAACTTTATTTTATAAGCTACCCGCGAAGATTATACATTTTTGTCCTACCCGATGTGGCAAAGATTCACGACGGCGAAGACACAAGGGGAGGGTTGAGAGGAGTATCAGTATGAAGAAGTTAAAAAATTACCATGGTTTTCAGAGCTGACATGGGGGAAATACAACGTCTGTAATTTTTCTTCTCTATGATGTTGTGGCTCGATAATAGTGTTTTTGTGGTGGTTTGTGCGGTTGTTTCCGTGACCAACAAGGTTTTTGTGGATCAACCTTGACTGTCCAGGTGGTTTTCTGTTTTGTGGCCCGTTTTTCTTGGTAGATCATAATTTAGCAGCAAACATATGTCAAATAATAAAATTAACTACTGCATCAAGTAAATAAAGATAAGTCTGAGGATCTTTCTATTACAGAATGTTATGGATTTTATTTGTGTGACTTCTATGTGACATTTGAAATTACCGCCCGAGAAAACGGCGTTTCCGTGAGGTGCGACTTGTGGTACGAATGTTTGGCAAACAGTTATTTTGCTATTATACCGTTGAGCACAGATGTGTCACGAAAAAACGCCTAGATAGACACTACAAGTAGTGAATCTTGGGCCATGGTTCCTTTACTGATCTCTTCTAGGAACTTTAGCTTGCTCAGCCTGTAGGACTACTAAGCCTAGAAGCCCGTCCAAGAACCTGGACTGTTTCAAAACTATCTATTACGAGCAAGATAGTATCCGAGACCGGAAATTCAGCATGCAGGTCTACCATTACGCTACGCTGAACAACCCTGTTGAATTTCGCTCTTGATACTGAACTATTAGCACACTATTATAGCAGCATTCAATTTACGGTTTTCGACGGATCACAGTTGAACCTCATGTGCTTTGCACGTCATTTTACCCGAATAAAAGAAACTCTAATCGACTTCCTGACAAGTTTTAAATTCAGTCAAATTTTGCCGGTTCTTCTGGGTCGAAACTTGCTTCCACGAAACAGCTTGTAACAGCATTTAGTAGAGATTTATCGCTGTTTTAAGTTTGTCTTAAGCTCTGCAACTTTGCATTTATGGCTGCTGAGTAAAGCAGTCGCTACTAGTCACGTACTTTCGTCAGCAGTATTCTGCGGGCAAGATTCGTCAACAGTGGTCACCGCAGTCACACAAGGGATAGCAATGATGGTGCTGCTGATCTTCTTTGGTGCATTCCTGGCGGATGCTAGTGGATGCAACACCAATCGGGCCATTCCCACCGTAACATGTGAAAACATAGACGAGGTTGTAGTTTTCATGAGAAAGTTTGAGAAGCGGCTGATACCAGCAGTATCGAGTTGCAGCGACCAGGCTGTGTTGGAAACATTTCACAACATACGAAAGAACTTTCTGAATGACATTGAACCTGATACAGTTGAAGAGCTTTTTTTTATGGTGAAGGCTGACTTTGGTGAAGCGGTGAGAGCGGTTCTGACGTCACGAGCTAAGAAGATCCCAGATGCACTGAAAAAACTGCATGAGGAATTAGTGACCCTTGAAGCTGACATTCGTCGAAGAATTAGAAGATTTGCTATGGCGATTCGGAACAACAGCCAGTATGAGAACGGATCTTTGAAGCCTCTGGGGGTAGAAATTACATGCGATGCCATCAAGGAACTCGCACATAACCTCATAGCTGCCAACTCTGAGTACGGTGCATTTCCTGTAAGCTGTCGGGATCCTAAGAGAACAGCAGTTTTTGCGAGGATCAAAGAAAAGCATTTTCTGAAGAAGGTTTCCATTGGCGTCACTCGGACGAAATACTTTTCAGGTGCGGAGCTGAACAGCGATCTCTTCGGTAAGGCTGTCGCGTATCATCTCCATCATCGACAAGAAGAAGATGTCTTCCATGTGCTTGGCGTAATGCACGAGCTTGCAAATGAGCTTTACGGAATGAAAAAGATGCTAGGCTCAAGCATAGCCAAGGTCGCTTGCGAAGAAAATCACTTTAAAATATACGATAAATTGTTCTGCAAGAACGGAAAAATGCTCTACAAAATTAGTGGGCCCATTATAGCCCTTAACAATAGTGATGTCAACTTGTTTTCGGATCAAACATACAAAAAGTATCTACCACTACTTATGCAGGTTGCTAAAAAAGCAAAGGGTAGAGGACACAAACTTATCTCACTACCTTTGGGCTTGGACAGTTACGAAACTTCGAGATCCCTCGGCAAAGAGTCCTTCTGTGCGTCACTGGGACGGAACGCTCTGGATCTGCTGTCTTACGCAAAGAAGTTGAGCCTTGCTGTACAGTATCGTCTTTTTTCGTATAACTCTGTGATCGAGCCTTTGCAAAATCCCGATGTAGAAGATTGGCTCCTGGAACAATGCCTTCCACAGATAATACGAGCGATAATGCCAAGCTCTGCGCTCCACAGCGTCAGCATCTTCTCGTTCCAACCTGGTGAGCCAAGCAAAGTTAACTCTTGCGCTGAGGCATCGATCGAAGAAGAGTTTTACTCCATCAGTGAGCCAGCGATCAGCGTGGATTATCAAAACAAACCCGAAGGCCGGTATCCTCGTCCTCATCTGAAGCCTCGCCCAAAAAGGATCACAAAGAGGCCCACACAGGGCACAACGGTACAACCTTCGGTAGGGATTGAAGGAAGTGGTGAAAACCCCGCTGCATTGGCCAAGACGTGCAATTCTGTGGCAACGGTTGTCCAACGTTTCTCTCACGCCCTTCGATATGAGTCTGGCGAGACTGTTCTCGTGACGAGTCCTATAGATGGGACTGATGCTTTTTCTACGCTTATTGACCCGGGGTTTTTCGCCGCTGAAGAATGCCCAGTTGTAAGAACGGAAGATCTAGACTTCTTGGTTCTGAAAGAAGATCCTGTTGTCTGTGAGAATCTGATGAACGCAGAAGTTCGCCGTAGCTTGAAGACCCCAGCAATGTGGGTTTTGAGAAGCCGCCACATCTTGAAGTCCAGGTATCTTATTAGCAATACAGTTTTGGAATACGTTCCGTTTTTGTAAATGGCTTATACTTCATAATGGTTCTGGAATAAAAGGGTTATGGGTTGAGTCGTAGACTATGCAGGAACGATTTCTTTTTCCGCCTGTTCAGTCGGTCGTTCCACTTTTGGAGTTCCAAGGAGGAAATCCAAGTCCTCATCTCACCACTCATTTGGCCCTTAGGCCTGCCGAAGATTTCCACGAACCCTCTCCCTTCAACTCCCCTATAGTTGCCGTATTCGGTTAAGATTTAAAAGGCATATCTAAGGTTTAAAACCGTCATTCTTATCAAAACTGGCTATGATCCCTCCCGTCCGTCAGAGCTTATACATGCAATCCAAATTAGGTTTCTGAAATACTGCCCCATTTCCCATAAAAACGATTGATGAAACGACTGTCTACCTAATTTTATCATAATCCCTAGGTTCAGTACGCACTCCCGCGTGCCATAAGATCTCACCGACCTTTCTGTAACTGTTGGCCAAGCGCTGTTTGGATCTTTTCCGGATCTGGAGTATTTTGCGACTTTTCGGCCACCCAAATTTCATATCGACAACGCCATCCGTCGGTCACTTGCATGTAGCCGTAGATTTGTTAGACCGTTGTCAGACTTTTCGCATAGTCTTGAATCGGTCGATATTCAAAAGTTGCACATATCTGCGGTGTCCAACGGTTTTGTTATCCAAGCCTGTTTAGCATTTTTCTCAACGTTTTTGTGCCACAAGATTTCCTTCATCATTCAAAACGGATGGTTCCATTGGTTGCGACGTCGGCATCATTCCCTTTTGGCCTCTCTTCTTGGATGCGTCATTTACACCTTCATTGACCGTATGTCTACCTGAGACCTTCTTCGACCAAAGTGGCTACATCCAGTTCGGATTTCTCCTGCCAGGGTTCACCTTCGTCAAATCACCGATTGCGGTGTTGCACGTGCCACAGCATTCTCAATCGTAAAAAGCCGTCGTAAAAGTTGAAATGAAGAGCATGTTGAACTGGATCACTTTTGATTTAAGCGTTACTGGTAAGACAACTACGTAGCGTTCACTATACACCTCCTCAGTACTCCGCTATAGTAGGTGTCACTAGTGTAGAGAGCATTCGATGTTTCCGCCTATTGAACTGGCTACCAGCTTCTCACTTTATATTTCAACGAAAGCTGCCATAAACACTGAGGAAAAACGCACAAAAAATCCCTTCCTTCAGGCTGCTTCTCAAAACCACTTTGCTCACGATTTCTTCGGTTTCAGGGACGCCAAAATTATTATTTTCCTCCATGAGCAAAAGATTCACTATTGATTTATAAAGTCTTTCATATAGCCTATGTGATTTGTTAACATCAGCACATATTCAGTGCATCGTTGCGAATATTTTCACCTTCTCTTTTTCAGTTTTATTTCTATTCTTGCCCAGATCCGGATATACGACAAGAACGTTTAGTTCCCTGAGATCATGGGTGGTTGTATTGCTAAGCCACAATAGAGGCTAGGCTTGTACCAAGCAGAAGGTGACCATTAGCAACAGGAGAGAGCTTCAATAATTGTTATTATCTATGATTTTTATCGTTTATTGTGAGTTTGAACTTCTGAAGGCTATATGTTTCGTTATCTTTTGGAGAAAATAATTGCCTCTTATTTACCACTCGCGTGCCATTCACTCTGCCGGGAGTGTTTGATTATTTAGATGTGACGTTACTGAAAAGAATAAATGAACCTAAACCTGAACCTGCTTTGTGTCAACCAGCAGCTGCAGATTGTATTAGGACTAGTGTGTCCTGGTTTGACAGATACTCTAACTTAAGAAGTCTGACAACGTTTAACGAAAGTTAAATGCGCAGTTTCAATATATGACAGTTTTGAGTGTTGCGGCTTTTCATGTTTCTGCTTATGTTATGTCATAAAGCGATATCGCTTCTTGTTTATTGGCTACAATGTCTATAATTACCTTCAATTAACTTAACAATTCGTAAAATTCACTCGCTAGTATTCGATCGGCAAACAGTTAACAACTATAGTACGTATTATAATACTACATAAAACATTTTGATAATAACTTTGAAGTTTCACAATTTGCAATCAATATATACAATTTACACTGTTAATTACAGTGCTGCTTTGTGTATATTGTTCGGTTGAGCAGGGTTTGGTAGTCCATTCGGCTAGGATAGTTCTGTGAAGGTCTGAGGTCACACACTTGCGTCCGAAGTCCATATGCATGTGTCTTCTATCAGAGAAGTAGAGAGATCAAGCTTCACAAGCTTGGCCAATCCGGACATTCATACGAAGTGTGTTTTTATTATCACTTTTTTAGGGTTTGTTTGAGTTAGCAGTTCAACCATGTCCAATTTTTATGGTACTTGAGCATACTCAAGTGCCATATATAGTGCCCTACTATAGTGCCAGTTGCCACTCAAGTGTCGGTCTGTCCGGGTTTTGCTGGTTTGGGCACTTCCACATAAGCCTATACGATGAAACTTGGCAGGCATATCAGAGACCAGACCAGATTAACTTATAAATAATTAATTGCCCGATCTGGCCATCGTAGGGGGAGTGGAGGCATGGGGATCCGGAAACTAGTAACATGCATAACTTTGGAAAGGGTAATCGGACATGCATGAACCTTGATAAGTGTCAATAACAAGTGTCTCATATGTTCAGTTTCAAACACGGATCGGGTCCAATAACGGTGGGTGGGGGGGGGGGGGTTGGAGGGGGATACCGGAAATCTCGTGAAACGCTTCCATATAAGCTAGGACGATGAAAATTAGCACGCGCATCAGGGACCCGATAAGAATAACTTGGAAATAATCACTTCCCCGATCCGGCCGTCATGGGGGGCGTGGAGGGATGGGGAATCCGGAAACTAGTAACATGCACAACTTTGGAACGGGTACTCGGAAATGCATGAAACTTGACTAGTGTCAAGAACAAGTTTCTCAAATCCGGACCAGACCCCATAACTGGGGGGAGGTGCAGAGGGCACCGAAATCTCATGAAACACTTAGAGTCGAGGGATCGGGATGGAACTTGGAGGGATGAAAAAGCATAGATCCTAGATCCGTTACTGACGGAACAGGACCGGATGTGTGGAGGGATGGGGAATCGTGCATCTAGTTACATGCATGAATTTTGAACGGGTGATCGGACGTGCATGAGACTTAACAAGTGTCAAGAACAAGCGTCTCAGATATTCAGTTTCAAATTTGAGCCGGGTCTGATGACTGGGGGGAGCTGGAGGGGGGCACCGGAATTCTCATAACACGCTTATTAGAGTCGAGGGATCGGAATGAGACTTGGTTGGGAAAACACGCGTAAACAGTAGACACATTATTGACAAGACAGGACCAGATCATGTCACAGTGGGGGGAACTTTAGAGGGTTTACAGGAATTAAGGGGCTTCGCAATGTGCTAAGTCGACGAAAACTGGTACCCCATTGGATTGAAATGGAAATAGTCTGTAATAACAAGTGCAATAAACCAAATCGTAGAAGCATAATACCCCCTTTGTCACAACTTCACCAAGCATGACAGACATGCTTAACCATTCTTATAAGTGCCATATGAGCTTTCAGCTCTTTTTTTTTTTTTTTCACGGAAACTTCAGTAAAAGATCAACAATTAAATGCGATCAATTCTTCGTATCAATATGACTTCGCAAAAGTTGTCCGTCTGTCCGTCCGTCCGTCTGTCAGCAAGATAACTCTCGGGCGGAATGAGATATTTTGATGAAACCTGATGTGAGGATTATTAATTGGAGATTAAGAGGTCGACCTGACACAAATGGCAACGGAAATGATTTTTACCTCATCTTGTAGAGAAAAAAAAACTGAACAGCATATCCAAAGTTGCATATCCTGGCTCGACGCAAAATAAGTTTTTTTTCGCTTTAGTGCCTTTTTTCCATTTTTCGAAAAAAAATGGAATTTCCGTGTTCGTCCGTTATTCTTGAATTGAAGTACGGTTCTGATGCAAAATTACAAGCTGAAACCGAAAATGAGGTCAGACTTACATACAAAGCACGAGAAAAAAGTAAATCTAATTTTTTCAACCTATTTCTCAAAAAAGGGCCATTTTCTATGTGGCCCGATTTTCTAGAATGAAAGTGCGATCCGGAAATAGAATCACGAGCTGAGACTTAAAATGGGATCAAATTGGTGTCTACTCTGCCTGAAAGAAGTTCGTAACCATAAATATGTGATCCTTACGATTTTTTGTGAAATCAAAAAAGTTATTAAGAAAATTAAAGTTAGAATCAACTGCTTTTCAGTTCTCAATATTTATGCAAAATAAGCCCTTTTCGGTAGTGCCATTTCTTACGTTTTAAGAACAAAAATTACAATTTTCGTGGTCGTCCATTTTTTTCTTCGACTGAAGTACGATGCTAATGCAGAATGACAAGCTGAGACTTAAAAAGAGGTCGGATTTGGTGTCTCTTGCACCAGAAAAAATAATCAATATCATTAATGTGCGCCTTTATTATTTTTGTAAAGGTAGTTTAGTCAGCATTTATTATCCATCAAAATGATGGATTGTTCGAAATAAAAATATTTATCTGAGCTGGTCATTAATATAGTAGAACCTTCTTGAAGACCACATAACATATCCGTAGAAGAAGACCCCAAGTAGTACAATACAGGGGGAAGAAAATTAGTACTGATCAATGAAAGTAATAATATTTTTGTTTTATTCGCCATCTACCCTGAGACCTATCTACCCTACAATGAAGTTTATTCGATATTTCTGCCATATTGGAATCTACTAAACTGTGCGAGCAAACGTATTCCCATGATTCATCCACTGCTTATAACATAATTTTTTTTTACAAATTTTTGTACGCATTGTGCACCACAAATCAGATCCGAGATCCGAAGTCCTTCGATCCGAAAGTCTCGGAGAATTTCAAAAGTAATCGATACTTTAGTCTTGACATCCTATGGCTTTCCTTCTGATACCCAAGCCTGGTTAAGAATGGAACACAGCAATCACTTATAGTCAGTGACTGACCTTCCAGCTATTGACGACACATCTATTTACTCGGTTATGCTTTTTATCGCAGACCAGGCCAGCCGACATGTATTTACTCTCGATGTAACCTTTGACCAACCCCTGTGGTGGAAAGTCATGAAAATGGTCGAAGCAGCTTCACCAGAAAGTGGGCTTTCATAGTTCGTTCTAACACTTCGAGCATTCCATACCACGATGAGCTTATTCGGAGCATTAGGCCACATACTGGAGGAGTCAGGACTCGGAGACGTTCTGACTTGGAGTCAAGACTCGGAGATGTTCAAAGATGGAGTCAGTCCGGAGATGTTCGGACTCGGAGTCAGGACTCGGAAATGTCTCTCACCTCTCAACGGAAAAAGCGATCGCCAGAACCATAGCCTACGTGGCCGTGCACTGATTGACGCTGCACCACACACTATTCTGCTTTCCAAGACTACAATCTGCGAAAACTCTGTAACTTAAAAGCTTGTACACGAAGCTGATCAACAAGGAAGTAAATTTCGAGGATGTGGAAGGTAATCATTCCTTAGAAAAAATACAGGAATCGATCAGGACTGCTCCAGTATCGGATGTCAATGCTGTGGTTTCAGTATCTGAGATGCTTCCATACTCCAAAACTTCATAAAAAGTGAATGATTTGGATCATGGGAAGTCAAGACTTCCGCCGTGCTCATGATCTATGGTGCGTCGCAAAGAGGAGACCTGAATAATCTCCAAAGACAAGATTTCGAAAAAAGTGACAAAGACAAGGTCGTTTGTTCACCCAGAACAGTCACCACCAACGATTGATGTAGCAAATAGCACAGCTACCGATTTTTCTTAATTTTTTTTTTCAAGTTTAGGTATGAATAGGGATGAAAATCGAGGAAATGGGGACAAGAATCAAGGTGACTTCTTGTACCCGTTAGCAAATGACCTTCCACAAGCTCCACGCATGCTCTTAAAAATTCGTTAAGTGCTCCTGTCGACTGCAGCAGTGCTATCCAGAGAGATGTAGCCACGTTAAAAAACGATTTAATTTCTACTCCAGTATGCAGAACCTGCAAGGGGGACAATGTGTTCCAACTCTACAAAATTAACAACTACTATGATGCAGAAAACCCAAAAGCTTAGTTGGTAGTCTAATCCATAACAAAAGGACGAAGGTGTGAACACTAGTCAACACTAGTTGCAATTTGATTATATCTTTTGAAAACAATTTATAATGTGTATGCTGTAAAGGGTGTTAAGCAAGATTTCGAACATTCGTAATTGACTTTTCTTAATAGTTTTCTTGTTTTACTCAAAGTCTTAGACATCATATGTTGATGATTATGAAACTTGTTTCTGGTACACTAGAGACCCAGTTTGATCCCATTTCCTCGGGATTCTATGTCAAGATCGCACTTTCGTTCAAGAAAATCGGACCAGTATGAAAATTTGTAATTTTTTGCAAAATGGGTTGAAAAAATAGCATTAACTTTTTCCTGGTGCTTTATAAACCAAATCTGACTTCATTTTCGTTTTTAGCTTGTCATTTTCAGAAAGTGTGTTGAATCTGTAGTTAGTACTTGATTTGCATAATACTTTTGTACCATGGCCCGCTGGGCTTTCCATGTACAATACATACATACATTAAGGGCTAGAATTTTTCTCTTGACCCAAAGAATCCTCACACCAAGTTTCACCAAACTATCTCATTCCCTTCGAGAGTTAAAGTGCTCACAGACGGACGGACAAACGGATTGACGGATGGACGGACGGACAACGGACAACTTTTGCGATGTCATAGGTCCACTCACGTTTTGGGATCCCAAAAGTTGTCAACCTGTGTGGTAGAAAACCCTAAATTTTTTTGTTTTCGTGTTCTTTTGCAAAATAATGCGACGTTGCTAGAAACTGCGTAGGCTACCCTATTTTTCACCGAAACTCAACTTTCGTCTCCCGGAATTTCTAAGACTTGTTCACGAAAAAAAAAAGAAAAAAAAAGAAAGTGTAAGCCCTGGGGTCGGGACCCATTAAATTGCATACCTAGACGTAAACATCCTCGACTATAGTAGCTTAGAGTTAGATCCCCGTCACTGGTCAAAAACTTAACCCATGGGCAAATTGGGCCTACCTCCAGTTATTGCCAAGTTAAAAACATTAAAAAAATGGTAAATCCGGGCCCAATTGCACCTGAACCGATAGGTGGGGGGGGGGGGGGGGGGGCAGAAAGCTAAAAGGGACTTTAATGCTCACAAACCTATCAAGTTTCAACTTTATGCCAGTTGATCATTGATCACGGGTAACGAAATTTACTCCTGGGCAATCTGGGCCCAGTTGCCCTTGAACTTAGGTGGGGGAGGTGCAACTTTAAAAGTATTTTACCAGCCCTAAGATCTACAAGTACAAGGAATTTCATCGTCCTATGTCCAAGTCTGGTCAGGTTATGAACGTTATTCACTAAGCAATCTGGGCCCATTTGCCCCTAAACGGGGGGAGCCCCAAAAGGCACAACAAGATCCCAATACCCACAAGGGTACCAAGTCTGAACTTGATACTTGCACTGGTTCACGAGTTATGACTTCCCCCAAAAACGGTGAAAACCGAAAGCTGAAAGCTTTTACAGCGCTCGCAGTAGTGGACTGTTTCAAGGAACACGACTGAAATGTCATCATCCGTCCTGAGACGAAGATTTCCAACCTTTCGTTTTAGTGAATTTTAATTATTTTGGTTGTTCTTACAGTGTTGTTTCTTTCTTTTGGCAGTTTTTACCATACTTCGTCTGTAGACTAGACGGGTTACAAATAAATTTAATGTAATTTACCTAGTCTTTTAAACTACTGCGAAAGAACAGTATTTTTTTGTCTCTAAATTCCTCACAAAAAAAGAGAAACGTCTGGAGCAAATTTCTGACCACTCATCAATTACTCACTGCGTCTGCGCATATTAACTTCTTTTATTTACTTCCGGCTGAGAGCTGCCTTGATAGGGCCCAGCAGTGTCCTTTCCGAGTCGTGCCACTAGAAGAATACACTGATCCCAAGGTGTTATAGAATTAGCTATTTTACGCTAGACCTGAAAACGGTCAAGCATGTTTGAAAGCACTTCTCTAATTATCAGTTATCTTTTTTCTCCCACCTTTTTTTTTCCTCTCTACCTCTAATCCAGCCCGGCTGAAATTTGGGAAGCGACTAACCTAGTCCGGGTTGCAGCGCTTCGGGTTCGGAATAGTAATATATTCCGAATCCAAACCGCATGAACCCGTCCTTAGTTGTTAAGTATTGGAGGGTAGACCCCTTAACCACCTACTCTTTCCCCTTCTCACGCCATTCCTCCAAACCCAAACCCAATCCCAATGTACTTAGAATGATCAAAATTTAACTGAAAAGGGACGAGATAGAACAATCTAGTTACCCATCACTTATTTACTTAAAGAGGCTTGAAGATCCGATGAAAATACGTTACTTCGTTGCTCCGCTATTTACGAATAATTGATTTTCAAATAGTGGAACTTCCCTTTCAAATTTGTGGTACCTGTATGCGCTTGTACCTGTGTTGTATGCTTTAGGAAAACGATTGACGAAAAAATTAGTGTTCACGCTGTGAACTACCATCCGCAAGATGATCCCCGACCACCACTGAAAAACCACTTTCGATTGAGATTCAGATTTTCCACGGCATAGTAGAATTTTTCGTTGTGAGGACGGCCGTAGACATTCTGAGCGTCATTTTAGAGCAAATAGCGAATTAAAACAAAAAATACCTTTCCACAATCAAAATAATACGGTGTATCCAGTTAAATGATACAAAAACAAGTTGTCTTTTCAGTTAAACTTTCAAAACGAAAAGGCTCAAACATTCGTTTCTCGTTTGTTCAATGAACTAGAATGGCTAAAACAAATCGTTGTCTCGTTTCTCGAAAATATGAAATTAGTGATTTTTGTATCAGCGCTTGTCGACTCTATCCAGCCTTTCAGCATCGTTTAAAAAGGTGAAATGAGCTGCACAGCGCTATACGTGCTGTTAATGTACACACCCGTGTTGAAATTGAAAGTAAAAGGGTCTTATCAAAGCGACGTTCGGTCTTGCGACACTTATAGAATTTTTCGAGCGCCTAAAGATAAGAAAGCGTGTTTTTAGTACTACTTTTAGTACACGAGTACAATTTGTCGACCATTATATTGTACAAACTACTAAATTAAAGGATGGACGGCAGTGGTCCTCGAGATAAGAATAAGCAGTCGCAAAAGAACAAAACGTGTTCTTTCACAGAAAAGTTGCTACTTTAATTTCCAACAAAGTAGAACATGTGTGCTTCACTTTGCAACCCTGGCGACACTTCAATTTCCTCGGCGCGCTGGCGGAGCCCAACCAAGCGATCTGACTGGCTGTGCAAAAGACAAATAACAATGAAATCGCCAATTAATATGACTATGTAAGAAAATTGTATGTTTATTTGAGTGTAGCTGTCCATCTATCTGTACAGACATTATACAGCAAATAAACGTTATCTTATAATGAACCACAGTCAATTCTCTTTGTACAGCTTTACAGCGCGCCCCAATGAAAATACCTTATTACAAAAATCTGAACAATGCTTTCGGTTCTGCGACGCGGCGGCTAGACGCAAACATTTGAAAACTAAACGCGCCGTGGTGAACAAGACCAAAGGTTTCGTTTGGATCACAAAATTTAATATTTGACAATTGGGCCTTGTAGATATCCGGTCTTCGCCAGACCCTTGAACATTTTTAGTACCAAAATCTAGAAACAGAGCGCCCGCCAATGACTAATACTCTGAGAAAACCAAGTTTAGGTACGAATTCAGCAGGTATGCTTACTCCTAAATACGTCTAATACGTCATATCTACTTTGACGAAATTGATCAACACTTCCTGCCTTTTTACTTCTGCCAAATTTTCCGGTTTCAGCCGGATCCCAGGCGACCTACTTGTCCAGCAAAACTTACAGCTCAAAAACGAACTCATTTCAGCATATCTCCTTGCCCCTGTATCGAACCTCTTATCAACTTCAGATAAAACTTTTACTTTTAACAAATTTTCCGGTTTTGGCAGGATTCCGGGCGAACTACTTGTCCGACAAGATAATGATTTTCATATTCGTGTTCAGCATATCTTCTTACCTATCAATCGACTATATCGTTAGCTGTTACAAAATATTTTGTTCACCTCTTAATTTAGACCCCACCCCTAAATGTAGGGCTACAAAGCCCATCTACGAACTCGACCTGTCCCTTGACTCAAAGAATCTTCACACCAAGTTTCCTCAAAACATCTCATTCCCTTGAGGGCGGATAGACGGACAACTTTTTCGAAGTCATAGGTAGTCCACTTGCGTTTTAGGATCCCAAAAGGAACCCTTTGAAACTTCTAATGTCGTCCATTTACTCCTTTGGGACTACTTTTCCAGGAACAGATGACGTGAGAATGTATGCAAAATTTGTGAGAGGATCTTGAAGCTTTCGTTTGCGTTGCGCAACTGGCAGGCTCGGCTCGGCCAAGAAAGAGCTAAACAGTTGGGATACAAAACGAAAGACCGGCAGAAGGCGAGGATTTCAAAAGCTTATAATAACATAAGGGACATGCGGTAAAATTAAAGGCTGAATAAGCAAGAAGTATTTTTTAAGGGATATGGCAGAATCATTAAAAGAGTAAGGAACCACCCTAGCCAAAGGCAGGTAGGCTAGTTTTGTTGTTGTTGTAAATATATATACGGAAAATTTCCGGTTCCCTGAGACAACATCTTAACCACGAGCTCTTTCAAGATGCTGTCCCACTTCAATCAGACGACACCACAGTCAAGGGAGCCTTATTCCTCTCCCTCTTTTCCTCAATAACATGGATTACTATGATTGCAGAAATTAAGTTCAGAAAGAGCTCAAGCTCCAAATTCATAAATTCCTATTTTTAAACATATATTCATAACTGTTTAGCCTATAGAAGGACTAATAAATTAGTGGCGTTTTTCCTTTTCGGAGTACGGCTTAGTACAAAAGACCAAGCCCTAAAGTTAGAGTCAGCCGTAAGTTAGAGTCAACCCTGGTGGAACCGAGACACTTTGCTATGCTGTGAGGGTCTATTACCTCCTTGCAGAACAAAAGAGATCAAGGTATAGATCCTATGGTCAAATACACATGTTGAGTGTTATAACAAAACAAAGCAACCATAGCCCAATACCAGCTGAACGTATACCCATTTTTATTAAACTAACAACCCAACAAAGGTTCTTCTACAAAATTATACCAACGATTGCAACCCTTTCATGACAGCTAGGTGCCTTGTCTCGTCTTCAACATCCTCCACCTTCAATTTTCAGTCTTCGGGGTCTTTGGGTCTTCGGTCCTCCCCGCTTTCACGTTTCTAACAGTGACTTTTGTCCTCAGGTCGTTTATCTTCCCCGCTAGTTTCTTCATGACTCCAAAGACGTACTGAAACTCGTGGTCTCTGGCGTCTGATCGGACCATCTCATCCAAGATACAAGCGGCAATTCTGTTGGCAGAATGACCTGAGCAGCTGCTGGGGTTGGTGAGGTATTTCTTAACATAGACCGAACCAGAGAGTAATGTTGCAGGAGCGTACATCTTACGCTTGGTATCGTGGAAGAACTCGATCCGTTCATCATCATCGCACACTACTACAGAAGCTTCATATTCATTCGTCACGGCTTCAACCGCCGTGCGGATGTTGTTCAACGAAGCACAATAGAGAATGCTGTCATCAAGCGCACCAGGGGGCAGGTCCGGTGGGTTAACTGGATTTATTTTTCGCAGTCCCGAGTATTTTTCAATCTGTTCTAAAAGACTGTCCTGGACCTGACGAAGTTGACTTTCAAGATCGTCAAATGCCTTCGATGCGACGCCCATGTTTTCTTTCAGCACTGACATGGTCACCGCTGTAAAGTCCGACTTTACCATGTAGTAGAACTCTTCGATTGTCTTTGGGTGATAGTCCAAGTACAAATTCTGCCGGAACCCATAGTACCACATAACTCGCTCTGATTGGTACGTGTTTGGGACGAGTTTATGATAGTCATTGCGATCACAATCAGGAGCTGTCGGCATCATGGTTTTTCGGAGCTCGAGCATGAAGTTAGCAACTTCGAGCACATCCTCACATTGGGCCTTGTGGCGAGATTTGGTCGCACACGCGTCGGCCAGTGAGAACAAGGTCAATATTAAACACAGTTCGTAAACATGCCCCATTTTCCACCAGCTGGTGTGAAATATGAAGGAGTTCAATAGTAACTAAATGACTTCTAGTCTTGGAAGCCATGAGAAATAATTTCTTCGGACAATTAAATATAGCTTACTCAAATGCGGAACTGTAATAAAAAGTAAAGAAATAGGTACTTATGAAACTGCACTGCGAAGTGTCTAGAAGTGCCTATGTTGCACACGCTGCGTAAAACTGCTGCGGAATTAACATTCGGAATTCTGGTCTATAAAATTCTCGAAGGAGATGCTTGCCGTGCATGTGCATTTGCTCAAAGGACGTGTCTACACCTGGCCACAAATATACTCAACTCAGTTTATAAGTAAGTAGCATAACGCAGAGAATACTCAAAAAGTTTGCCTCTCGTCGATATAATAATAATAACATATACATGCAGTAAACCGGTTTTCGCCTCTACAAACTTACAAAGGTTTTGATTTTGTAGTCAACCCTGCGAGGCTTTAAATCATCACTGAAACCAATAGCGAATCTTCGCTTTCCAATGCTCAAATCCTTCCAAAATCATAATTGATGTACATTCATAACACCATCATCTACAAATAAAATCCAGTAACCAGCTGGAAATATCCGTCCACGCAACCACGATTTTGTCAGGGAACCTTAACCAAAAAAATCACGACTGGACTTGAATGGGTGTGTGCGGCATCTTATGTGCGAATATAGGAAATTAAGTAGTTCGAGAGGAGAAATATTTGGAGTAAATACGTGCTATCAGGTTTTTTGTCTGCACATTTTTGAGTCCGTCGGCACAAACCGGACGTCCCCCCCCCCCCCAAGGTAAAAGGCTGGTGACGCCCCTGCCAAACAACACCATTTGTACAGCCTAAGATCCCAGTGGACAGTAAGATCATATTGGTGACAACAGGGTAAGGAGGAATTGGAATTTGATGAAAGGGGAAAATGTTGAAGAGTGAGTGCTATATTTTAAAAAGAAAGTGGGTGATTCCTCAAGCTTTCGATGAAACACGGAGATGATTTTCTGAAGTTTTGAGGGACATTTAGAAATTAGTTTCTCATTTGGTTCTTGTTTGTATTACCAGGGGGCTTTTGGTGTAATATAATATATTATAATATATCATACCGTATAAGCATAAAAAAAAAGTGACTGGACTGGGAACAAAGGCCAGAACCGTACAATTGGGAGCGAACGAATAACACTCTACCGTGTATGCTTTGGATGAGCTAGATTCTGGGATAAATAGTGAATCAGACCAGCTTGGATCTCCCAACAACGATGCATGTTTCGAGGGGTTGGGGAGTTATTTCCCACGCAATCTCCGGGCAGATGGTGATAGCTTTATGTGGCCCCTAAAGCTATGTGCAAAAAGTACGAAATGTGAAAATACACAAAAAAAGCAGACTTTAGCATTGAAACCGGTTAAGGTTCACGCAGCGCCTGCGTAGCGCCGATCTCTTGATACTCTGCCATCGGCTAGGAGTTCAATGCTTGGTTGGAGGCAAATCATCCGACGCTTCCCGTGCTATTTCCTAGGTTTCTTGAGGTACCCGTTTGAAGTTGGGTGGACTTTTTGCTTGCCTTACGAGGAACACGGTCGGCACCACCGAGACTCGAACCACCAACACTTCGCTTCAGACTGCGGCACGCTAACCCATTCGGCCAGAACAGACAAACAAGCGAAAATACGAAGACGAAATTGCGTCACTACTGGGGAGCGATGTGTCAAAATTTCGGAGCAAAGAAGGCTCCGTGTCCGTGTAAGACTGTGTGTCTTAAACCAGAACAGCCGGTTAATCGGAATATCTCCTTAGGGGTGATTCTCCACTCGGGATACCAATTTTTTTTTATGTATAATGGTCCTGGTTGGCCGGTATCAGATTCAAATAAATAAATAAATCAAAACAGAGAGCTTAGCGAAGTTTGGCAATAATGGTTACGCGTAGGTTACACTAGATGAAATTCCCTTACCTTCTGGGGGTCATTTTTCTCGTAAGGTAGCAAGGTGGATACGTGGAACATGATTTCAATTCCTCGCCAATTGGTATATACAGAAAACAGGCCGGTCAGGTCGTGAACGGTGTCGAGTCCTCCTTTATATTTGTCAAAGCCTAAAAAGAAGTAGAGAAGGCCGAGTTATTACTGGAAGTTGGGACTAAAGGAAAATATAAGATATTGTTGGGTCTATAGGAGTCATAGAAATCTAAAGAAGATGCAACTCTATCCCACGAACGATCGACAGTTACGAAGTGAACGATTGACCGAGTCAAAAGTCAAGACATCTGTTAAGGCAGGTTGCACCGTTATTTACTTCATTACTTTACCTTCAAAAATCACAGCAATATGATTGGTTCCTATATAGAGAACCGGGTAATCTGGTGAGAAAAAGTCAAGACATCGAGCAACTGTAAAGCGACGTTTACACGGAGGGTTTTTAGTGGAGTGTTCCTTGGAACAATCCACTATTGCGAGCACTGTAGCAGCTTTCGGGTTTCCGGTTTCCGGTTTTCACCGTATTTTGTGGAGCTCATAACTCGTGAACCAGTGCAAGTATCAAGTTCAAACTTGGTACGCTAGTGGGTATTGGGGTCTAGTTGTGCCTTTTTGGGGTCCCACCCCCCACCCCAACCCGATTCAGGGGCAAATTGGCCCAGATTGCCTAGTGAATAAGAATAGATAGAAGAAATGCTCACTCGCATTTCACTATTTTCTTAGTGACCTCCCGTCATGTTTTTCTGGGATGTTTCGACTTGTTAATGAAGTCTTATGCATTAAGAAACCAAGATGATATAATGGTTCCTTAAATTCCCTCATTGCCTTCAGACCTGCTTCAGACTTTGGTCTGGAGGTGGTTGTAGGGCGTGCCTGGAATTCGATTCCCGCTGAGATCCGGCAGTCCCTGAGTCTTGGTTCGTTAAAAAAAACACCTTCTAAGATTATTGTAGGAAAATAGTAATTAATTGGTTGAAATTTAGAGAAGAAAATTGAATTTATTGAAAAAAAAAGTAAGAAGGTTTGAATATGGTGTTTATTATAATAGTTCAGAACAAGTGCGCAAGCGCTCAGACGTGGAGTGTAAAAGTAAAATGTTTATCACATTTATATACAAACAGATTTAGAACCAATTCCCTTCCCCAATAACCAAACAAGTATTGACATAACCTTGTAATCACCCCTCTTTAAAAGCTTTAAATGTAAACAAACCGCCAGTATTAATCCGAAGAAATGTTGAAGATCTTGCACGAATAGCATTTGTTCGAACACGAATGGTCTGCTTGCCAGTCCCATCCTTTAAACATCTTGTCCATTAGCAAGGTAATAACAAGTGCAATAAACTAATTCGTAGCAGACTAATGCCCCCTTTGTCACAACTCATTAAGAACGGCATATCGTCGTACGTCGCGTCTTCTTATTTGTTGGTGTTACACAAAATCCTCATCCATAGATATATCTCCCCAAATATACAAGAGTTGGACTTGAGACCTGTCATAGACGAACTAAACTCATGGGAAATCTGGGCCCATCTGCCCATAAACGGGAGGGGGGGGGAGGGTCGGGACCCATCGAAATGCATATTTACACCTTTTTTGCTGAAGTATACCAGCTTAGAGTTTGATTCCAGTCACGGGTCAAAAAAATTTTCATGGGCAATTTCGGGCCCACTTACCCATGAACGGGGAGGGTGGGGGTGGTTCAACTCTCCCCGGTCCCTATGATCCAAAAGCACAAAGGAATTTCATCGACTTATCTCCAGTTATTGTCGAATTAAAAACATTAAAAAATGGACAATCTGCGGGCCCAATCGCCCCTGGTTTGGGACCCTCAAAAAGTAAAAAGAGACACCAATGCTCACAATCCTACCAAGTTTCAACTTGATACCTGTAGATTCCTGGCAACGGTAACGAAGTTTACTCCTGGGCAATCTGGGCCCATTTGACCCTGAACCGGGTTGGGGGGGGGACCCCCAAAAAGGCACAACTAGACCCCAATACCCACTAGCGTACCAAGTTTGAACTTGATACTGTTTCAAGAGTTATGAGCTCCACAAAATACGGTGAAAACCGAAAACCGAAAGCTGCTACAGCGCTCGCAATAGTGTATTATTTCAAGGAACACTCCACTAAAAATTAGATGTTATAGTGTTGGGTCTCGATGAATTGGTTTATTTTTATTTTTATTTTGCTGCGTGGTGATGTGAAGGTCAGTTGTATTCGCGAGAACACCGTGTGCCTTATTTCATTTTAATATAAAGTCGCTGTTTCCCAACCAACGGGCCATAGAGCCCTTGGGATTCTGTTTAATAAATAGATTTCGCTTTTTTTCTATGTTAGTATTATGTTAGTTGTGTATACATAAGTTTGTCAATATAAAGAACTTGAACTTGGAACTTGAAATTACCGTAGTATCCGATACCACGGTAAAAAATTGTAAACACTAAAAAAGAAAGCCTTTATCCCAAAAAACGCTCTCGATGGTCCATTGCCTGTTTGAGGAACCTCCGGACAGACGAAGTCACCAAATTTTTGGTGTGACCAAATTTCTATTACCAAA
Source organism: Branchinecta lynchi (assembly GCA_023053575.1). Taxonomy (NCBI): domain Eukaryota; kingdom Metazoa; phylum Arthropoda; class Branchiopoda; order Anostraca; family Branchinectidae; genus Branchinecta; species Branchinecta lynchi. The sequence goes on from JAKZAP010000008.1 coordinate 18,597,137, forward strand.
ATTTTCTCGATAACTTTTATGACCAAATCCTCCCCATCTTAGCTTTCTCGCCGAAAAATTATCCTTCTTAGATCTTGAATCGACCACCCTAATGAAAAATAGCCTCCCCTTATCAACCTCAAATAGCCTAGGGCAAAAGTAAGGATCAGGACTCAACTTATTGTCCCAAGAAATCCACTGGTATTTTAGTGGATTTTTTCCACTAAAATACCGTGGAAAAAATTCAAGGTATTTGTGGATTTACACAAATACACTGTATTTGTAGATTTACACAAATCCACGAAGGATTGGGGAGAAGTGCCAATACACAAATACTGGATTCCTAGCAATCCAGAAGGCTAGGATAGCTGTGTCTTCATTCACAGCAATCCTAGCGCTACTTTTTGACAATTATCAGTGTTATTTTTATCGCGAAAAATTCTCGGAAAATCAAAACTGGTTCAACTGAATTGTACCTAACCCGATTAGCCTAGCACTGTAACACAAGTAAATTGTATATAATATAAGTAAGTAAGTAATTTATTTATAACCCGCCGCTTTCGGAAAGCGGAGTAAATGAAGAAAGTAAATAAAACACATAAACATACACAAAAAGACACGTAATTTCAATCGTCGGCCAGGAAGCAGTGTAGAAGGTTGTGCGCTGGTTGGGTTCTGTTGTCAATGATTTTTTATGGCAACGAAGAAACATCCAAAAGGGTAACACTTGCATCTTGAATTTTGAACTTCTCCGTCAAAGTATGGTTATGGCATAATTTCGACAAGTGGAGCAGGTGCTTTACATATTTAAAATAACATGATCTCATCTTTTTTATCTCCTTCTTTCGCAGAAAATGAGTGACACCAGAACGAAATAGTATAGAAGGAGCGCAGAAGGTGCTGTACAATTTTCCCAAAGCTTTACGATTATAGCACCCCCGGTTGGGGACGATGCGCCCATAGGCGGTACGGATTGATCTAGAAACTTCTTGAACAACCGAAGAGCAAAATTTTGACAACCAGGATTTGAATGTTATGCCAAGCCATCGTAGAGATTATGTTGATCTGACGACGAACGATCCAAGAGAGATAGAAGCTTTAGCACTACTTTTAGCGCTACTTTTTGACAATTATCAGTGTTATTTTTATCGCGAAAAAATTCTCGGAAAATCAAAATTGGTTCAACTGAATTGTACCTAACCCGATTAGCCTAGCACTGTAACACAAGTAAATTGTATATAATATAAGTAAGTAAGTAAGTAATTTATTTATAACCCGCCGCTTTCAGAAAGCGGAGTAAATGAAGAAAGTAAATAAAACACATAAACATACACAAAAAGACACGTAATTTCAATCGTCGGCCAGGAAGCAGTGTAGAAGGTCGTGCGCTGGTTGGGTTCTGTTGTCAATGATTTTTTATAGCGACGAAGAAACATCCAAAAGGGTAACACTTGCATCTTGAATTCTGAACTTCTCCGTCAAAGTATGGTTATGGCATAATTTCGACAAGTGGAGCAGGTGCTTTGCATATTTAAAATAACATGATCTCATCTTTTTTATCTCCTTCTTTCGCAGAAAATGAGTGACACCAGAACGAAATAGTACAGAAGGAGCGCAGAAGGTGCTGTACAATTTTCCCAAAGCTTTACGATTATAGCACCCCCGGTTGGGGACGATGCGCCCATAGGCGGTACGGATTGATCTAGAAACTTCTTGAACAACCGAAGAGCAAAATTTTGACAACCAGGATTTGAATGTTATGCCAAGCCATCGTAGAGATTCTGTTGATCTGACGACGAACGATCCAAAAGAGATAGAAGCTTTAGCATTCAAACGATTTGACGAAGGGTTGAAATGCAGGTACTCACATTTTGAGAGGTTAACTTCAAGACCGATTTTGAGAAGTTCCGACGACAGCTTACAGACATTTTTGGTGAGTGTGGATCGGGTACGGCTTACTAATAGCAAGTCGTTCGCGTAAGCTATGTAGCTGAAGGCGTGGTCTTTATAAAAGTAAGCAGGATGCAAAGAATCAAGACAAGAAGATATGGCCGATTTGAAGATGTAGGGAGATAAGACTCCCCCTTGACGAACACCAGTTCGGACTGGAATAATCTCTGACAAGTTACCTTGCCATCTGAACCTTACTGAAGAATGACCATACCAAAATTTTAACAGATAGACAACAGACAGATTCACGCCAGAAGTAATGAGAGAAAATAGGGCCTGAGAGTGCGTTATATTGTCAAAAGCACCAGCTATATCTATAGAACATATATGTATAGCAGACTTGTCGCGGGTAGCCTGTTTCATCATTTTTGTCAATATGTGATGAGCGTGCGCACAACTGGCGCTCGAACGGAATCCAAACTGCATTGAACCAAAGCGACATTTTTCAACTATTTCTGGAAGAAGGACGTATTCCAGGATTTTGCTTATGGTACAAGAAACTGTAATTGGCCGATAGCTTTTGCAAAGGTCCGCGTCTTTCCCTCGCTTATTCACCGATGTTATAGTACCCAAGAGGAAACTATTCGGAACCAAACCCTGGCATAAACAAATTTGAAATAGCAGCTGAAGGTGTTGTGTTAAAGCTGGACACTCAATTTTGAAAAAATCGGCACTAAGGCCATCAGAATCTGTAGAACCAGTTCTTCCTAATTTTCGGAAAGCAATCTCGATGGAAGAACAAGTAACGGGAAGAACAGAATTTTGAAATATCTTCCTTGGTAGGTATTTAAGAAGTAAATTTTCAAAGTGCTGCTGAATCTTTTTTTTTGCAACCACTGAATATACCACTGTAGTGGCTGGTCCAGTCAGCCATCGTTAGCCTGGAAGGAGGTACAGCTGAACCTTTATCTGTACGAAGGACCTTTTGCCACGCTTTTTTGTCACTGGGAGCATCTAAGCCATTGAAACGAGCATTTTTAAGTGAAGATTTGTATTCACGCTTCGTTCTAGGTTTTAGATTAAAGACAGTATCATTCTCTGGGCGTCCACAAGCAATCCAAATTTTTAGCCAAAATTTTGACGTGTTTTTGCCTTCTTAACTTCAGGACTGACTTTCCAAATAGGTTTCCTTGTACCAACTCGAATTCTCTCAGTCGGTACCGTAGTATCGGCTGCCAATTTCAAGCAAAGGACAAGCTCGCTATAATAACAATTAATATCAACGGACGAAGTAGTAGCTGCTATACCAGTCTGAAGAAGGTGAAAAGGAACTTTTAAAAGCGAGAGAAGATTAGTTAACGTAGAAATATAGAGCACAGCATCTATACGATTCCAGTTACGCTTTTGGATCCAGGCCTTCTTGGGATTTGGACAACTGATTCGAGAAACAGGGACAACCAAACAGAAAGACAGAGGCAGATGGTCGTCCTCAGTTTTCTCCTCATCAACCTCAACAATACCGTCAATAAGACATGTTTCAGAAACAATTAAATGATCAAGGTTGGAAACATTAGCGCCACGATTAAGTATATATGAAAAGGGGAGAGATTTTTCAATGAGACTGTGAGCTACCGGTAAAGAATTTAAAAATAAATCAGTCCGTACAGAGGAAGTCAGAAGATCAGTGTTGATATCCCCAACAAGAGCCCATTTCATTCCTTTCCGTGAAATGTCTGACAGAAGTGTTCTGATTTTCTGACAAGCCTTAGCAAATGAACTATGTGATGCAATGTTCCGCCGGTCGCAAGGTAAATAAATGTTAACAAGAACAATATTGTCCAGCTGAACGGCCAGAGCGTAACGTCCAGACTGGAACAGTCTTGGTGGTGCTGACCACTCGCTGGCTCGAAGAAAAATGGCCAACCACCGGAAGGACGACCTCTAAATTTCATTGCCGGCTGGATGAACACAAAATGCTCAGACAAAATGCTCAGGAGATCTGCGCAAACTTTCGCTACTGGGGGCGGATAGCAGATGCTCTTGGAGACAAAGAATGTCGGAGCTGCCTAGCAAATCATCAAGTAGAAGATCTTTGTCCTGTGTGCCATTTACGTTTAATGACACAAAACGAAGTTTCTTTTCCTGAAAAACCATTTTTTGCCAAGACCCACGGCTTTCCTCAGAACGCTGCATCTGAGGCTAAGAGAAACATGACAACCGTCGCAATTGGCACACTTTGGAGGCAGTGAGCAAGGCGAATCTTTGCTGTAACTGTGGCAACCAGCACAACGAGTGCATTTTGGAGAATCAGACGGATGCGGGCATTTGGCTACACCGTGGTTTGGGGATTGACAGCGAAAGCAGCGCTTGGGCATTCGGTGGAATTCATGAACACGAAAAACTTCATACCCAATTTTTACCCCGATTGTCATAGCTGTAAGGAGGCCAACTTGACTTTTGAACCCGATTTTGAAAGAACGAGAGCCCGAAATAGGCAGGACTTCACAAGCATCAGGAATCAGGGATTTCAAGGCGTCGGCCGTAATGGTGACTGGAACACTCCTGACAACACCCAACAATTTAGGAGAGATAATTTTGGCAGTAGTACCCTCTGGCAAACCCTTTGTGATTGACCGCGCAACAACCTCGGCATAAGAAGCACTTGAAGTGTGGACAATGAGACGCTTTCTTTGAGTATTCGCTCTGACATTGGTGATCCCTTCGTTACCTTCAACGGTGTCAATGTGTTGCGTCCTTGAATCAATGTTAAGAAGATCCGACGGGATATTACTAACAACGACAATGTGCGTGTCAGAAGGTGGTGAGCAAGTTATGGCTGTCAAAGCCTCGGCACGAGTGGAAATAGCCGTGAATGCTAGTATTATTTCATTTCGACCAAGCTTTTGAAAAACAAGGGTATAGAAGATTCTGCATATTAATACGATGCACTCGCATGTCAGTGCATTTCTGCTGACAGTTCCTTTGCTATTTTTCTTAACGAAGAATTTTTGGAATAATAAAGTGAAATTGAAATTGGAAACAGCCCTCCTCTTGTTTGTCCCTGTGGGACTGAGCCGCAAACCCTTGCAATTTAAGGAAGAATCTCACACAATTTGTAGAATATTTTTTACAGCGAAGATCCTTCGAGAAAGCAAAGATCTTCAGCAGAGTAAGGGTCGGAAACGAACTAAACAGAAAATAGAATAGAACTAATTGAAAGGTGGGAGATCTTACCTTTCAACCTGCATTTTTCTCCCAGGACGTGCAAAAATTCTTCAAACTGCGGACTGTGCTCATTGTTGTCTAGGATGTCTTCCTCAGTATACTGACCATCTTTCACGTAGATGACCCCGACTTTCAACTCAGACTTAATAAACACCTATAAAACAATTTCAGGTTAAAGTCGCACCCCGTGAGTCCGACCACGACGTATAGTTGCTGCTCCGTAGACCTTTTTTTCTGGCCTTTCTGTGCCATAAAAGGTGTATGCGATGTTTTCACGAAGTTTTGACCTGCCATTCCATGCCTACAACACAACACAAGCTGTGTCACGGTTGCTCTGTAATGTTCTTGCTGACGCACTTCTGAGCTTCATAAAAAAAATGTGCTGCCTGGACATGAATTCAAGCTTTGTTCGATTCGCTTCTCAAAAGACACTAGAACTTGGTATTTCCAGGACCGAATAATGAAATGCTGGAACATCCTTCCTTCTAAATGATGACGCTTTCCGGATTTACTTAGACAATTATTTAAGCCGACAGAACGCATTCAGAATAGCACTGCAGACGAACAAGTATGCTTTTTATGGCACTTGCAGCTTCGCTTAATTGCCATATCCCGATCACTTTTCGGTCGGTCGGTCTGTCGGTCCACTCCGGATCTCCACTCCGGAGTCCGGACCGGATCCAACGAACCGTTGGGGGGGAGGGGGGAACCGGAAATCTTGTTACACGATTAGGGTGGAGCGATTGGGATGAAACTTGGTGAGAAGAAAAAGCACCAGCTCTAGATACATCAGTGACAGAATCGGACCGGATTCTGGCACTGGTAGAGGTAACTAGGCGGACTCCGGTGATCGCGGAATTCCGGGCGAGTCAAAGTACTTCCAGATGTGCTAGGATGATGAAACTTGGCTCAAAATGAGACTCGATTAGATTTTTTTACAAATAGTCAGTTCACCGATCCGACCATCGTAGGGGGAGTGGAGGGAGGGGGAATCCTGCATCTTGAGGTATGTACTACTTTGGAACGCGTGATCGGATCTTAATGAAACTTGACATTTGGAAAGACCTCGTGTCTGGGATGTCCTATTTCAAGTAAGAAACGGATCCCATGAATGTGTGTGGGGGGGGGGGGAGGAGGGAACTGGAAATCTTGTTACACACTTAAAGCGGAGTGACCGGGAGGAAACTAGGTGGGAAGAACGAGACATTAGTGAAGAACCGGACGTGATTCGGGCACTGTGGGGAGTTGGAGGGGGGGGGGGGGGGCAGAATTCCGGTGATCGCGAAATAGGGTACTTCAATATGTGCTACGACGATGAAACTTGGCTTGAACATAAGAGACTTGACAAGATTTGCTTAGAAATTGTTAATTCCCAGATCCAACTGATCTTAACGCGAAGTACAAACAAATACTTTTAAGCTAAATAGACATTTTCATGATCCCATGAGCTCGTGATCATTTTTGCCTCGAGGGCTTTGCATAGAAATTATTTTATAGCTCCGTTAAGGTCCGCCGCAAAGTGAACAAAAAAAACTTTTGACCAAACGATACATTTCATGATCTCCGACTTACTTAAAAATGAATTTCTAGCACCCTTACAGTGCGCATCTTAACCTAAAAGTCAAAAAATTAGTTTTACCAAACATATATTCATGATCTGCAAGGGCCCATGATCCTTTTTGCCTATAGTGTTTTGTTTACAAGTGAATCCCTTAAAGAAACACTCGCACTGTTTACTCTTTAACTTGCAGTATTTTTAAATATTTGAATACTTTAAAAATAGGCTTTGCTTTCAACAAATAACCCACTGTTTTGGCTGTTTTAAGCCTTTTACGAGACCCCTTGACTTATAGCGAAAACAGGGAAACAATCTACATAACTATTTTTTCTGATGGAAAAATTTCTCGCAGACAACCATCGACAGCGTGGAACACATCAAAGGTAGCAAAACACGGCAAGTGAGAAAATAAGCATGGTTTTGTTAGAGGGGTTAGAATGTACCGGACGAAATTGGAGTCTCCGATTTTAGAATTATACGGAGTGGTTATGGAAGTAGGTAGCGTTAGTATTATAGGCAAGAGCATCGCAAGGGGGGGGGGGGTGCAGAACCCCTCCACCTTTTTGAGATTCGAGGCCGGAGGCCCAAAATTTTACTAAAAATTGTTCCGTATTTTTTCGATAGCAGAACTGTTCGATATATTTACGGGGATTCGGTAGTTATACAGAATCCTAAATAGGCTATCTGTACAAATCTCTTCGGTATAATGATCGGGATTCGGTATAGTTGCCAGTATTCAGTAGTTATCACGAATCTGCTGAGAGAACTTACTGAAATCATTTGGTAATTTTTCGATGCCGGAACTATTCGGTATATTTATGGAGATTCCGTAGTTACACAAAATCCCGAATAAGCTATTGGTTCAAAGTTATTCGGTATCATGATTGGGATTCGGTAATTTATTCAGTATAATTTCCAGGATTAGGTAGTTAACCACGAATCCTGACTTTGTTCCAGTTTCGACGAAAGTATACCGAATATGAATATTGTTCGATAGTCTTTCGATATCAAAACAATTCGGTATAATAACTGGGATACGCTAGTTATACAGAATCCCAAACATGATATAGGTCTAAACTTACGGTATAATAACTGGGATTCGGTAGTTTATTTGTTAGAATGGCCAGGATTCGGAAGTTACCACGAACCTCGAAACTCGGAAGAGGTCGAGTGAAGCACCGGCCGCAGACAAATGGGATGATCTATGATATCATCGATAGTCCTTACTTTTATTTTGAATCTCAAAAAGAATATATATTCATAAATATTTTGAAAATTCCGCCTGCAGCACTTTTCGTAATATTCTCTATTTTGTGGAAGGGCGCGTCATTTGACGGGGGTTTCAAGCCAGTTTTAGGATTGAGATTTCGGAACATTAAAAGCTATAATTTGGATGGAAACTATAAGATTAAAATTAAAAGCAAAAAAAAATGTTTCCTGCTGCGCTCACTTTATGTGATTATGGGTAGTATATTGACTAGACTACAGTTGCTGCTGCTGCCGGAACGTCACTCCATCCGGTTTCTAGAACTTCTTAGAGTCTCGGTATTTAATCAACGGTAAATGATAGAATTTGTAAGAGAAGCAGTTAGATTTTAGCCTACAGACAAATTTTCGCCAGCGGCGCTCGATTTTATTTTTTATTGGCTATAATAACTACAAGCTGTTACTGCAATCGGGCCCGGCAGTATATTCTCCATGTGGGCTTCGCCAGAACGCTGCCTAATAGTTGGCTTATCGTCTTTCATGCTGCCTTTTATTGTTACTCTTCCTACGTAATCTCCATGAGCGTATCATCATCTTAGATTCTAGGACTTTCATTACAGATGAGTTTCTAGCGCCCTTAAAGTGCGCATCATCACAGCCAAGTTAAAAAATAAAATACTTTTTACCCAACGATATATTCTCGTGCCCATGATCATTATTATTGCAAGGGTTTTGCTTACAAATGATCACAACAAATTCTCAATTGGCAAATCCTAATTCCATCCTTGACCCTGCCTTGGAAGTGACATATAAGCTTCTAGCTCTTGTTTTAGCAATAACGAAACGGTTCCAGCTAAAAACGAGATCTTAAAAGTTCGCACAGCCAGAGGCTTTACTAGCCAAAATGTTTAGGGGGGGGGGGGAGGTATTTACCGACTGACTGGTCATTTTTACCGACTATTCTGCAGAAAAAAGGACTGTTTTCAAGAAAAAAACGACAGTTTTGAAGAAAAATCGACTGCTTTGCAGAAAAAAGACCGATTCCAAGAAAATCTACTGTTTTGGCTGAAAAATCGACTGATTTTCAGAAAGAAAACGACTGTTTTCATCGAAATTAACTGTTTTTGCGAAAAGCCGTGTCGCTTCGTGCCGACTCGGTTATTCTATGCCGACTGGCAGACAATACTGGGGAGCGTCCCCCCTCCCCCCCCCCCCCCCCCCGTACGTGATGTCCCTGCGCACAGCCGTTTGCAGTAGCTTCTCTATTTTGGAGCGGAGTTAATAGTCTTCGTTCGTCTCGGCGCAAGTCCATGAAATACTCGCGCTGACTGGGAAATATTACAAGACCAAAGGTTTCAATGGGATAACACAAATTTTACATTTACTGGACTACTTCATCCAGACAATCGGATGTTGTAGATATCCGGTATTCGCGAAACTCCTTTAAGATTTGCTATTTATCCATAATAAACCGCATGAATATATATAAAAAAATGTTACAGTTTTGGTATTGTGTGACCAATAACGGCCAAACAACTTATAAGATGAGAATACCAAGTTCAGATATCGATTCAGCGTGCATGTTTACATCTAATCTCATAATCGACTTCAGATAAGTCTTTTTACTTTGATCGGATTCCTCGTTGCAGCAGCACTCAGAGCAGGGACACAGAGAGGCGAAGCTTTCGATCCAAATTTCCGGATTTTGGAAAATTTTGCCAACATATCCGTCAAGGAAAAAAAGTCAAAAAAGTTCAAAACTGGATTCAGCATGTCTCCTTACCACGATGCCTAATCTCTCATCGACTTCAGAAACAACTTTGAGCTTCAGCCAAATTTCCGGTTTTGGCCGGTTTATGGGTGAGCCATTTGTCCGGCAAGAAAAGATAGTTCAGATATGGATTCCGCGTGCCTCCTTACCTCTTAAACGACAATCTCATTAGCTTAAAAAACATAATTTTCACCCCTGATACGAACCCCCTCCCGCAACTCTAAATATAGGGCTACACGACCCATCTTAGACCTTAGCCTGTTCTTTGATACAGTGGACTCTCATACAAAGTTTGATCAAATATCTCAACCCCTTCGAGCCCATGACTGCTAAGAATAAGACCTAAGAGATCTTATCAGTACACATGAAATACGAAACCCGCGCTCACCCTCCGGCATCCGTAGACTAAACAAAGAGTAATGTGAATTTCGTCACGAATTCGCGATAAAGTTTCGCTTTGTATGGACAAAGGGGTAGGGTAGGGACTGGTATCGCCACCTGTTTTTTCCAAAAATCGGTCGACAAATTTTATTGAATTGCTGACCAGACAGTTGTTGAATGCGGTTGCGACTTTGGGGATAATCAAACTGATTGAATACACGTTTTGTTTATCTTTAGTATGTTCGAAAGCTTCAACAGACTTCCGGTTTTGCCGGATTCCGTCTGAGCAACTTGTAAGGCCAGAAAATAAATTTCATATTCGGATTCTGCCAGTCTAACCCTGAATCAAACCGCTAATCAACTTCAGGTTAAACTTTTACTTTTCACCAATTTCCCGTTCTTGCCGGATTCCGGGTGAAATACTTGTGCGGCGAGAAAATAATTTTCATATCCGGATTTTCTCCTTACCCCTAAATCGACTGTCTCATTAGCTTTTTTCGCCCCTCGGTTTGAAACCCCTACCTCGACCCTAGATAGGGCTACAGAGCCCGTACTTTGACCCAAAGAGTCCGATCATGCCAAATTCGAATAAAATATCTCAGCTCCTTCGAGAGTCATCGTTCTAACAGACGGACAGACGGAAACTTTAACGAAATCATAGGTATCCCGTCACTTGCGTTTTGGGATCCCAGTCAGGAATGACAAAAAAACGTGCGGTTCTTCCAGGCTAGAGTCTGAAGAAGACCCTTGCCAATAAGAGATGACTATCGCTGAAGAATACCCCAGCGGATTTAACGGTTTTCAGCATTTTTTGTTTTGTTTTATAGATGCACGTTTATTCTCTCTCATGGGCTGTCCTCCACATAACCACATGGACTGTTTCCGTTTTCTTCCCGAAGTTTAGCAAATTTCAACTTTTCCGTATGGAACAGACGCCGCCAAAAATCCTTACATGGATTCAGTCCAAGACCACCTGAACTTCAGTGTCCGTCAAACACTCACCTGGTCTAATTTTAGAAGCTCTTCGGGGGTGTCTGGTAGTTGGCCAAGTCTGAGTGGTGGGTGGAGGTTAATTTCGTTGCCAAGTGAACGAACCACCTCTTCCCTGTTGTATCTGTCGGCGAAAACACACGAAGCTGGGATAAGGCCGTGTACCGCATAGCTTATCCCACGGACAAGGATCCTGTAAGAGCAGTAACAGAATTACTGCTAGTGTTGCTGATCTATTAGCAACATTGTACGGAAAGTATCCTATCATGCTCTTCCTTCAGTCTGGCTACCATATACGATTGGTCATAAAGGAGGGAAGACGGTTAGGTTGGCATTTATTCGAAACTTCGTCCAAGCTGTATCCTTGTACGACCTCGTACCTTTCAATCATCTAAAACATTAGATCCGTTTCCACGATCCACAAACATCTCTTTTACCCCTTAAAAACTACCATTGGTCGACTGCACTTGTGGCGCTTTTGCCTTCGCAGGGCGGCCTGCCACCTCATATTTTGCCACCCGTTGCTATTGTTGTGCTATTGACCCCCACTAAGTACTTTCCTTAGTTGTAAAAACACGTCCTCAGTGTACTGCGACTAAGAGCGCGTTCCACCCTACTAACCATAGTTACTACGCATGACGTCACGGATCCTGGCTTCTCGGCGTCAAGGCTGGAACGAATTTTCTTATTCTCGACAAAATGTCGTACCGCGGGCTGATCAGACCAATCACGTTACACAGATCGTGGTTACCACGCTAGCTACGCTCCCAAGCACGGTAAGCAAATGTTATTATTTGTTACTATTTCCAGAAGGTCGGAACGGCAAGAGTCGTAACTTTTCATGAGGTTGTAATGAAATACTAGCGAATAGCTCATATTGTTAGATGGGGTAGAACACGGCTCTAAAGAGTCGTCCATGGCAGGGGCATCACGACTGGGGGGGGGGGGGGGGCAATGCTGTCAACCAGTCGGTAAAAAATAACCGAGTCGGCGCGAAGCATCGCGATTTCTCGTCAAAACAGTAGATTTTGTTCATGAAAATAGTCGGTTTTTCTAAAAATCAGTGGATATTTACAGTTTTTTCTGCAGAAAAAGTCGGTAACAATTTCCAGCCAGTCGGTACATTCCTCGTCCCCCCCCCACCCACACATTTTGGCTAGTAACGCCTCTGGACCATGGTAGTAAATTACTCTCATTCACGGTCGGGGCTTAAGCCGGGTAAGCCCGCAAATCCCTCTTTACGCTCCATCCCAACCTAAGTTATTCCTTCTGGAACCGACCCTCAACAATTTCCAAACGTTATCAAATCGGTTAACCATTAGCTGCAGTGGAAGACAGATTAAAAAATATAACCAAAACATTGAGCACGACTGAAAAACCCTTTCTACTTGATAAAGCCGAATATTTTTAGGCTAGATCTTCTCTTTGTGCATTTAGTAAATTACTTTTCTGTTTTGTGTTTTTCTTTCTTTCTCTATATCCTGCGTCAGCACCATCCTAAGTCATACGAATTTAAAAGTTTCGGGGAAAGAATGGATCGAGCAATCAGGAGTAGTACAGATCTGCATTACCGTTAATTCATATTAAGTGACATAATGCCTGATAAAATGATAAATCTTAAATTCGACAATTACCTGAACTGATCTCTTCCATTGATGATTTCTTGTTTGAGGCTCAGCACAACCGGACCCAAATCCTCATCGTTTGTAAAATAATTCCAGTGCTCAGTTCCGTAAAAGTAGCGTTCGTACGTTTCTTGCTCAACAGATGTCAGCTCGAACGTTCCCGTTTTGTCGTACTGTTCTTCAATGGTCGTTTTCTTCCGAGGAAGTTCATCGGCGAGCCATGACTGTCGACTCAGCTGGATAGAAAAAAGTTTAAGCACAAGTATGAAACGTTCCCTTTCTCCAAAGTACTCTAGTCAATCGGCCACGTCCCAAGTACACTGTCAGAATTTTCATAACAGATAACACAATGAACCGCGGTTATGCATACTATGTGTCAGTGATGTCGACAAGACCAAAACGTCAATACCAAGGCCAAGACCAAGATTTTCGAACCGGAATTAAGACCAAGACCAAGATTTTGGCCCTGGTATCGAGACCAAGACCAAGAATTCAGCTCTGGTCTTAAGACCAAGATCAACACCAAGACCGAGACCAAGAAAGTCTATTTTACTAGATTGAGTGAGGAATTACTTATATAAAATTTATATAATCATATGCCAATTTCTCTGTTGCATTTTAAATAAACCAATGTTGCCAATAATTTCTGGGACATCCTCGACATCCAAAACCAGTAAGCAACGTCTGACTGGAACTGGAAGCTGGAGATTTCGTGATGTACGACTCGTATACAGAATTGTGCTTCCGGCTCAGATGTCTGAAAAAGCTAAAAGTCAACATAGCTTTTAGTCCGAGTTTGTTTAAAAGATTCTCTCCTCGAAAATTAGTGGCAGTAAAGGGGTTGGTCAACCGATTGACCAAGATTTTACTAGATGTTTTGGAGGACGAACGAAAAGAGAGTACAAATTTGAAAATTAGAATGTTGCTTTTTGGTTGCGTTTTCTAGTACTATCTCCTTTAGTTCCGCCAAACTAGAGACAGCTCACCCCTGAACTGGATTATCCTCATTCAGATCTCTAGTTCCGACCATGACCTGATGTGACTTTTGCATTATCTAGCGACACAGAAACCAAATAGACATGGCAAAATATCAAACAAAACGCGAAAGATTTGGCTCATGTATGAATAGAAAGTGTCATTTGGCAGTTGGGTTTTTGTATAATTCTACAATTTCATCGTCATTTCTGCGAACATTCAGCCAATGATCAAGATGAAATGGAATGATTTTCGACCCGCCAAATAAGTCATGTGCGGGGAGAGCTGATACGCATAATTTGAAGGAGAATAACTTCCTCTGTCCGTGTCGCATCATGCTGACTGGATCTTAGAGAAAAGGTACATTTTTGTTACCAGCAATCATCCCTGTCCATATTGTACGTAGCTACGAATAAAAAATGTCAGCAATAACTGTACATACTACATGCTTACCTTACAAAAGTAGAAGAAACCCCTTTACTGTCAGTGCTCTTTTCGTTGCAGCACTTACAAACAGCGGACCACTTCCGAGTTTTTTCACAAAGCTGAAAGTTGGTAAACGCATACTTCACCACTGAAGGTTCCTTGGTAGCCATTGTTGTGTTACTGAAGAAACTCACCTCGAACATTTGCTTATATAGCAACAATCTCTATGAATAGCCCCTAAATAATTTGATCCGCTAATCTCTTGACCTCCAAAATGTGTCCTGATGATGCAATCCGTTATTAACCTTATCCTGCTTTGCAACATTTTGAAAAGTTTCGAAATTAATCCGGAAGTAATTAGGGTCTTGAAGACCAGCCTCGGTCTTGAAGACCAGGCTAGGTCTTGACAACCGGAAGCGCAAGAACAACACCAAGACCAAGAATTTGCGACTGGTCTTAAGACCAAGACCAAGATTGTCGACATCGGTCTTGAGACTGGTCTTAAGACCAAGACCAAGATTCAAGACTACATCTCTGCTATGTGTTTACATAAAGTTATGCATAACGGACATTGCCCGGAAGAGTAAAAAAAACGGTGAAAAAGTATCTGCTGAAACTATTTCGACATCACGACGACAAACAAAAAGTCAGCAAATGCTTTTTCGCCGTTTTTTCTGGCAATGCTTGTTATGCATAACCTTTAATGCTTAGCACTTCCAAAATCACAAGAGATTACATCCCAAGTGTTGTCTGTTAAACTGCGCATCCTTGAGTTATCTGTTTTGAAACTTCTGAAAGAAAAATATTCTTTGAGTCCAAGCTGACTTTGAAACATTTATTCAAACAACGTTTACAACGGATTCGTCAGCTATGATTCTTCATCAGCGGTATTTCGGCCCTTCTTGGCAAGGGTCCTCGTTAGGCTGTCAATCCTCTGGTTCAACTTCAGGGAAGGACACAAACCTGTAATGAATAACTGAAGCTTCTACCGACTATAAATATCTTATTAAAGTAAATCAAATACCACTATAATGAAAAAACTAGTCCTGAGATTTAATTTTTGAAACGGACGCTGTTTTTGCTGCACGATTGGGGTGAGACAGAAAAAGGTTTTCTTCTGCATTTTGGTCAACTTCGTTTTTTTTTTTTAATAAGGGGCTATACCGAATTGGATGGGTTTTCGAAAATATGTTCTCCAAGTGCAGATTTGAAAGTATAGTTATGACGGTGTCCCTTGGAGAGGGTGCGGTCAATTTCTTGCTCATGCTCTGCAAGTCGTTTTCCGAAAGTTCTCTCTGTCCTTCCTACGTAACGCTTTCCGCAATCACAAGATATTGAATAAATGCCTCTTTGGTACTGATTTGGGACTTTTCCGGAGTTCAGGTAGGGCAGCAAAGTATTTTGGATTCTGTGAAAGACTTGGATGTTGTATTTTTTCAGACTTTTGGACAGTTTTTCGGTTACTCCGCGGTTGTACGGAAGGTAAACGCGGGCATTTTTTTCTTCTGCCTCACCATTACTAGTGTAATCTTGAGATGTAATCTGTTGTGATTTTGAAAGTGTTATGCATTAAAGGTTATGAATAACTAGCATTGCCAGAAAAACCGGCAAAAAGGCATCTTCTGACTTTATCCATAACAAGCATTGCCAGGAAGAGTCGAAAAACCGCCGAAAAGCATCTGCTAACTTTCCGATGAGTCTTTTCCGGCGGGGTTTCCGCTTTTTCTTGTATGCATAAGGTGTCAATACGAAAGGTTAGAAAAACAGAACGGCTGTTTTTTACCGGCTGTGTTATCTGTTGAAACTGCGCATCACTGTGTTATCTGTTATGAAACTTCTGACTGTGTTGCAGCATACCGATGTTCAATGATCATTAGTTGTGTTTTTGCAGATACCGTGGTATCTGTTACACCAGTAACTGGATTTGCAATTAGTCGTTTTTTGCAGCAATTAGTCATTTTAGCAGTTACTGTGGATCTGATCTGCAAAAAATGACAGTTGCCGAACTTACGGTTTTCGAAGCCTTCCCAAAAGAAAAACTGATATTCAGTCACATCATTAGAGCCAAACTTCTTTCCTAGCAACCTGACCAAATTTGATGAAAGTGAGATGACTTTTTCAGATACCACGATCAGTTACCACGGTCGGACCGTATTGTCTGAATATCAGATACCACAATAACTAGTTGCGTTTTTGCTGATACCATGGTATCTGTTACCACGGTAACTGGATCTGCAATTAGTCGTTTTTGCAGTTATCGTGGTATCTGATACACAGTGCTCTGCAAAAAGGACTATTCCCGAAATTGCACTTTTCGAAGTCATCCCAAATGAAAAATAGATATCCAGTTACATCACTAAGTGCTAAACTTCTTTCTCACCAATCTGGCAAAATTTGATGAAAGTGAGATGACTTTTTAGATACCACGGCCAGTTACCACGGTCGGACCGTAGTATCTGAATACCTGATACTACGATAACTGGCCAGATACCACGATAAATGCAAAACGATTTTAGACCGTGGTTTCAGATACCATGGTATCTGCAAAAACGCGGTGATAACACATCCTGGGTACTACTAATGACAATCGCGAGTCGCAAACCGTGATCGAAAAATCATGGACTCTTGCTGGCACTTACACTGTTCTCGCTTCCCACTTTCACATTCTTGATATGGCTTGCGTTATCCTCAGCGTCGGAGTTATCATCCTCCCTGCTGTCCTCCTGCATTTCGTTGGACGAATCAGAGCGGGGGAAGTCCGTCGTACCCAATCTGCCGCCAGGTCGCGAACATTCTATCCAATAGCCGGGAGTTGATAGAAAGTTGTGAGGATACCCCTCGCAGAACTCGTCTGAAAAAAAAATATTGCCTTAGCCCAGGTTGACTGCGAATCGTATTTGTGGAAAAAAAGAAGAAACTAGATAATATATACGGACTAAAAAAAAAATTGGGTGAATTACCGAATTCGGTAACGAACCAGCAACAAATGAATCTGATTAATCACCGAATTATGGAAATCACCGAATGCCATAGAACAGACCCGATGGAAAGTTTATCTCAAAATAGTACTATGAAGGAAGTAGTACGAAAAAGTAGCATGTAGTACTAACGATACTACTACATGCTTCTACTTCAAGGCTACCGTGTTACTGCATAGTACTATCTGCTACTATTAGCAAGACCGGATGCTACTATGGCAAGACAGGATGCTACTAGATACTACTACATAAGATTGGACCAGTCTGAAGAACATTAAATGAGAGTATTCTTTGCTATTACATAGTATTACATGCTAAGTTTTCGTACTACTACCATACTACTACGCAGGCTACAAATTTTTCATCGGGGATACGGATTTGAGAAAAGTCCGGTGAATTACCGAATTCGGTAACGAATGAGACCAAATAAAAACGTTGAATCACGGAAATTACAGAGGGACGGAACGAGAAGATGGATGAATTAAACTCGAGAAAGAATGGGAACCAATAAACATGTTAATTGCCCAATCTGGAAATGAGCCTTTTTTCCAAAAATTCATTTTCAAGCTTGAGCTGCCTGAATCTGTAGAGGACCCTAGCCATGAAGGGACGAAATATAGCTCTAATAAAATTCAGCTGACGTATCCGTTTTGCCCTGTCAATATCATCCGAAAACGGAAAATTAGCTGACGTTCAAACTATCTGGAATCAAACAATCCTTAACGAAAGCTCGCGTCGGGAATCCTTGCCAAGAAGAACCGAAATATCGCTAGGTTTAGCACCGCTCAAATATGGAAGGAACCGGCTATTTTGGGCCACGCTTGTACGTGAATTTCACGTGATAACCGGAAATCTGAGAACGTCAACCGCTTAACTAAAAAATACGGAGTTATTTTTCACCTTACGTCTCGAACAGACTAATTGCAGAACCAAACTGATTAAGATGTCAGTAAAGGGTAAGATTTGTTTTCAGCAAAAACCCGCTCAGCTTTCTATAATTCACTTGAACAGGATTTCTCGGATTGGCGACTCTGTTCAGATCCAACATAAACAGACAACCTGATGAAAGAAGCTGTTACATTATCGAAAAACTGAGAGAAAGCTTGGACTGAACTGTTATGCCCTTTTCTAACTTTAGGATCTTCTTGAAAACTCTTTGAAAGTTTTGGTGCGCAGGATACGCCATTTTTATCGCTATCTCAACTCGAACAACAAACTAATCTTCTGCTGACATATATTAACTGTTACTTTATCTCAAACTAAGTATGGTTGGCTATTGGCACGGTAAAGAAGGCAAAAATAAACATATGTCCCCGCTTGGGATCCCGGCGAGCTCTTTGGCCTTGTTATTGGTTAGCGTGAGAAACACACAAAGAATCATTGAGGTTTACGATCAAAATCTCCGTCCATTCTTAATCAGTTTTTCAGACTAGCGAAAGAATCTCTTGGCAGTAAACCACCGTCAACCACAGAGGTAACACAACTAGTCAGGATATGAAACGAACACATTGTTTCTTGGTGTCGGAAACTGTCAGAGTTAAATACGCTTCGAGAAAACACTTTTATCGTGCATGTGGAGAAACCATAACTTTAAGAAGCTAAGCTTAAAACACCGCGGCAAGGTGCGATTTGACAGGTCTCTTTGAGAAATTCATTGCAAAATATGTTTAATTCTGTCTTCATGAGATTCCCCTTTGCCGGGAAAAGTAGTGATATCTCTCTCCCGCTCTTCCAAGTCTCTTTAGTTTTAGTCTGGAAACCATGGAGTTAAGCCGAGTGCTAGTGCTACTGCAGATCCTGGCCATTGGATTTTGTAAAGTGACCCCCGGTCCTCCTGGTCCACGTCGGAGGAAAGTGTTGCCTGTCCTGCTCATTACTAAAGAACCAATTGTTGAAAGTACAGATCCGAGTATTGAAGTTGTCGCAGAACGAGAAACGTATCAACTGGTAGGTCCGCCTGGGAAAACGACAAGTCAAGTAGCACGCGGCACTTCGGACCGAACACGTGAAGACGTGATAGTTGCCGAGAACGATCTCGGAGAATCTGCAACTGAGACGTTAAGCATCCAAACCGGGAAACCTAAAGATGTTAAAAGAAATCTCAAAGATACCAGTCTTCGTCCACGGTTCCAGTACAGAAGAAAGGTATCAACGTCACGAACAACTCCGAAAATGCACATTTTCGAAGACGCCAAGGCAAGCGCCGAAAGTGTCGAAAAGGACAACTTTCAGCAATCAGAGGGAACGCTGGCTCGAAAACCAAAACCAACAACGAGCATAGACAGAGACATCACCACTACCGAGCAGCCAGATAGTACCACTGAACAGTCTAAACCTGTTCACACCACTTCTGTTACTCAGCTCGAACCATCTGCTGTCAATCGGCGAATCACTGAACTCTACTTAAAGCTCCAATATACACAAAGTGATGTTCTTAACGCAATTGCAAACAGCACCAAAGCCTTTGCCGTTCATGAAACTTCCGATGCGAGAAAAGAGGCAGCTAGTACCGTTCGTGACCTGCGGATAATTTTGGAGACACTCCAGCAACGCCACGCCGAGCTGCTATCTGCCCTTCAGGCCGAACTACGGGACTGGGAGGGAAAAGTCAAGTGTACGGGGAAATCAAGCACTTCAGTAGCTGACGGTGGTCTGTGTAAAGGTGGAATAGGTCATTTCATGGCCGGGGCACTCACCTTGGCCCTGGATACCACTGTGGCTCAGTTCAACGAACCGGTTTTCAAGGACATTCTGCCACGATTTAAGGACTACATCGTTGAGATAAGGGAGCACGAAGGCAACGTGATAACCCTTTGGACGGGGTTTGACTCCTTCACAAATGCAGGTATCCTAACTGGAGGAAATCCGAAGGCGCTGAGAAAGATTGCAGAGGAGGCTGCGACAAACCTGCGTCGTGTCCTTGACTTCGCCGTGCGTAGTGATATGATGGTGCAAATCCAAGTATTTCTCAACACGGAATACGCCCACGATCTTGCTTCTTTCCTTGTCAACGAACGAAGAGTGAACATGTTCATCAAGAACGCCCTGATACCATTCGTAACCATACTTAAAGGCCACGAAGGACTGCACAGTTATAATCTTTTCTGGCGCCAAGACTGGGCCTTAGACTGGGAACGAAGTCGCTCCCGTAATCCTTGCTTTAGCGGTTCGCTTATTGAAAGGTTTAGCCGAATCTATCAAGGAGCCATCTATCAGCAAGCTTCGGAAGGAGTGTCCATAGAAAAGTTTCTCAGAACGGTGAACAAACTGGCCGAAGCCATCCATGAAGCGGACAAAGCAGCGTTGGTGACCACAACGAGCCAAAGTGTTGCTACTAATGCAGACTTACCGAACGGTAAGAATATCTACAGCGATGAGTGCCTTATTGCCGCGGGTAACGCCACAACAGGCATTCTCGATTTCTACACAATCCATGAAGCAACGGACACGGGGGAATATAGTGAGGTGAGCCCGCTCAGGTGGCCCAAACGATATTTCAAACTTACCAAACCTACCGTAATAAACTTTTACCATGGCTCAGTTCGGAGATCGGGAGTTACCGGACACGTGTACTCGCAGGTAAAGGAAAGTGGATACGATGGGATTGTTGGGTACTGGTACCAGGATCCCCTCCATCAGGAAGATATCGTTAGTGGGTTGCGTTCCCTTACCGCAAAAGTTAATATTTAGTTTACTAGCTCTTTGCCAATCCTTATTATATTTAATCAGCCAAGCTCTGCAGTAACAGCACTTTCACGCACTTTACGATTATTTTTCATAAATAAACGAACTTAACAACTTGAGTTCTCTGAACAATTTTCGGAGTAATCAAATTCATTGAGAGGCGTGAGAGAAGCAAGTTCTTCAAGTGTCAGCATAGGGTTGGTAAAAGGACGTTTCACGGACATTATACTGTAAAAGTTTTCGGTCTTACGAAAATTACGTGATCAGTACCGTGCATGGTCTTAGCGGACCCCGTTCAGCTATGACCGACTTTCATCCTTTCAGGTGTTGTCAAGGCCGTAATTTCGCCCCCCCCCCCTGCACCCCCGGACTTCGAGGCCGGGTGGATTAAGCGTCAGAATTTACATCCTGCAATTCACACCCATCAAGGTATCCGACCTAGAAAAAGAATCCGGATTTTTCGTGGGTCAAAACCGGATACTCGACCGGAAACGATATTCAAGGAATGTCAACATACAAATGTGTCATCTTGGCATAGGATAATCCCCAGCGAATTTCAGAACACTGCGACATCCTTTTTGCCTGAAATACAAAATCGGACGATCCTGTATCCTTCAACTGTTCCACTGAAAAAGCGTTGTTTTAAAAGCAAATAGTAGCTATGAATGGGACAAGGGGGGGGACAACACGACCAAACATAAGTTTAGGTTTATTATTTGTAACCAGATCCACCCTGAAGATCAATTAGATCTCGTAAAAGTTCGGTGTAGGGACCCGTGGGAAAATAAAAATGGAGAACGTGAAATATAACCGAATTTCGCATCGTTTTAGGCTGAACTTTGTGGATGAGGATTTTAACTTCGAAAACACGCACTTGTATGTCATATTCTGATGGATCTGGATCAATTTCTGGGATACTTCCAACTTCTTTTCAGCATGTCTGTCAGCATGTCTGTCAGCATGATAACTCTCGAAGGGAATGAGATATTTTGATGAAACTTGGTGTGAGGATTCTTTGGGTCTAGGGATAAGGTCGAGTTCTTAAGGTGCAAACCAAATATTTTGAAACAGCTAATGAGATAGTCGATTTAGGGGTAAGAAGGCATGCTGAACACGATTAGTAAAACCATTTTCTCGCCGGACAAATAGTTCGCCCGGAATCCAGCAAAAACCGGAAAGTTAGTTAAAACTAAAAGTTTTATTTAAAGGTGATTAGATGTTCGGTTTAGGGGTAAGAAGATATGCTGAATGTTTATGTGAAAATCGTTTTCTACCCGGACAAGCAGTTCGCCCACAACCCGGATAAAACCGGAAAGATGTTCAAAGCAAAAGTTTTATCTGAAATTGGTTAGATGTCCGATTTAGGGGTAAGAAAAGATGCTGAATCGACTTCTGAAATCATTTCTTACCCGGAAAAACAGTTCGCCCGGAATCCGGCTGAAACCGGAAAATCTGTTATAATTTAAAGTTTAATTTGAAGTTGATTAGATGTTCGATATTGGGGTAAGGAGATACGGTAAATTCGTTTTTGAGCTTTATTTTTTTGCCGACAAGTAGTTTGCCCGTAATTCGGACGAAACCGAAAATTTGGCAGAAGTAGGCAGGAAGTTTCTATCAGTTTCGTCAAAACAGATATGGCTTACACACAGGGATATTATAAACACACATGCTAAATCCACATCTGAACTTGCTTTTCTCAGATAATTAGCTATTAATCTAATAATTAGCTTAATCTGTTTCTAAATTGTATATTAACATTCTCAAGGAGTCTGGTGAAGACTTGATCTGAGGAAGACAAGACCCAATTGTCTGTATGAAATATCAAATTTTTGGTATCAGATCGAAACCTTTTTGTCTTGTTTTTGGATTCCAACCTCTGTTTTTGGGATTCCAAAACGTAAGTGACGGGATACTTATGACTTCGGACAGTTGTCCGTCTGTCAACACGATAACTCCTAAAGGGTAGAGATATTTTGTTTAAACTTGGTATGAAGTACAGGTCAAGTTCGTAAATGAGCCCTGTAACCCTATATTTAGGGGTGGGGGAGAGGTTTCAGATCAAGGGATGAAATAAAATATGTTCTAAAGCTAATGAAATAGTCGTTCTAGGGGTAAGGTGACATGCTGAATCCATTTCTGAACTTATTTTCCTGCAGGACAAATAGTCCACACGGAATCCGGAAAAACATGAAAACTCTGTAGAAGTTAAAAGCTGTTTCTGAAGTCGACTGCATATTTGGTATTAGGGTAAGGAGACATGCCAGTTTTGAACATGATTTTCTTCTCGTACAGGTAGTTCACGAAAACCGGAAATTTGGTAGAAGTAAAATTTATATTTTACGGTGCAAAACGGATAAGTCAGCTGCATTCTATTAGAGCTATATTTTTTCAGGCTCAAACCGCTCTAACTGGAAAAGTAACTTGTGGGAAAACAGTTAAAGATTCTTCTTTAAATATCTGATTTTGTGAACTTCTTCTTTGAAAATTGGCTGGAGTTAAAGTTGGTGCTGCGATTTGATTCTAGACACGGCTGCTGTTTTTGCTGTTCGAGTGGGTCATCGAAAGGGTAGAGATTCTTCTGCGTTTTGTTTTTGGAGTCACCTGTCTCTTCTTCTTCTTTCCAGCTAAGATGGATACTTGTAGGCGGCATGTATGGGCGATTTTAAGTTCCGTACTTTGGTGATAGATATTCCTTCAGCCCAAGCTGACTGCGAATCATATTTGACGTTGCAAAAAGGATAAGTCAGCTACATTTTATTAGAGCTATATCACGGCCCTTCTTGGCAAGGGTCCTCTTCAGGCTCATTCCGCTCTAGCTGGAAAATGAACTTGTGGAAAAACAGTTAAAGATTCTTCCTTAAATAACTGATCTTCTTCTTTGAAAATTGGCTGGAGTTAAAGTTGGTGCTGCGATTTGATTCTGGACACGGCTGCTGTTTTTGCTGTTCGAGTAGAGATTCTTCTGCATTTTGTTTTTGGAGTCACCTGTCTCTTGTTTCTTCTTTCCTAAGATGGATACTTGTGGAAAAACAAGTTTGTTTCCACAAGTTCATTTTCCAGCTGGAGCGGCTGGAGCCTGAAGAAGACCCTTGCCAAGAAGTGCCGAAATATAGCTCTAATAAAATGTAGCTGACTTATCCGTTTTGCACCGTCAAATATGATTCGCAGTCAGCTTGGGGTGAATGAATATCTAGTAAAATTTATTTTCTCAACTCGATTAAAGATTCAGTATAGGGGTGAGGAGACATGCTCATTATTTTGAACTTCATTCCTTGACAGATAATCTGTTCGTCTGGAACCCGGTCGAAACCGGAATTTGGTTAAGTAGGAGAAAAGTTTCGTTTCATAAAAATGAAATTTAATTCTGAAGATGTTTAGAGCTTTGATTTGAGGTCAAACATGCATGTTAAATTCATATTAAATTCTTCGTTTCTCAGCAGATCAGCTGTCTAGCCCTAATCCGCAAATCAGCACTTTTACTCTTTTACATTTCTAATACATCTCAATATTTCGGTATAAAGATAATATGACTGAATGATTTACTTGCTTCGTCTTACTACTGGGTAAATGGGACGATCAGAATCGGATATAGTCAGAATTAATAAAATCCTTCGATAAAATTTACAAGGTGGTGTATATACAAAGAACATGTTGGATCGGAATAGTTTACGATTTTCGACACTTATATTCCGGTGTAATCTTACCCCAGTCTGGGTAGTCCGAACTGGAGTAAAACAACATGTTGACGGGATCCGCGAAGACCGGAAATCACAAGACCCGATTACCTGGATCAAGAACTCCAATAAATATGACATCTTTGGGATCCCATCGAAACCTTTGGTCTTGTTTGGTTCAAAATTGAAAATTAGTGGTTGAAGACTGATTAAGAGACCAGAGAGATGTGCAACTACATTCATTAGATATGGTATTTAACTTCGCACCTGCCACCCTCCCCCTGGATACTTTCCTAACGGAAGACCTTCCGAAAATAATTAGCCTCCCGAAAATAATTTTGAGTTCGTGTTTTATTAATCTTTACCTGAGCAAGCCTGAGGTGGCAAGGGGAAGATCAGGGTCGTCGAAGATTTCCGTCTTGCAACGGCACATCCCAGCGACTGAGGTTTGAACGACCGGAGTTGTTGCATAAAATCAGAGCATTCCATCAGCGCGACATCGGCAAAATGAAGGTCACAGAAGATCTGATCTTTGAATCTTCGCGCCCTTTTCTGACTCGGTCCGGTGAGGTTGACCCCACAAGAATTGCAACGAAGGCACTCTTCGTGGTAGTAATTGTTGTCGTAGACGCTAGAATCCTCTGGAAAAAAAGTAAAATTGATAATGCCGGATTTATGCAACGTGAGAAATAAAATTGGAGTCATTTGTAACTGAATTTAGAAGTAGCTAGGACTATGTATAAACAAACACAATTAACGCTAAGACAAGGCTGTTACGCCTCTTACCTAACAGAAAAAAAAGAAACAGAAAAAACAACAAGTTTATTTAGGGACACATCGTGATACCAGAAATATAACTAATCAAGCTCTCGGAAGAAATCTTGAGACCAAAAATTTATATTGTTGTCATCTGGTTTCTCTCCTTTTCTTTATTTTCATTCTTGTTCAATTATCCTTCTTTCTGTACATCAAGGGTGAAAAATAGTAATCGGCTGTTCCAATGATACCTTCGGAGAGTGCAGGACGTTTCTCGCGAGTTTTCGAAATCTTTCGAAAATCGGAATTATCGGAATACTTTCCAGTAAAGTCGTAAGCAAATTATTTACTACCCGTATTTTTAACGAAAAAAGAAAAAAGGAGAGAAATTTATTGTTTTTGAAAGAAATAAAAATAAACAAAGAAAATAATGCAAAAAAAAAGAAAAAGAAGAGAAATTTAGTGTTTTTTGCACTACTTCTGGAAGTTGCCCAACTTTCCGCGCCGGTTTTCGCGCTTTCGAAACCGATAAGCAGCTTTCTCGGAAAGTTATTCCAGAAACAGCGTTGAAATCCCGCGGAAAGTTGAATGTTTCCTCGGAAATTTTGAAAGTCTCAAAATAAACAAGGCCAAACGCCATTAAGGATGACTTTGTTGGAACATAAGAGAGTGGAACGAATGTCCAATTAACCACATCTGGATTTATTATAAAAAGTTTGGAATTCAAAATGAGTGGGATCACTCCAGTAGGAAAGTTGGAATGCAATTCCAGGAATCGGATTCTCATAGATTTCGTAATGTGCTTTGCTCACTGGAAAGTGATTCTGGAATCCTGCGAAAACTAATCACGACAGCTACTACAAAGTACCAAGAGCCGAGAAAATCTACAAGAAATTGATACATCTTTTCTGCTGGAGTTCAGCGTTTGGGTAGAATCGATTGTCTGGGAAAGCGTTAAAAGCAAACGAGTACACTAGATCCTCAAAATGTTTTCTCTCATTCCGGGAAGTTTCATAATACTTAACACAAATGAATGCGCGACCTAGTGTTTAATGTTACTTCGAACAGTGTAGATGTTCTACAGACCTTCAAAAGATAACCCGGACGGAAATCTCCCGCCTAAAGTCGATCCAGAAAAAGTGAAACAGATTTCGACCTGATTTCATATCAGATTAGTTTCTTCCATGGATCATCCGGAATTTCGGCCACGGCCAGAGCCGAGGAAGAAACTAACCGGAAATCGGGTCAAAATCTGTCTCACTTTGTCTAGCCCGATATCAGGAGGGAACAGGGAGGTAAGTTTTCAAACGGGAACACCCTTAACGTACGTGCACACAGTCAGATTTTCACAATCGGGTGCGATTTTCCTCCTTCGCTCTGAGATCTCGTTCCCCATAAGCATTGTTCAAATAAGTGTAATAAGGTGTAATACGGTGTCTGCAGTTTGGTTCTTTCGTCGGGGCGCGCTGTAATAAGCTGCAGAAGAAGAATATATCTTGGTTATATTTTGTCTTATTCGGAGCCAATAAGATCGCTTAATTGGGTTCTGCCAGAGCGCCGAGAAAATAGGAGCTTCGCCAGGGTTGCCACGGGAACCCAAAGGTTCTACTTTGTTGGAAGTTGAAGTAGCAACTTTTCTCGAAAGAACACGTTTGTTCTGTTACGACTGCTTATTGTTAGTTCGAGGAACCGTGCTCCACATCCGTTAATTTTGTAGTTTGCACAACATAATGATTGTCGAATTGTACTTTTGTACTCCAAGTAGTATTACATAATAAGAACACTTTTCCGATCTTTAGGAGCTGGAAATACTGGACCAAATGGCAACACTGATAGACTAAATGCTGCGGCTACAGCCACGTGCAAACATAGTCCGATAAGATTTCGCAATACGAATGCAAAATTTGCGTCACTATAGCATTGTTCAACAAGACCATTGGTTTCGATGGGATCCCAAAAATTCAATATTTGATCCAGACAACTGGGTCTTGTCTTCGCCAGATCCAGTCTTCGCCAAACTCCTTGAACATTTTTACTATTAAAATTCAGAAACAGATTAAGGCCAAATAGCTAATCATCGGAGAAAACCAAGTTCAGATATGGATTCAGCATGTGCGTTTGCCCCTATAAGCCATACCTGTTTTGACGAAAACTTCCTGCCACTTCTGCCAATTTCCCGGTTTCGGCCTGACTCCCGAACTACTTGTCCGGCGAAAAAAGAAAGCTCAAAAACGAACTCAGGGTATCTTCTTTCCCCAATAATGAACATCTAATCAACTTCAAATACAAATTTAACTTATAACAAATTTTCCGACTCCAGCCGGATTCCGGTTGAACTATAATGTCCGGGTAAAAAATGATTGTCATGCATGAGTTCAGCATTTCTTCGTACCCCTAAACCGGATATCTAATCAACTACAAATAAAACTTTAACGTTCAACAATTTTCCGGTTTTGGTCGGATTCTGGGCTAGCTACATGTCCGGGTAGAAAATTATTTTCACATAAGTTTTCAGCATGTCTTTTTGCCCTAAATCGGACATTTAATCAAACTCCAAATAAAACTTTTAATTTTAACAAACTTTCCGGTTTGGGCCAGATCCCAGGCGAAATACTTGTCCGTCGAGAAAATGGTTTTCACCATCGTGTTCGGCATATCTTCCTAACCCTAAATCGAACATCTAATCAACTTCAAACAAAACTTTTCCTTTTAACAAGCTTTCCGGTTTTGGCCGGATTTCGGGTGAACTACTTGTCCGATGACAAAATGGTTTTCACCATCGTGTTCAACATGTCTTCTTACCCCATAATCGACTATCACATTAGCTGTTTCAAAATATCTTGTTTGCCCCTTAATTTGAACCCCCCTCCCCCACCCCTAAATGTAGGGCTACAAAGCCCATCTACGATCTTGACTTGTCCGATGACCCAACGATTCCTCACACCAGCTTCATCAAAATATCTCATTCCCTTGGAGAGTTATCGTGCTTACAGACGGACGAACGGAATTTTGCGATGTCATAGGTATCCCTCCACTTACGTTTTGGGATCCCATAAAGGTGTACTAAGCTGCATAGCACTATACGTGATTTTAACACCTTATTACACACCTTGTTCAAACTGAAAGAAAAATGTCTGATACTTGAGACGTAAAGCGACGTCGACGTCGTATGGTGACGCGAGTTTTGCCTTGATATTTTCGCATGCGAGCTTCACGGCAAAAACAAATGGTTTCAAATTTAAGGTTCGTAGCCAAGCTAACAACTCATTGCAAAAAAAAAAGAAAAACAGTATTTTTGTTGGGGGGGGGGGGGGGCGTATCAGCTGGTTCTCCCTCTAAGATATATGCGAGGGATAAACATTATTTCGGATATTTCGTTGCACTTCCGGCAAACCGTCCACAGCGAAAAACAAACTAAAACTGTACGTGGTTAGAAATGGCCAGTTCTGTTGAACAGTTTGCTTAGAGTTTCCGAGTTATGGATTATAGGAACTGGTCGAATTCTGGGTGACAGATTTTGCGCTTCCCAGGCGAATAGTCGTAAGAACAGTCGTGCACAACACAGAAAAATTGTAAAATAATCACAGATTTGTATATCTACACTTTTTAAACACAGACATTTTAATAGTCGTAATTTTACTGTTATTGCATGTCGTTCAGTCCATATCGTTCTTCTGTTTTTGGTATCCCAAAACGTAAGTGGAGGGATACCTATGACATCGCAAAAGTTGTCCGTCTGTCCGTCCGTCCGTCCGTCCGTCCGTCCGTCTGTAAGCACGATAACTCTCGAAGGGAATGAGATATTTTGATGAAACTTGGTGTGAGGGTTCGTTGGGTCGTCGGACCAGTCAAGTTCGTAGATGGGCTTTGTAGCTCTACATTTTGGGGTGGGGGAGGGGATTCAAATTAAGGGACAAACAAAATATTTTGAAACAGCTAATGTGATAGTCGATTATGGGGTAAGAAGACATGCTGAACACGATGGTGAAAACCATTTTGTCGTCGGACATGTAGTTCGCCCGGAATCCGGCCAAAACCGGAAAGTTTGTCGAAAGTACAAGTTTTATTTGAAGTTGATTAGATGTTCGATTTAGGGGTAGGAAGACATGCTGAAGACGATGGTGAAAACTATTTTCTCGATGGACAACTATTTCGCCCGGAATCCGGCCCAAACCGGAAAGTTTGTTGAAAGTAAAAGTTTTATTTGAAGTTGATTAAATGTTCGATTTAGAGGTAGGGAGACATGCTGAAGACGATGGTGAAAACTATTTTCTCGACGGACAAGTATTTCGACCGGAATCCGGCCCAACCGGAAAGTTTGTCAAAATTAAAAGTTTTGTTTGGAGTTGATTAGATGTTTGATTTAGGGCAAGAAGACATGCTGAACACTTATGTGAAAACAAGTTTCTACCCGGACATGTAGTTCGTCCGGAATCCGGCCAAAACCGGAAAACTGTTGGAAGTCAAAGTTTTATTTCTAGTTGATTAGATAAGCGATTTAGGGGTAAGAAGAGATGCTGAGTCCCTGTGTGACAATCGTATTTTACCCGGACATATAGTTCGACCGGAATCCGGCTGGAATCGGAAAATTTGTTATAAGCTAAATTTCTATTTGAAGTTGATTAGATGTTCATTACTGGGGAAAGAAGATACCCTGATTTCGTCTTTGAGCTTTCTTTTTTCGCCGAACAAGTAGTTCTGGAGTTCGGCCGGAACCGGGAAATTGGCAGAAGTGGCAGGAAGTTTTCGTCAAAACAGATATGACTTGTAGGGGTAAACACACATGCTGAATCCAAATCTGAACTTGGTTTTCTCAGGTGATTAGCTATTTGGCCTTAATCTGTTTCTGAATTTTAATTGTAAAAATGTTCAAGGAGTCTGGCGAAGACTGGATCTGGCTAAGACAAGACCCAGTTGTCTGGATCAGATATTGAATTTTTGGGATCCCATCGAAACCTTTGGTCTTGTTTAGTTACATGTCGCTTTATGGTTTGTTGGTTCCGCATCGTTTTTCTGTTGGTTTTGTTGTGGATTTTACGATTTAGTTTGTTTTGCGCTGAGGACGGTCTGCCGGAAGTGCAACCGAAATAAAAAAAATTATATTTATCCCTCGCACATCATCCTAGAGGGATATCTAGCTGATCAAGAAAAAATCCGAAAATCATATTTTTCTATTTCTTTTTAAAAAGGTTTCCAAAGCATCATTTCCAGAAAAGACGGATCGAGCAGTTAAAGATGGGTCAGCAATAAAGCCTTCTCCTTCAACCCTGCATATGCCTTTCATTCTTAAACGTGTGGTCTAGTCTTTTATTCATAGTAAGAGACGGACTTCCCCAAATATTCGACGATCTTGGATTTCGAATACTACCCTACGACATATCCTGGAAAATCCTTTTCAGCGCGTGTTTGAGAACCGACATCACAGTATCCAGGTCCACATGAGCACACATAGCACAGGTTCTACCAGACACCTTCAATAATTTTTTCTTCAACACCAGTGCAAAGATGCAAGGAACGCAATCGTAACAGAAACTAGACCTACGTTGCCCGGGCAACGTGAAGTGTTGCGGCAACCTTTGTCCGGCTTCGCCGGCTAAAGTGTTGCGAGAGCAACACTTTGGTTTTGTTTCTTCGCTGTCGGTTAAATGCTGAAATTGTCAACTTATCGAAGCTTTTAAAACGGTATGTTCTAAAAAGAATAATCACATAATCAAAAGCTGTTCTTTAGCGTTGTAAAACCAACAACAAAACAATATCGGAAGAAGGCTATTTGTAACGTTTCAGGATTAAAATACCATAGATGACACTATTAATTATTACAAAACTACCTTATTGTTTTACATTACCGTATCGTTTGTACCCGTTGCGTAAACAGTTAATCCTAGGTTATAGCGATAGACCATCGATACAAACTTTCTTACTGTCATATTTACAGAAATCGAATACAATGTGCACCAATTTTCAAAAATTTCTAGCCCCTCGTGAACCGATCTTACTTACAAGTCCGTCTCCCGTGATTGACAATAAATTCACCGGAAACAAATAATGGATGCACCAGCTATCAAAAGTTGCAAACCCCTCATCGCTGAAGATGATTATAGCATAAAAGCCGATTATTACTTACAAGTCCCATGCATGTCTTACAATTGGGAACAAAATTGTTCTTACCATCGAATACACCTGAGACAAATAACAGGTATACCAACTAGCAAAAGCTGCAGACTCCTCGTTGCCGAAGATGATTATGAGCTAACAGTCGACTGTTGCTTACAGTCGAATGTTGCTTACAAGTCCCTTACATGTCTCACAACTGGTATCGCCTATTTTTGGTTTCAGTGTGTACCTTACTCCTGAAGTTGTCAACCCCTTGAAACTTTCAAACTGGCTTATCTCATGAAGGATTTTTGTTCAGAAAATTTGATGGCATATATTTTGATCAGCTCTTCAAGGGCTATCGATTGCCCTAACCACAACAAAAGCATATCGGAAAAAGGGACTAAATTGACTTTGCAGTCAGTTGAACTTTATCCTTTTCAATCGTAGACATCGTGACGGATGAAAACTTGGAATAATATCCTATATAATCTAGTTGGTATTATAAAGCTATCCGTAACTTTTTAGGATTAAAATACCATAGATGACACTATTAATTATTACGAAACTACCTTGTTTTACATTACAGTATCGTTTGTACCCGTTGCGTTAACAGTAAATCCTAGGTTACAGCGATAGACCAACGATACAAACTTTCTTACCGTCAGATTTATATAAATCGAATACAATGTGCAACAATTTGCACTAATTTCTAGCCCCTCGTGCACCGATTCTACTGACAAGTCCCTTTCCCGTGATAGACATCAAGTTCACCGGATAAAAATAATGGGTATACCGACTAGCAAAAGTTGCAAACCCCTCATCGCTGAAGATTTGTGTAGCATAACAGCCGATTATTACTTACAAGTCCCTTGCATGTTTTACATTTGGGAACCAAATTGTTCATCAAATGACAGGTACGCGAACTAGCGAGAGCTGCAAACCCCTCATTGCCGAAGATGATTATGAGCTAACAGTTGCCTGTCGCGTACAAATCCTCTAAATGTCTCACAACTGGTATCGCCTATTTTTGGTTTCAGTGTGTACCTTACTACTGAAGTTGTCAACCCCTTGAAACTTTCAAACTGGTGTATCTCATAAAGGAATATTTTTTACCAAAAAATGGATGTCATATACTTTGATCAGCTCATCAGCGGCTATCGATTGCCGTCGAAGTTGAACTTTATCCTTTTCAATCGTAGATATCGTGACGGATGAAAACTTGGAACAATATCTTATATAATCTAGTTGATATTATAAAGCTATCCGTAACTTTTCAGGATTAAAATACCATAGATGACACTATTAATTATTACAAAATTACCTTATTGTTTTACATTACCGTATCGTTTGTACCCGTTGCGTAAACAGTTAATCCTAGGTTATAGCGATAGACCATCGATACAAACTTTCTTACTGTCATATTTACAGAAATCGAATACAATGTGCACCAATTTTCAAAAATTTCTAGCCTCTCGTGAACCGATTCTTGCTTACAAGTCCGTCTCCCGTGATTGACATCAAATTCACCGGAAACAAATAATGGATATACCAGCTATCAAAAGTTGCAAGCCCCTCATCGCTGAAGATGATTATAGCATAAGCTTTTTAAACGGGATGTTCTAAAAAAATAATCATATGATCAAAAGGTATTCTTCAGCGTTGTAAAAACAACAACAAAATAATATAGGAAGAAGGGACTAAATTAACTTTGCAGTCAGTTGTACTTTATCCTTTTCAATCGTAGACATCGTGACGGATGAAAACTTGGAACAATATCTTATATAATCTAGTTGGTAATAGAAAGCTATCCGTAACTTTTCAGGATTAAAATACTATAGATGACCCTATTAATTATTATGAAACTACCTCATTGCTTTACATTTTCGTTTGTATCCGTTGTGTAAACAGTTAATCCTCGGTTACATTGATAGACCATCGACACAAACTTTCTTCCCGTCAGATTTATAGAAATCGAATACAATGTGCACCCATTTGCAAAAATTCCTAGCCCCTCGTGAACCGATTCCTACTTACAAGTCCCTCTCCCGTGATATACATTAAGTTAACCGGAAACAAATAATGGGTACACCAGGTAGCAAAAGCTGCAAACCCATCATCGCAGAAGATGATTGTAGCATAACAGCCGATTATTACTTACAAGTCCCTCGCATATCTTACCATTGGGAACCAAATTGTTCTTACCATCGAATACACCGGAAACAAATAACAGGTATACCAACAAGCAAAAGCTGCAAACCCCTCATTACCGAAGATGATTATGGGCTAACAGTCGACTGTTGCTTAAAAGTCCCCTATATGTATCATAACTGGTATCGCCTATTTTTGGTTTCAATGTACCTTACTATGAAGTTGTCAACCCCTTTGAAATTTTCAAACTGGTGTATCTCATGAAGGAATTTTTGTACCAAAAAATGGATGGCATATACTTTGATCGGCTCATCAATGGCTATCGATTGCCGTCGAAAAAAAAATTCTACCTGTCTTAGTTCAAAAGTTGACTTTTTTGCCGTAGGCCAACTTTTTAACGTCACGCCTTAGAAAGGAGCAAAGGATAAGCTCTAGTTTCTTTAGCAATGAGAGAACTTTTAAAGTTTAAGAGGCACATCTGATACCGTTACTCTACCACAAACCAAAGTGCAAAAAAAAAAAATTATAAACTCAGCTGAAATCGTCGCAGACATGGACAGAAACAATAGATGGCAGCACTTTCGGACCCGTGGGAAAAAGCCACTTTTTTGTCTCTGTAGATTTTTCTATTTATCACTCAAAGAAGATATGTTGGCTGTGGGGCCGGGTAACTGCCGCATATATTTAACACTTATAGATTTTAGTCCATCTTCAATTTGAAACTGGTGCCTGCCTGCTTGCGTGCTAGAACGGAGCTTTCCACTCGAAAGCAGAAACATCTTTTGATGAAACGAAAGGTTCGCTACACAACTTCAGATAGTCCTCTCTGACATAGGCTATACAACTCCACTTCACTTCGCAAACCGTAGGCTCTGGCTCGATGACAAGCAAAAACCATCCTTATTGGCCCCAGGCAAGAGTTCTACGGAGCTTTCCAAAATGTAATGTCATATTCATCAATCCGGCCTAAGGTCCACACTTTCCGTAAAAACCGCACAGGTTAGACCCTTCTCAGTTACCAGGAATAGAATGAAATCGGAGTCATAGGAAAAAAAAAAAAAAAAAAAAAAAAAACGAGGACAAAACCAAAGTGTTGCTCTCGCAACACAATAAACTGATGACTCGAGAGACGGAGACGTTGGGCAGCACGCCGTCTAGATTGTATGGCAACCACTGATCGCAAAGCCTTAAAGGTGATGTAAAAATATAGTCGTTCCCAGGACCATTGAATAGCTGAGCAAAGAAGTTGGGTCATAAACATCCAGCGAGAGCTAGGCAAATTTAAGTGCATTTTCTTCTCAGTCTTCATTCTGAGCGTAGCTGGCGCAAGCTGTCGGTCCCAAAATTACGCATGCCTACCGCATCTCTATAGTAGATTTTTTTCTTATGAATGAATGAAAGAATTTACTCCCAAAAAGCCCGTGGGGTCATGGTGGAAAAACAAAATAAAAACAAAATAGCACTAAGAAACTCAATATTTACACCAAAAGGAGGGAACCCTTAATCTAAAAAACGCTCCCGATGCTCCATACCCTGCTTGGGGAAACCTCCCAAGCCGACGAAGGTCTACAAAATGTATCTTCCCTATAATCTTAACCAAAACCTCTTCCTCCACCCTATCATGCCCAAAAATCTCTGTTCGCAAATCTTTTGGCTCAACGCACCTACCCACCAAATTCAAAAATACCCTCCCCTAGCGAACCACACATAGGGCAAAAGTAAGGAGCAGAACGTAACTTAGCTTCCCCTATAAACGTTCTTCTTTCCCCTAACGGGAAACAACCCGCCCGCAGACTCAAAATCCATTTCAGTTCCTCTGATCTAAGTTCAGATATACCTCTATCAGCCATATCTACTTTGACGATACTGACCGAAACTTCCTGCTTTACTTCTGCCAAATTTCTGGTTTCGGCCGAATTCTGAGCGAACTACTTGTCCAGCAAAAAAAGTAAACTCAGAAACGAATTCAGCGTATCTCCTCAGCGTATCTAATCAACATCAAATAAAACTTTCTAGGTGAAAAATGTCATATACAGACTCAGCGTCTCCTTAGCCCTAGATCTGTAATCTAATCAACTTCAAATAAAACTTTTGCTTTTAACGAATTTTCCGGTTTTGGCCGGATTCCGGGCGAACTACTTCTCCTGGTAGAAAATACTTGTCATACAAGTCTTCAGCACGTCTTCTTATTCCTAAATCTGTCATCTAATCAACTTCAAATAAAAGTTTTAATTTTAACCAGCTTTCCGTTTTTTGCCGGATTCCCGACGAACGACTTGTCCGGCGAGAAAATGGTTTTCATCACCGTGCTCAGCATGTTTTCTTACCCATAAATCAATAAACTTCAAATAAAACTTTTACTTTTAACCAGCTTTCCGGTTTTTGCCGGACTCCGGACGAACTACTTGTCAAGCAAGGAAGTGGTTTTCACCATCGTGGTCAGCATGTCTTTTTACCCCTAAATCGAATATTTAATGAACTTCAAATGAAACTTTTACTTTTAACCAACTTTCCGGTTTTTGCCAGATTCCTTGTCGGACGAGAATATGTTTTGCATATTCGTGTTCATCCTGTCTTCTTACCTCATAATCGACTATCACATTAGCTGTTTAAAAATATTTTATTTGTCCCTTAATTGGAACCCCACCCCTAAATGTAGGGCTACAGAGCCCATCTACGAATTTGACCTTACATTTGACCCAAAGAATCTTCACACCAAGTTTCATCAAAATATCTCATTCCCTTCGAGAGTTATCGTGCTGACAGACGACGGACAGACGGACAGACGGGCAGATGGACAACTTTTGCGATGTCATAGGTATCCCTTCACTTACGTTTTGGGATCCCACAAATCACCTCGACAGTTGTTTGTCGGATTTGAGCCACACAAATCTTGCTGGTCCAGGCAACACACTTATGGAACACACAAAAATGGTCGCGGAAACCCTTTCTTTGACCCACAGCCTCTTTGTGGGATCTTGGAAAAACACGTATAGGTAAGTAACACACTAGTACAGACGCAAAGTAATGATCTCAAAAGCGTCGATAAGGCTTCCTCACCTTCGCTCTTACCCGTCTGGGTAGAATTGTCGAAAAAGGCCGTTGACGTCTCTGCGGTCATCGTGGCAATTGTGCCGTCAGTTATTTGTGCCGCCGAGTCGCGCCGTCCTCGTGCTTTCGACATTTCCTCGGACTGAGTAGACTGCCGACGGAAGTTTCGACACCGTATCATTTCTTCTGTTGTAGACTGGCGACGAAATCCCCTGGCTATGAGGATTTCTTCAGTTGTGCTTTGACGCCTGCAAAAATGAAAACTGTAAGTACGAAAAAGAGAGTATCGAATACACCAAAGAGTTTGCTCTAGTTTCGTGGACTTAAATTCTTTTAGACATGTAGGTGTGATGGAGTAACCAACCCCTTGTTTCGTAGGCTACGTCATCTGGCTCCTGATTGGTTTAGGATTTCAGTAAGAGCCGGAGAACTGTGTGAACTTTCGTAGTTTTGATTCAGATCAGTGTTGCCAGATTGGCGGATTTTACGCCAAACTGGCGGATTTTGTCGGAGACGGGCGTAAATATTTTTGCAACTGGCGAGTGGCATAAAATGTGGGTGTTTTTATGGCACTTGCCCTCCGGTGCCATATAGCGATCGCAATTTCTGTCCGTCCGTCGGTCGGTCACTCTGGTGATGTCTGTCCAGGTTTTTCTACTTTTGGCACTTCCACATAAGCTAGGACGATTAAACTTGGCAGGCATATCAGGGACCCCAAAAGATTAAGTTGGAAAAGGTCAGTTCCCCGATCCAAGCATCGTGGGGGAGTAGGGGAGGGGGAATCCGGAATATAGAGGTATTTATAACTTTTGAACGGGTGATCGGATCTTAATGAAACTTGATATTTGGAAGGACCCCGTCTCTCAGACAACTCGATTTAAACCGAGCCGGATCTGATGACTTAGGGGGAAGCTGGAGGGGAGGAACCGGAAATCTTGTCAAACGCTTAGAGCGGAGGAATCGGGATGAAACTTGGTGAGAAGAACAAGTACAAGCCCTAGACATGTCGTTGACGACGAGCTAGGACGACAAAACTTGGAAGACATGTTAGGGACCCGAACAGATTGACTTGATATTAGTCGTTTCCTGGATCCAACCACCGTGGGGGGGGGGGAGGGATGGGAAGCCCGGAATCTGGTGGCATGCATAACTTTTGAACGGGTGATCGGAATTGATGAAACTTGGAAAGTGGAAAGAACTATCGTCTCAGATGTTCCATGTCAAGTCTCGGTCGAATCAGATATTTTGGAGGGGGGGGGGTGAAGGGTGGACTGGAAATCTCGTGAAACGCTTAGAGTTGAGGGATTGGGATGGAGCTTTGTGAGAAGAACAAGCACTAGCCTTAGATACGTAATTGACAGAACCAGATCGTATCGGGGCTCTGTGGGGGGAGTTGGAGGGCGTTTCACGGAATTCCGGTGATCGCCAGTTATGATAGTTCCAGCTATTCGAAGAACAATGAAACTTTGCAGGCCTATTAATGACTTAACGACCCGACATAATGCCTTAGGAAAACTTGGGTTCCTGGATCCGACCATCTTTGGGGAGTTGAGGGAAGAGGAATCCGGAAATCATTGGGTTCATACGTTGCGAACGGGTGGTCCGGTTTGAGTGAAATTTTATGGGTGATAAGAAATGATGACCTAGACAAGCAAAACATGCGTCCGAACCACATGCGGGCACGTTTTTTTCAGATCATCCATTTGGTAGTCCGAAGTCCAAACCAGATTCCGACTCGGTAAGGGACGTTGGAGGGGGGTACCGGAAACCGTGTGGCATGTGTAGGGACCATCTTTTCGAGAATTAATTTATTTTTCAAACGAATGGATCTTAAGTGTTGAAACTTGGAAGGTAGAAAAGTCATTTGCCCTCAGTGATCCGAGGCGACGGAAATGCTCAGACTTTAGTGAAACCAGATATCATATTTCTAGGTCCGAACCGCATTTTTAGATGACGGGGTATTTTGGTTTCTTGTCTACTTTTTAGGTACCATCTACTCGTCTCAAGTGCCATATGAGCTCGTAGCTCTTGTTCTTTTGAAATGGCGTAATTTACGAAAAATCGACTGTTTTTCAGTAAAGTCGACTGTTTTTACGTCGTTTTAATCGTCACGACTGAAGGTCTGAAAAATTTTTGGGGTTCTGTGTTGATAATCATTGAGATTTTGGAGGTGTTAATTTTTCTGGCGTATTTTTGGTGTATTTTTCAAAGGCCGCGGCTTATTTTTATTTACCACGATCTGGCAACACTGATTCAGATGCTGTTATACGATTGATCAGTAAACTTTTGTAGAATATTACACTGTGAGTAGGCCAAGCCAAGGGGTAAGCCTGTCCAGGAGGGTCGTACATTTAAGTAGTAAATACTTTGTCAATTTCTCTCTTGAACTGGCTCAGTGGCGTGCAACTTGCTGTTTCTTCGGGTTGTAGGAAACAGTGAAGAGGACTCGATATACATGCCCTGACGCGCTATGGTTGCTTTTCAACCTAGGATAGGAATGTTTGATGCCTTAAAGCACACCTGAACTATATACTATTAATATTCCAATCTTCGGCACTCTGAATGCTGTAAAACTAAGCTCTGCTTTTATCAAATTATCCACACTTTGGCTGTTTTAAGCCTTTCCCCAGACCCATTGACTTATAACAAAAACTAGGCAAAATTCAGAAAACCGGTCTTACACATCAATATCCTGATATGTAATCTAATCAATATAAATATCATCAACATCTAACACTCGTCGGGAGCATAATGCACATGGAAACTAGTGAATGGTGGCAAGTGCCACCATTCACTAGTTTCGAATGTAATATCTGAAATTTGTGTCTCTAGTTTAATAATTTATGAGCTAGAGAACTAGCTTATAGAACTAGTGAATATATTCACTAGTTCAGAATGTAATATCTGAAATTTGTGTCTCTAGTTTAATAATTTATGAACGGAATTATGGAAGTAGGATGCATTGGCATTATAGTTGTGTTACGAATGGAATCGTCGAAAGTGCTTTCCGATCACTAGTTTCGGAATATGAAGGCACTGGACTTATATTTAGCAAGGGAAAAACATAATTCTTGATTTTTAATAACTGTTCGAGTGAGCCACCAACCAATGTTGTTTCTTTCTTTTTTTTTCATTTTTACCATACTCCGCCTCTAACTGGACGGGTTATGAATAAAATTTAATTTATTAATAGGTTAAAGCAATGTTACTTATAGTCCGATAAGATCTCGCATGCGAAAATGGGTATGCGAAATTCGCATCACTATGAGGAAAACTGAGTGTGATGCTTTATAATTTCGGCACGACACAGAAAATTCGCATCCTATGGTCGTAAATGTGACTCTAACCGGTGTGGGTTTGTCAAAGACAAAATAACGCTGTTTTAGGATTTATATAAGCCAAAGTTCCTAAATGTAGTAGGTTTGGAAGTTAAGAACTCAGTGCCCTCCTCCCGAGTCCTCTCCCATCCCAAGAGACTAGAATTAACAATGGCATCGCTCTCGCTACTCGAGCTTCTCATCATATCCGAGCGCGATTCTGTCGACCTGGATAGATGTGCAAGCTTTGGCGCCGTCTACTCTTACGACATCGGCTAAAACTCGCTTCGCTTTCCGGAGATGTTATTACGCTCTTCTAGTTTCTGCCAGTGACGTGGAAAGTGAATCTGCAGCGTGAATGGAAAGTGATCTTGGGAGGTGAGCGAAAAATTGAAGGAGCGATGACTTTCCGTTCGTTCTTGCCCTCGCTAGATTCTCGCTTTGCTTTTTCGAAAAGCGAATCAGTGGGATCGCCAAAATTGCCCTCAGATCACAGAGGCGGGACAAGCTGGAACGCAGCAAAGTGAGTCTCAGAGCGTGTTCCATCCTACTTACCGTCGTTACTACGCATGACGTCACGAATTCTGGCTTTTTGCCGTCAAGGCTGGAACGAGTTTTCTATTTTCCAGCAGAATATAATGCCACGGGCGAATCCGATCAATCACGTTACAGAGATCCGTAGTTACTACGCTTACTACGCTCCCGAGCGTGGTAAGCAAATAGTTACTATTAGTCACTATTTCGAGAAGGTTGGAACGGTCAGCATAATAACGTTTGGTGAGGTTAGAACGGAAATAGTAACAATAGTTACTATTTGTAGAAGGGTGGAACACGCTCTTAATCTAGTGGGACGCTAGCGCTAGGAGTTCAGTATGCGAAGAAAATACTTCTACAAGAATGTAAATATTTATGCACCTAGCCCTTTAGAATCAGGAAGGAGATCTTTGGATTGGCGAGATGTGTTCTAGAACATCTCGTTTCTGCACTGCTTCACTGCCTCTGGGATTTAGTACGGGAGACGAAAACGAAACGAAGGTCTTCCAGGTTAGCAAAGCCCGGATAACTCAACCCAAAAGAACAGGCAAGTGAGATCCCCCTTGCCCCCTTCCCCCACACACACGTTTGCGAAAGTGTTCTTAGAAAACCAAGCACAGTTCTGCTAGCATAGATGGGTTGTATTCATCTTTATCGCTTGGATAAAGCTAAATACGATTTTCTGTTCTGATATTCATATTCGAAATATATCCAAATCTCTTCAGAGACTGTGGAGCAGAGAAAAATAACTCTAGCGAGTAATGCAAAGACCTATCCTTCCCATGCATCAAAAATGGGCCTCCGTCGCAGCGCCGCACAGCTCGCTTTGTTCGTGCGTGCAGTGGCGGACGTAGAAAATTCTAGCAACGCTAAGATACTGTGCTGGTTGAGTTTCAGTAAGGATGTTCGAGTCCTCTAGGGGAGCTAGTGTCGCTGCGATTTGACTGCGTATCACTTTTTCAAAGTTCCCGCATTACTCTCTAGAGTTATTTTGCTCCGCTTTGGAGGATTCAGGTAAGGAGATAAAGGAACTATGTTCCAAACGACACCCGTTACTTCATGAAAAACTTGTGAAGACACAGACACACAGAAGTACGTACAATGACACAATATCAAAAGGGACAAGGAAAATACATGCGGTAAACGGGTTAGTGGTTGCCACTCCGTGCACCCCCCCCCCCCCCCCGTTGGCTCCAAGCAGATCCAGTACAAAAAGTCACGTCACAGCGCCGCTAGAATAACGGTTTAGAAGCAAATCAATTAAAAAGACCGGACCGGAAAAACAAACTCGAGGAAGTTTATGCAAAAAGAAACGCAGCTTCCACCCACAATCGAGCAAGTGGGGAGAGATGCTGTACCTGATGCCCGGTTCCTTCGGCGAGGGCTCTCTGGAACTGCATGTGCTGGAACTTTCTGATCGCGGAGCTTTACCCTTGGAACCACAGCGACGAACCCTGGTCAAAAATCTCGGGCTCATAAACGTCACTTAGGTCACGGGTTCTCTGGTTCGCCTGCTCTTTCAGGCACACTACCATATAAGATACTCCCTAGTTTGAATACTACACAAGTATCATGACACGTAATTTTTTTTTTTTTACCAATATTTACCTTGTTGCCAGCCACATTTATTGATACGTGAAATTTTGTGACATATAATGGTTACGGACGGGAATTGGA
The DNA here is from genome assembly GCA_023053575.1 of Branchinecta lynchi. Taxonomy (NCBI): domain Eukaryota; kingdom Metazoa; phylum Arthropoda; class Branchiopoda; order Anostraca; family Branchinectidae; genus Branchinecta; species Branchinecta lynchi. The sequence goes on from JAKZAP010000008.1 coordinate 18,639,078, forward strand.
CCTCGGTGCGGACGAGAATGTGACCTCGTGGTTGACTTAACGAAAACTTGTGTGGAAAATTATGTTTAAAAAAGAAAATTTACTTATTCAACCTCATGGTCCTATATGTACCATATGATCATATCAGGGTTTTTTTTCCTGATTCCTTGATTCCACAGTATCAAATTTATCTTAAATGTCGCTCTCTCCTATTGGTCAACCTCACGAACTTACGGAAAAAGTTGGCGAAAATTCAACTTCCTGTCTGTCTACAATCTTACAAACTTTACAAACGACTTTACGCACTTAACAAATGTCGTCTGAGCAGTCAATGTCTACCTAACATTAAACTGGGAAATTCTACAAATGTTTCGCATAATAGCGGACCCACTAAGATAATAGGTAGGAGGGGAGCAAAATCAAATGAGGCCCTGGGCTCACAAGAACCTGGCCTAGCGAAAACATGGGTGGTGTCGTGTATACACAGTCCAAATTCATTTAATTTATGAAAACTTGCATGCAATGCATCAAATTCGGAACGAAGGCGGAAATTCGCATCCAACTACGAAAATTCGATTGTGTGTGCAGGTAGCTCTACACTGCATTACAAATCCTAGAGTCTGTCATTTAAATTTCGACAGCTTTTGTAGGCAGTGTGCTTGAAAGAGAAAGGGACAGAGTAAGCTAGGGGCGTGTTCCACCCTACTTACCGTAGTTACTACGCATGACGTCACGAATTCTGGCTTTTTGGCGTCAAGGCTGGGACGCATTTTCTATTTCACCAAAATATCGTGCCACGGGCTAATCCAGCCAATTACATCAGAGAGATTCGTAGTTACCACGCTTACTACGCTTCCGAGCGTGGTAAGCAAATAGTTACTATTTCGAGAAGGCTGGAACGGTTAGCATAGCATCTTTTTACGAGGTTGGAACGAAAATAGTAACTAATAGTTAATATTGTTAGAAGGGTGGAACACGCTCTAGGACACATGAGACCAAGGAAGGTGCTACGGGTAACGAAAATGGGGGAGTGATAAGAGAACTAAGTCAAAGTGTGGAACATTCGCTGCCGTGTAGTCCGATGTCCCTGCCTTCGTTGACGGACGACCAGCCATATACAAATCCCGAAATAGGGGGCGTGGTTCTCCAAGGTTAGGGCATGTCCCAACGTACGACCACCTGCAGCAAGGTGCATGGTACCCCCATGCAAATCTGTTAAATTGAGATTCTGAAATGGAAATTTGGTTTTCAAACAGATGTTATGGTGGTACCATGCCCTTGCTGGTGCTCAGACATTGAGGCATGCCCTGATGTTGGAGCAACATACCCAAAAACTGAGGATTTGTGTATCAGTGGGATAGACACGATGTCATTAATACTGGAGAACTCGGATCAAACAAAACAAGACCAAAGGTTTCGATGGGATCCCAAAAATTCAATATCTGATCCAGACAACATGGTCTTGTCTTAGCCAGATCCAGTCTTCGCCAGACCCCTTGAACATTTTTACAATTAAAATTCAGAAACAGATTAAGGCCAAATAGCTAATCACCTGAGAAAACCAAGCTCAGATTTGGATTCAGCATGTGTGTTTACCCCTATAAGTCATATCTGTTTTGACGAAAATTTCCTGCCACTTCTGCCAATTTCCCGGTTCCGGCCGAACTCCAGAACTACTTGTCCGGCGAAAAAAGAAAGCTCAAAGACGAAATCAGGGTATCTTCTTTCCCCAGTAATGAACATCTAATCAACTTCAAATAGAAATTTAGCTTATAACAAATTTTCCGATTCCAGCCGGATTCCGGTCGAACTATATGTCCGGGTAAAATACGATTGTCACACAGGGACTCGGCATCTCTTCTTACCCCTAAATCGCTTATCTAATCAACTAGAAATAAAACTTTGACTTCCAACAGTTTTCCGGTTTTGGCCGGATTCCGGACGAACTACATGTCCGGGTAGACACTTGTTTTCACATAAGTGTTCAGCATGTCTTCTTGCCCTAAATCGAACATCTAATCAACTCCAAATAAAACTTTTAATTTTGACAAACTTTCCGGTTTGGGCCGGATTCCGGTCGAAATACTTGTCCGTCGAGAAAATAGTTTTCACCATCGTCTTCAGCATGTCTCCCTACCTCTAAATCGAACATTTAATCAACTTCAAATAAAACTTTTACTTTCAACAAACTTTCCGGTTTGGGCCGGATTCCGGGCGAAATACTTGTCCATCGAGAAAATAGTTTTCACCATCGTCTTCAGCATGTCTTCCTACTCCTAAATCGGACATCTAATCAATTTCAAATAAAACTTTTACTTTCAACAAACTTTCCGGTTTGGGCCGGATTCCGGGCGAAATACTTGTCCGTCGAGAAAATAGTTTTCACCATCGTCTTCAGCATGTCTCCCTACCTCTAAATCGAACATTTTATCAACTTCAAATAAAACTTTTAATTTCAACAAACTTTCCGGTTTGGGCCGGATTCCGGGCGAAATACTTGTCCATCGAGAAAATAGTTTTCACCATCGTCTTCAGCATGTCTTCCTACCCCTAAATCGAACATCTAATCAACTTCAAATAAAACTTTTACTTTCAACAAACTTTCCGGTTTCGGCCGGATTCCGGGCGAACTACTTGTCCGATGACAAAATAGTTTTCCCCATCGTGTTCAGCATGTCTTCTTACCCCATAATCGACTATCACATTAGCTGTTTCAAAATATTTTGTTTGTCCCTTAATTTGAATCCCCTCCCCCACCCCTAAATGTAGAGCTACAAAGCCCATCTACGAACTTGACTGGTCCGACGACCCAACGAACCCTCACACCAAGTTTCATCAAAATATCGCATTCCCTTCGAGAGTTATCGTGCTTACAGACGGACGGACAGACGGACGGACGGACGGACGGACGGACGGACATGGACAAAAACATGGAAACATTCGCTGCCGTGTAGTTCGAAGTCCCTGCCTTCAAGGACGGATGGAAACATGTTTTCCCCAGGGCAGTATACTGGAGACCTTGGACCAAAAGAAAAAGGGCAGTGGTAATAAGAGAACTATGTCAAAGCGTGGAAAAATTCGCTGCCGTGTGGTCCAGAGTCCCTGCCTTTAAGGACGGATGGACAGTGGACAAGTATTTTCCCAAGGGCATTACTACTGGAGATCTCGGACCCAACCTCAGAATTCTTCTCCAGCGCCCAAACCGGAGCTAGGGCCTGACCCTACCACTACAACTAATTGAAGAGGTTATTATTAAGAAAAAGATGATCTAGTTGGGATAAGTATGCTAGTTCCAGTAAGAAGACCCATAACGTTCGAACAAAGTTTCGTTAAAAAGCATCGAATCGAATATCAACCTTTTTCCAGGATGATGCTATTGAGTAACAAGGAACGGATTCACTTAAATATTTGTGCGATGATGGAACTTGTACAAGGGACCTTTACAGTGACAAATAAGCGAGAAAGCAATTTTTTGTGTTTAGAGGTCTATAGGACTCCAATGTCGCAGTCTCATATACGGTCCAGGGCCCACATGGCGTGACCTCATAAACAAGACCAGAGGTTTCGATGGGATCCTGAAAAAAAAAGTGCTGTCGTCTTCCTCGGAAGCACTGCAGTGCAAAAACGGATGTAGAAAGAATCAGTCCAGAATCGGCCGAGAAGTGGACCTGCAGCATGCAACAAAAACGTGGCTCAGGTAGAAAATGATTGTCATATATGAATTCAGCATGTCTTCTTCCCCCTAAATCGAACCCACTAGGGTCATTCGAGCGAAATAAAGCCAGGCAAAAAAATCGATTTCTCAGATTTTGACGAAAATTTCTCAGAATGATCTGCTAGGAATGTCTAGGACATTCCCCAATTTGTTCGGACTCGGACGAGTTTTTCAGTCAATATTTTTAAAACATCCGACAAAAATCAGGGAAACTCAAAACGACCTTGAAATTTTTTGAGATTCTTATCTACCCTTAGGACTTCAAATCTCGAGATGTTCAAGAAAGTAGGTGCTCTTCTTTCCTTTTTACGGTAATTTTGGCAAGGTAAGGTAAGAAAAGTGGGTCTTGGTAGATCCCCTCCAGAAGAACCGGCCAGATCGTGAAAATTCTGAGATTCCCCATGGTAATAGAGAGAAGAACGAGCTACATTTCTGCAGTAGCATTTTTGTGTTTATCGAGCCAAAAACGGTCTTAAATAGCGATGTTAGAAAACTGAAATTCTTGGGGAAATGCATTATTTTTATGACAAAACGAATTAGTCTCACAACCTAAAAATAAAAAGTTGAGAAATGAATTTCAGTTTTCAAATCTAACTGTTAGCTCGAATGTTAGACCACAACCTGCTTTTACCAATTCTAGCTATCCGAGGAAGGGCCCGATATCTTCTCTTTGGCCTACTTTCAGAAACTTACTACAGAAACATAAAACTTCTGCTCTTTTCACGTGCAAGTTTGCACGAGGGTGGTAAATTACTCATTATACGCAATTCTGAAACGCTAACCGAGTTCCGTTGTCAGTGCATTTTTATTATCAATAGGCTGCAACTATTTAAGAAACTAAAATTTTGTATTTGCAACTATGTACAAAGAAATGTAGAACACGTTAATATTATGGCGAAGTTACAAGTTTTTCTATCTTCAGTCTATCAACATCTGTTATGTTCACTACTCCGGCAGCATTCCAAGTGGGCCCGAGATGGGGCCCAAATTGCCCATGAACAAAGTGTTTAACCCGTGACTGGAATCAAACTCTAAGCTGGTATACTTGAGGAACAAGAGGTGTATATAAGCATTTTGATGGGTCCCGGCACCCCCCCCCCCCCCTCTCGTTCATGGGCAGCTGGGCGCAGATTTCCCATGAGTTAAGTTCGTCTATGACAGGTCTCAAGTCCAACTCATGTATGTTTGGGGAGATGTATCTATGGATGAGGATTTTGGTGTTACGGTAACAAATAAGACGGCGCGTCGTACTTTAATCTTTAATGAACAGTTGGAAACTGAAATGTTTTGTGATATGATCGATGTTATGCCGTTCTTAATGAATTGTGACAAAGGGGGTATTAGCCTGCTACGATTTGGTTTATTGCACTTGTTATCAGAGAAAGAACATTTTTTTTTGGGGGGGGGGAACGAGGCATTTAGCGACTGGCTGGTGATTTTTACCGACTGTTTCTGCAGAAAAACAACTGCTTTCCAAGAAAAAACGACTGTTTTCAAGAAAAAAACGACAGTTTTGAAAAAAAAACGGCTTATTTTCAGAAAAACCGACTATTTTGACGAAAAAGCGACTGATTTTCAGAAAAAAACGACTGTTGTCGTGAACAAAATTAACTGTTTTGACGAAACATCGCGGCGCTACGCGCCGATTTTTTACCGACTGGCCAACAACATTGGGGGGGGGGGGCGTCCCCCCTCCCACCAGTCATTACCCTCCTGCTTGTTATTACCTTGCTAATAGAAAAGAGGTTTAAAGGGTCGGACTGGCTCAAGCTGTTCGTGCTTGATCTTCAACATTTCTTTGGATTTATACTTGCGGTTTCTTCACATTTAAAGCTTTTAAAGTGGGATGATTACAACTTAGGTTATTTCAATACTTGTTTAGTTATTGCGGATGTGAAATGTCTTGGTACTAAAGCTGTTTGAGAAAAAGTGATCAGAATTTTACTTTCACATTCCACGTCTGAGCGCTTGCACACTTGTTGGTGAGACAAATTCATTTCGTCATAAAAACTATTCATTTTCCCGAGAATTCCAGTTTTCTAACATCGCTATTTAAGACTATTTCTGGCTCGATAGCCACAAAAGTGCTAATGCAGAAACGTAGCTGCTCGTTCTTCACTCCACTATCATGGGGAATTTCAGAATTTTCACGACCTCGCTGGTTCTTCTGGAGTGCATCTACCAAGACCCACTTTTTTTATATTACCTTGCCAAAATTACCGTAAAAAGGAAAGAAGTCCCAAAAGGTAGGTAACAAGCTCACACAATTTCAAGGTCGTCTTGAATTTCCCTGATTTTTGTCGAATTTTAGAAAAATATTGACTTTTCGACTATCAACAATGGAATATTTGGCCAAAAATTTCAAAAAAAAAAAAATTTCGCCGAAAAAAAATTTGGGGAAGGTCCTGGACCCTGGTAGATCATTCTGAGAAATTTTTGTAAAAATCTGAGAAATCAATTTTTTTGCCTGGCTTTATTTCGCTGGACCCATTATGAAATTCATATACAACTTTTACTTAACAAATTTTCAAGTTTTGGCCGGATTCCGGGCGATCTATTTGTCCAGAGAGGAAATGATTTTTATAACGGATTGAGCATGTCTCATTACTCCTAAATCGGACATCTAATCAACTTCAGATAAAACTTCTACTTTCAACACTTTCCGGTTTGGACGGATTCCGGGCGAACTACCTGTCCGGTGAGAAAATGGTTTTCATACTCGTGTTCAGCATGTCTTCTTATCCCTCAATCGACTATCTCATTAGCTTTTCAAAAATATTTGTTTCACCCTTTACTTTGAAACCCTCCCCCCAAATATACAGCTGTGAACTCGAACCCGACCTTTCCCTTGACCCAAAGAATCCTCACACCAAGTTTCATCAAAATATCTCATTACCTTCGAGAGTCTGGACAACTTTTGCGAAGTCATAGCTAGGCCTATCGCTCTACTTACGTTTTGGGATCCCAAAAAACGAAGGAAAACCAAAGACTGAATCTGAAGTGGAGATAGCCCAATGGAAACAATAGTAACGTTGAATGAAAATGCTCTTCGAGCGGGTTTTGACCCCCTTGTTAGCTCAATTGGTTAGAGCATTGTTATATTGCCTTACCGAAGATGCGGTTAATGCTGAATCGATCAATAGTTTTAAGTGCATTGTTGATGAGATTTTTAACTCTGATCAGTTCGACTACTCAAAATTTCATAGAGTTATTTAGAGGCGAAAGCCTTTTCTCTTGCTTTGTATTATTATTATTATTATTATATGAAGCCAAAGGTTTCCGGTTCAAACCCCGCGGAGCGTTTTTATTTTTCAGTTCACTACTACTGCTGGAGTCGGGTGAGTTCATGTTCAGGCCTATCAAATATAAAACTCGCCCATTGTGATGATTATGTGTCAGACAAGTCAGTTCGATTCGATATAACTATACTCACAACACAAGGACTATGAACTTGGACTATAATTCGGCGCTGGTGAAGCTAAGCTTACGTCTTAACGATAGAAGACATGCACTAACCATGAAATTTGGTATCCAGTGCCTTGAATCAGATCAGCACCGTAACATTCTACTAAATTTAACGACAATCCCTGAATGTCATTCACAATTTGTTGTTCGCCTTGTATCGTAGTGTCAACTAACCAACGTTATAATTACTATGCATATTACTATTATGGTGACTGAAAAAAAAATCACAAAAATTAATAAGAAAAACAACGGTCTACCTATTATACTCCTCAGCTGTTGTTGACTGCCTCCTCAGACGATTCCCCTCATACATGGCGCTGTCGCTGTCCGGTGACAGGTGAGGTCGCGAATCGCGCCGACCTCGTTTCCCCGCTAGCTCTTCGGCAGCAGAATCTGGACTAAGGGAATCACGCCGGACCTATATTGAGGGAAGAATGACTTGTGAAAAGAACGGCGAAAGTACGCCTAAAGGTAACAAACGTTTTGCTATACGGTGCTTCACTATCTAGTCAGAGGTCAACATTCCCAACGTTACAGGGTTGCCGCATAGCGTGCGGTGTCTACACTGTAAATAGTTTCTCCGAGTAAGGATTAAAGTAACTACAGTATGCTATAGGGTTATATCCTATCTCTAGTGAGATAAGGTTAATCCGAATTAGACTTTTAGATTAGATTAGATTATGTTTAATATAAAACCAACGCGTAACATTTGTCTGCATCACCTGCAGGGAAAGTCCCGGGGGACTTGTTAAATAACAGGCGAAAAACAAAATTCACATCTATTTACTAATGAAGAATAAATCCTACTACTACTGAAAAATAAATACTACTACTAACAGTACATTTCTAATTACTAATTACTAAACCAAATACTAAACAAAAAAAAAAGAAGAAGAAAAAAAAAGAAAGAAAGCGACTGACTCTTGCTTACTCTTTTGTGAGGAAGAACCTTTTCACTGTGGCTTTGAATGCAGCAAGGTGCGGGGCCTCACGGACTTTAATTGGGATTGAATTCCAAACACTCGTAGCAAAATTTCTAATAATGAACGATGCACGAGTTGTTTGCCGGATTTCATGAACTATATCCCCACACCCCCTTGTTTCATAATTGTGGTAATCACTATTCGTAGAAAAAAAAATTGCAAAAGAGGAAGGCAGTAAATTATTAAAGTATTTGTAAACAAAAATACTAATTTGATAATCCCTTGTTTTTGAAACATCAAAGAGTTTATTTTTAAAGAAAATTTCAGAAGGTGTCGAATTATTAACATCATTGTGAAAAAGAAGTTTTATTGCTTTATTTTGTATTTTCTGAATTCTTTTATAACACGTAATAAAGTTACTTGCCCATAGTGAGCAACCATAGCACACGTATGGATAAAATATAGCGAAATAAATTTACAGATAAGATTATAATAAATTACAGATAAGATTATCTTTTTAGAGACAAGATTAATCCCAGTAGCAAATACTGCAAGATTGTGTTTACAGTGTACCCAGAGTTGGACACCAAAAGCAATCGTTAAGATCTCTGGTATTTCATCTTCTAGTCAAATGTCAACGAGTTCATCGTAGAAGTTCAACAGGTTCATGCACAGGGTCCAGGAGTGATGGAATTGGGATTCGATGCGCTGTCAACCATGTGTTATTTTTTCTTCTCTTCTTCTTCTTTTTGTTTCTTGATATAATTAAGTTAATCTGTTGATTATGTTTGTTTTTTAGAGAGACAAATAATGTAATATATAATGGAATTTTACAAAAGAAAATTTTAATATCATAACAGACCTACCACGTGAAAATCTATACAGATTTGTTTGTGGCAGGACTAAATAATTTAATCACTTAGCCTAGTTATATTTTAAACAAAAAAGAAAAGGGGAAAAATAAATGCAGTACTATACATAAACAACTACATAAATACATTTTTTTTTCAATATTATATATAAACAGAAGACAATTAAACCTCGTGGCAATCCAGAACCGATTCATACCCAAGGTAACCCTCTCTCCTCACCCATCTTTATCATCAAAAAACTTTTCATCTTATTTTTACATGAATATACACTCTCGACCATCCTAGTGCTTTTCGGCAGATTATTCCATACTGAAACACTCACATTTCTAAACACAAAACTAGACCGTGAAATATGTTGTCTCTCATGTACAAGGTCCTCTGAATTCCTTGTTTCATATGAATGGTACGCAGAATTCGTTGACAATATATTACAAAAATAATTAGGTGCTAGCTGATTTAGACACTGATAAACGAATACACCAATCTGATAATCTCTCATCTGCCCAACATTTAAAATTATTAAAATGGCGATAACAGTTTTTCGGTTAGTGTCCTGCAATTGCTAAGCACACCTTTTTGTTCTTTCCTGTCAGGAATTTTATACAAATTGTGTAGTTTTATTCTAAATATAGTTAAATGACACTGAAACTGAGAATGCTAGCATGCTAGGCAAAACCCATTAACTATAAGACAAGGGAAGCATTGTGGTGTTTGACATCAGGAACTGTCTTCTTCTTCAAATCCCACAGTTTGTGAGACTGTAAGCATATTTGTCATCCAACCAAGTGGAATGATCGTTTCGCTATTTGGTGTTCTGTGTTCCAATCAAAGGCTTAGCAAGTCCCGGCGAACCCGAACCTCCTCACGTGCTGGGTCCGATCGAATCGGAATCAGATGCTGACAAGGAACGCGCTTGCAAATTTATTTTCAATTCAATTTAGTTTTGTTAAAGCGTGTCACAAGATATCCGGTTCCCCCTTGAGACTCCCTCCCACATTCATCGGATCCGGTCCGGATTTGAACTTGGACATCTGAGACACGAGGTCGTTCCAAATATCAAATTTCATTGTGTTGCGAGGACAACACTTTAGTTTTGTCCTCGTTTTTTGTTTTTGTTTTTGGCAAGGGTCTAACCTGTGCAGTTTTTACGGAAACTGTGGACCTTAGGCCGGATTGATGAATATGAAATTCTTGCCTGTGGCCAAAAAGGATGGTTTTCGCTTATCCTCGAGCCAGAGCCTACGGTGTGCGAAGTGAAGTGGAGTTATTTAGTCCATGTCAGAGAGGACTATCTCAAGTTATGCAGCCAACCTTTCGTTTCATCAAACCATGTTTCTGCTTTCGAGTGGAAAGTTCCGTTCTAGCACGCAAGCAGGCATGGCACCAGTTTCAATTTGAAGATGGACTAAAATCTATGCAATGACAATCTATGCGGCAATTACCCGGCCCCACAGCCAACATATCTTCTTTGAGGATAAATAGAAAAATTCACAGAAACAAAAAAGAGGCTTTTTCCCACGGGTCCGGAAGTGCTGTCATCTATTGTTTCAACCCATTTCTGTTCGAGATTTCAGCTGAGTTTATCATTCACTTGGGATTGCGGTAGAGAAATTGTATCAGATTTGCCTCTTTAACTTTAAAAGTTCTCTCATTGCTAAGGAAATTAGAGCTTATCCTTCGCTTCTTTCTAAGCGGTGACGTTAGAAAGTTGGCCTACGGCAAAAAAGGAAACTTTTGAACTAAGACAGGTAGAATTTTTTTTTCGACGGCAATCGATAGCTGTTGATGAGGTGATCAAAGTATATCTCATTCATTTTTTGCTACAAAAATTCCTTCATGAGATACACTAGTTTGAAAGTTTCAAGGGGTTGACAACTTCAGTAGTAAGGTACACACTGAAACCAAAAATAGGCGATACCAATTATGAGACATGTAAGGGACTTGTAAGCAACAGTCGACTGTTACCTCATAGTCATCTTGCGCGATGAGAGGTTTGCAGCTTTTGCTAGTTGGTGTACCTGTTATTTGTTTCCGGTGTATTCGATGGTAAGAACAATTTGGTTCCCAATTGTAAGACATGCAAGGGACTTGTAAGTAATAATCGGCTGTAATGCTAGCGCTGAGGGATAGCTTTTGATTATATTAAGGTTTCGAGAGATTGACAACTTCAGTGGTGGGGTATACACTCAGACAAGAAATATGGTATAAACTCAAACACAGAATAGGCGGAACTCAACTGTGAAACCAGTCAGGGACTTGTAACTAAAAATCGGCTGTTACACCATAATCATCTTCTTCTAGTACCTATACCTATTTTGTTTACCGTATTTTTGATTATGAGAAAAATTTGGTCATGTCATCGTTCAAGAATCGGTTGCTAAAGCATTGCCATTTTCATGAGATACTAGAATGTTCCATGGTGACGGTCTAGCATTGCAACCTAGAATTAAGTGTTAACGCAACGGATACAAATTAATATAAACAAAAAAACGACATGATTTCGGAATAATTAGTAGTGACTTCAGGTATTTAGACCCTGAAAAAACACGAGTAGCTTTATCATACCAATCAGGTTATATAAGATAATGTTCCAAGTTTTCACGAGTTACGATGTCTACGATTGAAAAGGATAAAGTTCGACTGTCTGTAAAGTCAATTTAGTCCCTACTTCCGATATTCAGTTGCTTTTTTTGTTTTTCAATGCCGAGGGATGGCCCTGTGATTACAGAAAAAAATCTTCTTGGATCGGAACATACCATTTCGAAAACCTCGATTGGTTGACAACTTCAGCATTTAACCGCTCGCGAAGAAACAAAACCGGCGAAGCCGAACAAAGATTGCTGCAACACTTCACGTTGCCAGGGCAACGTAGGTCTGGTTAAGATCCGATTACAGATACCTCAAGATTCCGGATTCCCCTTCCATCCACTCCCCCACGGTCGTGGGATCGGGGAAGTGACTATTTCCAAGTTAGATACACCTGTCAAGTTTCATCTGCTAGCACTTCTGGAAGTACCCCAACTCGAGAACGGTGGACCGACGGACCGAAAAGTGTGATCGGTATATGGCATTTGAGCGAAGCTGCAAGTTACATAAAAACTAACAGTGTTCTTTCTCCGTTTGCTAATATAGACACTAACAGGGGACGACGTTCGGGAGATAAACTATCATTTCAGCTTCCTGGATTCAGTCTTGGATTTTGTTTGTGTGTTGTGTTTTTGTGCTCATGCTTTCTATTATTTTATTTTATCGATTTTATTTGTTGTTAGGTGCAGCCGACTTTGATTGTACTCTATCATGTCTTGGTAATGGTAAGTCACAATAGTGTATTGTGATTTAAATATGGTGAGTTCTGTCAATACTTTTCTTTTGGGTTGGGTTTGGGGCTTGAGGCTGACGGTTGGAAAGGAAGGATGGGTCTACTTCGAGAGAAAACAAGACCAAAGGTGTCGATGAGATCCCACAAATCTAATATTTGACTCAGACAATCGAGTCTTGTCTTCGCCAGATCCAGTCTTGGACAGGCTAATCATCAGAGAAAACCAAGTTCAGATATACCTCTATAAGCCATATCTATTTTGACGAAACTGACCGATACTTCCTGCCGATTTCCGAGCGAACTACTAGTCCAGCAAAAAAAAACAATACAGAAACAAAACCAGCGTATCTCCTTATCCCTATAAAGAACATCTAATCAACTTTGAATAAAAGTTTGACTTAAAAGAAAATCCGGTTACAACCGGATTCCGGAATAATTATATGTCCGGGTAAAACACCATTGTCATTTACCGACTCAGCCTCTCTTCTTACCCCTGAATCTGTCATCTAATCGAACTTTTGCTTTTAACAAATTTTCCGGTTTTGGCCGGATTCCGGGCGAACTAGTTGTCCAGCGAGAAAATGATTTTCACCATCGTGTTCGGCATATCTTTTTACCCATAAATCAAACATTTAATCAACTTCAGATTAAACTTTTACTTTTAACCAACTTTCCGGTTTTCGCCGGATTCCGGGCGACCTACATGTCGGGTAGAAAATTGTTTTCACATAAGTGTTCAGCGTGTCTTCTTGCCCTAAATCGAACATCTAATCAACTCGAAATAAAACTTCTAATTTCAACAAACTTTCCGGTTTCGGCCGGATTCCGTTCTAACTACTTGTCTGTCGAGAAAATGGTTTACCATCGTCTCCAGCATGTCTTCTTACCCTTAAATCGAACATCTAATCAACTTCAAATAAAACTTTTACTTTTAACAAACTTTCCGGTTTTGGCCAGATTCCGGGCGAATTACTCGTCCGATGACCAAATGGTTTTCACCATCGTGCTCAGCATGTCTTCTTACCCCATAATCGACTATCACATTAGCTGTTTCAAAATATTTTGTTTGCCCCTTAATTTTAACCCCCTCCCCCACCCCTAAATGTAGGGCTACAAAGCCCATCTATGAACTCGACTGGTCTGACGACCCAACGAATCCTCACACCCAGTTTCATCAAAACATCTCATTCCCTTCGTGAGTTATCGTGCTTACAGACGGACGGACAGACGGACAACTTTTGCGATGTCATAGGTATCCCTCCACTTACGTTTTGGGATCCCAAAAAAGGGTTGATACAAAAGGGTATGAAGAGTATTGAAAGTAGGATAAACAATATCCATTTTCTAGGCATAGTCAGACCATTGCTATCCTCGGCAAAGTCGTGGACTCTACTCCGATACTAAACCATCCGGCTAGGCCTATATAAAGTTCGGCATATATCACTAATAATTGCAAGTGACATATGTGAACGACGTACCTTTCGAACACTTGAGTTATCGTCAAGATTGCTTGATGCATCAGGGGAGAGGAAGGGTCTCGATCCGCGTCGATTGACCTTGGAGGAATTTGGCGCCGACTGGCATTCGTCGAACGTAGACTGACGCCGAAGACGGTGATGCTGTTTGGGAGCTGCAGATGGCGCCGGAGGTACCTCCTTCTTAGGGGAAGCCGCTGTCTCTCCTATAGTAGCTGTAAAGAAAGGAGTATAATACTAATAATAATTGTATTCAAAGCCAAAGGCCATATTCAAGAAAATACTTAAAAAACAACAACAAAAAATAACTTTACATGAACTAAACTTCGCCATCACTCTCTCGAAATTTCACCACACCATCAACAAATCTGCAAATTTTACATATAACAGTTGGCGTCGTGCCCTTTAAGATGTCTAGGAAGTAACATAACCTCACCTCCCAATAATTCCCTTCTTAACCCAGAAAGCTCTCGACATCGGCACAGAACTTGGACCAAATCGTCAACTGCAGTGTCTGTAGTAGCTGTGTCGCTTAAAGCTTAACCAACAAGAGGTTGAAGCTCATATGACACTTGCAAGGCTGGTTCAAAGGATGAAATATAGAATTTGCCATTACGTCGGTTTGTTCTGATCATTTGTAAGCAAAACCATCAGCATCATTACATAGTTGTAATGATGCTCACTTTAAAGGGGCTAGAATTTCATCGGTAAGCAAAACGCTTGAGACAATGACGATAACAGGCTCTTGGGGATTCATTAATCTATATCGTTTAGACAAAGGTATTATTTTCACTTTTCGGTTATGATGCGCACTTTAAGGATGCTAGAGATAAATCAAGCAAAACTCTTGTGGCACAAATGATCATGGGCCGAAATGTTTGGTTGGTCTAAAGTATTTTTTGACTTTGCAGTTAAGATGCGCACTTTAAGGAAGCTAGAAATTCATTCATAACCAAAACCCTTGGGGCAAAAATGATCATGGGCTCATGGGGCTCATGAAATGTTTAGTTTGCTTAAAGGTATTTCTTTTTTACTTTGCGGTTAAGATTGGTACTTCAAGGAATCGTCGGATTTCGGAGGTGACGACTTCTAAGCCAATCTTATCGAATCTCTAATTTTCCAGTCAAGTTTCAACATCCTAGCAAATCTGGAAGTACCTTAACTTGCGACCATCGGAATTCCCCTCCTCAAGTTCTTCCACAGTGACCGGATACGATCCGATTCTGTAAATGATTTATCTAGAGCATTTGTTTGTTATTCCTACCAAGTTCCGTCCCGATCTCTCCAGTCTAAGCAGGTCACGTATCCCCCCCCCCCGACAGTTGTCGGATCCAGTCCAGACATGAGAAAGAACATCAGAGGCATGTCCTCTGTTCAGTTATTAAATTTCACTGGAATTCAATCACCCGTTCCAAAGTTATGCATGGCTGAATGTTCCGGATTCCCGTCCCTCCACTCCCCCACGACGATCGGATCGAGAAATATTTATTTCCAAGTCACTTAGATCGGGCCCCTGATATGCCTACCAAGCTTCGTCGTGAAAATCCCCCAAAATGCCATCACCGGAATTCTGGGAAACCACCCTCCCCCCCTCCCCTCCCAAAAAAAAAGGTGTTCGGATTCAATCCAATTCTGTAAACAATTCATCTAGAACAGATGCGTGTTCTTCCCAGCAAGCTTCACTCCAATCCCTCCATTCTAACCGTTCCTCAAGATTTCCGGTCTCTTACCCCTCTCCAACTCCACCACAGCTGTCGAATCAAATGGTACGTCAGAGATATGTAATTTATTCAGTTATTAAGTTTCATTCCAACCCAATCGCCCGTTCGAAAGTTACGCACTACTCAATTTTCCGGATTCCCCTCTCTCCACTCCCCCGACCATGGTCGGATCGGGGAAGTGAATATTTCCAAGCTAGTTTGGTCGTATCACTAATAAGCCGGCCAAGTTTCATCGTCCTAGCACATCCGGAAGTATACTAAACCGCGATCAGCAGACTGACCGGCAGACCGACGGAAAAGTGATCGGTATATGGCACTTGGTCGGAAGGTGAGTGCCATAAAAGGGGCTGGGATATGATAATATAGTTATCCATCATTTGTTCACTTAAAGAGGCATGACCACCCGATGAGAATGCGTCACTTCGATCGTTGCTCCAGCTTAAAATGCTCTCAAAAACTTACGTTGAGCAACAACTTCTGTGCATATCTAAATATTAAGGTGGAGTTTGATTTTACAAAAGGCGCCTTTACCTAAGAAGAAAAATAAATTTTGATTTTCAGTTCACTAAATATTTTACTGTCGTCAAATTAAAGGATATTCCCCGTTCAAAAATAAAGCCTCAATTTCCTTTGGTTTTCTCTACGAATCCCCACCATTTGGGCCGTGGGCTATCCCCAAGACTCCGAAACTGAATCCGTCGACTCCACCCCAAGAAACACATTTATTTATCACCATTCCCCATTTTGGTGTTACGACGGGTATGTAAACATATATACTTAAAGCAGGCGAAACTTACCTGGGGGATTTGATGCTTTCGGTGGTGTATCAGCAATTGAGACTTGAAATATTTTAGTTTCATGTTTGACAATACTTCCGAAATTTGTCGAACAATCCTGACGGATATCCTCAGGCTCCGGGGACACTTGAGAAGAATGGCTCTAGTAAACATTGAAGGGTTAGTCAGAGGAGAGGGATTAATGTCTTCAAATTTCTTAATGGTACCAAAATGCAGCCTGAGAGAGAGGGAGGGGGTATCCGATTCCAGAATCGAATCGGAAAACAAGGCCTTCTTATTAAAAGTCCCTGTATTCAAAGACATAAGGATTAGTGTGAGAAAAGGAATTAATGTCTTCAAAATGGGCAAAAGAACGCTGATACATGAAGCTCATTTCACTGACTTCAGTGGTGGCTACCAAATTTCTTAACGGTATCAAAATGCAGCCCGGAAGTAGATGGGCGAATCCGGAATCGGACTCAAATCCGGAAACTGATGAAGAAGTTCCTGGATTCAATATCACCCAAGATTCAAGGAAACTTTTGGAAGAGGAGGATTATTGTCTTCAGGACGAGCAAATTGTTGCTTATACATAATGCTCATTTCACTGATTTCGTGGTTACCAAATTTCATAAAGCACAGAACACATTCTTTCGTAGGCCTATGCTTCAGCTGGTTTATACTCGGCCTTTAGCTTATCCTCACATGAAAGCGACTGGTTCTCATACTAAAAGTATTTCCTAGTAGACCACCTAGAGCGCTTACAGTCGCTCTGAGGTTCTTTTAGCGGGATGTGGAAAAAAAAACAGAATCAAGGCATCACTTCTTGGCACTACATAGCATGGCTCGTGATGCATTTGAAAATCTACTTTCTTTCTCAAAGAACAGAACTGTTTCTGATTAGCAACACGGACAAATTTGCATAAAAAATCAGCGCTGTTTCGTTATAGTGGGAAACTGACATAGGAAGTTCAAAATCTTGGAAATGGGAACGGATGGGTGGATTAGCGACGTTTAATGATGCAGTAATATAGGTCAGACGAGTCCTTTAACTTACCGCGTAGGATCGACCTTCCGGAGAAGGTGACGCTCTGATGACTGTAGTTCTTGGGATTTGCTTATAAGTTGGACTCGCTTCGGGGCTTGGCCGACACGAACCAGTGTTGGTTGAAACAGTCGAAGTAGCTTTAATAGAAATACTATTAGTCCTATTCACGGAATGTTATCGATCTAATATTATACTAATATTTTGTTAGTGTTCGAACCATTTTTCGTCATTTTTTTTGCGAATTAATGACCACTAACTAGTGCAGGTGGAAACATGGAAGGAGCTAGAATTAAAAATTGTATTAGTCCTTTACCTGAAATGTCCCTAGAATAAATTCAAAATTAGGCGATTCATCTTTGCGTCTAAACGCTTCTAAACATACTGACTTTAGTGTTCTAACGCAAGGCAACTGGTACCGGCACAGACCGGGCGGCATTGCGGCACCGGGCACTTGGCGTAAACTAAAATCAAGAGTGGACAAACCATCGTGTGCAAGCCAACGATGTCAATAGGACCTTGCTCACATTGTCAAATAATAGTCACTAGGAGGGGGGCAATAGGTCTGACCTAGAAGACCTTCCCATTTTTATGGCACTTGCAGCGTCGCTCAAGTGCTATATACCGATCATTTTTCGGTTGGTCGGTCTGTCAGGCCACTCGTCTCGAGTTAGGGTAGTTCCAGAAGTGCTAGGACGATGAAACTTGGCAGGAATATTAGGGACCGGACCAAACTAACTTAGAAATAGTCAATTCCCTGATTCGACCACCGTGAGGTTACTGGAGGGAGTGGGAATCCGAAATATTGACGTATTTTTAACTTTTGAACGGGGAACCTTAATGAAACTTGATGTTTTGTAAGACTCGTGTCTCAGATGTCACACTTTAAGTCCGGAATGAATCCGGTGGCTTTGGGGGGAGTTGGAGGGGGGGGGGGAACCGAACAATTTTAATCGAGACTCGACAATTTTAGCTTAATAACAGTCGTCTCACCGATTTGACCATCGTGGGGGGGGGGGGGGGAGTAGAGCGAGCGGGAATCCGGAATCTTGAGAAAGATCCAACTTTTGAACGGGTTATCGGATCTTAATGAAACTTGATATTTGGAAAGAAATCATGTCTCAGATTTCCCGTTTCAAGTTAGGACAGGATCCGATCAAAGGGGGGGGGGGGCGTAAATTCTGTGACAGACTTAGAGTGTAGCGATAGGGATGGTACTTCCAAATGAGCTAGGACGATAAAACTTGGCTTGAAGATTAGAGACTTGACTAGCTTGTCTTAGAAATTGTCACTTCCTAGATCCGACCACCCCTTAAAGTACTTTTATTTACCCCAAAGTGCAAAAAATACTTTTAAGCAAAATCTACATTTTCATTTATTCAAACAATGTTTGCAACGGATACGTCAGCTATGATTTTTTTCATATCTATATGGTGATCATTTTCATGATCACCATGAGCCCATGATCATTTTGCCTTTAGTGTTTTGCTTAGAAATGACTTTCTAGCCCCTTAAAGTGCGCATCTTAACCGAAGAGTAAAAAAAAATACTTTGAACCATATATATTCATGATCCTAAAGGGCCCAGGATCATTTTTGCCTCAAGGGATTTGATTGCAGATGAATGTCTAGCACCCTTAAAGTGTAAAGACAATTTTGCCAAACGATACATTCTCGTGATTTCCAAGGGTCCATCATCATTCTTATTTCAGGGGTTTGCTTACAAATAATCGCAACAAACCCATGAATTGGCAATTTTCATCCTTTTAACAAGCCTTACAAGTGCCATATGAGCTCCCAGCTCTTGTTATTACTTCAAGGAACACCTTCAATTTTCTAAGTAAATAAAATGGTGGCTGGATAATCATTAATCCGCCCCACTCGTTTCTATGAAATAAAAAAAGATGGGGGAAGTGCATTGAGTTATAGACTGTATTTCAGTTGTGTTCGGATTTTTGTTGAGCCTGTTTCTCAACGCAATTGAGAAAAGTTTAGAATATTTGTTTTCCTGGGTTAAGGGATTATTTGCGTATTGTAGTTCCGTCTTATCATGGGCCACCGAGCGTGAGGGTGCAATATTTTTGGTTTACGTTGAATTAAACTAAATTCACAAAAGAAATTTTCTTATAAACAAAAAATAGTTAAAGGACCCCTCGCACTACGCCAAACTCACAAAAAACAGTTCTTATAAACAATAAATTGTTAAAGGACCCCTCGCAATATTTATTCTTCAACTTACAGTATTTTAAAATATTTGAATACTTCAAAATAACTCACGGTTTTGGCTGTTTAAGCCATTTCCGAGACCCGCTGACTTATAGCGAAAAAAGTCCGTTAAACCATCCCTCACCCTCTTTCTCAGCACCAAATATATTCTCAATTCCCCCAACTCTTCGCATGCAACATCAAAATTAAACAAATTTCGACCTTTCACTTCACACATCGGGGAAAAATACTTACCATCCCTAACCTTTACCCTCCCAATTATTTCCTCCTGTCGCCGAACGAAAAATTCCCACTGAATAAAAACAAAATGTATAGGTATGAATCATGTTTCCAAAACTAAGTTTAGAAAGGAACTTACAAGTGACAGCTGCGATAGCCTTCGAATAAACATCAGTTAATGTCGTGGTGTTCGATTCTTCTAACCGGAAATCGGAGGCATCCTCGACCCTGAATCCGGGATTGCTGTATTCCCGCTTCCTCATGCTGAGATTACAAAGCATCGAGTTACAATAGGTAGTACAGCTGGTAGAGAAAGAAGAAAGAAGCATAAGCGTGGTGTTAGGAACGCACAAGCGACAGAAAAGAACACACTACTCATTTACACAAGTACAGTTATCCGTTAAGGCTCAAGTCGCAGTAGACACAGTTTCAACTCAAATATTTTCGAGATTAAAAATAATTGGTGACTGTAAGCGAGGGCAAATACAAAAAAAAAATCATTATAACAGACCAGAACAACATAGCCCCAAATCACGACCAGAGAACCAAATTAAAACAAGTATACCCGTAATAACAAAATATGACTTTTTTGAAACTCTGCTGGGTTTCATAAAATAATAAAAACAAAATACTAAAATCAGCTACCTATATTACCGTCCATTTGCATACCTTCAAGAAACACCTTCTAATTATATCGACACATAAAGTTGGACAAAATACACTTACAAATTTTATACAGTTATTTTCAACTGTATTACCAATACCATAACGGTTCGGATAGACTGCCGGAGCTTGCGGTCGCGGAGAATATGGAATAGGCGAGGCAGGGCGATCCCATTACTCACGGGTGAGTAATGGTCGAGATAATATAAGGCGTTTGTTAGCGGTTCTTCTGTTTATCAACTGTGTTGACCAACAAACTACTGTTGTCCGCCAAAACGTCCCTGTTGATCAACAGAGGTGAATCTTCGCCCGAACGCTCTGTTTGAAAAACTGGCTGATTACTCCAGAAATTGACCAAGTGACTTGATCAACAACACTTTCAGTCGTTCGTAATTTTCACCAACAATAGTTGCGTTTTGTTTTTTACCACAATCTAAAGTTGTTTTTGCAGTTATCGTGTTATCTGATACCACGGTCAAAAGGCGTTTTTGCAGTTATCGTGGTATCTGGCCAGTTATCGTGGTATCAGATATTCAGACACTACGGTCCGACCGTGGTAACTGGTCGTTGTATCTGAAAAGTCATCTCACTTTCAACAAATTTTGTCAGAATGGTGAAAAAGAAGTTTCGCACTTAGCGATGTAACTGGATATCAGTTTTTCTTTCGGATGACTTCGAAAGTGCAATTTCGGCAACAGTCACAACGTGTATCAGATACCACGATAACTGCAAAAACGACTAGTTGCAGATCCTGCTACCGTGGTAACAGATACCATGGTTGGCGACAGAGGTTACTGTTGGTCGCTACAACGCACGGTTGATCAACAATGGCTCCATGTTTAATCGCTAAAAAACGCCTATACTATACCCAGTAGCCACGGCCGCGAGCGAAACAGTCGCTTCCCAGACTGCAGGGCAGGATACAGGCACTTATTAAGAGTAAGGTGGAGAGAATGGTAAGAAAAAAAGGGTGAATCTGTAAAAGGAGAGACAAATCGGGAAAAAATCGCGAGAATGCAGAATGCCGTTCCGGCCATTTCTACCGCCTTTTCAGTTGACCGAGACAGCGAATGGATGAAATGATTGTATATATTTAGTAAGGAATAGTCCTGTTTTAGTGTAATTTTACTATGTGATGTGTTATATCACGAACTGAATAAGTGGATTGATTGATGGATTAGGCCCAAGGTCCAAACGTTCTTTCTTAGTAAGGAACGATAGTTGAAATGTCACCCGCACTTTGTTCTCTTAGCTACTCCGCCATTTAAAAACATCTCGGGAATTCCCTTACGAAAAGGCAAAGCCTGGATTTCTCGGTCTTTTATTACTTACCAATTTTTCGATTTCACTATATGAATTTTGGAATTGTTAGGGATAGCCCTGACAATTCCAAAATTCAACCACATCGCAATCCTATAAATTTTCTCTAATTAAGCGGGGCCATGTATCTGGTGATTTTCTGGGATCCCAAAACGTAAGTGCTGGGATACCTTTGACATCGCAAACGTTGTCCGTCTGTACGTCCGTCCGTCTGTGCGCACTATAACTCTCGAAGGGAATGAGATATTTTGATGAAACTTGGTGTCAGGATTCTTTGGGTCAAGAATAAGGTCGAGTTCGTAGATGGGCTCTTTAGCCCTAAATTTAGGGGTGGGGAGGGGGTTTAAATTAAGGGGCAAATGCAATATTTTTAAACAGATAATGTGATAGTCGATTATGGGGTAAGAAGATATGCTGAACACGATGGTGAAAACCATTTTGTCATCGAACAAGTGGTTCGGCCGGAATCTGGCCGGCAAAGTTTGTTAAAAGTAAATGTTTTATTTGAAGTTGATTAGATATTTGATTTAGAGGTAAGAAGACATGCTGAACACGAAGGTGAAAAGCATTTCTCGCCGGACAAGTTGTTAGCCCGGAATCCGGCCAAAACCGGGAAGTCTGTAAAAAGTAAAAATGTTGGTTTGAAGTTGATTAGATGTTTGATTTAGGGGTAAGAAAACATGCTGAACACGAAGGTGAAAACCTTTTTTCGCCGGACAAGTAGTTAGCCCGGAATCCGGCCAAAACCGGAAAAATTATTAAAAGCAAAAGTTTTATTTGAAGTTGATTGGACGTTCGATTTAGTGGTAAGAAGACATGCTGAACACTTTTGTGAAAAGTATTTTCTACCCGGACAAGTTGTTCGCCCAGAATCAGGCCAAAAACGGATTGTTAAAAGCAAAAGTTTTATTTGAAGTTGATTAGATGACAGATTTAGGGGTAAGAAGACACGCTGAATCTGTATATGGCAATCTTTACGGCACATCTAGTTTTTTTTCGGAATCCGGTTGAAACGGGATTTTTCAAATAGTTAAAATTTTATTTGAAGTTGATTAGAAGTTCTTTATACGGATGAAGAGATACGCTGAATTCGTTTCTGAACTTTTTTTTTGACAAGTATGGTAATTCGTTCGCAATTGTCCGGATCAAATATTAGATTTTTGGGATCCCATCGAAACCTTTGGTCTTGTTCTTCTGGGCCTTTATATACGCTGATTTTAATAGTATACCGTTTGCATCTTTATCCCTCTCACAAAACCTTTTCATTTGTGGGATCCCAAAACGTAAGATACCTATGACATCGCAAAACTTGTCCGTCTGTCCATCCGTCCGTCTGTGCGCACTATAACTCTCGAAGGGAATCAGATATTTTGGTGAAACTTGGTGTGAGGACTCTTTGGGTCAAGAGTAAGGTCGAGTTCGTAGATGGGCTCTGTAGCTCTACATTTAGGGGTGGGGGTTTAACTTAAGGGGCAAATGAAATATTTTTAAACAGATTAAACAGCTCGGAATCCGGCCAAAACCGGAAAATTTGTTAAAAGTAAAAGTTTTATTTGAAGCTGATTAGATATTCGATATAGAGGTAAGAAGACATGCAGATCACGATGGTGAAAACCATTTTTTCACCGACAAGTAGTTAGCACAGAATCCGGCCAAAATCGGAAAGTCTTTAAAAAGTAAGTTTTATTTGAAGTTGATTAGATGTTCGATTTAGGGGTAAGAAGACATGCTGAACACGACGGTGAAAACTATTTTTTTCGTCCGACAAGTAGTTAGCCCGGAATCCGGCCAAAACCGGAAAGTCTTTTAAAAGTAAAATTTTTCTTTGAAGTTGATTAGATGTTCGATTTAGGGGTAGAAAGACATGCTGAAAACAATGGTGAACACCATTTTCTCGCAGGGCAAGAAGTTCGCCCGGAATTCGGCCAAAACTAGAAAGTTTGTTAAAAGTATAAGTTTTGTCTGTAGTTGATTAGATGTTCGATTTAGGGGTAAGAAGACATGCTGAACACTTATTTGAAAAGTATTTTCTACCCGGACAACTTGTTCGCCCGGAATCAGGCCGAAACCGGAAAATTTGTTAAAATTAAAAGTTTTATCTGAAGTATTTAGGGGTAAGAAGACGCGCTGAATCTGCATATGACAATCTTTTTTCTACCGGGACATATAGCTTGTTCGGAATCCGGTTGAAACCGGATTTTTCTATAAGAAGTTTTACTTGAAGTTGATTAGATGTTCTTTATACGGATAAGGAGATACGCTGAATGCTAGCAATTGGAGTCTTAGGTTTTGTTGTGTACGCTTCTAAACTTTCTTTTTTTTCTGGACAAGTATGGTAGTTCGTTCGCAGTTGTCTGGATGAAGTATTAGATTTTTGGGATCCCATCGAAACCTTTGGTCTTGTTACTAGTATTACAATCATCTAAGAAAATAATCCTAAGTCCCCCAAGTACCAAGCTGTTTTTGTGCTTACTTACGCCTAACTATCTCTTAAAACAACTTAGCTAAACTGTATATTTTTCTCATACCCCCACACAATCAGATCCTTAATGCATTACTTACATTAATTTCCTTCTAAATACCCCCTTCTGAACTTCAATATTCCTAATATCCTTCAAACAACTTTTACTACTTAATTTGAAAAAATTCTACTCTTTTCTACACTCTTCTCTAAATTACTTCCAAAACCTTACCTTTCGCCTGAAACCTAATACCCCCACAATTCTGCTTCAACTTCTACTACCGTTATACGAAAACGTATCTCTTTCCTGAAAACTAGAACAACTGTCTTCCTAACATTTAGTTGGTGTCTTGAATCATAAATATGCTTTTAACAGATCCCAACTGGACTGACATTTGATTCAAGTCGTTTTTTGGGATCCTAAAACGTAAGTGGCGGGATACCTATGACATCGCAAAAGTTGTCCGTCTGTCCGTCCGTCCGTGCGTCTGTCCGTCTGTGCACACTATAACTCTCGAAGGGAATGAGATATTTTGATGAAACTTGGTGTGAGGATTCTTCGGGTCAAGAGTGAGGTCGGATTCGTAGAAAGGCTCTGTAGCCCTAGATTTAGGGGTGGGGGAGGGGCTTTAAATTAAGCGGCAAATTAAATATTTTTAAACAGATAATGTGATAGTCGACTATGGTGTAAGAAGACATGCTGAAGACGATGGTGAAAACCATTTTCTCGCTGGACAAGTAGTTCACCCAAAATTTGGCCAAAACGGGAAAGTTTGTTAAAAGCAAAAGTTTTATTTGAAGTTGATGAGATGACAGATTTAGGGGTAGAAGAGACGCTGAATCTGTATTTGACAATCTTATTTTACCGGGACATATACTTCGTTCAGAATCCGGTTGAAACCGGATTTTTTTTTTTATAAGTTCAAGTTTTACTTGAAGTTGATTAGCTGTTCTGTATATGGATAAGGAGATAAGCTGAATTCGTTTCTGAACTTTTATGGACAATTATGGTAGTTCGTTCGTAATTGTCTGGATCAAACATTAAATTTTTGGGATCCCATCGAAACCTTAGGTCTTGTTCTCTTCAAGGACTCCTCTTCCTTTTTCTGCCTTCTTTGTCTTCCTTATGAAATTGTAAGCTTTTGAAATCCCTACTTTTCGCCGTTCTTTCCTTTTGTACTCGAGGCTTTTAAGCGCTTTTGCGGCCTAGTCGAGTTTTGCCCGTCGCGCAACGCAAACTTTGCCGAAAGCTTCAAGGTACGCCGAACTCGTTCACACATAAAAATGTGAGAAGTTTCAAATTAATGTTTTCATTTCTGAAGACGTGGCAGACCATCAGAGCCTCGTTTTTGTTGCAACAGTGCTGCCGCGTCACTGTTTTGCGTCACTGACCATCAGAGCCTCGTTTTTGTTGCAACAGTGCTGCCGCGTCACGTTTTTGGATTCACTGCCTGCACGATTTCTTCTTGGTTCAAGAAGCAGCTTGCAGTGAAGCACGGACTGGGTCGGTAAGCATGTCCGCGATTCTCGAGAATCGCTGCCGTCTTCCTCGGAAGCACTGCAGTGCAAAAACGAATGTAGAAAGAATCAGTCCGGAAGCGGATGAGAAGTGGACCTGCAGCGTGCAACAAAAACGAGGCTCAGGTCTATCTTCTGTGTTCGTTCTGCTTGGTTTTCCCACTTTTAAACCACGACGTGTTCATTTTCAAATATTTTGCGTCCAGCCGCCGCATTGCAGAGCGTGAAGGGTGTATAGAGCAGAGACACGCTAAAAAGAAAATCTGTAATTTTGCGTTGGAAATAATGGGATTTTCGAATACGATATTCAAGGGTTATCTCATCGTGAAAACAACAACATTTCTAGTGAGAGTTGTGCTTTAAATATACTTCTAAGTTAGTCTAAGTAAAGACAAGATAGAGGAAATTAGCACCGCTCTAACCTTTCAGAAGGACTAATTGCAGTGGTAGCAACAGACGAGATGATCTTTGTCGTACTGCCCCCAAAAATTGAGTTGATGCGACTGGAGCGCCCCCCGCCAACTTGTTTCGAGTCGCGGCGCTTTGATACGTTATACGGGGGATCGATTGGTCGATCATCTTCGGAAAGGGACATCACTCGGCTGAAGATGTTGGTGCTAGCTGAGCTCTAGAAAAAAAAAATAATAGGTAGATGTTGTGTGAAGAGAACACTTCGACCAGTCCATCTAGTTCGAACGGGACGATGAATGAGCATCGGCCACAGTTTACTGTGGGGACGGCTCATATGAGGGACGACTTGCGAGCCTTCTCTGGAGGTGCACGAGGAACTAAGGTCTGAGGTAAGGTAAGATGCTGTGCGAAGACGAGAAAACCTCTACTACAAGGAACATTTTATTTCACCCATGTTGAACAGTACAAAAACAACACATAGTTTTTTCTTCGACTGAGTTTAATTTTTTTTTTTTTTTTACAAATTCGTATCCAAACTGCAAACAATGCTGGTCAAAGGCTAACTCCCACAGATGATTTTCACAGGCAATATGCCCAAGACTGCATTCAATTAGCAATGCAATTATTAATTTATTAAGTCATTTAATTCAATAATTTATTCAAAAAAATGTATTTACGGCAATATCACGAACTTAAGACACAAGTCGTAGTAGATGCAGTTTATATTCAAATATTTAATGTAAGTGATTCCTATGAAACTCTATTCTTTTATTTTTATAACCCATCCCGGTTTTTATCCAGTCTCGCTCGGCTTGATTCTCGGCTTCAAAACTTGATTATCCGGGATTTCTGACGAATGACCTACTCGGACGTAATAAACGAACCTTGATCCACTTCGAAAAGAGCCAAACACAGAAAATGAAAATATCAGCGAATAAAAATTACACAGAAGTACCAAATCCCAAAAATCGATGGAACGATTAGGAACGTAGACTGAAGCAAGATTATAGGTAAGACGGGTCCTTTAAGATTCTCAGTGTCAGGATCCTGCTCACGTTTGCCAAATTTTTCAAAAAAATTGGCCGGCCCGAAGACGGTGCGTTTTTTTCATACCAAGTGTGCAAAAGGATCTTACAACAAATTTTTCCGAAATGACGTTGTCAATAAGGGAGGTGAAGAAGTGGAGATGGATTTTATTTCTGGCACTTAAAAATTAGTTCCGAGAGCATACCTAGATTGTTTCTGTAACCATGAAAAACCTATAATGTTAATATTTGATATAAAAAACAACTTTGCACATATTTCCGGCATCAATCGTATTTCAAGCTATATTTACCGGCGAACAGTCTGCGCTAGTAGTTTCAGCTACTAAACGGACGGTCTTCCAGTGAGTGAGCGAAATATTTCGAAAAGTTAAGATTCCAAATAGCATACGTCGTTGCCCTCTTTGTAATGAAAGATAGGGAGAGGGCCATTCTCGGGTAAAATGAAAGCATCTTTCGAATCCCATGTTCTTATTGGGTACGGCGGTCCTTGATATACTTGAGACTAGAAAAAATTATGGCTAATTGGTTATTCAGTTCCCCGCCCCCCATTTGGCAAAATGCCAGGAGCGCGACCAAATTTTCGCGGTGCGACCCAATTCCGGAATAAAGCGTCAAGCGGCGAATGATTACTACACTGTAAGAAGTTTCATAACAGATAACACAAGTTTTTTTGATGGTGCAAAACGGATACGTCAGCTGAATTTTATTTGAGCTATATTTTCGGCCCTTCTTGGCAAGGGTCCTCTTCAGGCTCAAACCGCTCAAGTTGGAAAAAACGATTCTAGCCTAGCGTTAAATATTTAACTTCGTAAATTTCTTCGTGAGTCTTGTTTGGAGTTAAAAAGGTTGCTGTGATTTCATTTTGGACACAGCTGCTGTTTTTGCTGTCGTTGGTCGGGTAGAGATTTTTCTGCATTTGGGTTGAATTTCGTTTTGTTGTAGAGAAGAGCTTGGGATCTGGATTTCCTTTCACTGATGATGCCTTTCCATGTTTCTGGTAGTGAGTATTCGCCTGTGTCTCTGTTGATCCCTGAACGGTTTTTCATAATTTCAACGGCTTCTCTTATGGTTTGATGAAATCCGGTGCATGTTGCAAGAATCTGTGCTTTTCCAAAATTTACAACGTGGGATGGGTTTTCGAAAACGGTTCGGAAGGTGTCCCTTGGAAAGGGCGTGGTCGATCTCCTGTTCATGTTCGGTGAGCCTCTTTTCGAAAGTCCTCTCTGTGCTGCCAACATAGCGCTTCTCGCAGTCGCAGGGTTTGGGTTCGTTGGTTCTGGTTTGGGACTTGATCTTTGCCGGTGTTTAGGTAGGACAGTAGAGTGTTTTTAGTCCGGTGAAATGCTTCTATGTTGTACTTTTTTAAGTTCCTGGACAGTTACAGACAGTTTACGAAGTTAAATATTCAACACTAGGCTAGAATCTTTAGTTTTGAGTTTGCCACAAGCTCGTTTTTTCCAACTTGAGACGGTTTGAGACTCTTGCCAAGAAGAGCCGAAATAAAATTCAGCTGACGTATCCGTTTTGCACCATCAAAAATGATTCGCAGTCAGCTTGGGCTGAAGGAATATTTATAGATAACACAAAGATGCGCGGTTTCATCAGACAACACTTGAGATGTGATCTGTTGTCGCGACAAAAATTATGCATAACATGCATTGCCATTAAGAGCCGAAAACCACCCAAAAAGCAT
Organism: Branchinecta lynchi; assembly: GCA_023053575.1. Classification (NCBI taxonomy): domain Eukaryota; kingdom Metazoa; phylum Arthropoda; class Branchiopoda; order Anostraca; family Branchinectidae; genus Branchinecta; species Branchinecta lynchi. The sequence continues at coordinate 18,667,924 of JAKZAP010000008.1, forward strand.
TTGCTGAATGTCATGACGACTACAAACAGTCAGCAGATGCTTTTTAGCATTTTTTTGTCCGGCTTTTTCTGACAACACTTGTCATGCATAACATTTCACGTTTCTTAACCCGAACCGTAGGCTTATGTACATGCAGCCGGCACAACTAGGCAATGATATGCAACCGATTTGCAACGGCAATACGGCTTTTCCGAATTGTGCCATATACAATGGTAAAGGACATCCAGTTACTACTATAACTACGACAACGACACCAGACTTATTGTTCTTATAATCACTCACTGCGTGGCGCTGGAGTCTAACCTGTCGCTTTGGCACGTCGACAGCAGAGTCGCGGCGCCGTCGAAACCTACTAGATGTTGATTCTGTAGTCGACTCCTTCCGATGCCATGGAAGGTTGCGCGCAAGGTCGGCGAGGGACTCCCGTCGCCCCACTTGTCGCTGACTGCTTCGCCCAGGGACCGATTTGTCACGGGTGCCCCAGTCCCGGATGATGTCGGTCAGCTGTGCGAGGGAGGACCGACGCCGACTTCTGTCGGTCCCGCTCGATGGCCCGCTCCCACAATAAGAGCTAGAACGCATATGGAAAGTAAGGTCAGTAAATATATAACGTTAGTTTATTTCTAAGTTTGAACAACCGTTATAGCTGGAGGAGCAAATTTTAAAGTTTTTCTTTCTATGCCCTCTACCTTAATTCTATTTAGTGGCGGATGTATCAGAACGGTGTTTCATACTAGAAACAGCTCTGAAAAATAGTTGTCTTGTTTACAAAATCTCCACTTCGAGCAGGGATTATTTGGGGGGGGGGGGGCTTCCCCCTGGCTTTCTACCCATGAAAAATCGCTGTAAAGTCTACTGTATATATTCTGTATACTAAAGATATTTTTACCTATTCTAAGTGAATATATTTTCACTTTTCTTTCAAAGTTTCACACATATGTAAGATGTACGCTGAATAATGCGCCGTTGCCCCAATTCCTCAGGTTTCCGCGAACTGACGCCTGTGCTATAAGATACCGGCAAATGGGCTAACCCACCTACCCAAAAAATACTATGTCTCAATGCACATAATCAGGTTCTATTGGCACAATGGCCCCCTTTCCTAATCCTTTGAACTGAGGTGACTAGCCTGGCAATGGTTCCTGGCGCTTAAAATTAAGTGCGGAATTGTCGGAACTCCGAACTCTTTCCGAGCCAAAACAAAAATTCCAAACACACGGTAGGAAGTCTAAAGCATGGCAACCAGAATATTTCTTCGACTGTGCGGCCTGTTGTAGTTTAAAGCCCAACCTACGGGTTACAATTTATACTACACTCATAGGTTTATTCCTCAACAACCAATAGCGTGAACACCAGGGGCGTCACGTATGGGGGAGGGGGGGGGGGACGCGCTCTCCCAATGTTGTCGGTAAAAAATAACTGAGTCGGCAACAGTTTGGAAAACAGTCGTTTTTTCTAAAAATAATTCGAACAGTCGGTTTTTGGGATCCCAAAACGTAAGTGGAGCCTACCTACGAAATCGCAAAAGTTGTCCGTCTGTCTGTGAGCACGATAACTCCGGAAGGGAATAAGATATTTTAATGAAACTTGGTGTGAGGATTCTTTGGGTCAAGGGTAAGTTCATAGATGGGCTCTGTAGACCTACATTTAGGGATGGGGAAGGGGGTTTCAAATTAAGGGGCAAACAAAATATTTTTTAAAAGCTATTGAAATAGATGATTTAGGGGTAAGTAGACATGCTGAATCCGAATATGAAAGTTATTTTCTTGCCCGACAAGTAGTTCACCCGGAATCCGGCGAAAACCGGATACAAAATTTGTTGACCAATTATCGGCTGTAGCAGTCCCAACCTCTTTATTCTCAAAACAATTTAGCTCTGCGCGTGTGGATGACGACATCCATTTGTTTATTTTATGGACGTCGGAGAGATCTAGTATAATTGAAGGTCGAAGGGGTTGATATATAATGTTCAAACGAGGAAATATATTGTTCAAGCGATGATGTTGAGGGGATAAGGATGTCCGCAGAATCCATATCTGAACTTAGTTTCAAAGTTGTTTCTGAAATTGATTAGAGATTCGGTATCGGGCAAGGTTAAATGCTGAATCCAATTTTGAACTTTATTTTAACAGTAGCCTACAAGATTCAAGGAATCTGACGAAGACTGAATGGCGAAGACATGACCCAATTATTTGAATCAAATATTAGACCCCATCGAAACCTTTGGTCTTGTTCTGAAAAGCAGTCGATTTTTTTACCAAACTGCCTTTTTTCTTGAAAACAGAAGTTTTATTCTGAAGAAAAAAAAAGACAGTCAGTATAAATGACCAGCCAGTCGGTAAATAGCTACCTTGCCCCCTCCCCCCAAAAAAAAACACAAAAAAAACGAAAGATTTTGTTGCTAGTAACGCCTCTGGTCGCTACCACGTGGTCTCGCCACCTGTACATAGCCATCAAGTCCATCGTCACTTTTTTCACTTGACATTTGATTTTGCTCTTGCGTCAAAAACAAGAGTAAAGGTCTAGACAATTGGGTCTTGTCTTCGCCAGATCCAGTCCTCGCCAGACTCCATGAACATTTTTACTATTAAAATTCAAAAACAGGTTAATCATCTGAGAAAAACAAGTTCAGGTATTGAATCAGCATGTGTGTTTATCCCTATAAGCCATATCTGTATTGACGAAAACTTCCTGCCACTTCTGCCAATTTCCCGGTTGGCCGAATTCCGGAACTAATTTTCCGGCGAAAAAAGAAAGCTCAAAAACGAACTCGGCGTATCTTCTTTCCCCAATATTGAACATCTAATCAACTTCAAGTAAAAAATCAACTTAGAACAAATTTTCCGGCTCCAGCCGGATTCCCGTCGAACTATATGTTCGGGTAAAAATGATTGTCATACACGGATTCACCATCTCTTTACCCCTAAATCGAATATCTAATCAACTACAAATAAAACTCTAACTTTTAAAAATTTCCGATTTTGTCCGGATTCCGAGCGAACTACTTGTCTGGGTAGAAAATTGTGTTCACATAAGTGTTCAGCATGTCTTCTTACCCTTAAATCGAACATCTAATCAACTCCAAATAAAACTTTTAATTTTAACAGACAGAACTACAAATAAAACTCTAACTTTTAACAATTTCCGGTTTTGGACGGATTCTTGGCTAACTACTTGTCCGGCGATAAAACGGTTTTCACCATCGTGTTTAGCATGTCTTCTTACCCTTCAATCAAACATCTAATCAACTTCAAATAAAACTTTTACTTTTAACAAACTTTCCGGTTTTGGCCAGATTCCGGGTTCTAACAAATGGACGGACAGACGGACAACTTTTGCGATGTTATCGGTATCCCTCCACTTACGTTTTGGGATCCCAAAAAATGCAATTGCGTGGCCTCACCTCTGTGAACCCATACACGTCAGCTGGGTGGCTGAATCGCGTCTTCCAAAGCGACCCCGAAAGGCCGTAAGTGGTGGGGTGGGGGTGCTGAATTCATCAATCCCATTGCCCCCCTTCCAGACAAGCCCTACTTGGTGGCTAAGGATAGGAAGGTTGCAAACGAAGCATACGGTTTGTGATGAAGACATCCGACTATCGTGACAACGTTCGAGGCTAGAACAAAAATAACAAGAGCTATCATACGGCACTTGCAAGGGTGGGTCAGAGGATGAAAGTTGGAATTTGTCAATTCCATGGTTTGCATTGGATCTCGTAGGAAAAAAATCCCTTTGCAGTGAAGATGCGCACTTTAAGGGAGCTCGAAGTTCATTTCTAAGCAAAACCCTTGAGGCAAAAATGATCATGGGCTGACGGGGATCATGACAATGTATGTTTTGCTTAAAGTATCTTTTGTACAGCTGTTAAGATAAGTACTTAAGGGATGCTCGGATCTGGGAAGTGGCGATTTCTAAGCCAATCTTGTCGAGTCTATAATGTCCAGCCAAGTTCATTGTCCTATCACATAAGGAAGTACCTTTAACTTAAGATCACCAGGATTCCGGACCCCCCCCCACCCCTCCGTCTAACTCCGCCCAAAGTGTCCCAATTCGGCCCGGTTCTGTCACTGGTGTGGGTCTAGGCGAAAACCCCCCGGACCCCCCCCCAAAAAAAAACAACAACAAGAGCTACGAGCTCATATGGCACTTGTACGAGTAGGCTGTACAAGAAAGTAGATGAGAACGTCACAAAATACACCCGCCATCCAAAAATGTGGTTCGGAAATAGAAATAGGATATTTAGTTTCACTCATTTCTGAGCAGTTCCGGCATCGTCTCGATTGTCTGTAGCAAATGCACATGACTGTTCAAACTTTCATCCCAATAAATCCATTTGTTTGATCCCTAGACGTGCTACAAGATTTCCGGTACCCACTCTATCTCGACCTACCGTGGCCGAATCTGGTTCGGAATATAAAAAATCGACCACCTAAAGCATCTTCTTTTATACCATCTATCAAGTTTCACTCGAATCTGAGCATTTTTGGAAAGTTCCGGTACCCCCCCCACCCCTCCCACCAACGTTGTCGGAGCCGGTTCGGGCCCAATCTCTTAATTCCCTGTTCCTGTCCATCAAGTTTTACTGAAATTGGAGCTTAGCCTATCTGCAAGTTTCCAGTACCCCCCCCCCCCCTACCTTGGCGGAATTCGGCCCGGACGCCAAATAACAAATCTAGGCCGCATAAACTCGGCACTGTCGAATTTGCATCTCATTCGGTCCATCCGTTTGGTTTTTGTGCATGTCAAAAGTCCCCCCACCCCCAATTCCCCTAATCGTGGTCGCATATGGTTCGAACGCATGTTTTACATGTCGAGGCCATCGATTCGTATCACCCATAAAGTTTCACTCGAATCAGACCACTCGTTTGCAATTTATAGAAGTCAATTTCCATATTTCTCTTCTCGTGCTCCCCAAAAAATGCTCGGATCTAGGAACGGAAGTTTCCGGGGGTATGTTGTGTCAGGTTCTTAAGTCAAGATAATTCGGGTCACTAATATGCCTGCAAAGCTTCGTTGTATTTTTACATCTGGAACTATTCTAACTCACGACTACCGGAATTCCAGGAAACCCCTCCAACCCCCCCCCACAGAGCCCCGAAACCATCTGGCTCCTTCAATTTCATCTAGGCCTAATGCTTGTTCCATCCATTAAGTTTCGTCCCTATCCCTCTGCTTTTAGAGTTTCTCGAGTTCCCCCCCCCCTCCATCCCCACAGGTATCGGACCCGACCCGGACGTGACACTGAACGTCCGAGGCGATAGCTCACCAGACAAGTTTCATTCAAATCCGATCACCCGTTCAAAAGTTATGCACGCCACTAGATTCCGGACTCCCCATCCACCCACTCCCCCCACGATGGTCGGGTCGGGGAAACGGCTGTTCTCAAGTCAATATGTTCGGATCCCTGACATACCTGCCAAGTTTCATCGCCCTAGGACATCAGGAAGTATGCCGAACTCGCGGGATCGCTAGAAATCCGGACCCCGACCCCAACTCCCCCACAGTGCCCTGATCCGGTCCGGTTATGTCAATGACGTGTCTAGGACTTGTGCTTGTTTTTCCCACCAAGTTTCTTCCCGATCCCTCCACTCTAAGCGTTTCTCAAAATTTCCGGTTCCCTCCTCCAATCCCCCCAGTGTCATCGGATCCACCCGGATTTAAAGTGGGATGTCTGAGACACGAGGTCATCCTAAATATAAAATTTCATCGAGATCCGATCACCCGTTCAAAAGTTATACACGCCACTAGATTCCGGACTCCCCATCCATCCACTCCCCCCAGTATGGTCGGATTGGGGAAACGGCTGTTCTCAAGTGAACCTGTTCGGGTCCCTGACATACCTGCCAAGTTTCATCGCCCTAGCACATCAGGAAGTATGCCGAACTCACGGGATCGCTAGAAATCCGAATCCCCCCCCCCCAACTCCCCCAGAGTGCCTAGATCTGGTCCGCTTATATTAATGACGTATCTAGGACTTGTGCTTGTTCTTCCCACCAAGTTTCATCCCGATCCCTCCACTCTAGGTGTTTCTCAAGATTTCCGGTTCCCTCCTCCAACTCCCCCCAGTGTCATCGGATCCGGTCCAGATCTATAGTGGGACGTCTGAGACACGAGGTCATCCTAAATATAAAATTTCATCAAGATCCGATGACTCGTTCGCAAGATAAAAATACCTCAAATTTTGGCTTCCCCCTCCCTCCACTCCCCCCCCCCCCAGATGGTCGAATCGGGGAATTGACGATTTCCTATTTAATCTGGTCGGGTCCCAGAGATGCCTGTCAATTTCCATCGTCTCAGCACATCAGGAAGCACGGAACTCGCGGGATCACTACAAATTCGGACTTCTCCCCCCCCCCCAACTCCCCCAAAGTGAGCGGACCCGTTCCGGTTATATCAGCCATGTATCTAGGACTTGTGCTTGTACTTTCCACCAAGTTTCATCCGGATCCCTCCACTCTAAGTGTTTTTCAAGATTTCCGGTTTCCCCCTCCAACTCCCCCCAATGTCACCGGATCCGGTTTGGATTTAAAATGGAGGGTCTGAGACACGAGTTCCTTCCATATATCAAGTTTCATTAAGATCCGATAACCCGTTCGTAAGCTAAAAATATCTCATTTTTCCTCATTTTTCCGGATTCCCCCTCCCTCCACTCCCCTCCAGATGGTCGGATCGGGGAAGCGAGTATTTCTAATTTAATCTGGTCCAGTTCCTGATATGCCTGCCAAGTTTCATCGTCCTAGCTTATCTGGAAGTGCCCGAACTAGCAAAACCGGGACCGACAGACCGACTGACGGACAGAAATTACAATCGCTATATGGCACTTGAGTAAGCTCAAGTGCCATAAAAAAACGGTACCCCCCCCCCCCCCCCCCCCAATCCTTTACATTGAATACGAATCCAAAACATTTAACTTGACTTCCCGTGATCTTAGTCTAAGTCAAGGGAGCTTCTGGTACAACAACAAGAGCTACGAGCTCATATGGCACTTGTTACGAGTAGGCACGGCTCGATTATGTCAATGATATATCTAGTGTTTGCTAGGTGTCTTCCCACCAAGTTTCATCTCGATCCCTCCACGCATAGCGTTTTCCAATATTTCCGGTTCTCCCCTCCAGCTCCCCCCAAAAGTCACCGGATCCAGTCCGGATTTTAAGTGGGTCGTCTGAGTCATGAGGTCTTTCCAAATATCAAGTTTCATCGAGATCCGGTCACCCGTTCAAAAGTTATAAATACCTCAAGATCCCGGATTCCCCCTCCCTCCACTCCCCCGACAGAGCCCGAATCGGCTCGGTCATGTCAATGATGTATCTAGTGTTTGCTAGGTGTCTTCCCACCAAGTTTCATCTCGATCCCTCCACTCATAGCGTTTCCCAAGATTTCCGGTTGCCCCCTCCAGCTCCCCCAAAAGTCACCGGATCCGGTCCGGATTTTAAGTGGGTCGTCTGAGGCATGAGGTCTTTCCAAATATCAAGCTCCATCGAGATCCGATCACCCGTTCAAAAGTTAAAAATACCTCAAGATTCCGGATTCCCCCTCCCTCCACTCCCCCCACAGTGCCCGAATCGGCTCAGTTATGTCAATGATGTATCTAGTGTTTGCTAGGTGTCTTCCCACCAAGTTTCATCTCGATCCCTCCACTCATAGCGTTTCCCAAGATTTCCGGTTGCCCCCTGCAGCTCCCCCCAAAAGTCACCGGATCCGGTCCAGATTTTAAGTGGGTCGTCTGAGGTATGAGGACTTTCCAAATATCAAGTTCCATCGAGATCCGATCACCCGTTCAAAAGTTATAAATACCTCAAGATTCCGGATTCCCCCTCCCTCCACTCCCCCCCCCCTCACAGTGCCCGAATCGGCTCGGTTATGTCAATGATGTATCTAGTGTTTGCTAGGTGTCTTCCCACCAAGTTTCATCTCGATCCCTCCACTCATAGCGTTTCCCAAGATTTCCGGTTGCCCACTCCAACTCCCCCCAAAAGTCACCAGATCCGGTCCGGATTTTAAGTGGGTCGTCTGAGGCATGAGGTCGTTCCAAATATCAAGTTTCATCGAGATCCGATCCCCCGTTCAAAAGTTAAAAATACCTCAAGATTCCGGATTCCCCCTCCCTCCACTCCCCCCACATTGCTCGGATCGGGGAAGTGACTATTTCCAACTTAATCATTTGGGGTCCCTGATACGCCTGCCAAGTCTTATCGTCCTAGCTTTTGTGGAAGTGCCCGAACTAGCAAAACCTGGACAGACCGACAGACCGACGGACGGACAGAAATTGCGATCGCTATATGGCACTTGGCCGAAGGGCAAGTGCCATAATAAAAACTAACAGCACCTAACTGCAGCTTCCTCGCCAAGAAGGGGATGGGATTGGGAAAGGATTTGTTGGGGGGGGGGCGGGGATCTTTACACTGAGTGGCACGGGTTTTGATTTGATCTTTCACTTTAAACACCGACCTGACAACAGCTTAACGTGAATGCGTGTGTTCGTTCACTTGAGTACATGAGCTAATCTGGGTACCCAGCTAATCGCTTGTACTATCCGTGGCGTAGGGTTTATTTGGGACTATTAGATTATTTTGGGATTGTCTTTTTATTTATGTGGGGGGGGGGGTTGTCGGGGGGGGGGGGGTACCAGGTGGTCGTCGGGGGGTTGGGGTTGGCGAGTTTTTGAGGGGTTAGCCGGAACCCCACTGGTGTACCTATAGTTTCTGGGCTTGTTCTTCTCATCAAATCTCTTCCCGATCGCTCCGCTCTAAGCGTGTCACAAGATTTGTCCCCTCCATCTTTATCGGATCCGCTCCAAACCTCAACAGAGACATCTGATCTGACACATGAGGTTTTTCCAGATGTCGAGTTTAATCAGGATCTGATCACCCGTTCGACTCATGATGCCGGATTCCCCCGTCCCTGCACTCCCCCTACGACGGTCGGATCCGGGAACTGACTATTTCCAAGTCAATCTGGTTCTCTGTTATGCCTGCCAAGTTTTATCGTCCTAGCCCACCTGGAAGTAACTTAACTCCGGATCACCGGAATTCCATACCCCCCTCCCCTCCAACTCCCCCCGCAGTGCCCAAATGCTTTCCGGTTGTACGGTGTACCTAGTAGTTCTTGTGCTTGTTTTTCTCACCAAGTCTCTTCCCGATCGCTCCTCTATAAGCGTGTCATAAGATACGTCAGACGCAATTTCTTAGAGCCAGATCTCGGTCCCTCTTGGCAAGGGTCCTCTTCAGGCTCAAACCGCTCAAGCTGGATAAATGAATTTGTGGAAAAACAATTAAGACTCTTCCAAATGCAGAAGAATGTCTACCTTGTCAAGGACCCAATCGAGCAGCAAAAACAGCAGCCGTGTCCAAAATGAAATCACAGCACCAGCTTTCACTCCAAGCAAATGTGCAGGGAAGAATTCATAAAATCAGATATTTAAGGAAGAATCTTAAATTGTTTTTCCACAAGTTCATTTCCCCAGCTAAAGCGGCTTGAGCCTGAAGAGAAACCTTGCAGAAGGGGCGAAGTCTAGCTCGAATAAGATGTAGCTGACGGATAAGTTTCGCATTGCCAAAGGGATTCGCAGTCAGCTTCGGATCTGATCCGGTCCGAGCCTAAAATAGGAGATCTCAGACACGAAGTCTGTCCCAGTATCAAGTTTCATTCAGATCCGATCATCCGTTCGAAAGTTATACATACCTCAAGATTCCTTATTCCCCCTCCTACTCCCCCCAAAGTGATCGGATCGGGAAAGCGGATATTTCCAAGTTAGTTTTGTCGGGTCCCTGATACGCCTGCCAAGTTTTATCGTCCTAGCAGTTCTGGAAGTACCTTAACTCGAGAACAGTGGCCTGAAATACCGACAGACAGACCGAAAAGGGACCGGTATTTGCAAGGCCGTATCCAGGGGGGGGGGTTAGGGGGTTGACCCCCCCCCCCCCCCCGAAACATACAAAAGTAATCATTTTTATAGGATTTTCCCTCTGATCTATGTATTTTGTGTACCTTTTCGTCCGACCAGCAGGCAGCCCCCCCCCCCCCCCCAAATAAATTCCTGGATACGGGCCAGGGTATATGGCACTCATATATCCCACAAAACTTACTAACGGAACGAATCCTGACAGGTGGAAACACTTTCTCCCGTTAGGATCTGAGAACGCACATAAAACTCATGGTACATAGAGCAACCACGACCATACTATAACCTTGATGATCATTTATCCCCTTATATCTACACTAATTTCCCACTTCTATTAAAGTTTAACCGAAAAGGGCTGGGATAGGACAATCTAGTTACCCATCACGTATTCATTAAAATTTGCTAGAAGACCCGCTGAAAATACTTCTCCCCACTGCCCACTGAAAAGCTGCGTTTGTGTGGAGATTAAATTTCCCGCGTCATGGTAGAATTTATGACATTCTGAACGTGGTAACTAGAGTAGATAATGGAAGATAAAAAAATCCCTTTGCAGAATCCAAATAATTCAGTGCATTCAATTAAATGACACCAATAAGTTGGCTTTTGAGTTAAATTTTAAATGAGTGAATGTATAGGATGTGAAATGGGGAAAAACCATTACTAGTCAACGAGTCAACAGGGATGATATCGTACACACTAATATTCTTTTTCTTTCTTGAAGCACACATCACACTATTTACTGTTTATGCACCAATATGGAACTGTAAAGCTAGGCTTTTCTTTTAAGAAATTATCCACCGCCTTGGCTGTTTAAGTCTTCTCCCAGGCTCAGTGACTTCTAACAAAATCTCGGCAAAATTCGGACAACCGGTTTTACGCATCAATAGCATGAGAAGCGAAAATTGTCGGGAGCATAATGCGCATGGTGACTAGTTAACTGAGGCAAGTGCAAAGACTAGTGAGGTGTCCTTAGCAGGTCCAGAATGTAACAACAAAAATTTGGGGCTCCGTGTTTCACAACTAAAGCAGCTTTCACACTGACGCGTCGTTGCGATGCGTTTATCTTGCGCTGCGTACATGTTACTTGGTGAATCTTTCAAATCTGCGCGAGAAGCTTTCAGCCTGGAAGCGTTTTTAAGTTTTCCTTTCTCAGTTTCGTCTACGGAATTTTCGTTTCTTTCAACCTTAGTCAATGTTGCTTCATTATTAGTAGGTTTTTCACCAGTTTGTCTTCGAAAATATCATATTTCCAATGAAAAATCTCAAGAATAGAACTTGGTTCTATTCTTGCGTTGCGTTGCGCCGCCACAAGCGCGACGCACAGGTTACGTAGCTCAATGTGAAAAAGCAGCTTTATGAATGTTGTTACGGAAGTAGGTTGCATAGGCATTATAGGTACAACGAGTCCTTTAAAAATTATGACACCAGCCAACATTATTCGAAAATACCAGAAATATGAATCAATCTTTTATGACAATAATTCCAATAATTCTGTCCACTCAAGAATTACTCCGTGGGTCATGGATGCCTTAGCAGAACCACCATGACTTCTATCTAATATTTAGCAGAAATCACACAAAACCAAGAAAACAAACTAAATAATAAATGAATATTATCAAACATTTTTTGTTTGTTACACAAGCTAATTGACTTTCCTTTCGTCCAATTTTCTTGTTACGGTCCCAAGCTTTTGAATCACGCCCCTAGATGATCACACAGTCGTACAGAGTCCTGGTTTGAACTGGACAATAAAAGCTTCGATTTAACTCCTTTAACAGAGACAAAAATTAGGCAGCTTCCGCCACTAACAGTCTAAGAAAGCAAATATATATCGCTAGACAAAGGAAAGACAAACCCGTACATATTCTGGTCCCCCACACCTCTTTCAGTACTTTCCTGGTATCGAGACGAAAACACGCGAATTCACCTGTCTGAATCTAACGGAGCAAACAGCCCTGAAGACAGTGCCGCCATTTCAGTAAAACTCATCCCAGGGACAAAGATCAATTTGGGACCCAATCCCAGGGTTATTGCACAAACTCAAAATTTAATTACTACGTGGATAAATTTGATGTAATCTTCGAAAACACCTGAAAAGTCTTTGCTTTGCATTGTATCTTTTCAAACCTATTTATCGGCCACAAAATAGCACCAAAGAGAAATATGTTAAATGGCGGGACATGCCCCTGGGCTGAAGAAATCCGGGTTGTTGTCTGTCGCTGGGGTGGTTTGTCGCTGGACACTAACGCGCGAGTAAAGTTCTCCGACGTAACTTGGGCGGGTTCTTAAAAAATTGTATCTTGTACCCATACTTAATCACCCTCAAACAAAATGGGTTCGTTGTCACTCCCTCCCACGCTGCTAGATAACGAGGCAAATGCCCACAAATTGGCTCCGTCTGAGGGGCATCTTGCAACATAGCCGTGGGAGGGGGGGGGGATGCAATTTCCCTAGCGCCGACCTTGCACGAAATAACACCTCTGCCTCAGAACAGAACATTTCAGACACACCTTACCCACACCTTTGTACTAATCAAACCGCCTTCCTGGCATTAAGCCAAGCAAAAATGTGAACTCACCTGTCAAAGTCTGATAATGCAAATAAAACTCCTTTCGGCCACCTGGACACTTATCACACTCGCATCCTCGATCGAACTAATCTCGCCTTTATTTTCTAAGGGGCCTCGCGTTTCTAAGAAACTGTGGAAATCGATAGAGCAGCTTGCGCTTGGTTCCCACCTCTTCGAGAAGATCCTACCTGTTGCAAGTAACAGCTCTCAAAAGGTGAGGAACGGAGAGATTATCGATCTCTAGTTCGCGATAACACAATTTCTGAATGGAGCGAGGGAGACTGTGGTTTTCCCCATGGGAACTAAGAAACAAGAATGAGCGAGGACTGTAAAAAGGAAATTTGTTAACAAGGGGTTGCTGACTCCCGAGACAGGTACATATAAGTACCCAAGTCTTCCCAGCCAGTTCCAACGAAAGGATACACAGCCATGTCCATAGGTTAGCAACCCCTCGTTTGTTTTTAGAAACAGGTACACACATGACAATTTTCTGCAATCTGAGGAACTCGGGTAGAATTAATCCGCCTTAAATCCATTAACTAAAGGCCAAAGCCTATGTGTTTATATGGCACTTGCCGTCCGGCCAAGTGCCATATACCGATCATATTTCGGTCAGTCCTGTGTTTGCGAGTTAGGGTACTTCCAGATACGCTAGGACGATGAAACTTGGCAGGCATACCACGGACCCGGCCAAACTAACTTGAAAATAGTCACTTGCCCGATCCGACCATCGTGGGGGGAGGAGGAGGTGGTGGAATACGGAAAATAGGGACATGCATAAATTTCGAACGGGTGATCGGATCTTAATGAAACTTGATATCTGGAAAGATCTCGTGTCTCAGATGTCTCATTTCAAGTCCGGACCGGAACGAATCTGGGGGGAGTCGGAGAGGAGAACCGTAAATCCTGTGAAACTCTCAGAGTGGAGCGATCGGGATGAAACTTGGTGCGAAGAACAAGCACACGCTCTAGGTACATCACTGACAGGACTGGACCGGATTTGGATACTGTGGGGGGAGGTGGAGGGGGGTTCCGGAATTCCGGCGATCCTTAGTTAATGTACTTCCAAGTGGGCTAGGACGATAAAACTTGGCAGGCATCTCAGGGACCCGACCAGATTAACTTGGAAACAGTCGCTTGCCCGATCTGACAATCGTGGGTAAGGGGGAGCGACTGAATCCGGAAATTAGTAGCATGCATAACTTTCGAATGGGTTATCGGATCTTAACAAAATTTGATATCTTGAAAGACCTCATGCCTCAGTATGTCCCATTTCAAGTCCGGACCGGATCCAATATACCGGGGGGGGGGGGAGGGTCGGAGGGGAGAGTCGGACATCTTGTGACACACATAGAGTTGACCGATAAGGATGAAACTTGGTGGGAAGTACAGGCACAAGTCCTAGGTGCATCAGTGACAGTATCGAACCGGATTCGGGTACCGAGGGGTCGTGAGTTAAGGTACTTCCAGATGTGCTAGGACGATAAAACTATGCTGGAGCATTAGAAACTTGACATCGTTGGGTTAGACATCGTCACTCTCCGGTCCGACCATACCTTAAAGAACTCATCTTCACCCCAAAGTACAAAAAATTATTTCAAGCAAAATTTACTTTTTCACGATCGCCATGAGCCCATGATTCTTTTTGCTCAAGGGTTTTACTTAGAAGTTAATTTTTAGCACCCTTAAAGTGCGCATCTCAAACGAAAAGTAAAAAAACAAAAACTTTTGACCATCACTTCGATCCTCTGACCCAGCCTAGCAAGTTTGGAACATCTTAACGGAAAAGGGAAAAAAAATACTTTTGACCATCACTTCCATCTAACCCAGCCTTGCAAGTGCCATATGAGCTTCCAGCTCTTTTTTTCAACGTTCATTAAGAAACTATAACCTGTTTTACCAGTGTATTCGACTGACTTTGTTAAAGCTGGATTCGAATCCTTTCATGATCGGATTCGCCCATCTCTGTCAGGGACCCGAACAGAGTGACTTGAGAATAGTCGTTTCCCCGATCCGACCATCATGGGGGTCGCGAAAATTGACATGCACAAAAACCAAACGGATAGGCAAAATAACATGCAAATGGACACTGGCGAGCTTATGCGACTTGTATTTGTTACTTGGCGTCCGGACAGGATCCATTCAAGGTGGGGGGGGGGGGGGGTATGGGGGAGCGGGACTCGGATATTTGCCGACAGGCTCTGCTTCGATTCCAATCAAGCTTAATGGACGTGATCAAGATAAGTCAGAGATGCGACATTTATATTTCCGAGTCGTATTCAGCCACGGTGGGCGGAAATGGAAGGGAAGTCCCGGAAATGTTGTGGCTCGCATAAGCAGGGGCGTTGTAAGTGCATTTTTGGTGGGGGGTGCAGAGCCAAAATTTTACCGAATCTTTCAAAAATTTGAACCGAATCCTAGAACTAAGAATTCGAGCTTACAATAAAGGGCAGCATGAAAGACGATAAGCCAACTATTGGCGGCGTTTCAACGAAGCCCACATGTAAAATATACTGTCGGGCATGATTGCAGTAACAGCTTCTATCTATTATAGCCAATATAAAACTAAATCGAGCGCCGCATGCGAAAATTTTTGAAATCCATTATTTTTCTATAAGCTAAAATTTGACTGCTTCTCTTACAAATTCTATCATTTACTAAATACCGAGACTCCAAGAAGTTCCAGAAACCGGATGGAGCGACGTTCCACCAGCAGCAGCAACTGTAGTCTAGTTAATATACTACCTATAATCACAGAAAGTGAGCGCCGCAGGCGAAATTTTTGTTTGCTTTTTCCTGCCAAATTTAATTTCCATCCAAATTCTAGCTTTTAATGTTTGAAACTCTCAATCTTAAAATTGGGCTCAAACCCCCGTCAAAGGACGCGCCCTTCCACAAAATAGAGAATATTACGAAAAGTGCTGCAGGCGGAATTTTCGAAATATTTATGATTAGATATTCTTTTGGGGATCCAAAATAAAAGTAGGCTAAGGACTGTCGATGGTATCATAGATCATTCCTTTTGTCTGCGACCAGTGCTTCACTCGACCTCTTCTGAGTTTCGAGATTCGTGGTAACTTCCGAATCCTGGCAATTATAACGAATAAATGACTGAATCCCAGTTATTATACCGAATAAGTTTAGACCGATAGCATGTTCGGGATTCTATATAACTACCGTATCACGGCTATTATACCGAATTGTTTTGGTATCGAAAGACTACCGAACAATATTCTTATTCGGTTCACTTTCGTTGGAACTGGAAAGAAGTCAGGATTCGTGGTTAACTTCCCAATCCTGGAAATTATGCTCAATAAATGACCGAATCCTGATCGTGATACCGAATAATTTTGAACCAATAGCTTATTCGGTATTCTGTGTAACTTCGGAATCCCCATAAATATACCGAATAGTGCCGGCATCGAAAAATTACCAAATGATTTCAGTAAATTCTCTCACCAAATTCGTGATAACTATAACCAAATACTGGCAATTATACCGAATCCCGATCATTATACCAAAGAGATTCGTACATATAGCCAATTTAGGATTCTGTATAACTATCGAATCCCCGTAAATACATCGAACAGTTGTGCTATCGGATAATTTTTACCGAATAATACCGAATAATTTTGAACCAATAGCTTATTCGGTATTCTGTGTAACTTCGGAATCTCCATAAATATACCGAATAGTGCCGGCATCGAAAAATTACCAAATGATTTCAGTAAATTCTCTCACCAAATTCGTGATAACTATAACCAAATACTGGCAATTATACCGAATCCCGATCATTATACCAAAGAGATTCGTACATATAGCCAATTTAGGATTCTGTATAACTATCGAATCCCCGTAAATACATCGAACAGTTGTGCTATCGGAAAAATACCGAACAAGGAGGCCCAAAATTTTACCGAATCTAAAAAAAGTGGAGGGTGCTGCACCCCCCCCCCCCCCCCCTCCTTGCGACGCCCCTGCGCATAAGGGTCAAACAAGTGGAGTGATTTGAATGAAACTTGAAAGGAAGAGAGATCATATGCTTAGATGACATATTGTAAGGTTCGAACAGGATCCGACCACGGTGGGGGGGGGGGGGTAACCGGAAGTTCCCCAGAAAATGCTCAGATTCGAGCGAACGATAGGTTGTAAGAGAAAATGCTTCAGATGATCCAGTTAGGAGCCCAGACCAGATTCAGTCGCGGTATATGGGGGGTTGGAAGGGGTTCCCGGAATTCTTGGGCACGTCTAGGGACATAGCGAGTGGATTTCTTGGGTTGAAACTTGGAAGGTTGGAAATGGCTTGGAAGTGATGTCGGAAATTTTCAGACTAGATATCCTAATTATAGGTCCGAACTGCATTTTTGGACGGCGGGTTGTTTTGTAAAGTTCTCTTCTACTTTCTAGTACCACCTACTCTTAACAAGTGCCATATGAGCTCGTAGCTCTTGTTTTATATAACTGATAGGTTTATTATCATTTACTCAAAGGCGATTTTTTTTTTTGGGGGGGGGGGGGGCAGGGGGTATGCCTCCCCCCACCCCCCATCCCATGGGCCTTATAAGGGGGAACAGAGCTACCCAAGAACAAGAGCTGAAAGCTCATATGGCACTTGTCGGAGAAATTAGCATGTTTGTCAGTTTTTCCCCCTCAAGCTCCCCCCCCCCCCAGTGATCAGACCCACTCCAGATTCCCCATCCCTCTACTCCCACCACAATGGTCGGATCAGGGAAGGGACTATTTTCAAGTCAATATGGTAGAGTCCCTAATAGGCCTGCCAAGTTTACCGTGACACGATCCGGTCCTGTTTTGTCAGGAATATATCTAGGGTTTACACTTGTTCTTCCAACCAAGTCCAACTCCGATCCCTCGACTTTAAGCGATTCACGAGATTTCCAGTGCCCCCCCCCCCCCCCCCCCCCCCAGTGATCAGATCCAGTCCAGACTTGAAACCGAACATCCGAGACACTTGTTCTTAATACTTACCAAGTTTCATGCACGTCCGGTCTCCATGGATGTCACTAGATTCCGGATTCCCCAACCCTTTACTCCCCCCACGATGATCGGACCGGGGAAGGGACTATTTACAAGTCAATATGGTAGAATCCCTAAAATGTCTGCCGAGTTTCATGGTCCTAGCACATCTGGAAGTACCCTAACTCGAGATCACCGGAACTCCGGTAAACTCCCTCCAACTCCCCCCACTGTGACACGATACAGTCCTGTTTTGTCAGTAATGTATCTTGGGTTTAAGCTTGTTCTTCCCACCAAGTTCCATCCCGATCCCTCGAATCTGAGCCTTTCAGAAGATTTCCGGTGCCCCCTTCCAGCCTTCCTCCCCCCCCCCCCCAGTCATCGTATCAGGTCCGGATTTGACAGGAACATCTGAGGCATTTGTTCTTGACACTTGTCAAGTTTCATGCACGTCCGATTACCCGTTCCAAAGCTATGCATGTGACTAATTTCCGGATTCCCCATCCCTCCACTCCCCCTACTATGGTCGGATCGAGGAAAAGACTATTCTTAAGGCAGTCTTTTCGGGTCCGTGATATGCCTACCAAGTCTCATGGTCCTAGTACCGAACTCGCGGGACCACCGATTTCCGCCCCCCCCCCCCTCAACTCCCCCCACAGTGCCCGAATCCGGTCCGGTTATGTTAACGATGTATCTAGGACTTGTGCTTGTTCTTTCAAACAAGTTTCGTCCCGATACCTCTCCACTAAGTCTTTCCCAAGATTTCCGGTTCTCCCCTCTAGCTCCCCCCAAAATCACCGAATCCGGTCCGGATTTTGAGTGGGTCGTCTGAGGCACGAGGTCTCTCCCACTATCAAATTTTATTGCTATCCGGTCACCCCTTCAAAAGTCATAAATGCCTCAAGATTCCGGATTCCCCCGACCTCCACTCCCCCAACGATGCTGGGATCGAAACATGCTCGGAACTTAATCATTTCGGGTCCCTGATATGCCTGCCAAGTTTCATCGTCCTAGCTTATGTGAAAGTGGCCAAACTAGCAAAACCCGGACCGATCGACCGACAGACCGACGGACGGAAAGAAACTGCGATCGCTATATGGCACTTGGCCGAAGAGCAAGTGCCATAAAAACCAAAAAATAGCCTACAAATCAGTTTCTCACCAGAACTATGGAATCCGATTGCACCAGATCACTTGGCCAAGGTCACTCGTGAAAACTGAGCTTTTTGGGATCCCAAAACGTAAGTGGAGGGATACCTATGACATCGCAAAAGTTGTCCGTCTGTCCGTCCGTCCATCCGTCCGTCTGTCCTTCCGTCTGTAAGCACGATAACTCTCGAAGGGAATGAGATATTTTGATGAAACTTGGTGTGAGGATTCGTTGGGACCAGTCAAGTTCGTAGATGGGCTTTGTAGCCCTACATTTAGGGGTGGGGGAGGGGTTTCAAATTAAGGGGCAAACAAAATATTTTGAAACAGCTAATGTGATAGTCGATCATGGAGTAAGAAGACATGATGATCACGATGGTGAAAACCATTTTGTCATCGAACAAGTAGTTCGCCCGGAATCCGACCAAAACCGGAAAGTTTGTTAGAAGTAAAAGTTTTATTTTAAGTTGATTAGATGTTCGATTTAGGGGTAGGAAGACATGCTGAAGACGATGGTGAAAACCATTTTCTCAACGGACAAGTAGTTCGCCCGGAATCCGGCCCAAACCGGAAAGTTTGTTAAAAGTAAAAGTTTCATTTTAAGTTGATTCGATGTTCGATTTAGGGGTAGGAGGACACGCTGAACACGGTGGTGAAAACTGTTTTCTCGACGGACAAGTAGTTCGTCCGGAATCCGGCCCAAACCGGAAAGTTTGTTAAAATTAAAAGTTTTAGTTGAAGTTGATTAGATGTTCGATTTAGGGCAAGAAGACATGCTGAACACTTATGTGAAAAGAATTTTCTATCTGGACATTTAGTTCGCCCGGAATCCGGCCAAAACCGGAAAATTAGTAGAAGTTAAATTTTTATTTCTAGTTAATTAGATAACCGATTTAGGGGTAAGAAGAGATGCTGAATCCGTGTGTGACAATCATATTTTACCCAGACATATAGTTCGACCGGAATCCGGCTGGAGTCGGAAAATTTGTTATAAGTTAAATTTTTATTTGAAGTTGATTAGATGTTCATTATTGGGGAAAGAAGATACCCTGAGTTCATTTTTGAGCTTTCTTTTTTTCGCCGGACAATTAGTTCTGGAGTTTGGCCGACATCGGGAAATTGGCGGTAGTGGCAGGAAGTTTTTCTCAGATGATTAGCTATTTGGCCTTAATCTGTTTCTGAATTTTAATTTTAAAAATGTTCAAGGAGTCTGGCGATGACTGGATCTGGCTAAGACAAGACCCAGTTGTCTGGATCAGATATTGCATTTTTGGGATCCCATCGAAACCTTTGGACTTGTTTAATTCGAGATAATGACTCATTGTTCGAGGATCGAATGTCTTTAAGGAGCGATAAATATCTTTGTAAAATGGCGTCGAGTCAAGGTGTCACTTTACGATTTTTCCTAGATAGTTGAAAACCCCCTTGAGCCCCGAAGGAGCATAAAATATAAGAGTAGGAAGGGTAGAGGGTCAGCTAACACAGAGTGCCTTTCCCACCTAATCCCAACTTGTTTATATTGTAAAACGGTAAGAAAATGCCTAGACATTTGTTTAACGTGGGTTACAGCGAAGGCTACTCTGTTTCAGTTTTGTTTGTCATTTTGTTTGGAAAGTGTCGAGTCGAAGTACCGCCATGTTCCAGTTTTAGTTAAATGTCTCACACTGTTTGAAATATAACGTGACCAAAAACTTTGAGCTAATCTATGATAGGTGGCCCTTGCTTTGATTTGTGAGTCCAAAAAGATACTCTGACCATAAAGAATTCCAAAATTTTCTCCTGCGGCGCCTTTTGTAGTACGCTCTGTTTGGACTTACAGTTTGGGGGATGGGCCCTTTTAAAACCAAAAATCTGATCGAGAAGTAGTTGAATTTCATTAGAAAGCATGCAAATCCAAAAAAAAACACCGCCTGCGGTCCTCTTTGGCATTTTATTACTACACAGTCGTTAGAAGCTGCTGGGGGGGGGGGGGGCCTTGCTCTCCAGCGAGTTCCTGTTATTATGCATGACCTTTACCTTCACATACTGGTTTCTAGATATTCGTTTAGCTGTATTTCCGACAAGTACATTTGGGGGTATTCACTAGGGGCGTCACTGGCCTTTTAACTTTGGGGGGAGGGCGTCCAGTGTTTTGCCGACGGACTACAAAATTTGCCGACAACATCTCCTGCCATCAAAGAATAGAACCGGTGTAAACTAAGTGTAATCAACCAGCTGAAATTATTCCTTTAGGCTAATGTAAATTCACACAGTCAGCTTTTCATTTCAATTTTCGCTAAAAAGCTAAGCTTCCAACGACTGTTACCCAGAAAAAGTTAAAGTAAGTAAGGCGAATTTTTTTTAATCTTCCTTTTTTTCGAAAAAATTTAGCTATATTTATCCCACTATACAATTTCCTGCTTTTAGTCCCAAGATTTTCAATCCTAAAACGTCTATTACGTGACACACCGTTCTTCCAAACAGAGAATACTACCAAATGCGCCGAAAGGCGAAATTTTGTTTAAAACTAACTATAATGTATCAGTTGAGATTATTCCTTTCAAATTCGTACATTCAAACTCACATATTTGGCTCTTTCATTAAGAGGTAGTAGCTGGTATAGCCACCTGTTTTTTTCGAGAACTGGTCGACAGATTTTAATAAATTTTTCACCAGAAAGTTGTCGGATGCATTCTGCCTTTTGACTCAGTATCAGTTGGGACTTTGAACATAATAAACTGATCGCATAATGTTTATCTTTAGTATGTTCAAAAGTTGCAACAGCATGTCTCCTCACCCTATATCGACTATATCATTGGGTTTTTAGAATTTCGTGCTAATGTTCCGGATCCCGGGCGAACTACTTGTCCGGCGAATAAATTATTTTAGTACTCGAATTCAGCATGTCCTCTTCCCCAGAACCGAACATCTATTCAACTTCAGATTCAACTTTTCTTCTTTTTTTTTTACAAATTTTACGTTTTTACCGGATTCCGGGTGAACTAATTGTCCGGCAACAAAATGATTTTCAGATCTGGAATCAGCATGTCCGTTTACCCCTAATCGACTATCTCATTAGCTTTCAAAACATATTTATCTTAACCCCTTAATTTGACCCCCCCCCCCCCGACCACCCCTAAATATACAGATTTGGTTCCCATCTACGAATTCAACCTTTGCCTTAACCCAAAGAATTCTCACCCAAATTTCATCAAAATATCTCATTTCCTTAGAGAGTTATTGTGCTGACAGACGGACGGAAAGACGGACAGACGGACAACTTTTGCGATGTCATACGGACCCGTTCACTTACGTTTTGAGAGCCCAAAAAGCAGTACACTGCACTAAACCTAGCGTTAGTGCTAGTTTTGTTCAAAAAGAAAAGGTGTGCCACCTTTACTTCTCTTCTTGAAAAAACCTCTTCTTCTTGAAAAAGTGGCGGATTTTCAAGTAGAAATGTTGAAAAAGTCGAAAGAAAAAAAATGAAAACTGCCCTTTTTTCTTTCTTTGCTAAATATGCTCTTTCTCTTTGGTTGCTGAGAACTGTTCCTAGAAAAGTTCCATTGACAAATGAGAGAAAGATTCCGAATTAACTCCTTTAATTTCTTAGTAGTTTAGTAATTTTTGGGATCCCAAAACGTAAGTGGAGGGATACCTATGATATAACAAAGATTGTCCGTCTGTCCGTCCGTCTGTCAGCATGGTAACTCCGAAGGGAATGAGATATTTTGATGAAAGTTGGTGTCAGGACTCTATGGGTCAAGAGAAAGGTCGAGTTAGTAAAAGGGCTCTGTAGCCCTACATTTAGGGGTGGGGGTTCAAATTAAGGGGCAAACAAAATATTTTTAAATAGCTAATGAGATAGTCGATTAGGGCTAAGAAGACACGCTGAACACGAATGTGGAACCATTTTCTCGCCGGACAACTAGTTCGCCCGGAATACGTTTTCGCGATCGGTCCAGCGGAAAGTTGAAAGTGATTCCAGGAATCGCTTTACCAGAGATTTGGAGATGCGCTTCCCGGAATCTCGCAAAATCCCTCTTATAGCACTCTAATGTACGTAAAGTGTGGAACAAAATGTACACATCCATTGCAAAGGACTGGAATGGATTAACTTTCTCAGCCTTTTACCAATGTGGAATTTATTACACGTGATTCGAGTTTAATTAACATTGAAAGATGACGAACAGGATTTTTTTGAAGAATTCTACTGGAGAATTCTATCCATTCGATAAATAATAAGAGTTACAAAAAGCGTCTTGTACAGTGATGAGTGTGAAACCCTCTTAGGTTGAACCAGGGACCCATAACTTTCCTGTAATGTTTCCTTACAGGGGCCCAGTCATTAAGAGATTTTTGATGCGCTCTTGACCGAGCATGAGATAGTTCGAGAAATACCCAAGGGGATAAAATACCCTACTATCCAGATAGAAAAAAAATTTGTCGCAGCTATTGTGCTGAACTAGGGAATATTATTTCTCTGTAGTGGAAGACTGTCCTGGATCTTTTGTCCTAGCTTAGGTACCTGGTGGCATGCTGAATAGTCCTGAGTGAAGATGGCTCATACAGAAAGGTATTATTTGTATATAATCATTTTTTTGCATGACTGAAGAGTTGTGTTGTGTCAAAGGATGTAGCCATGGACAATGTGTGATAAGTTGTCTTGCGGTCTTTCGGCATGCACCCGATAAAAATTTGCAGAATTTGATTTTGCATGTGGAAAAAGAACCTGATGTGCCGACGAGTATACCGACGCCTGACAAAACCATCTAGCATTTGATTTTTTCTATGTTTTGCTCGACTAGACTGTACAGAACTTGATTTCTTACGTGTAAAATTAACGCCTTGGACCGATAAGACTTGAACTTCCCTGGTGCGCCCGACAAAGTCTGCAGAATTTAATTCCTTACGTACAAGTAGACCCCGATCTGCCAATTGATGCCCAACAAAAGCATAAAAAATTATTTCTTCTGGATTACCGAGGCACGATAAAAGCATGCAGAATTCGATTTCTTCATTGTTTTGCCCGACAAATGTTTGCAGGATTCTGTTTCTTGCGTATAAAAAGAGCCTGATGTGCTGACGAGTTGATCGAAAAAAACAAAAAAACAAATTTCTTCCGGATTAGCAAGGAACAATAAAAGCATGCAGAATTTGATTTATTCATTGTTTTGACCGACAAATGCTTGCAGGATTTCCTTTCTTGCGCATAAAAAGAACTCGATGTGCCGACGAGTCGGCCATCACCCGACAAAACATTGAAAAGTTATCTCTTCCGGATTACTGAGGCACGGCAAAAGCATGCAGAATTTGATTTATTCATTGTTTTGACTGACAAATGTTTGCAGGATTTCCTTTCTTGCGCATAAAAAGAACCCGATGTGCCGACGAGTCGACCATCGCCCGACAAAACATTAAAAAATTATCTCTTCGGGATTACTGAGGCACGACAAAAGCATGCAGAATTTGATTTATTCATTTGGCCGACAAATGTTTACAGGATTTCCTTTCTTGAGTATAACAAGAGCTACGAGCTCATATGGCACTTGTACGAGTAGGCTGTACAAGAAAGTAGATGAGAACGTCACAAAATACACCCGCCATCCAAAAATGCGGTTCGGAAATAGAAATAGGATATTTAGTTTCACTCATTTCTGACCAGTTCCGGCATCTTCTCGATTGTCTAATGCACATGACTGTTCAAACTTTCATCCCAATAAATCCATTTGTTTGATCCCTAGACGTGCTACACGATTTCCGGTACTCACTCTATCTCCACCTACCGTGGCCGAATCTGGTTCGGAATAAAAAAAATCGACCACCTAAAGCATCTTCTTTTATACCATCTATCAAGTTTCACTCGAATCTGAGCATTTTTGGAAAGTTCCGGTACCCCCCCCCCCCTCCCACCAACGTTGTCGGAGCCGGTTCGGGCCCAATCTCTTAATTCCCTGTTCCTGTCCATCAAGTTTTACTGGAATTGGAGCATAGCCTATCTGCAAGTTTCCAGTATTCCCCCTACCTTGGCCGAATCCGGCCCGGACGCCAAATAACAAATCTAGGCCGCATAAACTCGGCACTGTCGAATTTGCATCTCATTCGGTTCATCCGTTTGGTTTTTGTGCATGTCAAAAGTCCCCCCACCCCCAATTCCCCTAATCGTGGTCGCATATGGTTCAAAGGATGTTTTACATGTCGAGGCCATCGATTCGTATCACCCATGACGTTTCACTCGAATCAGACCACTCGTTTGCAATTTATAGAAGTCAATTTCCATATTTCTCTTCTCTTGCTCCCCAAAAAATGCTCGGATCTAGGAGCGGAAGTTTCCGGGGGTATGTTGTGTCAGGTTCTTAAGACAAGATAATTCGGGTCGCTAATATGCCTGCAAAGTTTCGTTGTCGTTTTACATCTGGAACTATTCTAACTCACGACTACCGGAATTCCAGGAAACCCCCTCCAACTCCCCCCACAGAGCCCCGAAACCATCTGGCTCCGTCAATTTCATCTAGGCCTAATGCTTGTTCCATCCATTAAGTTTCGTCCCAATCCCTCTGCTTTTAGAGTTTCTTGAGTTTTCCACCCCACCCCCCCTCCCCACAGGTATCGGACCCGACCCGGACGTGACACTGAACGTCCGAGGCGATAGCTCACCAGACAAGTTTCATCCAAATCCAATCACCCGTTCAAAAGTTATGCACGCCACTAGATTTCGGACTCCCCATCCCCCCACGATGGTCGGGTCGGGGAAACGGCTGTTCTCAAGTCAATCTGTTCGGATTCCTGACATACCTGCCAAGTTTCATCGCCCTAGGACATCAGGAAGTATGCCGAACTCGCGGGATCGCTAGAAATCCGGACCCCCACCCCAACTCCCCCACAGTGCCCTGACCCGGTCCGGTTATTTCAATGACGTGTCTAGGACTTGTGCTTGTTTTTTTCCACAACGTTTCATCCCGATCCCTCCACTCTAAGCGTTTCTCAAAATTTCCGGTTCCCTCCTCCAACTCCCCCCAGTGTCATCGGAGCCGGCCCGGATTTAAAGTAAGATGTCTGAGACACGAGGTCATCCTAAATATCAACTTTCATCAAGATCCGATCACCCGTTCGCAAGCTAAAAATACCTCGAATTTTGGCTTCACCCTCCCTCCACTCCCCCCCCCCCCCCCCAGATGGTCGAATCGGGGAATTGACGATTTCCTATTTAATCTGGTCGGGTCCCAGACATGCATGTCAATTTCCATCGTCCCAGCACCTCAGGAAGCACGGAACTCGCGGGATCACTACAAATTCGGACTT
Organism: Branchinecta lynchi; assembly: GCA_023053575.1. Classification (NCBI taxonomy): domain Eukaryota; kingdom Metazoa; phylum Arthropoda; class Branchiopoda; order Anostraca; family Branchinectidae; genus Branchinecta; species Branchinecta lynchi. The sequence continues at coordinate 18,693,794 of JAKZAP010000008.1, forward strand.
CTCCCCCCCCCTCCCCCAAAGTGAGCGGATCCGTTCCGGTTATATCAGTCACGTATCTAGGACTTTTGCTTGTACTTTCCACCAAGTTTCATCCAGATCCCTCCACTCTAAGTGCTTTCCAAGATTTCCGGTTTCCCCCTCCAACTCCCCCCCAATGTCACCGGATCCGGTCTGGATTTAAAATGGAGGGTCTGAGACACGAAGACCTTCCATATATCAAGTTTCGTTAAGATCCGATAACCCGTTCGTAAGCTAAAAATATCTCACTTTTCCTATTTTTTCTGGATTCCCCCTCCTTCCACTCCCCTCCAGATGGTCGGATCGGGGAAGCGACCATTTCTAATTTAATCTGGTCCAGTTCCTGATATGCCTGCCAAGTTTCATCGTCCTAGCTTATCTGGAATTGCCCGAACTAGCAAAACCGGGACCGACAGACCGACTGACGGACAGAAATTACAATCCCTATATGGCACTAGAGTAAGCTCAAGTGCCATAAAAAGAACCTGATGTGCCGACGAGTCAACCATCGCCCGACAAAATATTAAAAAAATATTTCTTCGGTAGTACTAAGGCACGACAAAAGCATGCAGAATTTAATTTATTCATTTGACCGACAAATATTTGCAGGATTTCTTTTGTTGCGTTAAAAGAAGACGATGTGTCGACGAGTCGACCATCGCCCGACAAAATATTAAAAAATTATTTCTTCGGGATTATCAAGGCACGACAAAAGCATGCAGAATTTGATTTCTTCAGTGTTTTGCCCGACAAATGTTTGCAGGAGGTCTTTTCTTGCGTATAAAAAGAACCAGATGTGCCAACGAGCTGACCAATGCCCGACAAAAACATGAACAAATTATTTCTTCTGGAATACCGAGGCACGACAAAAGCGTGTAGAATTCGATTTCTTGCAGGATTTCCTTTTCCTGCGTATAAAAAGAACCCGATGTGCCAATGAGTCGACCAACGCGCGACAAAAACATTGAAAAATTATTTCTTCTGGATTAGTGAGGAGCAACAAAAGCATGCAGTCGATTTCTTCAGTGTTTTGCCCGAAAAATGTTTACAAGATTTCATTTCTTGCGTATAAAAAGAACACGATTTGCCGACGGCTTCTGTGTTCTTTGAAACTTGTGGGAACAAATTTTTCTATCCGACAAATTTTTCTATTCGACCCAAGAGGAATTTTTGGAAACTAGCTGAGGCTCTGGCAACATAGCAACATAGAAGCATAGGAAATGACTGGCCCCCTGTAAGGAAACATTACAGGAAATTTATGGGTCCCTGATTGAACACACCTTGAATCTGATAAAATACTCAAATTCAGCAAATTTTTCATATTAAAAGACGTATCCTACGAAGAAAACGGTAAGCTTTTAGAAAATCGAAAATACCACATGGAAAAAAAAATAGAAAACGCTACGAGCTTTTCCTTGAAATAAGTTTCCATCTTTTGACACATCGGATAGTTTCATTGTCTCTACAAAATGATTTAATCATTTCTGTTGCGATTTATATGTGGTCAACAGGGGCATCACGACTGGGCCAATGCTGTCAGCCAGTCGGTAAAAAGTAACCGAGTCGGCAAGAAGCGCGGCAATTTTTCGTCAAAACAGTTGATTTTTTTCATGAAAACAGTCGTTTCTAAAAGTGGTCGATTTTTCGTCCAAATAGTTGGTTTTCTGAAAATCTGTGGATTTTTCTAAAAATCGGTCGATTTTTTCCAAAAATGTCATTGTTGTTGTTGAAAACAGTCGTTTTTTCTGCAGAAAAAGTCGGTAAAAATAACCAGCCAGTCGGACAATGCCTCGTCCCCCCCCCCCACAAAAAAAAACATTTTGGCTAGTAATGGCTCTGGTGGTCAAACGATTATGCTATAACAGAATCTCAAATTTGTTGTATAACACTTTTGGTTGGCCGTATCTTAAATCCGATGCGATATTCGAGCCAAATCAGAAACATGTTTCCCATGAAGTAGCCTAAACACTTAGCCTTAAAAAAAAATGGAAAAAATGAAAAAAACGCTAAAAAACAATAATTTTGCATCCCGCCAGATTTCGCACATTTCAATATGTTGGACAGTTTACACATACTTTACTTTCATAACTGAAACAAAAGAACGTCAAACTACAGCGAAACTACAACGAAACTACAACGAAACTACATCCGAAAAAACGCACCTATTATTTCTGTTTCAATTTGTTTACGGTCAAGTCATATTTGACGCTAGATTGACTGTACTATATCTGCGTACAAACATAATAATGCTACGCATTAAATACTAGATAAGACTGCAAAATTTATTGCACTCAGTACCCCTGGACATAACAAATCGTCCTTTGCACCTAAGTCGTTCGCGTAAAAATCTAGTTTTGGCCCAGCGCCGTCAAGGATATCGCTCTGACATGTGCCTGTGTTTTTGCTGAGAGATTAAACGGACGTCTAGCAGTCGAAGTTCAGATACTCTTCTTAGTGGACCAAATAACACACCTGAGCTCCAATCCAATGTCGAAATGTAGGATTACAGCAAGTGTGACACTTCACAGCCTTCGGTGAGTTATGCGCAGAACAGGTGGCTGATAGACGACTAGAAAGTTTCAATCGAAACCTCAGGAGGCAAGCACCCTGTCTTAACTTTCTTCTTCCTTGAAGGAAAGCTCTTACCAGGATTATCTTTTCCACAATTAAACGGTCCAGAAGTAGTTTTTGGGATCCCAAAAGGTAAGTCGAGCAGGGGTGTCACGAGGGGGGGGGGGGGGGGCGCCCCCCCCCCCCGAATGTTGTCGGCCAGTCGGTAAAAAATAGCCAAGTCGGCGCGAAGCACCGCGATTATTCATAAAACAGTTGATTTTTGTTGCGATACAGCGATCGCAATTTCAGTCCGTCCGTCGGTCTGTCGGTCGGTCCAGGTTTTCTAGATCGGGCACTTCCACATAAGCTAGGACGATGAAGCTTGGCATCAGGGACCCCAAATGATTAAGTTGGAAATAGTCACTTCCCCAATCCGAGCATTGTTGGGGCAGTGGAGGGAGGGGGAATCCTGAATCTTGAGGTATTTATGACTTTTGGACGGGTGATCAGACATCAATGAAATTTGATATTTGGAGAGATCTCGTGCTTCAGACGACCCACTTAAAATCCGGACCGGATCCGGTGACTTTTGGGGGAGCTACAAGGGGGGACCAAAATCTCCTCAAAAGTCCTAGCTACATCATTGACATAACGAACCGGATTCGGGCACTGTGGGGGGAGTTAGGGGGGGGAGAATTCGTGGTCCCACGAGTTCGGTACTAGGACCCTGAAATTTGGTAGGCACATCAGGGACCCGAACAGACTGCCTTAAGAATAGTCGTTTCCTCGATCTGACCATCGTAGGGGGAGTGGAGGGATGGGGATCCGGAAATTAGTAACATGCATAACTTTGGAAGCGGTAATCGGACGCGCATGAAACTTGACAAGTGTCAAGAACAAGTGCCTCAGATGTTCCTTTTCAAATCCGGATCTGATACGATGACTGTGAGGGGGGGGCGGGCTGGAAGAGGGCACCGGAAATCTTCTGAAAGGCTCAGATTCGCGGGATCGGGATGGAACTTGGTGGGAAGAATAATCTTAAACCCTAGACACATTACTGACAAAACAAGAATGTATCATGTCACAGTGGGGGGAGTTGGAGGGGGTTTACCGGAATTCCGGTGATCTCGAGTTAGGGTACTTCAAGATGTGCTAGGACCATGAAACTCGGCAAGCATTTTAGAGATTCTATCATATTAACTTGTAAATAGTCCCTTCCCCGGTCTGATCATCATGAGGGGAGTAGATGGGTGGGGAATCCAGAATGTAGTGACATTCACAGTTTTGGAACGGGAGACCGGACATGCATGAAACTTGGTAAGTATTAAGAACAGTGTCTCAGATGTTCGGTTTCAAGTCTTGACTGGATCTGATCACTGGGAGGGGGAGCTGGAGGGGGCACCGGAAATCTAGTGAATCGCTTACAGTCGAGGGATGGGAGTTGGACTTGGTTGGAAGAACAAGTGTAAACCCTATCGTGTCACGGTGGGGGAAGTTGGAGGGGGTTCCCGGAATTCCGGTGATCTCTAGCTAGGGTACTTCTAGATGTACTAGGACCATGAAACTTGGCATGCCTATTAGGGACTCTAACATATTGACTTGAAAATAGCCCCTTCCCGATCCGATCATTGTGGGGGGAGTAGAGGGATGGGGAATCCGGAATCAGGTAAACATTCATAACTTAAGAACGGGTGATCCGACGTGCATGAAACTTGACAAGTTTCAAGAACGAGCGTCTCAAATATTCAGTTTCAAGTCCGGAGTGGATCTGATCACTGGGGGGGGGGAGCTAGAGGGGGACAAACTGACAAACATGCTAACTGTTCCGAGAAGTGCAATATGAGCTTTCAGCTCTTGTTCTTGGAAACGGTCAATTTTTTGTATTAAAAAACAGTCGGTTTCTCGTAAAAACAGTAGTTTTTTTTCATACAAACAGTAGTATGTATGGCAAGTGTTCATACTCAAGTGCCATATGTCGATCCTAATGTCTGTCGGTTTGTCGTTGTGTCGGTCTGTCCGGGTTTTCCTACTTTGGGCACTTCCACATAAGCTAGGACGATGAAACTTGGCAGGCGTATCAGGGACCTCGTCAGGGACCCGACCAGAACTTAGAAATAATTACTTCCCCGATTCGGCCATCGTAGCTCCTACGATTCGTATGTTGAGTGGAGGCATGAGGAATCCGAAAATACCTTACGTTCATAAATCTGGAACGGGTAATCGGACATGCATGAAACTGTGTCAAGTGTCTCAGATGTTCAGTTTCAAATAAGGACCGGATCCGATAAAGGTGGGGGGGGGGAGCTGGAGGGGGCACCGGAAATTTCATGAAACGCTTCCACATAAGCTAAACGATGAAAATTGGAAGGGGTATCAGGGACCCCACAGACTAACTTGGAAATAATTACTTCCACGATCTGGCCATCATGGGGGGAGTGGAGGGATGGGGAATCCGGAAACTAATAACATGCAGAACTCTGGAACGGGTAATCGGACATGCATGAAACCTGACAAGTGTCAAGAACCAGTGTCAAATCTTTAGCTCAAATCCGGACCGGATCCGATAACTGGGGGGAGCTGGAGCTAGGGAGGCACTGAAAATCTCGTGAAACGCTTAGAGTTGAGGGATCAGGATGGAACTTGGAGGGACGAACACGCATAAATCCTAGACACATTATTGACAAAACAGGGCCGGATCGTGTGACAGTGGGGGGAGTTGGAAGGGGATTTCCAGAATTCCCGTGATCATTAATTACGGTACTTCCAAATGTGATAGGACCATGAAGCTTGGCAGGCTCATTAGCTACTCTACCAGATTGACTTGAAAATAGTGACAAGCATACATTTGGAACCGGTGATCGGACGCGCATGAGACTTAACAGGTGTCTCAGACCTTCATTTTCAAATCTGATAACGGGGGGAGGGAGCTGGAGGGGGCACCGGAAATCCCATGAAACGCTTAGAGTCAAGGGATCGGAATGAGACTTGGTTGAAAGAACATGCGTAAACCCTATAAAATAGGGCCGGGTCATGTCACAGTGGGGGGAACTGGAGAGGGTTTCCCGGAATTCTGGTGATCGCGAGTTAAGGTACTTCCAGATGTGCGAAGTCGACGAAAACTGGCACATATATTAGGGACTCGATCGGATTGACTTGAAAATAGTCCCTTGCCCGAATGGAGGAAGTGGAAGGATTGAGAATCCGGAATCTAGTGAAATTCATAACTTAGGAACTGGTTATCCTATGTGAATGAATCTTGACAAGATTCGAGAACAACTGTCTAGGATTTTCAGTTTCAAGTCTAGACCGGATCCGATAACTGGCGGGGGGGGGGGAGCTGCGGAGGGGTACCGGAAATCTCGTGAAACATTTAGAGCCGCTGATCGGGACAGAGCTTGGTGGGGACAATAAGCTTAAGTCCTAGAGACATTATTGAGAGAACACGACCACATTGCGGGTGGAGCTACAGGCGGTTTCCCGGAAGGCTGGTGATACCGACTGATACCGGTGATACTTCTAGACTATCTAAGACGAGGAAACTTTGCAGTCGTATCACGGACCGGACCACATTGACTTGGAAATAGTTATATTCCTCGATTCGATTATCGTGGGGGATGGAGGGATATTGAATCGGAAGTTGGTGGTAAGAATAACTTTCGAAAGGGGTATCGGATGTGAGTAGAACTTGACAAGTGGCAAGAGCTCATGTCTCACATATTTAGTTTAGACCTTTAGTCAGACCAATTCCATATAACCAAGAACAAATAACGAGTAAGAACAATGGTCTCTCGTCCATCCACCGACTAAAAATGTTCCGACAACAATGAGCGGAGGTGGACCCATTTCTTGGTCGCCCGTGTATACTCATTGGTCTCCGACTCTCCGCCGTTACACACTTGAAGTCATTTACGAAGAAAACAACGTAGCCACTAGCGAGGCGGATGTTCTGGCCTGTTCACACGGGAAGGAAACAGCGTTGATTTTGTTTGAGTAGACGCTTGTATTTTTTCAGTAGACGCTTGTATTTTTTCTTCTTTTTTTCAAAAATGTATAATTGTATACATTTCGATTTAGTGAGTTAGATTTCGATTCAGTAGTTAATCGAAAGACGAAAGTTCACCTCAACTTGGTCTATCTCGTTTGTCTTTTAGTTCACTACTTACAAATAATTCGATGTCAACAGTGTATTTTCCCATCAAAGAAAGTCTTTGGTTTTCGTACTGAGGCCTTGCCACATGGGTTCTAGTTTGTCTAGGACCCAAATAGAACTCCTAATTTTTTTTTTTTAAATTCAATTCAAAACTGTTTCTAGTTAGTTTGTCAGAGTAGAAGCCTATTCCATCTGCGTAATATTTGTTCATTTCCACTTAGCCTATTAAACCTGAAACACGGCCCTTTTTTTTTTTAAAGAATCTGCCTGTTTTCATCTGATATTCTCATATGAGAGCAAATACCTGGAATGAGATTTATCTCTTCTTGTTCTGGATATTGACACCACTTAATTGAATTGATCCCGAAAAGATACAATTTACGTTACCATATATCTTACGTTACCTGTATACGGCCTTTGGGTTTTTCAATAAGATATATATACAGTTTGTCGTACTTTTAACTAAATTTGACGCATTTGTAAAATCTGCTTTGCATCAAATGGCAGTTTCTGTATATTTTGATATTCTTAGGAATTTTCTTGTCAACCCCCGAAAGCTTGTCTGAATCAATGAGCCGGCAACCGCTGTTTCAGCGCCCGCCCAGCCCAGTGTGAACAGGGTTATCACTGCTGCCTCCATTCGATTTTTCTTCCTCAGTGGTTTACTGCGTTACACCTTCTCTGTAGAGATAACGACTTTTGATGTCCCGGGTAAGATCCACCTCCGCTCGTTTGCGTCGGGAGTCGACTCGTCTCAGCTTGGTTGTGTGAGAGATATAGGGAGACAGCAGTTCTTGCTCTTATTTTTTCTTGATATAACGATGTGCGGAGCTCGAAGCGTGCCGTTGGAAATCTCGTGAAAACCCTTCTAACTACTTTGGTCAGATCCAGTTCGGGCACAGAATGATCGCAGCTAGAGTATTTTGCGAATCGGAACCAGAGTACGACAAAACTTCTATTCTGAAACGGTTGTCAATGAGTGGAATAACCATTTCAGGTTTACTAGATCAAGCCGTCTTCTGGTGAAAGAAATATTGGGAAAGAGATCCAGCCTTGACAACTTCAAACCGTAGTTGACAAACATGCTAACTGTTCTTACAAGTGCCATATGAGCTTTCAGCTCTTGTTTTTAAAATCAGCCGATTTTTCGTCAACACATGTCGTTTTTTCTCAATAATAGTCGTTTTTATCTGAAAAAAAAAAGTCGGTAAATATGACAAGCCAGTCGGTAAATACCCCCCCCCCCCCTAACATTTTGGCTAGTAAGGAGGGATACCTATGACATCGCACAAGTTGTCCGTCTGTCCGTCCATCTGTCAGCACAATAACTCTCCAAAGGAACGAGATATGTTGATGAAACTTGGTGTGAGCGTTCTTTAGGTCAAGCAAAAAGTCGAGTTCTTAAATGGGCGCTGTAGCCCTACATTTAGGGGTGGGGGTTCAAATTAAGGGGCAAACAAAATATTTTGAAACAGCTAATGAGATACTAGATTAAGGGGTAAGAAGACATGCTAAACACGACAATGAAAATCATTTTCTCGTCGGACCAGTAGTTCGTCCGCAATGCGGCCAAAACCGGAAAGTTTGTTAAAACCAAAAGTTTTATCTGAAGATGATTAGATGTCCGATTCAGGGGTAAGAAGAGATGCTGAATGATGTTCAATGTAAGGGTAAGAAGACATGCTGAAAACTGATGTGAAAATCATTTTCTTCCCGGACAAGCAGTTCGCCCGGAATCCGGACAAAACCGGAAAATTTGTTAGAAGCAAAAGTTTTATTTGAAGTTGATTAGATGTCCGATTTATGGGTGAGACGAGATGTTGAAGCCGTATATGACAATAATTTTTCACCCGGACATATAGTTCGCCCGGAATCCGGCTAAAACCGGAAAGTTTGTTTAATGGAGATACGTTAAACTCGTTTCTGAACTTTATTTTTGCCAGGCAAGTAGTTCGCCCGAAATTCTGCCCAGACCGGAAATTTGGCAGAAGCAAGGAAGGAAGTTTCGATCAGTTTCGACAAAATAGATATGACTTGTAGAGTAAACACACATGCTTGATCCATATTATCTGAACTTGATTTTCTAAGATGATTAGCTATTTGGTCTTAAGCTCTTTCTAAATCGTAAAAGTCAAAATGTTCAAGGAGTCCGGCGAAGACTGGATCTGGTGAAGACAAGACCCAATTGCCTGGATCAAATATCAAATTTTTCGTATCTTTTTGGGATCCCAAAACGCAAGTGGTGGGATGCCTATGACTTCACAAAAGTTGTCCGTCTGTCCGCACGATAACTATCGAAGGGATTGAGAGATTTTGATGAAACTTGGTGGGAGGATCTTTTGGGTCAAAGTACAGATCAAATTCGAAGATGGGTTCTGTAACCCTATATTTGAGGGTGGGGGAGGGGTTTCAAATTAAGGGGCAAACAAATATTTTTTGAAAGCTATTGAGATAATTGATTTAGGGGTAAAAAGACATGCTAAATTCGAATATGAAATTTACTTTCTCGTCGGAAAAATAGTTCACCTGGAATCCGTCGAAAACCGGAAAATTTGTGGAAAGTAAAAGTTTAGTATGAAGTTGATTAAATGGTCGATTTAGGGGGCAAGGAGACGTGTTGAGTCCGAATATGAAATTCATTTTCTCGCCGGACAATTAGTTCGGCCGGAATTTATTACAAGTAAAAGTTTTATTTAAATTTGACAAGATATTCGATATGCAGCTAAGAAGACATGCTGAATTCAAATATGACAATCATTTTCTCACCGGATGTATAGATCACTCGGAATCCGGCCGAAACCGGAAACTTTGTTAAATGTAAAAATTTTATCTGAAGTTGATTGGAGGTTGGAAGGAGGGGTAAGGAGACATGCTGAATTCGTTTTTTAGCTTTAGTTTTTTGTCAGACAAGTAGTTTGTCCGGAATCCGGCCGAAACCGGAAGTTGGTCAGAAGTAAGGAAGGAGACACGACTTAAGCTATAGGGTAAGCCATATGCTGAATCCATATTTGAATATTTGACAGCACAAAACAGATATCTGAATATATCTGAACTTGTTGAAATTCAGCTGGCGTATCCGGTTTGCACTTTCAAATACGAACATGGTCTTCTCCGATTATTACCATTGTCCTTAACCAGTTTGTAAATGTTAAAAGTAAAAAATTTTAAGAAGTCTGTTGAAGACCGAATATCTACAAGACCGAATTGTCGGGAGCAAATATTAAATTTTGGAATCCCGTCGAAACCTTTGGTCTTGTTTAACTATGCCCATACTTCTGGTCAAATTAAGGATTCTCTTGTTAGTGCTTGTCTACCCTGGCCGGGCTTCACAAAAAAATACTTGTTTTTTTACGCGGAAAATCTTAAAAAAATAAACGCCATGGTTATGAGTAATCATTTGCTGAGTAATCATAACCTCGATCATAACGAACTACGACGCAGCCTAGGTCAAGGGGGTGGTTCTCAAAATTACAACGACCCTATTGCCCACTCTCAGAATGACCACGACCGAAATCAGACGGTCCAAAATGACAACAAGTGAGGCCGAAGAACCCGAAATTGAAATCGTCCAAAATGGCGACAGTTAAAATGCCGTGGACACTCTAAGTTGTGGGTACTGAAATCGTGAGCACTGAGGAGTGTTAACCGGTCAGCCCACCGTAATGAAGGTAAAATAAAGTTATTGTCTGGCAACCCAGGAAAATCTCGGCTTGCGCTGAAAAGAGAAGAATAATTCAAATAAAGTTATTCCCAAGGAGTCTGTAAGAGGGAGATTTCAGAGGTTGGTAGATCACGTACATCGTCATTTGCGCTTTTGAAAACAGTGAAAAGAAAAGTTTCATTAGGATTCAAAAAATTGAATATCCAGACAATCGTATCTTGTAGGACACTCTTTATCAAACTTGATAGTGCAAAACGGATAAGTCAGCTGAATTTTATTAGAGCTATATTTCGGCCCTTTTTGGCAGGGTGCTCTTCAGGCTCAAAGCCGCTCAGGTTGGAAAAATGAAGTTGTGGAAAAACAAAATAAGTATTCTAGCTTAGCCTTAAATATTTCACTTCGTGAATTCCTTTGTGAGAGTTGCTTGGACTTGGAAAGATTGCTGTGATTTCATTTTGGAGCAAGCTGCTGTTTTTGCTGCTCGATTGTGTCGTTGATCGGGTAGAGATTTTTCTGCATTTGGGTTGACTTTGGTTTTGTTGTAGAGAAGAGCTTGGGGTCTGAATTTACTTTCACTGATGATGCCGTTCCATGTTTCTGGTAGTGAGTATTCGCCTGTGTCTCTGTTGATCCCTGAATGGTTTTTCATAAAACCCCGGCGCACACGGAACCGCGACCTGATCCGCCGTTTGTTAATTTCCGACCCATTGTTGACGCTTGAAGCCCTCTCCTCTAATTTGTGTTCTCCGATTGGAAAATTACCTGTCCACGACCCCATCAATATTTGTTGAGTGTTTTGCGATTATTTTATATTTCTTTATCCTTTTTTGCTGCACCTACGCCCTTGGGCAGTGCGTCATATATTCATAAATTCATTCATTCATAATTTCAACGGCCAAATGTCAAAACCCAAAATGCAAGCACTGACGCAGTATCTTTATTTACCAGCCTCAGGAAAGATTTCCCCCTCCAGACTCTCAAAGAGGAACTCGAAAATTACCCAGAATTGGATGATAAAAATCCCCTGTCAGTTAGTGAAATGTTAGAAGGATTCAAGGTTGTCTGGGAATCTACATACTTCATCGACATGGGCATCCTTTACTGGCAACATGAGGGAGCAGCAATGAGGAGTTCTATTTCTCAAGGACTGGCCGAGCTAACCCTGAGAAAAACTGAGCAAATTGCTTTCAGCATCGCACCAATGGTTTCCCGTTTTTGGGATCCGAAAACGTAAGTGGAGGGATACCTATGACATCACAAAAGTTGTCCGTCTGTCCGTCTGTGAGCACGATAACTCCAGAAGGGAATGAGATGTTTTCATGAAACTTGATGTCAGGATTCTTTGGGTCAAAGGACAAGTTGAGTTCATATACAGGCTCTGTAGCCTACATTTAGGAGTGGAGGAGGGGTTCAAATTAAGGAGCAAAACAGCTAATGAGAAGTAAGAAGACATGCTGAACACGATTATGAAAACCATTTTCTCACCGGAGAAGTAGTTCGGCCGGAATCCGGCCAAAACCGGAAAGTTTGTTAAAAGTAAAAGTTTGATTTGAAGTTGATTAAATTTTCGATTTAGGAATAAGATGACATGCTGAAAGCTTATGTGAAAATCATTTTCTAACCAGACAAGTAGTTCGCCTGGATTCCGGCTAAAACAGGAAAATTTGTTAAAAGCATAGGTTTTATTTGAAGTTAATTTGTAAATTAAACGAGACTTACCTGTAAGGTGAAGTTTGATTATAATTAGCGTCGCATATTATAGTAGATACAGATTAATTGAGATGGCGCTAGGACTCTCCGTGCCGGCGACTTCTCTGAGCTTCAGGTTTCAAATTGACTGTCACAGAAGAAAAAAGTACTTCGAGAAAAAGACCATTATACACTGGACACAAAATGGGGTTAAACGTGGAGGGCGGGCAATTAATCTGTATCTACTATAATATGCGACGCTAATTATAATCAAACTTCACCTTACAGGTAAGTCTCGTTTAATTTACAAATTAGCGTCGCATATAGGTAGATACAGCTGAATTGAGATTTCAAAGGAAAACAATTTTTCGACGAAGTACCAACACACAGGTTTTAATCATCCGACTACATATGACTTACATATATATATATAACAAAATCTAATATTTACGATGTCTAAACAGCTAAGACATTCTGGACTACAAAAACCGGTTCAACTGTCTTGTTGTAATATTTTGCGAAAACACAACGCGAGGACCATCCTGCCCTTTTTAAAATGGTGTCTACAGGTATTCTCAAGCGGAATGCCGCAGATGCTGATGCTGACCTAACTGAATGTGATTTAAAAACTTCAGTATTAATACCTGCCTTCGACATACAGTTTACGATCCATCGCGATATCGTGCTTTTAGAAGAGGCTTTATGCGGTTTATTACAAGTTATAAACAAAGAGTTTGACTCTCTGATATCCTTCGTAAAAGCCAAATATCTTCTAATTGCTACAACCGGACACAGTAATGGGTCCGCGTGAAAAGCATCAAAAAATAACTGTACTATAATTGTTGCCAGGACGGGACTGCTTCTGCTTATTTCCCACGAAAAACACAATTTTATCGGATTGATCTGACATACTATCTATACACAGTAGAGACAGGACTTGAATTCTGCAGGCTATAGTTAAAGACAACAACAAAACGGTACACTCTGAAAGTTTCATCAGACCCAATTTGTCCTTTTCACTGAAAGAGTTTCGCAGATATTTAAACACCGGTTCGACGTCCCAAGTTGAATCATAACGAGGTCGCGTAGGGACAATCTTGAAAATACCTCGCATAAAACGACGAACCAAATAATGGGATCCAACAGGACTTCCATTTTTGTCGAAAATGAATGACGACAAAGCACTTCTGGCGGTATTAATCGCACTATATCCTAAACCGCTATTATACAACAATGATAAAAAACTGAGGCAACTATTTACAGAGTATACCATGGGATCGAAATTCCTTTCACTACAGAAAACTTCCCACTTTGTCCAGTATGCAGAGTACTGGGATACTGTAGATTTTGTCCAGGACTGGACAATGATGTCGGCAGCGACTGTCGGAACTTGCTCGCTTGCGAGATGTTCCCTGACAAACGACATACTATTAAATTTAGGCGCTGCCACATTGGATGGGTCTTCCCGGAGACTGGACACAATATGTGGCCCCGTGCTACCGGTAGACGGCATGGCACCTCTACTAACATCTCCGACAGTTGGGAAAACCACGCTTGTGTCGGCCACATTGGTGCTACAAGAACTAGATTCGATCCCTCGTCCCGAAGTTTCGCCAGAATCTTTCCGATCAACCTAAAAGGCGGAAACGCGTACGCATTAAATTTCCACTCGCAAGAAAAAGCATCAACTTTCCAGGCTTCTGGATCTGGCTGGAAAGATACGTATTTCTTTACCTTGTAATTTAGGCGTGAGGCGAATAGGTCAACTTCAAACTTTCCAAATTTCTTTTCTATCTGGTTAAAAATGGTACCATCCAATGACCACTCAAGATTCTCATTGAATTCTCTGGACATTTGGTCAGCTCCCACATTCAAAACTCCTGGTACATGGAAAACAGAAATAAAATTTCTGTGTTTTTCCGCCCAGCTCCAAATTCGTTTAGCAACTTGGTGGCAAGAAATCGAATGAGTTCCTCCCATGTTGTTCACATAGGCCTTGGCCGTTGTGGAGTCTGTCATGACTCGTATGTGAGAATCTGTAACATCACGACAAAAGGAGAGAATTCCATATTCAATAGCCAAGAGCTCTAACACGTTTATATGCTGTTGACCTTCAACCAGCCCCCATTGCCCCCCAGCTTTAAAGTCTCCTGAAGTAACACCCCAGCCTAACAGACTTGCATCAGTATTTAAGGTTAAATGAGGGGTTGGTTGCCGAATTGGTGACTTCACATCTTCAAAATGATGGTACCACCAAAGAAGATCTTCCTTTATTTTTTCAGTAATCTTGAGAAATGCATCCCAGTCTTGTTTGTTATTTTCTAAAGCTCTGATTTTTGCAAACTCTAACTCCCTTGTATGAACTCTGCCGTACAAAACAGCTGGAAAAGCTGCGACGTAAGTACCAATCAATTTTGAAAGAGTACGTACAGAACATGAAACCGAGTTCAATAAACCGAAGATTTCCTGATTAATTTTTCCCGACTTATCAGCTGGTAAACTTACAGTCATGCTCTCGGAGTTAATAATAAAGCCCAGCATTCGAACCGCCTTCGAAGGTACAAGCACACTTTTTTCTACATTTATGAGGAAACCACAATCTTGCAAGACCGACGCAGTGTAATTAACGACACTGCAGCAATCTTCGAAATTTTTATCAATGAGGAAAAAATCGTCCAAATAATTCATTGCTTTCATTCCATGAGTTCTTAAATGACTGACAATAGGCTTCAAAAACTTGGTAAAAGCACAGGGTGCTGAAGAAAGCCCGTTAGGCAAACAAGTAAATTCATAAATAACACCCATGAAACAGAAGCGCAGATACTTCCGAGATGACGGTTTAACCGTGAACGAATAATACGCATCGACTAAATCAATAGATGCCATATATGCGTCTTTTTCCACCATGTTCAAGACCATTTCTAACGTATCCATCTTAAAATGAACTTTTTCCACAAATTCATTTAAACCCTTCAGATTCAGTATCAACCTAACTGACCCATCACGCTTCGGCACCGTAAATACCGTACTAATGAACTGTTCAGGTGACAAATCTTGTACAACACAAATTATTCCTTTTTCTTTTAATTTCACTAATTCTGAACTAATCAATTTTTCTTCCGCAGACGAGTAAGTTCTGAGCGGCACACGTAACTGAAGTGGGTTTGTAGCAAATGGAATTGCATAACCTGATACTGAAGCTAACAAATCTGGATCAGTCGCATACTTTTTCCAATTCTGAGAAAACAAACTAGTTCTTCCAGCAAAAAATTTGCAGGACGGAACAATTCTTACCCCACTTATTTCTTCAGTTTCGGTAACTCTCCACTCCGTTGACTTTCTGAAGATTCTGGCCGGGATTTTGTGCCGGGATGAAACGGTCTTTTGCCGCGAAACTGGCCTCGCCAGGGACGGCGTCCTAAAAAAGCACCTCCTGCGCCTCCACGGCCTCCACGAAAACCTGAGCCGTTATTTCCTGAACCATAACTATATCCACCCCGGCTATAACGAAGAAGGGGTTTAAGGGATTTCTTTAGTTTGGCTTTGAGCTTGGGAGCTTCCTCCGCCTTCGTCATTTTCTCTTTCCAGTCTTCCACCAAGAACTCCCCACACTGCGCTTGGGCAGTCAACATGGTCTGGAAATTTTCGTCCATTTCAGGCCGGATCAATTCCTTTCTTCGATTATTTATCTCAAAATTAGCCTGGGACAAAAGCTGCAATGACAGCCCACATTGCTTACTAATATTGTCACATAATTCCGAATTCGCCCCTCCTGATTTTAGACCACTCACTTGCTGCATGGCCAAAACCGTACTTGTGGCCGAATGAACGATTGCTTGTTGTACGGCTTGCATTTTTACGTCAAACGCACGTGACTTCCCTCCGAGTGCCAGCCATAGTTCTTCGTTCACCTTTGTAGGGTACAGACTAATATTACATGGCCGTACTAACGAGTCAACAATGCTCTTTATGTTTGTATCGTCTGGTTTCTGAGAGAACACCGAGTTCGCAAACTTGGCTAAACCCTCAAGAACTGGTGGACCCTTCTGAACGTCTTTAACGACCCCTTCTAGAAGAGAATCATAGATGGAACAGCCTGGCTCGTTCACATCACTTATATTTACACTGTCATCATTTTTCTGAGACAGATCCTCATTATCAAGGTTCAATTCTTCACAATCATCATCATAGTCTCCAGATAAAATTGGTTTCAACATTTCATGAAGCATTTCTTTAAGGTCTTTCCTGACATTCTCGGTGACCTCTCGGGTCAAATCTTCCATTTCTTTTGATCTCTTTTTTGACATCTTTCTATAAGGAGATTAGTCTATAATACGTATCATTATATTGGACTACTGGTCCTACAGACACAGTACGGTACCATGTTACATAGTTAATCTTAACTGCATTTACGTAAGAATATGTGCTCATTTGGCTTTAGTACGACTTTCAGGAAGGCTTTAATAATCAAGCATCCAGTGACTCGCACATGGACTTTCTTATAATGGTCATTCACACGTGAATAACCTTATATAAGCTTTCTTGTATTGGCCATAGCCTTCTTTTATTGGTCATTCACACGTGAATAACCTTATATAATAATGCATACAAAAAACACAACGTGTTTCTGGATGCTTCTCCCTCGTGCAGAGGGAGTTGTCATACGCCTTTTACACCCCTTATAGTTCCACCCAGCGGGTAGGAATACGACGGAGTAAACATGGCGGTGCGTTCGCTGGCTCGCAGCGAACAATGACAAATTTTTGTTTAAATGTGAAAATTTTTATCAACGCACAACCGACTCGGTTATGATGGTTTTATTTGATTATCAATAAAACATTTAATATGGCTGGACATGACCAAATTTGGCGAGAGATAAGACGAAATTTGACTTACCCAAGGTGTTTAATATCGTTAAATTAAACAATTCGACCGGCTCGGTTGGAATCCATTACACACTGAAGCTCAGAGAAGTCGCCGGCACGGAGAGTCCTAGCGCCATCTCAATTCAGCTGTATCTACCTATATGCGACGCTAATTAGACGTCCGAACTAGGGGTAAGAAAAGATGCTGAATCCGGAAATGACAGTCAGTTTTTACACGAGCATATAGTTTGCCCGAAGTACGGCTGAAACCGGAAAATTTGCTGTAAGTTTAAGTTTAATTTGAAGTAAATCAGATGTTAAAAATAGGGGTACTGCCTGAGCTTTCATTCTTAAAAAGGGATTTCGATACGTTACGACCCATCGATAAAAATGACAAATTACATTTCAGGAAGCAAGGTCTACCTCGAACTCACCGGAGATGCTTGATCACAGTCCCAGCACCGGTGCCGTCTACTGACTATATTGTAACATCACCCCTATCAGACGCTGCGGACTGCGTAATTCAGCATCTACCCCTTCACCACTATCTATTCCGCAGGATGGAGCTCTTTGCAGACTTAGTTGCTCTGGTATAGTAACCGTTTATATTTGACAAATTCAACGAGACTTAAGTTGCGTTTTTTTTTTATTCACTTTTGTTTCGTCAAAGGTTGTAGTTTGGCTCTTGTTTTGTCTTACTTGCGTTTTATCGAGTTCTTGTTTCCGAAAAGTTAAACTACACCAAACTACGTCGGCGAGGTAGTTTTTAGTTTGAGCTCTGTAGTTTCAGGTTCGAAACTACAGCGTATGGAATGGACAAATAAAACGGCTTGTAAGCGAAACTAAGCCGAAACTACATAAACAAGACCAAAGCTTTCGATGGGATCCCAAAAATTCAATATCTGATCCAGACAACTGGGTCTTGTCTTAGCCAGATCCAGTCATCGCCAGACTCCTTGAACATTTTCACAATTACAATTCAGAAACAGATTAAGGCCAAATAGCTAATCATCTGAGAAAAACTTCCTGCCACTACCGCCAATTTCCCGATTTCGGCCAAACTCCAGAACTAATTGTCCGGCGAAAAAAAGAAAGCTCAAAAATGAACTCTGAGTATCTTCTTTCCCCAATAATGAACATTTAATCAACTTCAAATAAAATTTAACTTATAACAAATTTTCCGACTCCAGCCGGATTCCGGTCGAACTATATGTCCGGGTAAAATATGATTGTCACACATCTCTTCTTACCCCTAAATCGGTTATCTAATCAGCTAGAAATAAAACTTTAACTTCTACCAATTTTCCGGTTTTGGCCGGATTCCGGGCGAACTACATGTCCGGATAGAAAATTATTTTCACATAAGTGTTCAGCATGTCTTCTTGCCCTAAATCGAACATCTATTCAACTTCAACTTCAACTTTTAATTTTGAATAACTTTCCGGTTTGGGCCAGATTCCGGGCGAACTACTTGTCCGTCGAGAAAATGGTTTTCACCATCGTCTTCAGCATGTCTTCCTACCCCTAAATCGAACATCTAATCAACTTAAAATAAAACTTTTACTTTTAACAAACTTTCCGGTTTTGGCCGGATTCCGGGCGAACTACATGTTCGATGACAAAATGGTTTTTCACCATTATGTTCAGCATGTCTTCTTACCCCATAATCGACTATCACATTAGCTGTTTAAAAATATTTTGTTTGCCCCTTAATTTGAAACCCCTCCCCCACCCCTAAATGTAGGGCTACAAAGCCCATCTACGAACTTGACTGGTCCGACGACCCAACGAATCCTCACACCAAGTTTCATGAAAATATCTCGTTCCCTTCGAGAGTTATCGTGCTTACAGACGGACGGACGGACAGACGGACAACTTTTCGATGTCATAGGTATCCCTCCACTTACGTTTTGGGATCCCAAAAAATGCAACTTTACCTAGGTGAAATTCTGACGATTGAGCATTGGCTGTAAAGTAGAGTTCATGTGAGATATATAGCGCGCGTACTTGGAGGCGTGGTGCACAAAGGCATACCAGTTTTGAAAGCACAACCTAGGCGTAACACACACAGCCACAAACAAACACTAACGTGTGAGGTAAAGTAAATAGGGTGAGAGATTAACTCTCACTTTACAGCCAATGCTCAATCGTCAGAATTACAATTAAACTTCACCTAGGTAATTCTCTTTTAATTTGTCAATTCTGCCTACTGAGCATTGGCTCGTTCGAGTCCATAAGAGATTTGAAAGCCAAGTGTATTACGACATAGGTGTGACAAGAATGAACTAGCTCGTGCCAATCTTGGCCCTGATAGGTATATTCAGAGGGGGGAATTCCTTGTAGACCAGAACCTGCATGCGATCCATCAAAACTTTCGAACGATGGAGGAAATTCGCATCCGATTGCGAAAATAGGACTGCCTTGGCTAACTGGACCGTTTAGTCGCGGAATATTGATTTCTTTTCCGTCGAACAGTGGAAATTCGTCTCTATATATTATTTTCTTTATTGAAGAGATGCGGTGAGACCGAGAAAACATACAAATACGGAGAGCTGCACATGGCGGCCCGGAAATTCGGAGGTGTGCTGCAGCGACTCGGTCTGCGGAAAGGTGACACACTGGGGTTGGTGATGCAAAACTGCCCCGACTATGCAGTCATAACCTTAGGCGCAATAGCTGCAGGTGTGATAGTATCGCCGGCCAGCCCGAGCTACACTTCCGGTAAGTCCTTACCCTGCAAACATATCACAAAGAGGGAAAACTAAGGAGGGGCATAATCGGTACAAATCTTGTCAGTTGAACTTTTTATTTCATGTCTACTTTTTACATTCACTTTAATTGCTATGACTTCGTAAAAGTTATCCGTCTATCCATTCGTTTATAAGCACTATAGCTCTTGAAAGGAATGAGATTTTTTTTTTATGAAACTTGAAGTTAGGACTCTTTGGGTCAAGGGTCAGGTCGAGTTCGCAGATGCGCTCTGTAGCTCAACATTTAGGGGTGGGGGAAGGGGTTAGAATTAGGGGGCGATTTTTTTTTTTAATAGCTAATGCGATAGTCAATTTAGGGGTAAGAAGACTTGCTGAACACAAATATGAAAATCATTTTCTCGCCGGACAAGTAGTTCGCCCGGGATCCGGCCAAAACCGGAAAGTTAGTTTAGACGTTCGATTTAAGGGTAAAAAGACATGCTGAACATTTATATGAAAATCATTTTCTTGTTGGACAAGTATTTCACCCGGAATCCGGCTGAAACCGGAATATTTGTTCGAAGTTAAAGTTTTATCTGAAGTTGATTAGATGTTGGATATAGGGATAAGGTGATACGGTGAATTGGGTTTTGAGCTTTAATTTTTGCCAGACAAGTAGTTCGCCCGGAATCCGGTCGAAACCGGAGATTTGGCAGAAGTCAGGCAGGAAGATCTGATCAATTTCGTAAAAGTAGATATGAAGTATAGCCGCGGAGTAAATATACACATGCTGAATCCATGTCTGAACACGGTTTTCTCAGATGATTAGCCATTGACGTTCTTCTGTTTCTAAATCTTAATACTAAAAATGTTCAAGGAGTCTGGCAAAGACCGGATATAAACATGACCAAATTGTCTGGATTAAATTTTAAGTGGGGATCCCATTGAAACCTTTGAGTTTGTTCTTCTTGCTGTGATTAAGTGGCCTAATGACGATTTTGATTACACAATTTCAGATACGCTCCGATATAACCAGTTTTTATCAGACTTTCCCACCTTTCATAGCCAATTCTTGAAGGATCCAAGTCTAAGTCTCTGATTTTGACCACTTGCATCTCTCAAGTGCATCGAGACCATTTGAAGTAGGTGCGTAAACCAAGAACCCGTAGTCTATAAGCCGCCAAAGCATGAATTATGTCGCTTTTGGGATCCCAAAACGTAAGTGACTTTGTAAAAGTTGTCCGTCTGATCGTCCGTCTGTAAGAACAACAACTCTTGACGGGGATGAGATGTTTGTTCAAAGTTGACGTGAGGATTCCTTGAGTCACAGAGCACAGGTCAAGTTCTTAAATGAGCTCCATGGGGTTGGGTTCAAATGGGTTAGGGGTTGGGTTCAAATGGGTTGGAAGCTAGTTATATAGTTGATTTAACGGTAAGGAGACATGCTGAATCCATAATATATGACGGTGTTGGCAAATTCCAGACGAAAAAACAGTTCGCCCGGAATCCGGCCAAAATTGGAAAATTTTGTTAATAGTAAAAGTTTTAACTGAGGTCGATTAGAGGTTCGATGTAGTGGTAAGGAGACATGCTGAATTCGTTCCTTAGCTTTTTTTTCTGGCCGGACAAATATTGAGCCCGGAATCCGGCCGAAACCAAAAATTCGGAAGAAAGGGCAGGAAGTTTTTAAAGACAATGGGATATTCGACATAGGTGAGGAGACATGCTGAATGCACAGCGGAATCTAATTTTCTCACTGGACAAGTAGTTCGCCGAAATCCGGCCAAAACCGAAAATTTCGTAAAAAGAAAAGCTAATTTTTATTTCGATTAGAACTTTGTACCGGGAGTAAGAGCACGCGGAAATCGACTTCTGAATTTTATTTTCTTGTCAGACAAGTAATCCCACGGAAATTCGCCAAAACCCCAGAAATTTGGTAGACTGAAGAAGTTAATTTTTTTAAGTCAACTACTGAAATTGTTTACTGCAAAGTTGGTAAGTTTCAACGTAACACAAAGAAGGTTGGCTCAACCGTTAAAGCGTCAGACTGCAGGTCGAGAGGTTCATGGTTTGCCTCTCTGTGTCACCAGCTGTTCGTTTTAGAGCTGCTATAGGTAGAGCTCGATTAAAGAGTCGAAATAAAATACATTCTGAACCACTATCTGAACTTCATTTTTCCTGTCAGAGAAGTAGTTCACCTGGAATTCAGAGGAAAAGAGTAATTTCGTCAAAGTAAGTGGGCTAAATATACATGCTCGTCTGTCTCTAATTTATCAATAAAACACCACTACCGGATCATTTTTATGCATTTTCAAGCGGTTAATTAGGGTTGACAGTAAAATTTTAAGGAGTCTGGCGAAGACTAGAACTACTAGACCTGATTGTATGTATCAGGAAGTCAAATTAGTATAAAACTGCTGGGATCCCATCGAAACCTTTGGTCTTCTTTTTTATGAGGTCAATATTTCTTATTTAACGATAACCTTGCCCTACCAAGGCCGATAAATGAAGCTTAAAACTAACCAGGCCAGCGAACTGCTTGAGCCTAAGACGACAGGTTTAATTTCAATCAGATCGCGGGTAATCTAATCAGGTGCGGTACATTAGGTTACACGACGACTTCTGTGCATGTTCGTTATCCTTCATCAAACCTTGACCAAACCTTAGTTCCTCTTGTTCCGTCGAACGGAAAAGAAACCCACTTGGTGCCCAAGGGAACAGATGATCCAGGGAATACAAAAATATAAAATTAACTGAGCTTTCCCCATTTCTGACACCGAACACAAAACTAATGTATTGCAATCCCTATTGTGTAGTCAAAGCACAACTGACATATTTCTTCGAAAACCGATCGACGCGATTCTTAAAGCCGGTCCAACAGTTTCACCTAAATAGCTCAAAAGCTCAAGTATACTTTTCGCAATGAAGTAGAACTGAGGGCCGAGTTAACTTGTTTTATTATTTCTTAATACCCGAATGTGTCAACTGCTCAGTTGTTCACCTGTTAGTAGTGCCAATCCGCATGAGTTGTCTAAGCACGATGACTAACCTAGAATGTAATCAGAATGCCCTATGTATTTGAATCAAAGAGCACTACCGATAAATAATTTTTCTGCATGTACAACTTCATGCTATACTGCAAACGGACCGAATCGACTGTGGATTAAACGGTTTTAAGTAGAACGGTAGATTCTTACTAACCTTTGTGTTTCAAACATGATTTTTCTTTATTATTTGGTTTTTTAATCACATTATTATTTTCTGCTGTTCCACCGTTTTGTGCCAAAACAAGAGCTGAAAGCTCATATGACACTTGTAAGAACCGTGAACATGTTTATCTGATAAGATTTGCAGTCGGATCTCTCTCCAGAGATGCATTTTAAGGTTATTCCACTCGCACTGCTTCAAAATGGAAGTTTTGCCATACTATGGCTTTGACTGAAGTGTTCCCATTCACTTAACGATGGTAGGAGCATATACTTTAGCTGTGATAATTATGTGCACGAACTGGAAGTAGTTGGAAGGGTTACAAAACGGATCGATTTCTCAAATACGTCTGTATTGCTAGAAATGTTTTAAAGCTCAAAACGTGCGTAAAATACGCTCGGATTTCAAAATACGCTCGGATTTTACGCAGTGTGTAAACCCACCATTAGATAGACTGCAAAGTTCGCCAGAATTCTTCCTGCTCAGCCCACAATGCCACGGTCCAATCCTGTTCTGTCAGTAGGGTACCTAAGGTGTATGCTTGTTCTCGCACCAAGTTTCCTCCTGATCCCTCGCATCTAAGCGTTTCACGAAATTTCCGGTGCCCCTCTCCAGTCCTCCATTCCTAGTTATCCGATCCGAACTTGAAATTTGACTTCAAATACACTTGTTCTTGACTACCCATCCCCATCACTCCATCGGATCGGGGAAGGGACTAGTTTCAGTTCAATCTGGCCGGGGCTCTAATATGCGTGTCAAGTTTCGTCGTTTTAGCACATTTGAAAGCACCTTAACTCGCACTCACTGGAATTACAGGGAATCCCTTCAAACTCCCCCAACAGTGAAATGATCTGGTCCTGTTTTATCAATAACGTATCCAGGATTTATACTTGTTCTTCCCATCAAGTTCCATCCCGATCCCTAGACTCTTAAGGGTTTAACGAGATTTCTGATGCCTCCCTTCAGCGCCCCGCATCAGTTATCGGATCCGCTCCGGACTTGAAATCGATCATCTGAGATACTTGTTCTTGACTCTTGTCAAGTTTCATTCACATCCGATCACCCATTCCAAAGTTATGCATATTACTAGATTCCGTCCCCATCCGTCCACTCAGCCTAAGATGATGGGATCGAGGAAGGGATTATTTTCAAGTCAATCTGGTCCAGTCGCCTGCCAAGTTTCATGGTCATAGCACATCTGCAAGTACCTTAACTCGCTATCACCGGAATTCCAGGAATTCTCTTACAACTCCCTCGACTGTGCCACGATCCGGACCTGTTTTTATTAATAACGTATCTAGGATTTATGCTTGTTCTTCCCATCAAGCTCCATCCAGCTCCCTAGACTCGAGTGTTTAACGAGATTTCTGGTGCCCCCCTTCAGCTCCCCACCACCAATTATCGGGTCCGGTCCGGACCGGGAAATTGAACATCTGAGGTGCTTGATCTTGACTTTTGTCAAGTTTCATTTACCTGTTCAGATACAATCACCCGTTCCAAAGCTATACATATCGCCCCACTCCGGATTTTCCATCCTTCCACTCCACCCACGATGATCAGACCGGGGAAGGGTTCAACACAATCTAGTCACATCCATAGTACGCCTGCCAAGTTTCACGGTCACAGCACATCTGGAAGTAACTTAACTCTTAATCACCAGGATTCCAAGAAACCCCCTCCAACTCCACTCACATTGACAAGATCCAGTCGTGTTTTGTCAATAATGTATCTGGGGTTTATAATTCTTCTTCCCATCAAGTTCCATCCCGATCCGTCGACTCGGTGCTTCGTCCACCTCTATCTCCCTCACCAGTTCTCTGATCCGGTCCGTACTTAAAAAAGAACATCTGAGACACTTGTTCTTGACACTTGTCAGGTTTCAAGAGTGTCCGATCACCCGTTCCGAAGGTATGCAATCATTCCGCACTTCCAATCCCTCCACTCCTCCTACGATGATCGGATCGGGGAAATCATTATTTCAGTGTCAATCTGGTCTGGTCCCTGATATGCCAAGTTTCATCGTCCTACCTTATATGGAAATGCCCCGAGGCCGCACGTCTTTACCCTTTTACCCTTCCAAGCCAAGCCAGCAGTAATTGAACACAAAGTATTAGTGCCAGGTCCAACCTCCGAGATGACCGGCTTCGGACCACCGTTTACTACTGATTAGGGAAATGGCTTGACAAGCACTTTAGAGTGGTTCACGGTTCAACTGATCTCCTCCCATTTTCTAGCGGAGATAACGCGGCAGTTTAATGCTTGCTCAGCCAAAGCTGTGATTGCGCAAGGAGACATTGCCAGAAGACTGGACACAGATCGGCCCAATATACCATCAGCGAAATATTTTTTGTCCACACATGACAAAGTCGAAGGCTGGATATCCTATGAAGCTATTCTCGACGAGACGGACACATTTGTGAATGAGGTCGACGCTGACTTCGAGAACGACACAGTCATTCTTCCCTATTCCAGTGGAACAACAGGGCTGCCAAAAGGTGTCATGTTGACGCATAAGAACCTAGTGTCGAACCTGTGTCAGTTTAGCCATCCTGGTGTGTCAAAGATTCAGGATTCTACAAGTAAGTTGAAGTCCATCATAGGGCCAGACGATAAAAAGACTAGCTTTGGTGGCGTTTCAGACTTGAATAGGTCTTTTCCAATCCCGGCTCAGCTATTTCGGTAGCCTGTGCGGTAACAATAAATGGCATTTAGTGTCGTATTGGCACATAACAGTCTAGTTTGTTTCCCAAGCGACTTGTTAAGAAGAAAAAACTTATTCTCCCCCCCCCCTCCAGGAATTTTTACGATTTTATCTTTAGTTTGTTCTGAAATTAGCTGTTTTCATCGGGCTCCCACCGGAGAGTTTCTTGATCAAAAATACTTTTTCACCCGCCTTCAATCTCCCGTTCGTCAGTTACATCCGGAAATCATTTCCGCATAACCGGATTTCGTTGCCGAGTTACAGGTTTACGGCTGAATTAATAATATTAACCAAAAAGATAACAGCATGTTTCGACTTGACCTGTCCTCTAGCTACTGGCTTCAAGCAGCAAATTTGTACGGTTCTGAAGTCTCAGTCTCGCCGGGTTCCGGTGATGCTATCCGTCGGAGAAGAAAAGCACTAGCACATCCCAGTTAAACATGTAGATCCAACCTTCAGTTTCGAACAATTTTGTATGTTGTCAAGTCCCAGTTCTGACCAAGTCCTAACATGGTCAGAACTGGGACTGACCCAGTTCACTGTCAGAAGTTTCATAACATATAACACACGGATGCGCAATTTCAACAGATAACACTTACATTTGACAAAACAAAACAGATACGTGACCTACTTGATTCGCATTCAGCTTGGGCTGAAGGAATATAGATAGCAGTTAGGAATTAGGATGCTAGATCTTATGATTTTCAAACGTTATGCATTCCCGATGACGAATTTGTAGCCTGTGTAGTTGTATGATAGTTGTACGAAAAAGTTAAATGTATTGATATATAATAGTACAGAATACTATCATTTAATGTGCCTCAGACTGGGCAGTAGTATCCAGCTGGGGCGTCACAAGACTTTTGCCTTTGAGGGGGGGCATCCAGTTTGTGCCGACGGACTAAAAAAAATGCCGAGAAAACACGCCGTTGCCACTTCGCGGCAATGGCGTACATTTCACGCCAGCACATAAATACGGATATATTCAAATTCACATATTTGGATTTTCATTTCAGCTTTCGATAAAAAAAACAATGAAGCTTCTAACGCCTGTACCAGGAAAAAGTTAAACTAAGCGCTACAGGCAAGTTTTTTAAATCTGACTTCTTTCCGGAAAGTATTTTGCTATGCCTGCCTTCTAGTTTTATGCGTTTCAAGCCCCAAGAATTTCAATCCTAAAACGCAAACTAACATCGTTTTTCCAAATAGAGAATACTACGAGAGGCTCCGCAGACAAAAATCTGTGTAAAACTAACTGTTGAGATTGTTCCTTTAATGTAAACTCGTATATCTAAATTCACATCCTGCTTTCGTTAAAAAGCGAAGCTTCCAACAACTGTCCCCAAAACAAGTTAAACTAAGCGCCGCGGTCTAAATTTTTTCAATTTGCCTTTTTTCGGAAAAATTTGATCTATACCTACCATACAAGTTCTAGCTTTTTATGTGTTTCAAACCCCCAAGTATTTCATGCCTAAAATACCAACTAAATGAAACACCGTTTTTCCAGATAGAGAATTCTAGAAAATACGCCGCAGGGTAAATTATATGGAAACGCTGATGCGCAGAGCGCCTTTTTGCGGTCGCCCGACCGCAGATTCTGATCTGATATTTTATGTTTAAAAAAAAGTTCTGATTGGCCAACGAGACTTAAAACTAGTCTGGAGAATTTGATTTCTTACGTAAAAGAAACCTGGTATGCCGACAACAATACCGACGCCCGACTAAAGCGTACAAAATTGTATATCTTATCTCTAAAAAGAACCCCATGCGACGACGAGAAGACCCGAGGCCCGACAAAAGAATACAGAATTCGATCAAGTCAAAATAGATACCATCTCAATTATTATTAGCTGAAAGTGAAATTGATTAAGCATTTTGGATTCTAACCAACAGTATTTTTGGAAGCAACTTTGTTTGTCGTAGCCAAGTCTAATAAACAGGTCTCAAGCCGTTTGAGAGTAATGGTGTTTGTCACGTTTGTAGACGGACGTACATATCTGCAATGTCACGTATCTCTTAACCTGTCGTTGCGATCCCAACAAAAGCAGTATCAGACTAAATCGAGCCAACACATACACGACACAAAGCCCATCAAGGAAATACGATTTTGGAGTTTGAGGGTTTAAACCGAAAATTAGCACTTTCATCATCTTATTTCTCCGAAACAGCGCCATTACGGCATTACGCGTCCGCTCAAATCAATCAATCAATCAAGTTTAATCCGAATAGCTAAAAGCTAGAAGAGGAAAATGTTCCTAGGAGGTTCCTTTACCAGTGAGAAGTGTGCCAATCAGAAACGCCGCCTTACCACGTCCTTCAGACTTCGAGCAGGTTGTGTACATCGGCATTCACACTGTCAGGAGTCTGCACATCCTTGTGTTAAATGTTAAGTTCGATGCCAAGAATATTGATGTTACGACCCTTTTAACTGCTACTTTCCCAATCACGTCACTTCAAAGTCACCTCGGCATCCAACTTAAAATTTACCGCAAGGATGTGCAGCTATTTGTGGATGTTTTTAGACTGTTCACGAGTTCAAGAGCGCAGAAAAAGAACGCAAGAGGGATAAGACAATACGATATTGGTAATTCTTGAGCCAGGAGTTTAGAAGTTCATAAGTGGGTCATTTTTTTTAGAAATTAGAACAAGCCTGCTAGGCTTTTCCAGTAATACTTACAAATATGTTAAAGCCTAAGGGTAATTAGTATAACGGAAATACCGTTGAAACCCTACATGTACGGAAGTTCCCCGCCTGAAGTCGACCCTCAGCTCTGTAAGAGGCCGAAATTCCGATCGAAATCGACTCACCAAATCGCCCCACGCCGTAATTCCAGTCGATCCAAGGTAGAAACTAACCCGAATATGGGTCAAAATCTGTTTCACTTTGGCTTTGTTGATTTCAGGCGGAAATTTTCGTAGGGATATGGGTATGGCGGATGAACTGCATACACTCACCCTAACGACGAGACGACAGTCGTCCTCTTTAAGTCTTTACCGCTCTTGTTCACAGATGGCGTGCAGGAACGGTTGGTTTGCATTCTTCCTTTCTACCACATCTATGGGTTCAACGGCGTTCTCATGGGTGGCTTATGGGCGGGTTGTGAAATGACCACACTTCAGAAGTTCGAGCCCGACCTGTTTCTGCGTACCCTGGAAACAACAAAGGTAAATAAAGAGATTTTGAATACCGGGGAGTCGGCGGGGACAGAGCCAAATAACACTAGGGATTAGCGTCAAGATCTATGCTTTCCTTGATTCGTAAACGGGCCATACTCAAAGCGCCGCCCACTACACTATAGCGATTGTAATTTCTGTCCGTCAGTCGGTCTGTCGGTCTATGTCGGTCCCGGTTTTGCTAGTTCGGGCACTTCCAGATAAGCTAGGACGATGAAACTTGGCAGGCATATCATGGACTGGACCAGATTAAATTAGAAATAGTCGCTTCCTCGATCCGACCATCTGGAGGAGAGTGGAGGGAGGGGGAATCCGGAAAAACTAGATATTTTTAGCTTACGAAGGGGTAATCGGATCTTAATGAAACTTGACACATGGAAGGACCTCGTGTCTCAGACGCTCCATTTTGAATCCAGACCGGATCCGGTGGGAGTTGGAGGGGGAAACCGGAAATCTTGTAAAAAACTTAGAGTGGAGAGATCCGGATGAAAGTTGGTGGAAAGTACAAGCACAAGTCCTAGATATGTGACTGATGTAACCGGAAGCGATCCGCTCACTTTGGGGGAGTTGGGGGGGGGGAGAAGAACCTGATGTGCTGGGACGATGAAAATTGGCAGGCATGTTAGGGACCCGACCAGATTAAATAGGAAATAGTCACTTCCCCGATCCGACCATCTGGGGGGGGGGGGATTTGGGGTGGAGGGAGAGGGAAGCCAAAATTTGATGTATTTTTAACTTACAAACGAGTAATCAGATCTTGATGAAAGTTGATAGTTAGAATAAATACGGAAATACGGACCGGATCCGACGACATGGGGGGGGGGGGGGTTGGAGGAGGGTTATTTTTGTCAGGTTTTCGGCTTTGAAGAATTTCTTTTTTTTCTATCACCTCACACATTTTGATGCCGAAAGCCTAATCTTACCAGTAGAGGCATCACTAGCTAAAAAGTTTTTTGGCGGCTAGATATTTTTATTTTCATTCAATAACTGTTTTTACGAAAAATTTCTTTTTACCAACTGGCCGACCACCTAGGAAATAATATTGACTTCAGAACAGCTAGCCTACTGCTGTAAAATCTATTCCGGTGTCAAACAGTATTGTTCAAAAAGAGGCGATGGCATTGCAAGTAATATTGTCATTCGGGTCTAGAACATAATTAACGCATATGTCTGCGATGCAGCTTGATGAAAACACGGATTTGCGGGATGTGTCAGATGAAGCTCAGATGATAGTTCTTTTCCGTTATCGAAATTGTGACAGAAAACAAAATATTATGTTTTGCGAAAACTTCTAGTACCGAGGATAGCATGAAAAATCTATTCGTGTGCCTAGTGACGACAAAACTGTGATGACTGGAAAAATGCTATGTTGCCTCTAATGACAAATTTCACAAAAGTTTTGCTACAACGCAGCCTCAATGTCTCATTGATTTTGTATCTATTTCTACACGTGTATGCCTTTTCGTTTATGACATAAATATCGCCTTTTTCACGTTCTGAAAATGGGGGTACCCAACCTTTTCGAACCTTGTTTAGGGGTACGCGGTACGGAAAAGGTTGGGAACCACTGGTCTAAGGTCACAGCAAAACTCGAAGATAATCATATTTTGGCTAAAGAACTACATTATTCTAGGAGGTACTGAATCTATAGTTGCGTTTCCGCAGACACCACGGTATCTGTTACCACGGTATCTGGATCTGCAATTAGTCCTTTTTGCAGTTATAGTAGGTATCTGATACACGGTGCTCTGAAAAAACGACTATTGCCGAAATTGTACTTTTCGAAGTCATCCCAAAATATAAACAGTTTTCCAGTTACATTACTAAGTGCTAAACTTCTTTCTCATCAATCTGACAAAATTTGATAAAAGTGAGATGACTTTTCAGACACAACGACCAGTTACCATGGTCGGACCGCAGTATCTGAATATCTGATACCACGATAACTGGCGAGATACCACGATAACTGCAAAACCGACTGTTATGAAGAGAACCAACAAGTGGCGTGTGGAGTGATGTTGAGTGTTACAGCTCAAGGGCTGTGCGGTTTCTAAAACTAATCGCATTTTTAGATGATGGTATTGAATTGTCTGTGTCCCCCCCCCCCCGAAAAAAAATGAAAACCACGTATTAACATAACACGTCAGCAAGTTTCTTCAAACTAAAATTCGTAGGTATAAATTGAAACAAGGACGAAAGGTTGGGATATCAGAAGCTTGTAATACCCTTAGGGATCTAGGGGTAATATAAAAGGTATAATAAGCAAGAGAAGTCCTTTAAGAATAGTAAAGTTTCTAGTAGTCGGTTTTTGGTTCGAAGCTTTCTCCAGATTTATTCAATAGCGGGTGTATAATAGGTACGGGTTTGATCGGGCGGGGGAACATAGCTGCACCGTCAGAAGTTTCATAGCAGACAACACAGGGATGCGCAGTTTTGACAGATAACACTTGGGATGTTAGGTATTATGATGTAGAAACGTTACGCGCTGAAACGTTATACATACAAGAAGGACCGAAACGTCACCGGAAAAACATCTGCTCACTTTTTTTTTGTCATCATAATATCGGACAAGTCAGCAAATACTTTTTCGCAGTTTTTTACTCTTCCTAGCAATGGTTGCTATGCATAGCGCTTATTCCGTACGTTTGCAAATCGTAGCAGATGATATCCCAAGTGTTGTCCTTTGAAACTGAGCATCCTTGTGTTGCTGTTATAGAACTTCTGACGGTGTAGATGCTAAGACCGCAGTAGAACTGTTTTTTTTTGTTTTTTTTGCAGCCAACGGCAATCCATCTTGTGCCTCCTATTATCAGTTTTTTGGGAAACAGCAAAAAGTTCAAACCGGAGTCCCTGCAACAGGCGCACACCATCATCTCCGGTGCGGCTCCACTTGGGCCCGCAGCAGCTTCTAAACTCTTGAATCGAATCGACAATCCGGATCTGATCCTACAGGAAGGTAATCTCATACTTTTTCGAAGTAGGCCCGCTAGTCGTACTCATAGTAGTTTCTGTTTCTTTCTCACTAGTCTCTTCTCTTGTGTGTCACCTTCCCCCAGCATTATTTACTTTTTAAATAAAATTTAAGTCTTTTTCCAGTGAGAAAATCAGTAAGGTATTGTTAGGGGGGGGGGGGGGATAGAATGCAGCTTATACTATTCAGGTTTCCGACTTTAAGAATGGGTGTAGCAATTACGGAAGTATTTTGCACTAGCAGTAATTAATAGGTGTTTCGATCGTTTTAAAACATTTGAAAATGCTTGCAGTACTATGTTTTACGGATACTAACACTTAAAGAGGTCACAATATAAATGAACATTCATTCATTACTTGAACTACATATATGCTCA
Organism: Branchinecta lynchi; assembly: GCA_023053575.1. Lineage (NCBI taxonomy): Eukaryota > Metazoa > Arthropoda > Branchiopoda > Anostraca > Branchinectidae > Branchinecta > Branchinecta lynchi. The sequence goes on from JAKZAP010000008.1 coordinate 18,725,849, forward strand.
GGGGAGTACCGAGTCTTCCTTCATTGGGGAAGCTCGTAAAATTGACCGAATCGGTACCTGATTTTTACTGAATTTAAACAAAAAAAAAGAATCTAAAGACACAGCGAGTTGCCTTCATGAAGCTACAACGTAAAAAGTTGCAGAGTATATACAAACAAGTCTAAAGAGAAAAATTGGCGCGTTTTCACCCTTTTCTGCTACTTTTTTTTTTTTCACGGATTTCATTTTACCTTTGGAGGCCCTTTCCACTTTTACTAAGAGGACTTGAAATAATCGCAAAAAAGACGTTGCTGTATAGCGACAACGTCGCTAACGGCTGCACCCCGGATTAATTAAGGCGCCGCATGCGAAATTTTTTGAATCCGCCTTTTTTTTCTGGCAACATTTAACTACTTCCCGTGAAAATTCTATCTTTTAACATGGTCAAGTCCCCCAAAACTCAAAGCCTCAAACGCCAACTAAATGACGCACTCTTCGTCTAACTAGAGAAGACTGCGAAATACGTCGCAGTCGAAATTTTCGGGAAACACTGATGCTGATGCCTTTTTACGATCCCAAGATTACCTTGTTAAAACCTAGAGCTGTCTTGCGAAACGAAAGATGGTGAAGTAGTTCCAGGGTGAAGTAGATACAAGTTCATATGTTCGGAATTTACAGCAAACAAAAGTAGGCTAGTTTTCACGTCAAGAGACGTGCTTATTCCTGAAGTACTGCAATCCTAAGAAGTAAAAAAAAAAAAAGAATTGCAACCAGCTGAAGCTACCGTAAATGGTAAAGAACGAGAGCTAAAATAAATGCCGCTTAAATTACCGAACTCAGTAACTAGGTTGAAGCAAATAATGAATTCGTACTATACCGAATACTAACTAAAAAAAATAAGGAACAGATCGAGAGCGGTATAACAACCGAATTTTGTAATGGAATAAAACTCTTGATAGAACCAGCTAAAACAACCGAATTCGGCAAGCTAGTAATAGAAACGGACTACCGAATTTAATTGTGAAATTGACTGACCGAATGCGACCGAATTACCGAACTCGGTAAAGAATGAGACCAAATAAACAGGTTAAATCACCAAATTTCCGCAGGGACGACCGAATGCGGTGAAATCGATGCGGACTGAACAAAAGTTGGATCAATTATCGAATTTGGTCACTAATCAGAACCAAATGAACCTGATTAATGACCGAATCATGCAATTGACTGACCGAATGCGATAGAACAGATACGGGCTTGAGAAAAGTCGGGTGAATTACCGAATTCGCTAACGAATGAGACCAAATAAACAAGTTAAATCACCAAGTTATGAAGCGGCGGACCGAATGCGGTGAAATCGATATGAGAACAAAAGTTAGATGAACTGGCAAATTTGATAAAGAAAGGGGACGAATAAACACGTTAAACCACCCAATTTGGAAATGCGAGGACAAACGATTTTATGAAAAGGGCATCACGCATTCGCCGCAATGCCCGTTTTGACCGAATGTTTTGCCTTCGGCGAAAATGTTACCGAATGCCCAAAACGTAGGGGGGGTGGCGCTCCCCCCCCCCCCCTCGGGACGCCCCTGCATATACTACATTAAACACACCGCATAATGTATAATCAAAGACAAGATCCTCTAAAGCTTGTTGGGGGATCGGCTACATAACCTATCGAATATTACAGAAAATGATTACACAATCATTGTTTGTAATCATTAAATATTATATCGTGTATAAATAAACCAGTCATATATATAAAGTTTAATTAAACCCTTCGTAACATTCAACGCATGTTTTATGCATGGTGAACCTTACGTATACAAAAAGACGACCCGAATTATCGCCGGAAATATATCTGCTGACTTTGTTTTTATTATCATTATGATATCGGCAAATTTAGCAGAAGCTTTTTCTGTGTTTTTTCGGCACTTCTTGTATACATAACGTTCAATATGCGTAAGGTTTGCAAAGCATAATCCTAAGTGTTACCTCTTGAAACAGCGCATCCTTGTGTTTCCTAGTATGAAACTTCTGACAGTGTTGTACTTGTAACAAAATTACTCTGGTACCCTTCATTTTAGGCTGCGGTATGACGGAAACCTCCCCCCTTGTTACCTTTTCGCCTGTATCTGGTTGGAAAATAGGATCTTGTGGAGTCCCCGTTCCCCATACGGAGGTCAAGATCGTTGATGTCAACACGGGGGAGAACCTACCACCTGAGAAAGAGGGAGAGATGTGTGTCCGGGGTCCGCAGGTAAAATTCATGGTCAATAAATTAATGATGATGATGCTATTTTTTTATGCACTAAACATGAAAAAGGAAATAGCGCAGTAAAAAAAAAATAAGAAAAATTGCACTGAGCTTTCAATAACGGAGTAAGTGCATAAGATAGAACAAAACAGAAACAAGAGCTAGAAGCTCATAAACGGCACTTGCGAGGCTGGGTCAGAGGATGAAAATAGGAATTTGCCAATTTATGGGTTCGTTGTGATAATAATTGTCAGCAAAATCATCAACATAGGAATGATCATGGAAAATCACAGAATGTTTTGTTTCATAAAAAGTATTTTATTTTTGCACTAGGCTGTGATGATGTGCACTTTAAAGGCGCTAGAAATTCACCTGTAAGAAAAATCCTTGAGGCAAAACTGATAACGGGCTCATCGAGATCATGAATATGCACGTTTGGTCAATTGCACTTTAAGAGTACTAGAAATTCATTTCTCAACAAAACCCTTGAGGTAAAAAATGATCATCTGCTGATGGGGATCGTGAAAAAGTAAATTTTGCTTGAAAGTATTTTTTTGTACTTTGCGGTTACTTTGCTTATTAGAAATGGTATTTTGGGGATCGACTAAAAGCAGGAAAGGAAAGGCAAGGGAAAATCAGGAAAGAATGCTAAAACCTGGAAAGGCAAACTAAAACGAGGAAAGAATCACCAGGAACCGAGGATTCGAAAAACTGGCAAACCTTTCCTCTGTTTAGTATCCCGTGAGGGGTCGGCAGCTTACATTTGTAAAAGTTCACCTTTTCCTCCTTTTAGTATTCGAAAAAACTTTCAAGCTGTGCCGTGCTTTTCCTCTGTTTAGTATCTCGTGAGGGATCGGCAACATACGTTTGTAAAAGTTCACCTTTTCCTTTTAGTACCCTGTCAGTAGGCGACTAAGTGTTGGGAAAACCTCTCTGGCACGCCAATTCCTTCAGTGCAACGTTAAATAACGTTTATTGTCACAACGAGTATTTACAGATGTACAATGTCAGCAATGATTGTAGTCAGGAAAGTCAGGAAAGTCAGGAACCCTATAAAATAATAATGAATCTTTTACTTTATGATTTTACTTTAAGAATGAATACTTCAATTCAAAATTAATAAATTATATCTTAATTATATACTAATATAACAATCCGAAAAAGGTTTACCTTAAAATTACAGCAAATCCACTTTAATTGTTACAAGCCATTAATCTGGTTGAAGGCAGTCTACCAACTGAACTGGTAGCGCTTCTATGAAGATACTTTACTTTACTCAACACTGCTAGATGGCGTTATACGGGAAAAGCGCGGAATATTCAAATAAGGTGAGAAACGGAATCGGACGATTCCCAACATCCCTCCCCCCTTAAAAATAAACTCCCCCTTTTCAAGAAAACATCTGAGGCAAGAACAAAAAAAATACAGAAAAGAACAAAACAAAACGCACAGGTTAAACAATTACAAAACATGGACACCTTAAATATGACAGAAATCAATCATGTCCAAAACGTGACATGGCATCAGCATTTTTTGCATTTGCTGTTCCTGGCCTTGCCTTGATTTCGAAATCATATTGTTGCAGTTCAGCCGACCATCTTGCCAAACGTCGGTTAGTAGATTTCACAGAATTTAACCACTGTAATGGCGAGTGGTCGGTTTGCACAGTAAAATGTCTTCCGTACAAATAATACTCTAGTTTCTGAATTGCCCACTTGATGGCGTAGCACTCTTTTTCAACTGTGGAAAAGTTGCATTCACGTGGCAGGAGCTTTTTCGACACATAACTCACTGGGTGCTCCCCGTCGGAGTACTCTTGGGTCAGCACGGCACCCAGCGCAAAATCGCTCGCGTCCGTTTGTAGCACGAATGGCCTATCAAAGTCCGGACTACGCAGGATCGGTGGCCTACACAGTGATGTTTTCAGGTGTTGGAATGCTGACTCATGAACCGGTTTCCAGGACTTGGTGATTTTGTCTGGAACTCCTTTCCTTGTCAGCTCAGTCAACGGGCGGGCCACTGCTGCGTAGTTTTTGAAAAAATTTTGATAATAGCCAGTGAGGCCTAAAAATGCGCGGAGCTGTGTTTTCGTTTGTGGGCGTTTGAAGTTTTGAACGGATTCAGTTTTGGTGTCGGATGGTTGAATACGTCCGTTGCCGACAATGTGTCCGAGATACTCAACTTTTGAGCAGGCGACTTTCGCTTTTGCAGGTCCGATGGTCACTTTTTGTCGTCGCAGGCGATCGAGTACAGCGCGAGATGTTGGATGTGTTCCTCGATTGTCACACTGAAGATGACGATGTCGTCGAAGAACGCTCGGCAAAAGTCGTGAAACTCTTCCAGGATTTTGTCCATGTACCGCTGGTAGGTGAACGGCGCGTTTCGTAGGCCGAAGGGCATCACCAGCCACTCATATGTGCCGAATGGGGTGGTGAATGCTCCTTTTATGCGTCCGTTCTTGGTCAGCCGGATTTGCCAGTATCCATAGCGGCAATCGAACACACTGATGTAGCGGAACTTCGAAACCATAGGAACCAGTTCATCTATCCTCGGCATAGGATAGATTTCCGGTTTGGTGATGTTGTTGAGTCGTCGGCTGTCCGAACAGATTCGGATTTCTCCGGATTTCTTTGGGACGATGACTATAGGAGAAGCCCAATCTGATTGTGAGCGCTGGATAACACCCAGGTTGACAAGACGGTCCAGCTCTGATTTGACCGCTTTAAGTTTCGCTTCTGGAATGCGGTACGGCTGCATTCTGATTGGCTTGGCATCTCCAGTGTCGATGTCGTGTTCTACGTCTTTCATGACTCCGATGTTGTTGCTGATGACGTCTTCATATTCTTCAAGAAGAGATTTAATTTTGGCTCTGTCGTCTCCTTCGATGTCCCGGTCAATTATGGCGTCGAAGTCAACTGGCTCTTTTGACGGGTCTTCTGGAAAGTTTTGAAGATTCTCGTCAACTTCTTCATCTTCGTCTGGTTGCATCAAGCAGAACATGCTAGTTGCGTTACGTTGGGAGTCGTGGCGCTGATCAGATGGCGTTCGGCGGAAGAATTTCCTGAGGAGGTTTATATGGAAAACCTCGGTCTTCTTTCTAGGGCCATCAAGTTGAATTTCATAGTTGACTCGGCCAACTCTTCTCAATACTCTGTACGGACCTCTCCACGAGACTTCGAGTTTGTGGTTTCCTTGAGGGAGAAGTAGCAGAACTTCGTCGTTCTCTCGGAGTTCTCGGTGTTTCGTCTTGCGGTCATACCAGAGCTTGGCTGATTTACTGGCTTCTTCTTGACTTTCTCTTGATAGATCTCGGTACAAGCTGAGTTTTTGTCGCAGATCAATGATATATTTGACAACGGAGAGCGGTTCCGTGTCAATCTGCGATTCCCAAGATTCTTTCAAAAGATCTAGGATGCCTCTGGGATTTTTACCGTATAGCAGCTCAAACGGAGTGAATCCAGTTGCCGGATGGGTGGATTCTCGGTAGGCAAACAGAGCTAGCGGTAAGTATTTGTCCCAGGCTTTTGGCTCGTTCATGATGAACTTTTTGATGATGGTGATGAGTGTCGAGTTTACAGATTCAGCACAACCATTCGTCTGTGGGTGGTATGGTGACGTGCGAATCGGCTTGATCTGAAGTGCTTTGTAGACTTTCTTCAAAGCAGCACTCATAAAATTTTGGCCTTGGTCGGTGAGTATTTCTTGCGGGAGGCCAAAGCGGGAGAAATACTTGATGAGTTCTTCAGAGACCTTGGCTGCGGTTGTTGTCCGAAGTGGAATTGCTTCGGGATATCGGGTACTCAAATCGACGATGACAAGGATGAACCGATTGCCTGAGGAAGATTTGATCAGAGGACCAACTACATCCATGGATATCCTTGTAAATGGCTCAGTGAGTACAGGCATTTGTTGCATGGGGACTTTTTCCAGGGGTCTGCGTCTAGAGATGAGCTGGCAGTTGTAACAGGAACGGCAGAATTCTGCGACATCTGAAGGTAAGTGTGGCCAGAAGAATCTTCGTGCGATGCGGTCTTTAGTCTTATTGATTCCTAAGTGGCCACTGAGAGGTGATGAGTGACTTAGGTGCAAGATCGTTGAGCGACATCTTTCTGGAACTAGTAGTTGTAGCAGTTTTCTTTTTCCGTGTTGAGCTCTGTAGAATAAGCCGTTGCGTTCCAAAATTTGGTGAGGTTTGGAATCGTCAAGTGCAGGCTCAAGTTGGCTGATAAGTGACTTCAAGGAAGGGTCACTCTTCTGTAAAGCTGCAAATTCTTCTGTTTTCAGACCAAGAATTTCAGGGGCAAAAATACTAATCGGGACAGCCGTATCTTCAGGTGGCTCCTTAGAGGCCCCATGTTCAGTAACATCGTTCGGTGTTGCCAAACATGCGTCACGAATGTTACTCGGGTCTTGCTTCTCAAGGCGATGCACAGATTTTCGCTTTGATTTTCGGGCTGGCTTGCTGCAAGACGGGATGCTGAAGATGCTGTCATCAAAATTCAGGAAGTCGTGCTCGCTGGTTTCAGTCGAACCAAAATCGTTGCAGGTATCGGAGAGACTTGTGGGTCGTTTGGCCGCAGCTGAACGAGTTACCACCAGGGAGGTTGGCTGAGATGTCTTGGATGTATCAAAACTAACCAGGTTGGCGAAATCCGGATAGTCGTAGCCAAGAAGGACATCTACCGGCAGGTTTTTGACAACACCTACCTCCAGGTTTTCGGGCGACGATGGAGCTATCAGGTCGTATGAGCTCGAGCTTGACGACGGTGGTCGGAGTGTGATGCGTGTCACCAAAAACACAATCAATTATGCATCTACCTTCCGGATTCACATTTTTCGGGTCGACAAGATCAGCTCGGACTAAGCTCACGTCACTGCCACTGTCAAGAATCATCTTAACTGGCTTACCGTTCATCCTGCCCAGGATTTCGCGGTTTTTCTTGAGTGACGAGCTATTTTTTTCGGGACTTCTGGCCAGGCCACTAAAGCTGGTAGTTGAACTACTTGCCGGTCCTTTAGGGCGACCATCTTTGTTGTACTGTGCTGAGCGATGCGGGTCTGGGGTGTCTCTCTTCACTCCGGACTTGTTGGGACAGTTTCGGACCATGTGTCCTTTCTTATGGCAGTAGTTGCATTCCACTGCAGATAGTTCTCTCCTAGAACGGTTGGGGCTGGTGCCTGAAGATGAGACTGGTGTAGCGTCTGAAGTATGTTTCCCCAGTGTTGGAGAAGTTGGACGGCTGTGACGTTGTTTCTTGCTGAAGTCATCTTTTCCCAGTGTTTTACGAGTGAGGAGATACTCATCTGCAGCTTTCGCAGCTTCTTCAACAGTAGTTGGCTTTTGCTGGACCACGTATATTTTCAGATATTCGTTGGCTATGCTGCTGTAAAATTGCTCAAGGGCAATTGTCTCGAGTGTGCTGGACAGCAGGGCTTTCATGGTGTCTAAATCGGTGGCTGTCAAGTAGTCGCTTGGGATTCTGAGCCACTTATTCCGGAATTTAGACAGGCTGGAAGCTAGTTCTCGGTAGCTATCTTCGTATTTCTTCCGGTAAGAGCGAAACTTCTGTCTGTAGAACTCTTCGTTGACTTGAAATTTTTCCAGGACGGCCTTCTTGACTTTTTCGTAGTCTTGTCGGTCTTCATCTGACAGAACATGAGTGGCTTCTTGTGCTCTGGGGGTCAGGAGAGGAAGAAGACGCGGAACCCATAGGGAATCATCCCAGCCGAGGGATCTGGCAGTCAACTAGTATGTACTCAGGTACGTTTCGATGCAATCGCCGTCTCTCATCGCTGGAATTTGCGCCATACGATTTGATTTCAGCATTCTGCGCTGAATTTCGAATTCCTCCTTCCTGAGTTTTTCACTAGCTTCTATTTCTTCTTTTCGTAGCTTCTCATTCTGTTCAAGTTCAGTTCTTCTCAAATCCAGCTCTTTTTGTCGTAGCTCCAGTTCTGCTTCTCTTTGCTTTTGAAGATTTTGTTGTTCTTCTCTTCGAGCATGTATTTCTTCTTTCCGGATGCGCTCCATTCTCTCTGCCTCTTCACGACGAAATTTGTCTGCTCTTTCAGCCTCTTCACGTCAAATTTTATCTGCCCTTTCAGCCTCTTCACGTCGAATTTTCTCTTGTTGTTTCATCATTTCCATCATCATGTTCAACATAGCGGCTTGTGGTTCGGACGCAACTAACGGAGCTGTGGGGACAAGAGCTACAGGCGCGGATGTACTCTGTATTGCAGCTTGTCCTGATGTGCTTTGTTGCTGATTCATGATGACTCTTGTTTTTAGTGAAACAGCTTCTCCTACTTCTTTTCTGTCTTTTATTACCAGTTCCTGGAATTCTGCGTCTTCTCTTTTCCCTCTTTGCGATCTGGTGAACATCAACTTTACCGCAAAGCCCCCTTGTTACGCAATCAACAATAATATGCCGCACGTGTCTGACTACACTGACCGATCAAAACAATAACATCGAAACCGGTCTCAAGCGTAGCAGCTTACGCGCTCATTCACGACTTCCAGTTGGAATGCTGCTAGTATGACGTCACTTAGACCGATAGCTGTTTGTTTTGGTCCTGCTGCAGGCACGAACTCGCGGCGTGAACTCGGTTACCAAGCTGGTAAGTTGACAGGTGGGGTGGAAAAATTATGCAAATTTCAGGAATCGCTGAGCAGACGGAGGATCTCAGGGTCAACTTGAAATGAATGGGTCTGGTGTTAGCAACGGAGAATGGCACGGTGGTACAGGAAATAGCACAAAAAAAATGGACGAGTAGAAAATCTTAAGGGTTCTGACTTACAAACTTGCGGCGTGTTCTTACTTGTCCTTTTCCTTTGGGGTGTAATCCTTGAGTCAATTGCTAGACTATTGTCACTGTTCTTAAAGGACACAAGTAAAAACGTTCACAAACACGGCTTATGCACAGCGCGACGTTCGTCGAGCTGTCGGCCTTTGGGCTTCACAGACAGATAGGCATGGTCTGAGCAGTCTTCCGCGTTGAGCCTTGGCTGAGCGGCAGGGTAGGCTCCTCGAGATGGTGGACGTTTCGACACCGCTGGTACCAATTATGTTGGGAAAACCTCTCTGGCACGCCAATTCCTTCAGTGCAACGTTAAATAACGTTTATTGTCACAACGAGTATTTACAGATGTACAATGTCAGCAATGATTGTAGTCAGGAAAGTCAGGAACCCTATAAAATAATAATGAATCTTTTACTTTATGATTTTACTTTAAGAATGAATACTTCAATTCAAAATTAATAAATTATATCTTAATTATATACTAATATAACAATCCGAAAAAGGTTTACCTTAAAATTACAGCAAATCCACTTTAATTGTTACAAGCCATTAATCTGGTTGAAGGCAGTCTACCAACTGAACTGGTAGCGCTTCTATGAAGATACTTTACTTTACTCAACACTGCTAGATGGCGTTATACGGGAAAAGCGCGGAATATTCAAATAAGGTGAGAAACGGAATCGGACGATTCCCAACACTAAGATCATGAGTCCAGCGAGGGATGAGTCCCCTCACGAGATACTAAACAGAGGAAAAGCACGGCATTGCCAGTTTTTTTCGAATACTAAAAGGTGTTTCCAAATGTAAGTTGCTGACCCCTCTTGGGATAACAGAGGAAAGGCTTGCCAATTTTTTAGAATCCCCAATTTCTTTCCTCGTTTTAGTACTCTAAGGTACTATCCGTGACAAGTTACTAAAACCAGGAAAGAAATGGTGGACTTGGAATGTCTTAGTTGCCGACCCCTCGCTGGACTCATGATCTTAGTCGCCTACTGACAGGGTACTAAAAGGAAAAGGTGAACTTTTACAAGTGTAAGTTGCCGACCCCTCACGGGATACTAAACAGAGGAAAGGCTTGCCAGTTTTTCGAATCCTCGATTCCTGGTAATTCTTTCCTCGTTTTAGTTTGCCTTTCCTGGTTTTAGTATTCTTTCCTGCTTTTCTCTTGCCTTTCCTTTCCTGCTTTTAGTCGATCCGGATATTTTGCTCATGAAAGGGATCAGAAAAAAAAGTTTTCCAAAAATACCATTACTTTCCACCTGAAATTAGCGATTTTCTTGTTGGCGCCTGTCGACACTATCCGGCCTTTATAAGTTGGAAAAACAAGCACATACAGGAAGTAATAAACACAACATTCTCATATCCTTATGTTTGGACAGCGGACATTGAAGACTCCGGCAAGCTTTGCTTTGTGTGACGGGCAGAACTCGGCATGATCGAATAAGCGCTAAAATTCGTAGGCAGGAAACGAAACAATGGAAAAAGGTGGGGATTTTAGAAGCTTATAATTCCGTAAGGTAGCTATAGGTATATTATAAAAGTCAGAATAAGCAATAGGGGTCGTTTAAGATGAGTTCTTTAGGGGTGGTAGAATCGGGGAAGTGACAGTGTCGAAGCCAACGATGACAAGTCTCTAATACTACAGCGAAGTTTCATCGTCTTAGCCTAGCACATCTGGAATTATCTTAACTCGCGATTCCCGCAATTCCAGAAACCCCCTCCACCTCCCCCCCTCTTAGTGCCTGAATCCATTCTAATTGTGTCACTGGCGTACCTAGGATTTGTGCCTGTACTTCCCACCAAGTTTCATCCTGATCGCTCCACCTTTATGCGTGACACACGATTTCCGGTTCCCCCCCCCCCCAGATTCATCGGATCCCGTCCTGACTTGAAGTGGGACATCTGAGAAACGAGGTCTTCCCAGACATCAAGTTTCATTAAAATCCGATAACCCGTTCAAAAGTTATGCATGCCACTAATTTCTGGATTCCGCCGTCTCCCCCTCCCCCACGATGGTCAAATCGGCAAGTGAATATTTCCAGTTTAATCTGGTCGGGTCCCTAATACGCCTGCCAAGTTTCATCGTCCTAGCCTATCTGGAAGCACATTAACTCCCGGTCATCAAAACTTCCGAAACCTCTCTCCGACTCCCCCTAGAGTGTCCGAATCCAGTCCAGTTCTGTTAGTGATGTACCTAGAGCTTGTGGTTGTTCTTCCCACCAATTTTCGTCCCGATCACTCCACTCTGAGCGTGTCACGCGATTTCCGGTTCCCCCTCCACCCCCCCCCCCCCTCCCCAGATTCATCGGATCCGGTCCGGACTTACAACGCGGCGTCTGAGACACGAGGTCTTTCAGATATCAAGTTTCATTGAGATCAGATCACCGGTTCGAAAGTTATGCATGCCCCTAATTTCCCGAATCCGCCCCCCCCCCTCCACGATGGTCGGATCGGGCAAATGACTACTTCTAAATTAATCTGGTATCCCTGATATTCTTGCCAAGTTTCATCGTCCTAGCACATCTAGAAGTACCCTCGAAAAAGTAAACTCGAAAAAGTGTGACAGACAAACGGACCGACTGACAGACCGACCGACACAATTGCGATCGGTATCTGGCACTTCAGCTAGAGGCTGCAAGTGCCATAAAAAGGGAATAAACGGGTCTAAAACCTTCTTCCCAGATTTGAGCCTCAGTTGCGCTGAGGACCCATAGATCCACCGTCTGGGTCATCCCAGCCAGGGGCGTCTCGAGGGAGGGGTCCCCCCACCCGGAAGTTCTGTGGGAAAAATATTCCGGTAAATTTGAAGCCGCGCCAGTCAAAATTTGTCGAATTTACCTGAACTTGATAATTTTCTGGGAATCTAGCGGATTATTGCTCAGTGAACCTACCGGGATTTTGCTACGGGAATCTACCGAGATCTTGCTCTAGGAATCTACCGGAACTTGACTCAAGGAATTTACTGGAGGTTGGATTAGGGGATCTATCGGAATTTGCCCCGCGGAATCTACCCGAATTCGGCTCAGGGAATCTGCCGGAATGTTGCTGCTTACCGAATAAGTGCAGACGCACAGCTTACCGTGATGACCCTGACACACAACTTGCCAGAGCGATTCATGCAGACAGACAACACAGCGTACCGGTGATTCCGGTAATCTCCTAAATTTCCGTAGCTATCAAAATTTAGATAGCCTACTGAAATTTCCATCATTTCCATCTACAAATATAGTTCCATGAACAATAGTCTACCACGGTACCGTGCTACTCCAGTTTCGACAGCCTTCGACTCTTTTCCGGTAATAAGCCCAGAAGAGTTCAAAAACGAGTTAACCTTATTCCAACATGATCTCGAAAGTTGCTATGAGATCCTCGAAACAAACAAAAAGTTTGAAGATCTATGTATTCGAATATATATATATATATAAGATACATGTATTCGAAGATAGATAGATATATATTCAAGGTATTTCCTGAATTGAAAGATATCTTACCACTAGTATGGAAAGCCTTAAAGCTGGCTAAGACGATGTCTGTTACCTCAGCAAAGGGGAAAGAATTTTTAACAAGATGAAGTTGGTTAAGACCACCTTTTTCAAAAATGGCTGACCGTCGTCTTGAGGTATGTTATTAATCGCATGTGAAACTGATGTACACTCTAAAGTAAAACGCAACGTTTTTTTATATATGCAACGCTGGCCCAATGAACCAGTTTTCAGAATTTGCCAGTTTTCTAGTAAGGCGTTTCTCCTATAAACCGTTTTAGCGAATCCGTTTCAAGAGAAAACGTAACGCACAAGAATATGTTGCAGGAGAAAGCGTTTCTATTTGCAAAAGCGTTTCTTAGAAAACTGGTTCAAAGGGCCGGCAGCGTTGCATTCTGAATGGTTGCAGCTACATAACGTTTCATCGGAAAACTGGTTCAAAGGGCCGGCAGCGTTGCATGCTGAAGGGTTGCAGCTACATAACGTTTCATCGGGAATTCGAGCCAGAAGTACACGTGAGACATACGATCCGATGAAACACAAGCTTCCTTGTCTTCTGCGCGATACGTTAGTTGAGAGACGATAAAAATCAATGACCGATGCAAACGTCTGACCTCCGCGTTTGAAAACACATGAGTTTTCTGAAAAGGCTTCTTACTGCAGCAATCTCACAGAACTTCTCCTATCCCTATCACCATTACCATTTATATACATGTATAGTCAAAAATAATAACTTTATAAGCTAATATTTTATTCATTAAGAGTTTAGAAGATAAGAGCTAGAAGCTCATATGGCACTTGCAAGGCTGTATCAGAGGATGAAAATAGGAATTTGACAATTCGTGGGTTAGTTGTGTTCATTTGTAAGCAAGCCCCTTGAGATAAGAATGGTCATGGGTCCATTGAAATCGTGAGAATGGATCGTTCTAAAAAACTATTCTATTTTTGCATTTGGCTGTGATGATGCTCACTTTAAGGGCGCTAGATTATTCATCCATAACGAACACTCTTGCACAAATGATGATAAGCTCATCGAAATCATGAAAATATGTATTTTGCTCAAAATAATTGTTTGTACTTTAAGGAAATCACAAAACCCTTGAGGCAAAACGGATCATGGGCCCTTGGGGATCATGAATATCATTATATCGTTTGGTCAAAAATGTTTTTATTACTTTTTGGTAAGATACGTAATTTAAGGGTGCTAAAAATTCATTTCTTAGCAAAATCCTTGAGACATAAACGATCATGGGCTGATGGGGATCATGAAAAAGTATATTTTGCTTTAATAGTACTTTAAGGGATGGTCGAATCTCAGAAATGACAATTTCTAAGCCAATCTTGTTAAGTCTCTGATGTTCAAGTCGAGTTTCATCGTCCTTGCAGATCTGGAAGTAGCTTAACCTCGCGGTGACCGGAATTTCGGACCCACAACCCCTACAACTCCCCCAAAGGTGCCCGGATCAGGTCCGGTACTGTGATGTATCTCATCATCAGCACATCTGAAAGACATGGTAAAATAGCTCTCAGGTTGACGGGTAGAAAATCTGGAATCTGCTCCCTGCAGGTAGTATACAAAATGTAAGTTACCCATTACCCTATAGACCCGACTTATAAGTAGGCTATGTCTATAGACACACAGAAGTGTTGATTTTGAGACAATGGGGGACTAACAGAATCTAGTCCACTTTGAATGCTGAGCCAGAAGGCGAATTGATGACTTGAGACTTATCTACAACAAATTAGAGAGCACAACTTAACACAGCACAACACAAATTCTTTTTAGAAGGAGCATCAGTATAACTGACAGTATTTGAAACCTTGTACTTCTTTCCTTGAAACTACAAGGATAATATTTCAGGATCTCCCATCATAGCATTCAGATGTTCATGTAATTATACTCTGTACCCACAGCATTCTCTTATTTCTTCCTTTACACTTGAAAATACTCTTTTGTAAAGCAATATGGTCAAAGTGTTGGTAGATGTAGGTTGCAATGGCAAAAAACAATTATCTTATCCTTTGAGTCCAGCCTCTCAAATGGAACATAAACATAAACTTTTGGTCAGAACCAGAACAATGTGCTTGATATAAAGGTTGAAGTTTCTGAATTCCAGCAATAATTTCATCAGAAGCCTTCTGGCTGACAGTGTGGAGATATTGAAGCCTAAGGAAAAGCTTTGCTTCTTCCCGCTCAACTGTCAAATCAGGAAAATAGGAACAAACATTTCCTGCAATATCAGTATCATCAACAACAAAAATTGGAAACTGAGGTGGTATGGGAGGCTGAGGGATAGGTGAAGGTTCAGGAAGGGATCCAGTGTCAGAAGATGAAGTAGGATTAAAAACCCAAGACAAGACAACGGGGGATTCACAGTATCAGAAGGATGAACCAACTGGATGTGGACATCCAAGCTTGACTTACGAAACTACTATACAAAATCTTTTCTGACAGAAAAAAAGGCAGAAAAGCGTATCTCGACCAATCTCCCCATTACCGAAACATCTACCGCCTAATGCTGGCCTATTGTTTCTCGAGAAACAACTCACTGTAGAATTTATAACCACAGTCCTTACACCTCAACCTTTCAGGTGGCATGGCATAACATTCACCAGACTAGGCTAGGTTCTAATGCTGATTTGCTCGGTTTGGCCCTGGTTTGGCCAGGTAAGTTAGTCAGGTGAAAGTAAAACTGATTGGTATTAAATTAGATTGGTATTAGAAAGAGTTCATAAATTATTCATAGAATTATCAAAAGAAATTAATTAAGGGAATTAAGAAATCATTTCTTCACTAAGCTTATGCAAATAGGATTGTAGCTTATGAGCATTCAGTTGGTCTGAGACAGGCTAACCAAGAAAAGCTTAGGAGCATCCAGTTGGTCTGAAACAGGCTAACAAGGAAAACAAAAACAGAGATTAAATTATTTACTTACTCTGGCAGAACACCAGAACATCTTTATCCTTTTCAACAAATATATATAATGATGTGACTCACTCATCCATAGTGATGAGTCACAATCCGCGCACTTTTCAGTTTGAAAGATGGCGCGACAAACAAGACGAAAACGGAATTTTCTTTCATGGAAGGGAGCTAACAAAATGAGTTTAACAGCGGGAGGTAAAGGACTTTTGATTTAGATTCCCGTGTTAACAGATACTCATCGGCGTATGGTGACAATTATGAGCCTGTTAATGGTAGAAACGTTGCCAACTAGTTCAATAATATTTTTCTAACAGAGTTGTGAAAGTAAGACGTTAATGGATTTTTTTAAGAAAAAATTAGTATCGTCTACTTTTGATTGGCTATGACGCTTTATGCAAAACCAACCAATAGAAAGCATAATTCGCTTTTGTAATAAGAGTTTGAAGACTTTAAGCTGTAATATCTTTTCAAACACTTATGCGAAAAATGTAACCATACGATCAAAAAAGAGTTAGGATACCCGAGTCCCCACGGGCAGGGAATGCTCTGATTATACACCATCATCAAAAATGACTCCCTTTCATATTCGGAGGGGAATAAATTTTTGCCAGTGTTGGTGCATTGTAATATTAATAAAAAAAATCAGAATAAACAAAACCCAAAATAAAGTGGATCCAGTAATTTTGTCAACTGCACATTCTTTTTTTTTTTAACAAAATCCATTTTAGAAGCATTCTCCGTGTTCTGGTTGTTTTCCTAGGCGGAGTCCGCGTGGAGTGACTCCCTCTATTCTCGCCGTTCCCTTCGATTCCCCGAGGACGAGAATACACTTTTAGGAAGTCCCGTATCCCACAGTGTTAAGTTATTTCGTTTATGCCCTTTTCTGTTTTTTGGAAAAGTTTGATCACTTCCAAGGTTTTTTACGGTTTTTATGTTTCCCTAAATTGTATATAAATTATTTCCTGTTGAATGACCTTGGTTGCCGACCAAGCTACTCTTTTTTTTTTTGGCTTTTACCTCATGACTTTTATCTATTTACCCCAGAACCCAATAAAACATGGATATCAAAGTGATGTTCTAAAGGTTAAAAGCAAAGCGATAACAAGAAAAAGAATCGAGACCAGGGGCACCACGAATGGGGGGGGGGGGATATTTTCCATTCAATTTGTTGAAATAGTCAAACGGATACAGTTATTTCAAAAACAAAGTTTTCAATCTTCAAAACAGTCGATAACAGTCGATTTGTCGTCAAAACATGCATTATTCTTAAAAACTGTCGGTATCTCTGCTAAAACAGTCGGTAAAACGACCAGCCAGTCGGTGATTACCTTCCCCCCTTCCCCGAAATATTTTGTCTGGTAATGCCTCTGATCGAGACACATAATTTTCCGATTGTGGTTTCCGATTGTAGGGTTTTCTGAAACTGAATTGACGAATACATAGCCTCCGCAAAAAGTTCGAACTCAGGGTTCAAGGTCCATAAACGTTTATTGCAGAAACGGTTTTGCAACCTATACTTTGTTCAACGGATCTTAAAACAGTTCTCAAAACAGTTTCATTTACAAAAATGTTTCACAGAAAATGTTACAAACTAGCCATCAAGCTGAAACTCTTTTTGTAAAACCGTTGAAGTGGGCAGATTTTTTTTTTTTTTTTTTTCAAGATATAGGCCTTCGATTAAACCGAAAAGGAGTCATTTTGAGACTTCAGTACCATATCGTAGCGCAGGAGAGCCAATAGAATTCGGTGACGGAAGTTCGTAAGAAAAAAAAACAGGTTTTTGTTTGAAGAGTTTTCCAGTTGCAAAATCGAACGAAAATAAATTTCCTTTTCTAGCGTTATATGTATTACGTTGCCTTTACTCTTAAAAGTACCACCACAGTCCATTATCTTTCAACCTGATCTGACGATGTATGCCTTTTCTAAAGTTCAGAAAGTAAAGCTGGGCAAACGGAATCCGTGTCATTTGCAACGTATTTCACAAAAAGAGGGGTATTTTACTTTACAGTGTAATTGACGAATGTGAAGTTGGATGTAAACATTCCTTCAGCAAAGCTGACTGCGAATCATATTTACAGTGCAAAACGGATACGTCAGTAGACATTTTATTAGAGCTGTATTTCGGCCCTTCTTGGCAAGGGTTCTGTTCAGGCTCAAAGCCGCTCAACTTGGAACAAGAGCTAAGAGCTTGCATGGCACTTGTTACGAGTAGGTGGCGTGAGAAACGAGAAAGTAAATCTGAGCATTTTTCCAAAATTCCGGTACCCCTGCCCACCGTGCTCTAATCCGGTCTGGGCCCTAAAATGTGTCATATAAAGCATACAATCTCTCTACTTTCCAAATTTCAGTCAAATCACTCCACTCGTCTAACCCCTATGCGAGCCGCAACATTTTCGGGACTCCCCCACTGTGGCCGAATACGACTCGAACACATAAACTTCGCATCTCTAACATCTCTTCTTCCCGCCCATCAAGTTTAACTCGAATCGGAGCATAACTCCAAGAGTTCCCGCTTCATCCTCCTCCTACCTTGGTCGGATCCGGTTCAGACGACAAATCACAAATCTAGGCCGCATAAAACTGGTACTGTCCAACTTGCATCTCATTCGGCCCATCCGTTTGGCTTTTGTGTATGTCACAAAGTTTCCGAACCCCCCCCCCCCCAAAGTCCCCCAACTATGGCCGCATGGGGTTTGGACACATGCTTATCTAGGTCATCAGTTCTTATCACCCATGAAGTTTCACTTAAATCAGACCACTTGTTCTCAACCTACACGGAAGTCGGTAATTTCAGGATTCCCCCTCCCTCTACTCCCCCAAAAATGGTCGGATTCAGGAAAGAAAGTCTTCCTAGGGCATTGTGTCGGGTCCTTAATGTCTATTTGGTCGGGTCACTAATATGCCTGCCGAGTTTTATCGTCCTTAGCACACCTGGAAGTATCCTAAGCGACCACCGGAATTCAGGGAAACCCCATCCAACTCGCCCCAAAGAGCCCCGATATGATCTGGTTCTGTCAAGAATGAGCCTAATGCTTATGCTTGTTCTTCCCACCAAATTCTCCCAATTCCTCGACGCTAAGCGTTTCACAAAAATTCTAGTGCCCCCTTCCGACTCCCCTCCCCCCAACGGATCCCGTCCGGACTTGCCATGGAACATCTGAGACAATAGCTCAAGTTTCATTCAGGTCCGATCGCACGTTCAGAACTTATAAATGCCACTAGATTCCGGATCTCTCATCCCTCCACTTCCCCCACGATGTTCGGATCGTGCAAACGACTATTTTCAACTGGGTCTATTCGGATCCCTCGTATTCCTGCCGAGTTTCATCATCATAGTACATCTGGAAGTACCGAGCTCGCTGGATCAACAGAATCCCCCCCCCCCCCTCCTACTCCCTCCACAGTGCTCGATTCCGGTCCGGCTGTTTCAATGATGCCACTAGGACTTGTGTTTGTTCTTCCCACCAAGTTTCATCCCGATCCTCCACTCTAAGTGTTTCCCAAGATCCCCCCCCCCCGAACTCTACCCGAACTCACCGGATCCGGTTCGGATTTGAGATGGGTCTTCTGAAACACGATGTCTTTCTAAATATCAACTTTCATTAAGATCCGAAAGTTATAGATATACCTCAAGATTCCGGATTCCCCCTGCCTCCACTCCCCCTACGATAGTCGGGTCGGGGAAATGACTACTTCTAAGGTAATCTTTTCGGTTCCCTGATGCGCGTGCCAAGTTTCATCGTCCTAGCTTGTGTGGAAGTGCCTAAAATGAACTTTTTCCCACAAGTTTTTTTTTCCAACTTGAGCGGCTTTGAGCCTGAAGAGGACCCTTGCCAAGAAGGGTCGAAATATAGCTCTGATAAAATTTCAGCTGATGTATCCGTTTTGCACTGTTAAATATGAAGTTGAATGTGTTGTGGACAAATGGATAACGTTTAAAATGCGATGAATAAATGTGTAGGGTGGTTGAAGGTCGAAGACTTTTTAGTTCTAAATGACAATCTGAAAGGACCCCTCGCACTATTTACTCTTTAACTTAGCCAACAGTACTTTAAAATGTTTGAATGCTGTGCTTTCAACAAATAACCCACGGTTTTGGCTGTTTTAAGCCTTTGACGAAACCTGGTGACTTACAGCGAAAACAGTGAAACAATTTACATAACCGGTTTTTCTGACTGAAAAACTTCTCGCAGACAACCGTCGGCAGCCTGATACACATCGACGGTACAAAACATGGCAAGTGAGAAAATCAGCTCGGTTTTGTTAGAGGGTTAGAACATACCGTACGGAATTGGGGTCTCCGGGTTTAAAAATATGTGGAGTGATTATGGAAGTAGGTTGCGTTAGTGTGATAGGTAAGACAGGTCCTTTAAAGTTTAGCCGAATACGGCTGAGATTCAACAGTCCAGTAATATATCACTTAGTAAAATATTACTGAAGACGATAAAAATGCGTTTCTTCGTATGTCAGTTATCCAGGGATAATCAATGAGCTTGACCCTTTGCGCTTGAAATTTTTACCAACTGTAATGTAATGTTTATTTTTCACCCATCGTACAGGAAAGAGAAAATGATGGAGTATAAAAAAGAAAGAAAGTAGAAAAACACAGAAAAAAGATCACACAACAAAGAAAAACAAAAGGCAAATCACTGAGGGAAAAATCACACTTATGAATCACAAAATGTCAAAAAAATGTAAGCTATTGCTGAGAAGTAAAATATCAGAGTCATTGCAAGACATATCCTAAAATCATTTTTCTACTTTTTTACAGGCGTAATTTTTCTCCCGTGTCGCATCTTTAGCCCTGGAAATGCAGGTCTTTGTTAAAATTCAAACACTAAGCTTCCGTTTGAATTGTGATTTGTCGTGCAAGCAGCGTTACTACTAGAGCCCCGGGTGGAAAAATACAAAATCCCTTAGATGAGTCAAAATATTTCAGTGTATTAAAATATCAGATGTAAAAATAAGCTGCCTTGTCAGTTAAACTTGAAGGAGCACATTTTTTTTTTTAATATCGTCTGTAACGCATAATCGAAGTCAGAACACAACAGTAGGCTGTTCTAGAGATATTCACGAGGACGAATTCCCGGTAAAACCTCGAAAAATTCCGGTAAAATTCTGAAGCCCCCCCCCCCCCCCCTCTCTCTATATCAGGATGGTGTCGGGATGTCCCTGATCCCAGCTACCATAAATGCCTGATTTCGAAAAAGTTATGCCAAACGCAACTAACAAAACTAACCGATGGAATACTGAGTGAAATTTACAAAATAACAATTCAAAGTTGTTTCTTAGTTGGTCAGGGTATCAATGCGTTTAGCTTGCTCTGGGCAACATTTGTCTCAAGTTGTACCAAACGCTGGTCATAACCAGCTTTTAGCATTAGTTGCGTTTTTGCAGATCTGATATTCAGATACCACGGTCTGACCGTGGTAACTGCGTGGTATCTGAAAAACTCATTTCACTTTTATCGATTTTTGTTGGAAAGAAGTTTCCAACAAAAATTGGTGGGAAAGAAGTTTTTCTTTGAGAATCACTTCGAAAAGCGCAATTTCGGCAATTGTACTTTTTGCAAAGCAACACCACGGTGACTGCAAACACGGCTAGTTGCAGATCCAGTTACCGTGGTAATAGATACCATGGTATAATGGCACTTTACACAAGGGACTTGTACCGTGACCAATAAACCAGAAACAGTTTTACGAGTCGACCGCGTAGACATACCAGGACCCACAAGGCGGGGTCTCATGGTGAAAACTAAATAGAGCCAAATACATAATTTCAATGGGGAAGACGCCCTTGAGATGG
The DNA here is from genome assembly GCA_023053575.1 of Branchinecta lynchi. Lineage (NCBI taxonomy): Eukaryota > Metazoa > Arthropoda > Branchiopoda > Anostraca > Branchinectidae > Branchinecta > Branchinecta lynchi. The sequence continues at coordinate 18,747,096 of JAKZAP010000008.1, forward strand.
AAGTAATTTATAAAATACCATAGTATCTGCAACAGCGCAACTATTTGTCGTTTCGTAAACAAATGGTAGATTGGACCATCTCTCCTGGCCCTTGAGGGCATGTTACAAACGATGTTCTACCCTGATTCCCTTTAGAGATTCTCTTAGGAGGCTTAACCTGATTTTCTCAGGAGGCTTAACCTGGGCTTATCTAAAATAGTACCTAGCTAAAAGGCTAAAAATGCTGAAAATGCCCCTAGAGCTTCTTAAAATGGAAAAAATCAAATACACTTAGAGATTAGAGATTCTCTTAGGAGGCTTAACCTGATTCTCTTAGGAAGCTTAACCTGGGCTTATCTAAAATATTACCTAGCTAAAAGGCTAAAAATGCTAAAAATGCCCCTAGAGCTTCTTAAAATGGAAAAAATCAGATACACTTAAAATATGGTTAAAATATCCATGAAAAAGGATTCTATCGAAGCAGATGCAGCATACGCTGTCATGGAGAACAGCTGGAATAGCTTGGACTGAATTTACCACTCATTTGAAGTAGCTGAACAATTGATTCACAATTCACAAGTTCTCTGCAGCAAGAGTCGTTACTAGCCAAAATGTTTGGTGTGGAAGGTATTTACCGACTAGCTAGTAATTTTTCCGACTGTTTTTTTCGGAAAAAATGACCTTTAAGGAAAACACCGACTATTTTTAGTCGGACAAACTTTTAGAAAAACTACTGTTTTGAAGAAAACCGACTGATTCCAAAAAATGAATCGACTATTTTTATGAAAAATAGCGGCACTTCGCCGACTCGGCTATTTTTTACCGACTGGCCAAAAACACTGGGGGGGGGGCACCTTTCCCTCCCCCTCCCCCAATACGTGACGTCTGTGAAACAACATCCCATAATCTTATTTTCTGTTGTAGGTCATGAAAGGTTACTTCAACAACCAGACAGCCACAGATGATTTGATCGACAAAGACGGCTGGCTGCGCACAGGAGATATTGCGAAGCATGATTCAGAGGGACAATTCTGGGTAGTCGATCGACTTAAAGAGCTTATAAAGGTAATGAAACTTCTTCTAGGAGCGTGTTCCATCCTACTTACCGTAGTTACTACGTGACGTCACGAATTCTGGCTTTTTGCCGTCAAGGCTGGAACGATTTTTCTATTTTCCAGCAGGATCTCACGCCAGGGGCGAATCCGACCAATCACGTTACAGAGATGCGTAGATACTACGCTTACTACGCTCCCGAGCATGGTAAGCAAATATTAACTGTTAGTTACTATTCCGACAAGGTTGGAACGGTCAGCGTAGTAACTTTTCGTGAGGATGGAACGGGAATAGTAACTAAGAGTAACTATTGTTAGAAGGGTGGAACACGCTCTAGGTTTCACCTCCTCTGAACAGAATGACATGTGCGGATGTCTTACACTTACATGTCGTTGTTCACCCCCTTACTTGAAGAATGAATATAAGTATCCGTTTTCGTTTGGCGAAAAGGTTTTTTTCGGCAATTCAAACAACTTGATGAGAAAATTCGGTTCTTTCCCTGTTCCTAACAGATTCCGGTTGACGAGAAAAGAAATAGTGGCGTAGAATCATACCTGTCACCAGGCGCTACAACAACTTTGACCTCGAGATTAGAGGAGGGTTTTCGCGAGCTGGAAAGCGAAGTCGGAATCACTTTCCAATGGTGTTCGCGCTACTTCAGAAAGTTGCTGGACTTTCCACCCCGTTTTCCCGCTTTGAAAACTGAAGCAGCTTTCCCGGAAAGTGATTGCACAAGAGACGTACTCTCGCCGTTTCCCGAGGACTTGAGGAGTCCCCGCGATTTTGTTTGTCCCGGGGACGCACTCCCGGTATTCTCGCGAGTCCCCATGGACGGGGAATGCTCCGGTTGTCATCACCATCATCGAAAAAGACTCCTCTCAGGTTCGGAGGGGAATCAATTTGTGCTGGTGTTGGTGCAATGTAAAATTAATTAAAAAGAATCAGATACAGAAAACAAAAAACAAAAAAAGTGGAAGACTGCATATTTATTTTTCGAACAAAATCCATTTTGGAAGCATTCCCCGTCTTTTCGTTGTTTTCCTAGGCGGAGTCCGCCTGGAGTGACTTCCTCTATTCTCGCCGTTCCCTTCGATTCCCTGAGGAGTCCTCGGGGAACGGCGGGAATACGCCTAAGGTTAGTGGAAAGCTCCGCGTAAAGTTGAATGCTTTGGCGGGAATTCTATAGGTGTGGCAAAAAACAGTGCAGTATCACTACTAAATAAATAAAAATGGCAGGCGTTATTAAATATTACTTCGATGAAATACATTAGAATCAAAGAAACGTCAAGTGAACCATATTTATTCTAAAAGGTTTCTAGTTGAACATTTTTCCGGCGATCTGGGCTTTCCATGCGTTTTCGCGATCAGTCCAGTGGGAAAGCGAAAAATGATTCCAGGAATCACTTTCGCACAATTTTCGCGACACGCTTCGCTTGCCGGAAAGTGCAATCTCGCAAAAACTCTCCTTAGTTTTTTCTACCAAACGTACGGCTTTCGCCGGATTCGGTTCTAACCTTCCACGCGATGAGAAGTTATGTAAATTAATTGACCATTCTTTTGATTTAGAGCAGTGGTTCCAGCTTTTTCCGTACCGCGTACCCCTAATCAAGGTTCCAAAAGCTTGCGTACCCCCTTTTCCAGAACTTGAAAATCACATTATTTATTGTCATAAATGATGATGAAAAGGTAGGAAAATTCAACATTGAATACCAAACCTATAAGTCACTTTTGAAGCTGCTTTGAAGCAAAAATTTGTACAAATCTTGATTTGATGTCATTAACGGCAGTATTTGTTGTAGTCAGCCTGTTTCTACCGGTTTGAGATCACGATAGCACCAAATGGATTTTGGATGCAGTTATGAGTTTTACCCCATTACTGCAAACTAACAAATACCAGTCACGGGAATAGTTCTTCTCGTGCTGTCCTCGAAAGGAGGTTTTCGCAAAACAGAATATTTACTCTTATGTCTTAGGAAAATCTTGATAAAGACTATAATCATTGCTTAATGTGACATATCGGTGCTTTCATCAAATTGTATCGCAAACATTTTCGTTTGCTTAATTCGCGACATGAATGGCAATATCAATGTCTTCGATTCTTCTTGAAACAATATTATTTGACATGGGAATAGCTTTTACGGCAGTAGGCTAGCTGTTTTGGGATCAATATCATATAAATGAATTTCACTAGAGGTTGTAAACAGAGGCGTAACGTACGGGTTGCCTCTCCCCCCTCTTCCCTCCCCCCAAAGTGTTCGGCCGGTCGGTAAAAAAGAAACGAGTCGGCGCGAAGCACCGCGATTTTTCGTAAAAATAATTCCTTTTTTTTTTTTAGAAAAATAGTCGATAAAAATACCAACACCCCCCCCCCCCATTTTTTTTGTAAGTGACGCCTCTGCTGGCGATATTAGGCTTTCGGCAACCAAAAACCAGCGACGAGATGAGATTTTGAATCTACAGGCTAAACCGATTCTGGTACCTTCGCGTACCCCTTGCAAGGGTCTCGCGTATCCCTTTGGGTACGCGTACTACCGTTTGGGAACCACTGCCTTACAGTACTAACACGAGGAAAACAACTGGGAATTCTAAATTATTCTTATTTCAGGGGTCAGCAACTATCAAAATTCATAGTTCACCGTTGCCATCCTCGTTTTATTAGCTTTGAGGGGTCGACAACTAGAATTCTCAGTTAAGTGAGGGGTCGGCAGCTAAGATACCATAACCAACTGAAGTACCTTCGAGTAGTAGCTTTGAGGGGTCGGCAACTAGAAGTCTCAGTCGAGTAAGGGGTCCGTAACTAACTTTAGTATCCTGCGATGGGTAAATAAATTGGAAACTCTTCTTCTTTGGCAGATTCCGCCTCTTTCCGAGCGATGGATTATTTTAAGATATTTCAAGTCCGCCATTTCTTTCCTGGTCTTAGTAACTCGTCACGGATAGTACCTTAGAGCAGTGTTTCCCAACCTTTTCCGTACCGCGTACCCCTAAACAAGGTTCGAAAAGGTTGCGTACCCCCATTTTCAGAATGTGAAAAAGGCAATACTTATACAAAATCAATGAGATATTTGAGAATTTGAAGCTGCGTTGTAGCAATAACTTTGTAAAATCTCGGCTTGATGTCAGTAATGTCAACATTTTTACAGTCATCACTTTTTTTACAGGAGCCTGACATCACGTTTCCACTAAATGGATTTTGAATCCAGTCATAAGTTCTACCCTGTCACTGAAAACTGATAAATAACAGGCACACGAATAGTTTTTGTTCATGCTGTCCTCGGTACTTTAAGTTTCTGCAAAACAGAGTATTTTCTTCTATGTCAGAATCTCGAAAACGGACAAATACTACCATCTGAGCTTCTGTCATGTGAGACATCCCGCAAATCCGTGCTTTCATCAGTCTGCATCGCAGACCTTTTCCTCAACTTTGTTCTAATCCTGAATGACAATATAACTTGCAATGCCTTCGCTTCTTTTTGAACAATATTGTTTGACAGAGGAATAGATTTGACAGCTGTAGGCTAGCTGTTCTGGAATCAATATTATTCCATGGATTTCATTAGGGCTTGCATTCAGAGGCGTCACCCATGGGCTGGGGACACGCCTCCCCCTAACTGGTCGGCCAGTCGGTGAAAAGAAACTGGTCGGTGCGAAGCGCCGCAATTTTTCGTAAAAACAGTTCTTTTTTTCGAAAAACAGTAGGTAAAAATTACCAGCCACTCCCTAAAAATATCTTACCCCCAAAAAACTGTTGCCTCTGTTGTTAATATTTGGCTTTCGGCAATCAAAAACGAGTGAGTTGATATTTTGAAAATACAGATTAAACAGACTTTGATACCTTCGCGTACCCCTTGCATGGGTCTCGCGTACCCCTTTGGGTACGCGTTCCACCGGTTGTGAAACACTGATTTAGAGCGTGTTCCACCCTTCTAACAACAGTAACTAATGAATAGTATTTCCGTTCCGTCCTCACGACAAGTTTCTACGCTGACCGTTCCAAGCTTCTCGAAATTGTAACTATTTGCTTACCATGCTCGGGAGGTAGTAAACGTGGTAAATACGGATCTCTGTAACGTGATTGGCTGGATCACCCCGTGGAGCGATATATTGGTGAAAATAGAAAAAGACGTAGCATTGAAGCCAAGAAGCCAAGTTTCGTGAAATCATGCGTAGTAACTACGGTAAGTAGGGTGGACCATGCTCTCAGTCAGATTTTTTGGCGCCAAAATTTGTCTCTAAATAACTTTGTGTTTTTTTGTGAAGTAAGAGGCGCGGAAGACTTTATCAGCATTACATTTATTTATTTATTTGTGCTACCCCATAATTATGGAAACACCATAGGTGCGTTGAACACAGTGTATATACGTCCTAAAATACAGCCACCTCCAGCACTTCAGGGGCGTCACTAGCCTTTTACCTTTGGGGGGGGGGGGGCGTCCGTTTTGTGCCGACGGACTAAAAAATGTTCCGATTAAACAGACCGTTGCCGCTTCGCGGCAACGGCGTACATTTCCAGCCAGCACAGAAAAGAACCCGGGTAAAACTAACTGTAATGCATCAGTTGAGATTATTCCTTTGATGTAATTTCGTATTTTAAGTTCACATATTTGGGTTTTCATTTTAGCCTTCGCTAAAAAGCGAAGCTTCCAACGACTGTACCAACAACAAGTTTAAACTAAGCGCCGCATGCGAACATTTTTAAATCTGCTTTTTATCCGGAAAAATTTAGCTAGACCTAACATACAAGTTCTAGCTTTTAACGTGTTTCAGCGAATTTCAATCCTAAAACGCCAATCTAAATGAAACACTGTTCTTCTAAATAAAGAATACTACAAAATGCGCCGCAAGCGAAAGTTTGTGTGAACTAACTGTAACAACGCATCAGTTGAGGTTGTTCCTTTGGTATAATTTCCTATTTTAAAGTTCACATATTCGGCTTTTCATTTTAACTTTCGCTGGAAAGCGAAGCTTCCAACGACTGTACCAAGGCAAGTTAAAGCAAGCGCCGCAGGCGAAATTTTTGTAATCTGTTTTTTTGCGGAAAATTCAGCTATAGTACCATACAATTTCCGGCTTTTAACGTGTTTCAAACCCCAAGAATTTCTATCCTAAAAGGAAAAGTAAACTAGACCTACGTTGCCCGGGCAACGTGAAGTGTTGCGGCAACTTTTGTCCGCCTTCGCCGACTAAAGTGTTGCGAGAGCAACACTTTGGTTTTGTTTCTTCGCTGTCGGTTAAGTGCTGAAATTATCAACTTATCGAAGCTTTTAAAATGGTAGGTTCTAAAAAGAATAATCACACGATCAAAAGCTGTTCTTTAGTGTTGTAAAACCAACAACAAAACAATATCGGAAGAAGGGACCAAATTGACTTTGCGGTCATTTGAACTTTATCCTTTTCAATCGTAGATATCGCGACCGATGAAAACTTGGAACAATATCTTATATAATCTAGTTGATATTATAAAGCTATCCGTAACTTTTCAGGATTAAAATACTATAGATGACACTATTAATTATTACAAAACTATCTTATTGTTTTATATTACCGTATCGTTTGTACCCGTTGCGTTAACAGTTAATCCTAGGTTATAGCGATAGACCATCGATACAAACTTTCTTACCGTCATATTTACAGAAATCGAATACAATGTACACCAATTTTCAAAAATTTCTAGACCCTCATGAACCGATTCTTACTTACAAGTCCCTCCCCCGTGATTGATAACAAATTCACCGGAAACAAATAATGGATACACCAGCTAGCAAAAGTTGCAAACCCCTCATCGCTGAAGATGATTATAGCATAAGCTTTTTAAACGGGATGTTCTAAAAAATTAATCATATGGACAAAAGGTATTCTTCAGCGTTGTAAAAACAACAACAAAATAATATAGGAAGAAGGGACTAAATTAACTTTGCAGTTAGTTGAACTTTATCCTTTTCAATCGTAGACATCGTGACGGATGAAAACTTGGAACAATATCTTATATAATCTAGTTGGTATTAGAAAGCTATCCGTAACTTTTCAGGATTAAAATACCATAGATGACACTATTAATTATTATGAAACTACCTCATTGCTTTACATTTTCGTTTGTATCCGTTGTGTAAAAAGTTAATCCTAGGTTACATTGATAGACCATCGACACAAACTTTCTTACCGTCAGATTTATAGAAATCGAATACAATGTGCACCCATTTGCAAAAATTCCTAGCCCCTCGTGAACCATTCCTACTTACAAGTCCCTCTCCAGTGATATACACTAAGTTAACCGAAAACAAATAATGGGTACACCAGCTAGCAAAAGTTGCAAACCCATCATCGCAGAAGATGATTGTAGCATAACAGCCGATTATTACTTACAAGTCCCTTGCATATCTTACCATTGGGAACCAAATTGTTCTTACCATCGAATACACCGGAAACAAATAACAGGTACACCAACTAGCAAAAGCTGCAAACCCATCATTACCGAAGATGATTATGAGCTAACAGTCGACTGTTACTTAAAAGTCTCCTACATGGTTTTGTTTCTTCGCTGTCGGTTAATGCTGAAGTTGTCAACTTATCGAAGCTTTTAAAAGGGGATGTTCTAAAAAAATAATCAAATGATCAAAAGCTATTCTTCAGCGTTGTAAAAACAACAACAAAATAATATCGGAAGAAGGACTAATTTGACTTTGCAGTCAGTTGAACTTTATCCTTTTCAATCGTAGACATCGTGACGGATGAAAACTTGAAACAAATAACTTGTACACCAACTAGCAAAAGCTCCAAACCCCTCATTGCCGAACATGATTATTAGCTAACAGTCGACTGTTGCTTAAAAGTCCCCTACATGTCTCATCACTGATATCGCCTATTTTTGATTTCACTGTACCTTACTACTGAAGTGGTCAACACCTTTGAAATTTTCAAACTGGTGTATCTCATGAAGGAATTTTTGTACCAAAAAATGGATGGCATATACTTTGATCAGCTCATCAATGGCTATCGATTGCCGTCGAAAAAAATTCTACCTGTCTTAGTTCAAAAGTTGACTTTTTTGCCGCAGGCCAACTTTCTAACGTCACGACTTAGAAAGGAGCAAAGGATAAGCTCTAGTTTCTTTAGCAAAGAGAGAACTTTTAAAGTTTAAGAGGTACATCTGATACCGTTGCTCTACCGCAAACCCAAGTGCAAAAAAAAAATATGATAAACTCTGCTGAAATCGTCGCAGACACGGATAGAAATAATAGATGGCAGCACTTTCGGACCCGTGGGAAAAATATATTTAACACTTATAGATTTTAGTCCATCTTCAATTTGAAACTGGTGCCTGCCTGCTAACGTGCTAGAACGGAGCTTTCCACTCGAAAGCAGAAACATGGTTTGATGAAACGAAAGGTTCGCTACACAACTTGAGATGGTCCTCTCCGACATAGGCTATACAACTCCACTTCACTTCGCAAACCGTAGGCTCTGGCTCGAGGACAAGCAAAAACCATCCTTATTGGCCCCAGGAAAGAGTTATACGGAGCTTTCCAAAATGTAATGTCATATTCATCAATCCGGCCTAAGGTCCACACTTTCCGTAAAAACCGCACAGGTTAGACCCTTCCCAGTTACCAGGAATAAAATGAAATCCGAGTCATAGGAAAAAAAAAAAAAAAAAAAAAAAAAACGAGGACAAAACCAAAGTGTTGCTCTCGCAACACAATGATGCACCGTTCTTCCAAATAGGGAATACTACAAAATGCGCCGCAGGCGAAATTTTGTGTAAAACTTACTGTAACGGATCAGTTGACATTATTTCCTTTGGTGTAAATTCGTACATTTAATTTCAAATATTCGGCTTTTCGTTTCAACTTTTGCTAAGAAGCGAAGCTTCCAACGACTGTGCCCAGAACAAGCTGAACTAAGCAACGCCGGCGAATTTTTTTTAAATCTGTATTTTTTCCATAAAAATTTGCGACCGACACATGTTTGCAGAATTTAATTTCTTACGTATAAAAGACCCGGTTTGCGGACAAGAATACCGACGCCCGACAAAAGCATTCAGTATTCGATTTCTTCTGGGTTTTACCCGACAAGATTGTAAGGAACTTTATTTTGTTCGCGTAAATAGAAGCCGATGTACCGACGAGACTTGAACTTTCAGCATGAGCCCGATAAAAAATTACAGAATTTGATTTTTTTTTTTTTTTTTTTTTTTAAAGAACCCGGTGTGCCGACGAGAATACGGACGCCCGACAAAACCATCGAGCATTTGATTTCTTCTGTGTTTTGCCCGACTAGACTGTACAGAACTTGATTCATACGCGTAAAAATAACCCCCCCTTGTGCCAATGAAACAAACTTCCTGGGTGCGGCCGACAAAGTTTGCAAAATTTGATTTCTTACGTATAAGTGGAACCCGATGTGCCGACAAGTGGACCGACGCCCGACAAAAAACATAAAAAAACTATTTCTTTTGGATTCCTTCTGTATAAAAAGAACCCGATGTGCCGACGAGAATACCGAGGCACGACAAAAGCATGCAGAATTCGATCTCTTCAGTGCTTTGCCCGACAAACGTTTGCAGGATTTTATTTCTTGCATATAAAAACACCCGATGTGCCGACGAATCGACCGATGCCTGATAAAAAGCATAAAAAAATTTATTTTTTGGGGTTAACTTCCCGTACTATTTTGTGTAGCTACTTCTACTTTTTCTTTTTTTCTCTTTTCACCCCCACAATCCTCACGCCTTTTGCGTTTAGCAGGTAACAAATTAATGGTTGGTATTATGAGCGCTGTTGGATCTACGAGGTTGATTTATCTCTGATATTTCGGGATCCGGAAGTCTACTACAACCAAGAACAAATAAGCACCAGAACCTCCGTCTCCCTATCTTTGTAATATGACCATGCGGAGTCGAATAGGTTCCTAAATCTTGCCGGATGCGAAGCAGCGGAGGGTAGCCCGATGGAAAATTTGTCTGAAAATAGTACTATGAAGTAGTACGAAAAAGCAGCATGCAGTACTAACGATGAATACTACATGCTTCTACTTCAAGGCTACCGTGTTACTGCATACTACTATATGCTACTATTAACAAGACTGGATGCTACTAAGGCAAGACAGGATGCTACTGGATACTACTACATAAGATCGGACCAGTCTGAGGCACATTAAATGATTACATAGTATTACATGCAACATTTTCGTACTACTACCATACTACTGCGCAGGCTACAAATTTTTCATCGGGAGGGGCTACGCGGAACATCACAATTCCTTACCTCTGCAAACAGCTGTTTCGCAGTAATGCCCCGGAGAAGAAATTTCTGGAGTAAAAGCCGACTGATTGTCTGGGCGAGCAGCAGAGCGGGTCTGCGCGCCTCATGCACTATTTCCTCAGACATGCACCACGCCAAGGAGGGAAGTAGACGGGCATCAATTGAAGCTCAGCAATTACCTCTAGCTCAGCAATTAGCTCTAGCTCAGCTCAGTTTCGTCGGGATATCCGTAGCCGCTGCATGGGACCAAAGACTGAGGTTCTATTGGCTTTTTTCTTCTTTCTACAACCGAATCATTGCTGTTTCCAGGTTAAGGGTCTTCAGGTTGCCCCCAGTGAGCTAGAAGATCTTTTACGAACCCACCCAGACGTTGATGATGTTGCTGTAATAGGAATCCCAGATGAGAAGATGGGGGAAGTGCCCAGAGCCTATGTAGTTCCAAAGCCAGGTAGGTCTAGTATATCTCCGAAGGCTTTTTCTATCCAGATTTGAACACAGAAATATGATAGGCTTTTCCCCGCACAGTTAGGGACGCGGAAGGATATAGCTGGGTTTGAAAATATATTTATCCACATTTCTTCCAGCTCTCTCTGCAAAAAAAAAACAAAAAAACTCCCCGCTTTCTAGGGTTTTAATCCTCTATCGGATTTTAACTCTCCGATCTCCGAAATCGGATTTTCAAAATCTCCTAATTCGGTGACGCACATACTATTAAAGGCAGTCCTATGTTATCAAGTTGACAGTCCTATGTTATCATGTTGTGAAACAGATACTCACGAATAGAAACCAGGATTGATTGATTGATATAGGTGAGACTTTTTTCGGTGCCTGACTTTTACCTTTGAAAAGCTGAAAGTCACAAAGGGGTTTAAAATCCGCAGGATCCGATTTGTGTAACAGATGTTCGTAACACTTATGTGTAATGATCCGCAAGTCACAACTCCCTCGGTATACGTCACCACGATTAAGCTTTTGATGACAAGTGCAGCACTATGGTTTCGCGTAAGTGCAAGATTGCTAAATGTTCCTACACAATTAAGGTAAGCAATCTTGGGTTCACGTGAGTGAAAGATTGCAACTGCCTCTCCTTACAGCCCTTCACCCTGGATGGCAAACTCGGCAAAATTTGCATAACCAGTTCTCGCACCAATGAGCCAACAGTATTGGCCTGTTTGACTGTCCTCCCATTTTATTTGTCCCCCTGCTAACACCCCCAGAATACCTAAAAAAAAAAAAAGAATCCTAATACCTGTGTCACAATCCCAATGCAATATCTACAACTGAAAAGCTAGAAACCTACCTAATGTGATACTCTTCTTCATTAAGTTGGTTCAAACCAGCTGTTACCAACAAAGCTTCTATAGATGCGGCGCAGAAAAGTGATTGCCTTTAGTCACCTGTGTCCTCTGATTGCTCGGTGGTAGTAACTATGGGTTGATCTTGGAAGGGTGTTCTGAATTTCTCAAGGCTCGACTGCACTTCAACCTAAAATAGAAACAGTTTTCAAAGGATGGAATTTCTAGCCAATTACACTGTAAAAAGTCTCTCCTACATCGGTCTTTAGAGGTTGCACATCACCAAGTCGGTGATTTTTATTTCGAATTCAGAGAGTTAAAATCCGAATTCGGAGAGTTAAAGTCCGAATTCGGAGAGTTAAAATCCGATACAGGATTAAAACGCTAAAATGCAAAATGCTGCAGATTACTTTATCCTAGTCTGCAGTATTTTGCATTCTAGCGTTTTAATCCTGTATCGGATTCTAACTCTCCGAATTCGGATTTTAACTCTCCGAGTTCGAATTTTAACTCTCCGAATACGAATTTTAACTCTCCGAATTCGGAATAAAATTGCCGAATTCGGAATAAAATTGCCGAATTCGATGATGTGCAACCACCAAAGTCCGATGTAGGAGAGACTTTTACAGTGTAGTTATCTTGTCACAGTTCCTCCAAACATTTATATGTGGCCTCACCAGGAAGTATGACTAGATAGTTTCTTTGAAGAGCCAGACCATGTTTTTGTATGCTACCCAAAAGTCTCAAGCAGTAAGACTGGTTTGGTCTCAAACAGGGAGCGGCGAATCAGCATGGTACCAAATATACATAACAAACTCATCCCTGTTGTTTGTATGGTTGAGAGTCTTGATTACCTCCTAGTAAACCAACCATTGCTAATTTTTTTCTCATAAAAACCTGACATATGTAATGTATATTTTGATGGCCTAGCCTACTACAAAGCGATTATTATTGGGTTTTTTTTTATCAAGAAAATATTCAATAGTTACCCATGAGTTGCGATTCTGAACGTTGACATTCTGCTTCTGCATGATCTATATTGGCATACTGTCTGTGCAGATGGTGCCATTATGGGCTTACTGGTTAGGTTTGTTTGTAACCCTGTTAATTGACTGATTTCATTTGTGAAAATAAAGCAAACAAGAATATAGAATATGCACTGTGTAGGACAGAATCCACAGTAGGTATCTGCAAAGGCAAACAGTGCAACGATTGCTGTGATGATCGATTATTTGCTTGGTGTGCTAGCTTTTTGCAAGGGACCTAAGGCTGACTATGTTCCATGCTGTCTGGCATTCCATTCCCTTTTTGGCTCTTTTCACATGGTACAGGCAGGTCGATGCCAGTCCATTTTCTTCAGAAATACAGAATTGGACTGACATTCTCGTCAAAGTACATTGAGGCTTGCTTGTTTCATATTTGAAGGCAAAGCAACAGACTTCTCTGTTGCAGTGTGTAAGATTATAGCTGGTAACAACAACAACAAGCGTGCAAACAAGATTGTAGACAAGGTGTAGGCTACTTCCAGAAATCACAGGATCTGCGAAGGCAAAAAGTCCAAGGATTGCTTCTGGGATTGACTATTTTCTTGGTAGGCTAGCTATTTGCAAGGACCTAAGGCTGAGTATGTTCCAGGCTGTATGGCTTTCTATTCTCCATGGCTTTTTTTCACAAAGCCAGTCATTTTTCTTTGAAAATATAGAATCGGAATGTCATTCTTGTTGTAGTATCAGTCTAGTACACTGGCCCCATTTCAGGCACGGTGCTCAAAGGTCTAGCACCATGCTGGGTGCTAGACGTTCAAGCACTGTACCTTGGATTTCATGTATGGTGCATGGATTTCAGTATACAGTGCATACAGAAAAAACACAGTTTCTGTCATCACAACTGAGCACCAGCTCGGACAGGGCTGAAGTTACTACTATGAATTAGAGAAATCAAAGACAATCCTTTACATATTTTTCACAACAAAAACAAAAGGGCTCTAATGATGATGGAGATGAAAAACCTAACAGCATCCTGTCTATTTTCCCTATCTATTCCTCAAGAGCCAATATTCTGGTTGGCTGCTAGGTAGAAAAAGCTGAGGCACAGGACACTTTGCATGCAAAACCCTTAACTATGTAGAAAAGGAAATGAGGTTTTTCACATCTGTCATCAGCCAAGCCCTTTTGTTTTTGTTGTGAAAAATATATAAAGGATTGTCTTTGGTTTCTCTAATCCATGGTAGTAATTTCAGCCCTGACCGAGCTGGTGCTTAGTTGTCATGACAGAAACTGTGTTTTTGATGTGTGCACTGTATACTGAAATCCATGCACCATACATGAAATCCAAGGTACAGTGCTTGAACGTCTAGCACCCAGGCATGGTGCTTGATGTTTGAGCACCATGCCTGAAAAGGGGCTAGTGTACTAGACTGCGTAGTATATTGAGACATGATATGAACTTGGTCTTTTTAGGTTGTGAGAAGCCAAAGGACTAATTTGAATTAATAGGTCTGTGGTACTACATATGTGGTATATTTGCTCGGCTTTAGTTCTATTTATTCATTTTTTTACCTTATTTTTTTGAAAAGCACAAGGGTAAAAAAGGCTTTCTTCTTTGCAACTCTTTGAGGAGCCCTGAGTGCGCAATTTACTTGGATTAAAAGTGACTTATTTGCAGATGACTTGACTTCGCTACGCTAAAGTCTAGTTAATTTTTTGCTAGTTTAGGTCCATCACTAGTTTGTCCTGTTTCTTCAGTATTATTTGAAGATGCTTTACGGAAAATTGGTATAACAGTATTCTACAAACCTGTAAAGATTCTGTCGATCCGTCGTTCCAAGAAGACCATGTGACTTCATAAAAATTCCTCCATTGACTCCACTCCGCTGAATAACACTGGAAGATTTCCTTGACATGGCAAGTCTTCTGGTTGTTACCCTTGTCAGTAGGCAGTCTTCTGAGCTGTTTTTATAATCAAGGATTGAGCAACGACTGATATTTGCCATATCTGACCTCGACCAAAATATGAGCTTGAAAAATCACGTTTGGTCGATATTTTAAATTTTCGCGGGCGAATTGTGGACGGATTCACGTGAAAGCGTCGACATTCCCAACTTCCCTACTGAAGACTACTGTGGACAGAATGAAAATCCCTAATGGGTGTTGCAATAATTCAATGTGTTTGAATCTAAGATGTAAAAATAAGTTGCCTGTTCAGTTAAACTTTAAGTTAAGCACAACCGGGATCAAGGAAAGTTATATAAACCGGGAGTTGGGACTCGCGGAGTTAGTCCCAGTTCGAGTTTTAGTTTTGAGTGTCAGTCTTTAGTTTGGAGTTCTGGAGTTCTTAAATTTGGAGTTTTAGTCTGAGGGCTGAGTCTTCGTCTTCACTATTCGTTCGTCGCCAATACTCGTAATTAGTGAGTTCAAGTATTCATCGTCAGTGCTAGTTGTGGAATTAGTAACGCCGTTTAAGGTAAAATAAACATTCATTTATAAAGCAGCCTGTGTTGTATATAGCTCTACCACCGAAGGTAAAGAACCCCAATACACCGCCTCCGCGCTATCTTTGTATACCCGAGTATACCCTTAAATCTATCTACCGCTACATTTGCGCTTTTGGTAGCCAGTAATTTAGGAGAGTCGGTGGGAAGAATGAAACCGGGAAAAGATGCTAAGGGTCTTCCTGAACTTAGCATGTGGCTGGGTATGGATCCTTTGACATTTATTCAAACAATGTTTACGGATATACGCCAGCTACGATTTTCAATCAGCGATATTTCGGCCCTTCTTGGCAAGGGTCCTCGTCAGGCTGTCAATCTTCTGGGTCAACGTCGGGGAAGGAAGCAAATCTGTTGATTACCCTGACGACACCCTTGCCAGGAAGGGCCGAAATATCGCGGACGAAGTATCGTAGCTGACGTATATCCATTGTAAACATTGTTTGAATAAATGTTTCAAAGTCAGCTTGAGCTCAAAGAATATTTATCCTTTGACATATAAACTTACCAGCTGCCTTCTCCTTAGGTTCCTCATTGAAAGAGCTGGAGATTCTACACTTCGTCTCACAGGCTGTTGCTGACCACAAACAGCTGCGAGGGGGTGCTCACTTGGTCGAAACCGTTCCAAAATCACCAAGTGGAAAGATTCTTCGACGGGAGCTGAAAGTGGAAGCACTTAAAACCTTGTAAATTATTTTTGTTTTTGTTTACCTTTTTTCGTTCATCAAGACGTAAAATGAAGAGTTTGGAATATTGTGTAAGACACCATTCCGACTAGGTTACAACTAGTAGAAGTTGATGTTGTTGGTCAGGAGCAGCATTTACGCCAACATGCAATTTTACGGCAACAGCAACTTCAGGCAATAGCCCATTCTGCCAAAAGATTTCAAATCAAATTGATTCTTATTATACATTTTAAATCTTCCTCAATTGTAATATTTGTGGCCACTAAGTAGGTTTCAAAAATGAAATATGCAAAGCAAGTGAAAACTACTTTCCCATCCAAAGGTTTACTGACCAAGTGAAAGTTCTGTACCAACGGAAAATTCCGAAGAGCATTCTACAAAGACAAACTCAACCCATCCACAACGACGCTTACAAACGCCACCATCAGTCAAGAGGAAGAGAAGACTATAGTTGCGTTTTTGCAGATACCATGGTATCTGTTATCACGGTAACTGGATCTGCAATTAGTCGTTTTTGCAGTTACCGTGGTATATGATACACGGTTGCTCTGCGAAAACGACAATTGCCGAATTGCGCCTTTCGAAGTCATCCTAAAAGAAAAACTGATATTCAGTCACAACGCGAAGTGCTAAACTTCTTTCCCACCAATTTGACAAAAACTGACGAAAGTGAGATGACTTTTTCAGATACTACGATCAGTTACCACGGTCGGACCGTATAACTGGCCATATACCCCGATAAATGCAAAAAGCCTTTTGACCGTGGTATCAGATACCACGATAACTGCGAAGACGGCTTTAGACCATGGTATCAGATACCATGGTATCTACAAAAACGTAACTTATACCCATCTTCGAACTCATAAGCTCCCTCAATCTTAGTGAAGCAATCTAACCCCAGTCATGGAGGGTGACGACTACTACTCACAACCAAGAAGGAGATAGAAGAAGAAAATTGGCCGACGTGGAGCACACCTCTGTCCGAAAAGGCCGAAACCATAGCGAAGAAAAATGTGCCACTGATGCCAAATACTGAGTAGCTGCAGTGCTGGATACCTTTTGGCAATGCCAAGTGCTGGGTACCCTCAGGAATCAGGAATTTCTTTGAAAGAGTTGCTTAGAGTTTAAAGTTGGTGATGTGATTTCATTTGCAGCTGCTATTTTTGCTGCTTGAATATTGAGTCGTTGATAGGGTAGAGATTTTCCGCATTCGGGTTGACTTAGGTTTTGTTGTAGAGAAGAGCTTGGGTCTGAATTTGAGTTTGGTGAAGTCCTGTGTTAGCATGGGCACTGTTCTGTTCTGTTTCTGTTCTTCTGGAATAAAAAGTTCAATTACGGCTCTACTTGAGGACGCTACTAAGCAAGCGTCTTTGTCGAAGATGAGGGTTAACTCCCAAAAATCATCGATCATGACTGTGAATTTTTTAAAATCTGTCCCCTCTTTCACAGACCCCATTCCTCCCGAAATCTCTGTTAGTGTTATTAAATTACTTGGAGTTACTATTTCAGCTGACATGAAGTGGGATGCCCATGTTCAAAACATCCTCAAACAAGCTTCCCCTTCGGTTTCCATGTTAAAACTTATGAAAAAATTTTCTTGCCCCCCGAAGGATCTCCTCCAACTGTACTGTTCGTTTATCCTGCCAATACTGGAGTATGCTTGTCCAGTGTGGCATTTTGGGCTTACCTCTGAGCATGTTTATAAGATTGAAAACATTCAAAAACGAGCGCTTAGGATCATTAATGGGGAGGGGAAGCTTCCTTACCATTATCTGCTTGGCAGGTTCAGGCTCACCACCTTGGACGCGAGAAGAAACCTTCTATGCCTTAATTTCGGCACCAAGACCCTGTCTGTTCCCAGATTGCGTCCTATTCTCCCCGAACTCCACACACCCATCCGCAATAGACCGCAGCGCGACAAGGCTCAGAAAGTACCCAAATTAAATCCAGTCCCCACAAAACATGAAAGGTACCGAAGGAGTTTTGTTCCAAGTTTTGTTGAATTGTACAACAGCCAGTAAACTTAGTCATTATTTTTGTTGTATTTGTTAGTTTTAGTTTTTGACCCTTTTAGAATGTTTTATTTTGTTTTATATATATTCTTAAGTGAAATTACTTTTGACGTAATGATTAAAAATTTACTTAGATTGAATTTGAAATTTTTTTTGTTTTACCATTTCTTTAAAGTGACTTTTATTTGTTTTAGAAGTTTTTGGCAAAAGGTTCGCCGAATGAGCCTATCGTGTAAATTGTGGTAGTTAAGTTTTGCATCGACTGATGAATTTGTTACGAATTATGTTGCAATTATTATTCGACTGACAAATTGATTCGAGTGTTTAGTTATGTTTGGACGTAGAAGTCAAATTCGGCGTTCACGCTGTGAAAGTTACTTTTTAGAATTAAAAATCTACTACTACTACTACTACTACTACTTCTGTTTTGGGGAGTACCTGTTTCCTTTCTGTTTTCGAAAAAAAAAAACAGAAACAGAACCTGTTTTTGTATGGCACTTGCAGTTCGGCCAAGTGTCATATAGCGATCGCAATTTATGTCCGTCCGTCAGTCCGGTCCGTCTAGTTCGGGCACTTCCACATAAGCTTGAACGATGAAACTTGGCAGGCATATCAGGGACCTCAAATGATTGTTGGAAGTGGTCATTTCCCCGATCCGAGCATCTGGGGGGAGTGGAGGGAGGGGGAATCCGGAGAAATTAAGTATTTTTTTACTCACGACCGGGTGATCACATCTTAATGAAACTTGATATTTAGGAAGACCTCGGGTCTCAGACGTCCCCATTTTAAATCCGGACCGGATCCGGTGACATTGGGGGGAGTTGGAGGGTGAGAACTGGAAATCTTGGGAAACGCTTGAACTGGAGAGATTGGGATGAAAATTGGTGGAAACAACAAGTACAAGTCCTAGATACGTGAGTTACATAAGTGGACTGGAGCCAGTCACTGTCGGGGAGTTGGGGGGGGGGGGGCTAATTTCTAGCGATCCCGCGAGTTCGGTACTTCTACATGTGCTAGGACTATGAAACTTGGCAGGCGTGTCAGGGACCCGTACAGATTGACTAGAGAATAGTCGTTTGCCCGATCTGACTATCTTAGTTGGGGGGGGGGGGGCTTGGAGGGAAGGGAATAAAAAAAAGTGAGGTATTTTTTAACTTACGAACGGGTGATTTTAACGAAACTGGATATATGGAAAGACCTTGTGTCTTGGACACCCGATTTTAAACCTGGACCGGATCCTGTGACATTGGGGGGAGTTCGAGGGGGAGAACTGGAAATCTTGGGAAACGCTTGAACTGGAGAGATTGGGATGAAAATTGGTGGAAACAACAAGTACAAGTCCTAGATACGTGAGTTACATAAATGGACTGGAGCCAGTCACTGTCGGGGAGTTGGGGGGGGGGGGGGGGCTAATTTCTAGCGATCCCGCGAGTTCGGTACTTCTAGATGTGCTAGGACTATGAAACTTGGCAGGCGTGTCAGGGAACCGTACAGATTGAATAGAGAATAGTCGTTTCCCCGATCTGACCATCTTAGTTGGGGGGGGGGGGGGCTTGGAGGGAGGGGAATCCAGAAAAGTGAGGTATTTTTTAACTTACGAACGGTTGATCTTAACGAAACTTGATATATGGAAAGACCTTGTGTCTCGGACACCCGATTTTAAACCTGGACCGAATCCGGTGACATTGGGGGGAGTTGGAGGGGGGGGCAGAAATGTTGGGAAACGCTGAGAGTGGAGGGTTCGGGATGAAACTTGGTGGGAAGAAAAATTAAAAGTCCTAGATACGTGAATGACGTATCTACCGGATTCGGTCACTGTGGTGGAGTTGGGGGGGGGGGGGGGCGAATTTCTAGTGATCCCTCGAGTTCCATACTTCCTGATGTGCTAGGATGAAACTTGGCAGGCTTGTCAGGGACCCGAACAGATTGACTTGTTAATGTAGTTTTCTGATCCGACAATCGTGGGGGAGTGGAGGGATGGGGAATCCGGAATCTAGTGGCACGCTCAGCTATTGAACGGGTGACGGGATTTAAATAAAACTTGATATTTAGAAACAATTCGTGCATCAGACGTCCCATTTTAACTCCGGACCGGATCCGGTGACATTAGGGGGAGTTGGAGGGGGGGCGGAAATGTTTCGAAACACTTAGAGTGGAGGGATCGGGATGAAACTTGGTGGGAAGAACACGTACTAGCCCTAGATTTGTAATTTGACAGAATCAGATCGTATCGGGTCTCCGTGGGGATAGTTGGAGGGGGTTTCCCGGAATTCCGGTGATCGCGAGTTAGGATACTTCCAGATGCGCTAAGGACGATAAAATTTGGCAGGCATATTAGGAACTCGACACAACGCCCTAGGAAGACTTCCGTTCCTGGGTTAGACCATTTTTCGGAGAGTTCAGGGAGAGGGAATCCGGAAATTACTGACTTCCGTAGGTTGCGAATAAATGATCCGATTCAAGTGAAACTTTATGGGTGATAAGAACTGATGACCTAGATATGCAAAGTATGTGTCCGAACCCCATGCGACCATGGTTGTGGTAGTTGCGGGGAGGGGCGGTCAGAAAAACCTTGTGACATGCACAGAAACCAAACAGATGGGCCGAATGGGGTGCAAGTTGGACAGTATTAAGTCTATGAGGCCTAAATTTGTCATTTGGAGTCCGAACAGGATCCGACCAAAGTAGGAGGAGGATGAAGCAGGAACTGGAAATTTTAAGATATGCTCCGTTTCGAGTTAAACCTGATCGAAGTGAAGGGGCAATGATAGGGCTGCGAAGTTTATGTGTCCGAGTCATTTTCGGCTAGAGTGGGGGGAGTCTCGGAAATGTTGTGGCTCGCATAGGGGTTAAACGAGTGGTGTGATTTGCATGAAACTTGGAAAGTAGAGCGATCGCATGCCTTAGATGGCATATTTAAGGGTCCGGACCGGATCCTAGCACGGTTGGAAGGGGTACCGGAATTTCCGGTAAAATGCTCAGATTTACTTTCTTGTTTCTCGCACCACCTACTCGTAACAAGTGCCATATGAGGTCGTAGCTCTTGTATTCACCTGTTGTAGTCTGTTCTGTTTTTTTTGGGACGTCGGTTTTTGCCTGTTTCTTTTTTTTCTGTTTCTGTTGTTGTTTTCTATATTAATTTCGGGAATTCGAATTAAGGTAAAAAGGAATTGGGGAAAGTGGAACAAGTAAACTGTAAAGTGGAAACCTCCTTGGGATTGCCAAAATTGTCTTTTCGGCAACTCAGGCTGAAAAGACTTCAGCCGCGTTCGATTTAGTCTTCCTTGTCTCAGTCTTGTCTTTAAAGGCGACAAAGCTAGTAAATAGGATGGACACGGATAGGACACGTTTCGCGCCATAGGAAGCGTAGCTTGAAAAACTATACAAAATATAAAAGTAGAATTTCTCATGTTCCAGTAGTATATATCAGCAGGCTATTGTGTGGTGGCATTTTAAAAAAAATGCAGTTCTTCCCAATGTAAAATACCCCCCCCCCCCCCCTCGATTGGAACCACTGCCGTGAGTTGCAGTTTTAGAGATGACTTGACTTTGGGAGTAAAATAATCTTCACAGCAAACAAAAATAGGCTAGTTTTCACGTCAAGAGATGTGCTTATTCCTGAAGTAGCCTAGTGCAATCATTAGAAGTAAAAGTTAAGTAAGGAATGACAACCAGCTGCTACCGTTAAATGGGAAAGAACAATAGCTAAATAAATGCCACTTAAAATACCGAACTCAGTAACTGGGGTGAACCAAATAATGAATTCGTACTACCGAAAAACTTCTAAGATTGGGAGCGGTAAAACAATCCAATTTCGTAGTGGAATAAAACTCTTGTTAGAACCATCTAAAACATCCAAAGTTGGCAAGTCTGGTAATAGATACGGACGAAACCAAATCCGGTGAATTACTGAATTCGGTCACGAATCCGAACCAATGAATCTGACTAATAACCGAATTATGAAACTGGACTGACCGAATCAAATAGAACAGATACGGACTTGTGACAAGTCCAGTGAATTACCGAATTCGGTAACGAATGAGAACAAATAAACACGTTAAATCACCAAATTTTACGAAGGGACGGACCGAATGCGATGAAATCGATGCGGACTGAACAAAAGATGGATGAATTACCAAATTCGATGTAGAATGGGAACCAATAAACACGTCAAATCACCCAATTTGGAAGTGTGGGGACAAAGGATTGTTTTTATAAAACGGGCATCAAGGCTTCGCCGCGATGCCCGTTTCGACGAAAAATTTCGCCTTCGGCGAAGATTTGGCCGAAATGCCCAAAACGTAGAGGGGGGAGGGAGAGATGCGCCCTGTACCCAATTACCGACAATCGACTTTATCAAAAAGTATGTAAACGACCTTATCAACAATATTGTGATCGATGGGATACTCACTCCCCATATCCAAGTAGACGGGGTGCCGGTTCTGTGAGGGTTCCGCGAGGGTACCGGAAATTGCCGAGAATGAGCGTCACCGGGAGCCGGAGAGTGAGCATCCCTTCATTATAAATACTAACGAAATTCCGTTTTTTGCCGGATTCTCTCTGAATATCGGTCCAACAGGAAACTAAAGCTGAGCTATCAAACCAACGGGTTTCCCTACCCCATTTTAACACTGTTGCTTATAGCCAGCGAACTCAAAAAAACTTTGACCTATTCCGGGAATTCTATCCCCATAAGTAAATAAAGGTCAGGAATGGATTGAGCGTGTATAACTACCCTTCAATCGAAGCTTTAATCGGCTTACTTTTTATCAAATTTCCGATTTCGGAGGATTCCAGGCGATTGTCTTATCCCGCGAGAAAATAAAGTTTAGGTATGAATTTAACGTGTCTTCGTAATTAAGATCAAACGGCCCCTTGGCCCTCCCGTGGAGACTAAACGCTTCAAAAAAGCTTAATGCTTCTAAAAACAAACATTTTTTCTGCCCTGATTTTAGCCCCCACCCCGGCTGCAGGGTCGAAGTACCCAAACTATCCTCACACCAAGTTTGAACAAGAACAAAGGTATGATTTTATCACATGGTAGCAAGAATTAGTTGCGTTTCTAATCGCTTATCACAGGCTGGACGATTAGGTTCGTCAAGAGAGGCAGTAATAAGTAGGACAAATTCAAAGAAACAAAACACAAAGATACAATGGTCATCGTATATAAAACCAAATAGAAGACCTCGATCTTGTGATTTTTTGCCACAGAGCGATCGTAATGTCTGTCTGTCTGTAGGTCTGTCGGTCTGTCCGGATTTTGCTAGTTTGGGTACTTCCACATGACCTAGGACGGTAAAACTTTGCACGCATACCAGGGACCCAACTGGATTAACTTGGAAATAATCACTTCCCCGATCCGACCATCAGTGGGGGAGTGGCAAGATGGGGAATCCGGAAATTAGTAATATTCATAACTTTGGAACGGATGATCGGGCCTGCATCAAACTTGACAGGTATCAAGAACAAGTGTCTTGGATGTTCATTGACCAATTCAGGTCGGATCCGATAACTGTGAGGGGGGCTGGAGGGGAATACCCGAAATCTCATGAAACACTTTTTGGGATCCCAAAACGTAAGTGGAGGGATACCTATGTATGTATGTATGTATTTATTTATAACCCATCTACAACAGCTACAAAGCATGAAACGGAGTACAGAACAAAAAAAAGAAAAAAGAAGGAACTAATAAACTCATACCCAAATACAAAAATTCGATAAATACTAAAATATAAAATATAAATACTGACATCGCAAAAATGTCCGTCTGTCCGTTGTCTGTAAGCACGATAACTCTCGAAGGAAATTAGATATTTTGATGAAACTTGGTGTGAGGATTCTTTGGGTCAAGATTAAGGTCGAGTTCGTAGATGGGCTCTGTAGCTCTACATTTAAGGGTGGGGAAGGGCTTTAAATTAAGGGGCAGATGTAATATTTTTAAACATATAATGTGATAGTCGATTATGGGATAAGAAGACATGCTGAACACGATAGTGAAAATCATTTTGTCATCGGAAAAGTAGTTCGCCCGGAATCCAACCAAAACCGGAAAGTTTGTTAAAGTACAGTTTTTTTTTGTAGTGGATTAGATGTTCGGTCTGGGGGAAGAAGACATGCTGAACACGGTGATGAAACCCATTTTTTTGCCGGACAAGTAGTTAGCCCGGTATCCGGCCAACTGGAAAGTCTGTTAATAGAAAAAGTGTTATTAGAAGTTGATTAGATGTTCGATTTCGGGGTAGGAAGACAAGCTGAACACGAAGGTGAAACTCGTTTTCTCGCCAGGCAAGTAGTTCGCCCAGAATCCAGCCAAAACCGGAAAGATTGTTAAAGTAAAGGTTTTATTTGGAGTTGATTAAATGTTGGTTTTAGGGGTAAGATGACATGCTGAACACTTATGTGAACAAAATTTCTACCCCGACAAGTAGTTCGCCCGGAATCCTGCCAAAACCGGAAAATTGTTAAAATTTAAACTTGTATTTGTTGTTGAGAAGGCATCCGATTTAGGGGTAAGAAGAGATGCTAAATCCGTGTATGACAATCCTTTTTTTACCCGGACATAAAGTTCGACCGGAATCCGACTAGAGCCGGAAAATTTGTTATAAGTTAAATTTTTATTTTTAGTTGATTAGATGTTCAATATTGGGGAAAGAAGATACACTAAATTCGTTTTTGAGATTTCTTTTTTCGTCGGACAAGTAGTTCCGGAATTCGTCCGAAACGGGGAAATTGGCAGAAGTGGCAGGAAGTTTTCGTCAAAACAGATATGACTTATAGGGGTAAACACACATGCTGAATCCATATCTGAAATTAGTTTTCTCAGATGATTAGCTATTTGGCTTTAATCTGTTTCTGAATTGTAAGAGTAAACATGTTCAAGGAGACTGGCGAAGACTGGATCTGGCGAAGACAAGACCCAATTGTCTGAATCAAATATTATATTTTTGGGATCCCATCGACACCTTTGGTCTTGTTCTAGTTTTTGTCCAGCCCCTACCCCTTTCTTCACACTAGTATAGCTCTGCGCATGGATGAGGCATTCTTTCTTCACACTAGTATAGCTCTGCTCGTGGATGAGTCATTCTTTGCTTAAATTCGTTCGGAGAGAGCTAGAGCAATCGAAGGTCGAAGGGGTTGTTATAATATGTTGTTGAACCTTAGTAGGGGTTGATATAGATTAGGGGGTGCTAGAACGATGAAAATTGGCAGGCGTATCAGGGACCCGACCAGATTAACTTACAAATAATCATTACCCCAATCAGACTTTCCCCGGATCCGGGAGTCCGGAAACTAGGAAGAACGGTAGCAAAAGGACAGCAAAAGGAAGCAAAAAAAGTGCTGCTCAGATGCGGTATCGATCCGCGGACTTCTGTAGCGTAGTTCCAGTGCTTTACCACTGCGCTACGACTTGAGTAGAAGCGAATGCGGGAACATTCATGGTTTAAAGATTAAAGTAAGACTAAGGAAATGCTAACCAGAGCAAAATAACTAGAGCTATTTTGCTCTGATGCTAACTAAACTTAAACTAAACAAATCTCGTGAAACACTTCCACATAAGCTAGGACAATGAAACTGGGCAGGCAGATCAGGGAACCGACCAGATTAACTTGGAAATAATCACTTTCCAGATCCGATCGTAGTGGGGGGAGTGGAGGGATTGGGAAGCTGGAAACTATTAACATGCATAACTTTGGAGAGGGTAATCGGACATGCGTGAAATTTGACACATGTCAAGAACAAGTGTTTCGGATATTCAGTTTCAAATCCGGACCAGAATCGATACCTGTGGGAGGAGGTGGAGGGGGGCACGGGAAATTTCCTGAAACGCTTCCACATAAGCTAGGACAATAAAACTTGGAAGCCATATGAGGGAACCGACCAGGTTACCTTGGAAATAATCACTTCCCGATCCAGCCATCGCGGGGCAGTGGAGAGATGGGGAATCCGGAAACTAGATTCATACATAACTTTGGAACGGGTAATCGGACATGCATGGAACTTGACAAGTGTGAAGAACAAGTGTCTCAGATTTTCAATTTCAAATCTCGCCCGAATCCGATAACTGGGGGTGGGGGTAGGGGGGGGGGACCGGAAATATTTTGAAACGATTGGGGTCGAGGGATCGGGATGGGACTTGGAGGAGAGAACAAGCATAAGCCGTAGAGACAATACGAGACAATACTGACAAAACAGGACCTGATCTTTTCATAGTTGGGGGGGTTTGAGAGGGTTTTCAACAATTCTGTCATCACGAGCTGGGGTACTTCCAAATGTGCTATGACCATGAAACTTGGCAGTCTGTGCCATGACCACGAAACTTGGCAGGCATGTTCGGGTCCCTCCCCCGATCCCTCCCCCGATCCGATGATCGTTGTGGGAGAAACAGTTATCAGCGAGTGGAATAGACATTTCAAAGTTAGTAGAACAAGCCGATTTTCTGATGAAATTAATTTCGGGAGAGAGATGCAGCCTTGACAACTGCAAACCGTATCTGACAAACATGGTAACTGTTCTTACAAGTGCCATATGAGCTTTCATCTCTTGTTTATGGCACTTGAGTATAGCGATCGCAATGACTGTCTGTCTGTTGGTCTGCCATTTTGCTAGTTTGGGCACTTCCACGTGACCTAGGACGATAAAACTTGGCACGCATATCAGGGACCCAACCGGATTAATTTGGAAATAATCACTTCCCCGATCCAACCATCAATGGGGGAGTGGCAAGATGGGGAATCCGGAAATTAGTAACATTCATAACTTTGGAACGGATACTCGGGCGTGCATTATACTTGACAGGTATTAAGAACAAGTGTCTTGGATGGTCATTGTCAAATTCGGATCGGATCCGATAACTGGGGGGGGGGGGGGCTGAAGGGGGACACCCGAAATCTCTTGAAATGCTTTTTCTAGTTTTTGCCAAACCCCCACCCCTTTCTTCACACTAGTATAGCTCTGCGCCTGGATAGTCATTTTTTCTTCACACTAGTACAGCTCTGCTCGTTGATTAGTCATTCTTTGCTTAAATTCGTTCGGAGAGAGCTAGAGCAATCGAAGGTCGAAGGGGTTGGTATAATATGTTGTTGAACCTTAGTAAGGGTTGATATAGATTAGGGGGTGCTAGGCTAGGATGATGAAACTTGGCAGGCATATCAGGGACGGCCGACCAAACCAACCTGGAAATAATCAGTTTCCCGATCAGAATCAGAGTCATTTTATTTTTCCCAATATTCGTTAAAATAGCCTGGGATGTCAAAACGTTAAATAAAAACACGAAATAAAAACATTACCAGCACTATTGGTTTCTTTCCACTGTTGTGTCATGATCTTGTTTGCTTTCTTCTTCCAGGCTGGGGTGCTTAACGAAGTATGGTACAAATGATCTGCTATACCGCTGGCTGTGCTAGATCGGTGGTTTCTGGAGAAGTGGGTCGCAGCGTTTTAATTTCTCGGTCCGACGTGTGTTGCCGCTAGGAGTTGAAGCGGAGGCCGGTAGGATGTCCCGAGGTACCTCAGATCTGAGGCACTTTTTACTAAATGACATGGTGAGAGGGTGGCGTCGCTCCGAGAGGGTTGAGATTCTGAGTTGTTTGGTGCTGTCCTCGGATGACACATATGTCTGCCCAAGTATGATTTTGCAGGCTCGTTTCTGCAGATGTCTCGAGAACTGGTCTTGTGAGAGCATAGGGTGCCATACGGGACAGGAATATTCAGTAACTGGTCTGATGTATGTTACATACGTGGTGAGCATTGCGTCCTTAGGGATGGCGAACCTTCTTAACTTCGCAAAAATCTTCAGCAGGTTTGATGTCTTCGAGACTATTTTAGATACGTGTGTTTCCATACTGAGATTGTCGTCAAGATGGAGTCCAAGGATTTTGATAGTTTTGCTGGATCCTAGGACCTGGTCGGGAGGCGGGGTTTTCTGTTTCAGAAAACTGAACCTTACGAGGGTACTTTTTTCTGAACTGACCGTCAGTTTAAGTTTTTCAGACTCGTTACAAAGGTATGTCAAATGCTTTTCTGACAGGGCATTTGTCAGGTACGTCATTTACCGACCTCAGTATGGGAAGAATTAAGTCGTCAGCAAACTTGATCCTTTCTGTGATCTTGATGATTAAGGAGTTGATCACGATCGTGAAGCAGGAAGGCCCACGTTTGCCACCTTGAGGGGCTGCACAAGTAATCGTTAGGAAGTCAGATACTTCGCCATTCTCCAGCTTTACACACTGGACTCTTTGAGATAGGTAGCTGGCGACCAACATAAGGACTATTTTCCTGGCACCCATTATCTCTGCTTCTCTGACGACTAAGTAGTGACAAAGATATTCAAAAGCCTTTACGAAGTCGGCTATCAAGCAATCGATGAAGCTACCAGGTAGCTCGAGGTGTCTCAGAATCATATCCAGGAGTCGAACCAGGTAATGCACCGTACTATACCCTGGTCGGAAGCCGAACTGCCTGTCATCGAGATTGTCACCGATGTCAGCCAACAGCCAGCGTAGAATGAAGTCTTCGAATATTTTGGAAAAAGCAGATGTTTGTGAGATGGGGCGGAGATCTTTGAGGCCATTCGGTTGGGATTTCTTCGGTATAGCTGTGTCACCACTGCTCTCTTCAACACTTCAGGAAAAATACCTTCAGAAGCTGATTGGTTCAGGACAGCTGTGAGTGGACTGCACGATTCGAGGGCATATTCACGGATGATCTGCGGTGGTAGCTCATTTGGGTATGCGGATTTACGTGGGTTAATCTTTTGTAGCTCTATGAACACCATGTGCTCCTCGATGACTGGGGGTCCGTTCCAGCTCCTCTTCGTAGTTACTTCGGAGTAACTACGTGTGACGTCAGAAATTAACTACTACCTGGAACGGACGAAGTTACTACGGGACGAGATAACGCGTGTTTTTTTAATGCAAGAAGAGAGGGACTGTATGCGGAAGGATTAACAGAAAAAAATTGTTTGTTTGTGTTTGCTGCAAAAGAACGGCTTGATAATTATTTTGAAACAGATTCTTCCAGTCAAGGAGAAGAGGAGCTAACGCTTCATTCTCGTTAATGGAGCAGTGACATTGACTGTGTGCCCGTTAATTCTCTGTCTCTATTCCGGTTGTGTCTTTTTGGTCGCCAAATCCTTATTTTTACTATAATTGTTTCCTAGCCAGAATCGCAACAGTCGTTCTGATTCCCGTGCAAATTTCTTAGCACAATGTTTATTCTTTAAACAAACATTCCACGAATGGAACACCCAAGATTCTACTATCTAGAAGCCAATGATTTCAAAGGTGGTTAACAAGATTCATAAGTCAATTATCTTCTTCTCCTACAATATATAGAATAATGACAACACTAAAAATACAAAGCAACAGAAAAGGCTTTCGCCTCTAAATAACTCTGAGAAATTTAATGGATAATATTATTTAAGTTTAATTTGAAATTTAATATTATATAGTGCAAAAATTGCCATCTGAGTTACAGGCGTTTGAAATTCATTCCTGCCACAGTCCCAATCAAGTCACCAGACCGACAGGTAAACCGTCAACGAGGCTTACAATAAATTACTTTTGGGGTTAATCAGTAAATCATATTTGAAGAGAAGCTAAAGGCCAAGTACAGCTGAAGATCACAAAATAATGCCCTGTTTATTTTAGTAATTACACCTTGTCTCATTTTGCTGCCCAGAGTTCACTTCTGCGTCTCTTGGATAGTGAAAGTGCTAAAGACGGTTGGGTACTATCTTTACAAAAAGTTACTTCGAAGCAACGATCTTCCTTGTGCTCCCTGTAACTTTTAGACGAGCTGGGACGGTGAAAGTGACTGAAAAGTAACTATTTAGTAACTTTCGGGCCGAGCTGGAACGAACCCTGGGATCTCAGAGACGGGAGGGAGTGGAGGTAGCGAATCTAAGGGCGGATACTTCCTACAAATAGAAGCAAAGTGTCCGTTTATCTTGTCAGCTGAGAGCTAGTTACCCTTCTCGTCGTAAACTTCCACCCAGATCCAACCATCTGGGGGGGGGGGGGAGTGGAGGGGGGGGGGGGGTAATCCGGAAAATTTAGTGGTGTGTCACTTTCGAAAGGGTGATCGGATTGAAATGAAACTTAATACCTGAATAAATGACATATCTCTGACGTTCCATTTGAAGTCTGAACTGAACTCGACAGCTATGGAGGAAATGGGGGGGGGGGGGAGACCGGAAATCCCGAGAAACGGTTAGAATGGAGGGATCGGAGCAAAACTTGCTAGCAATAACAAGCATCTGCTCCAGATAAATCGTTTACATATTTGGACTGGATCCGGACACTTTGCGAGAGGGGGGTGGAAGGGTGTTTCCCGGAATTCTGGTGATGGCGGTTCTGGGGATTTTCACGACGAAACTTGGGAGGCGTATCAGGGACCCTATCAAACTGACTTGTAAATAAAAATTTACTCGATCCGGTAGTCGTGGGGGAGTCACGGAAGGGGGAATCCGGAATATTGAGTCGTGCGTAACTTTGGAACGGGTGATCGGATTTGAGTGAAATTTTGTAATTGAACAGAGGACATGTCTCTGGTGATCTTTTTCATGTCCGGACCGGATCCGACAAGAACTGGGGGGGGGGGGATACGTGACCGGCTTAGCCTGGAGATATCGGGATGGAACTTTGTGGGAATAACTAACAGATGCTCCGGATAAATCATTTACAGAACCGGATTGGCTCAGGCGACTGTGGGGGGAGTTTAAGGGGGAGTCCGGAATTCCGGTGATCACGAGTAAAGGTACTTCCAGGTATGCTAGGACGATGAAACTTGGCTGGAATATTAGACATTCGACAAGATTGGCTCAGAAATCACCACTTTCCAATCCGACCGTTCCTTAAAGTACCAATAAATATTCTTTGAGCCCAAGCTGACTTTGAAACATTTATTCAAACAATGTTTACACGGATACGTCAGCTCTGATTTTTCATCAGCGATATTTCGGCCCTTCTTGGCAAGGGTCCTCGTCAGGCTGTCAATCTTCTTGTTCAACTTCGGGGAAGGAAACAAACCTGTAACCGGTTACAGGTTTGTTTCCTTCCCCGAAGTTGAACAAGAAGATTGACAGCCTGACGAGGACCCTTGCCAAGAAGGGCCGAAATATCGCTGATGAAAAATCAGAGCTGACGTATCCGTGTAAACATTGTTTGAATAAAGTACCAATCATGACCGCAAATTAAGAAAAATACTTTTAAGCAAAATATGCATTTTCATGATCCCCATGAGCGCATAACCATTTATGCCTCAAGGGTTTTGCTTACAAATGAGGTTCTAGCTCCCTTAAAGTGCGCATCTTCACCGCAAGGTCGAAAAGTACTTTTTATCAAGCGATACCTTCTAGCTACTAGCAGGCGAAACCCTAGACAAAGCAGAGGTCCGTCTCCTCGAAACGGGAAATTACGCAGGAACAATTCAAAGAAGAAACGTACTTGAGATAAATGCCGAATCCATATTGAAGACCATTGAACCGCCCATCGAAGAAGAGGAGTTCTAGAAATGCCTTTTACAGTACTTTCTACTTGCTAGTGTAAGTATATAATAAATAATGTTCGACTCTGTACAAAACTCCCAAACAAAAAACTACTGCCAACATTTTGCCTATTCTTGCAAGTGCCATATGAGCTTTCAGCTCTTGTTTTTTTATTAGCTTGTTACAACCAGGTTACAACAACAGGCGAAGTTTTTCTTTGGGACGTTTTACATGGGGCTTTATGCTGGGGACGTTTTGGCTGAGGACGTTTAGCCATAGGGACGTTCTGTCACGGGCACGCTTCGCCAACCGTTAGGGTAGATATACTCTATATGACTAAGTCCAAAACACGCCAGCGATCCTCAGGAAGAAGGAGTAAGCGTGCCCGTACGACTCAAACTCAACGACTCAAATCCTGTGTCAATCAATCTCCGGGATCTTCGGCAGCAGCCGTCACAACACTTTTGCCTTTCTTCCGCTAGATACCCGCAGAGGCCGGAGATTCTGGATCGGCAAGGAGAGATTATATGTACATATAGTCATCAAGATATCGATTGGGAACGTTTATAGACTGGTGCTTCGACGCTGCCTAGCGGACAATTATTTCCTTACATTAGCGGAGATATTTCAAACCTATGTCTGTGCTTCCGAGAAAGAAAGAAACAACCCAAAATTCTTATTCTATCTGGGTACGTCTTAATCTAAAGCAGGCAAAACAGCTGTCAAGAAGTAAGCAAGGCAAGTCAAGTAACAGGAATCAAAGGTTTAAGACATTCAGAATTAAATATCGTAGTTGAGTTACTTGCTTGCAGTTCAGTTGTATGCTTCTCTGAACATCTTGAAGTTTTTGAAAACGTATGGGCCATGGCCAGGGGCGTCGCAAGTGCATTTTCGGTGGGGGGGTGCAGGGCCAAAATTTTACCGAATCTTTCAAAAAATTTACCGAATCCTCGAACTAAGAATTCTGGCTTTAAATTATGGAACAAAAACGATTACGTAGGAAGACTAACAATAAAAGGCAGCATGAACGACGATAAGCCAACTATTAGGCGGCGTTTTTGCGAAGGCCACATGGAGAATATATTGCCCGGCATGAATGCAGTAACAGCTACTATAGAAAATTAAATCGAGCGCCGCATGCGAAAATTTTCGAAATCCATTTTTTTTTTTTTTGCTAAAATTTGACTACTTCACTTACAAATTCCATCATTTACCGTTGATTAAATACCGAGACTCTAAGAAGCTCTAGAAACCGGATGGAGCGACGTTCCGGCAGCAGCAGCAATTGTAGTCTAGTCACTACGCTACCTATGGTCACATAAAGTGAGCGCCGCAGGCGAAATTTTTTTTTTTAACTTTTTCCTGCCAAATTTAATTTCCATCCAAATTCTAGCTTTTAATGTTCCGAAATGTCAATCCTAAAACTGTCTTAAAACCCCTGTCAAATGACGCGCCATTCCACAAAATAGAGAATATTACGAAAAGTGCTGCAGGCGGAATTTTCGAAATATTTATGATTAGATATTCTTTTCGGGATCCAAAATAAAAGTGAGGAATATCGATGATATCACAGATCAACCCTTTTGTCTGCGACCAGTGATTCACTTGACCTCTTTTGAGTTTCGAGGTCCGTGGTAACTTCCGAATCCTGGCAATTACAACGAATAAGTTGCCGAATCCCAGTTATTATACCAAATAAGTTTAGACCAATAGCGTGTTCGGGATTCTGTTTAACTACCGTATCCCGGTTATTATACCGAATTGTTTTGGTATCGAAAGACTACCGAACAATATTCATATTTGGTATACTTTTGTCGAAACTGGAACAAAGTCAGGATTCGTGGTTAACTTCCTAATCCTGGAAATTATACTGAATAAATTACCGAATCCCAATCATGATACCGAATAATTTCGAACCAATAGCTTATTCGGGAGTCTGTGTAACTACGGATTCTCCATAAATATACCGAATGGTTCCGGCATCGAAAAATTACCAAATGATTTCAGCAAATTCTCACACCAAATTCGTGATATCTACCAAACACTGGCAATTATACCGAATCCCGATCATTATACCGAAGAGATTTGTACAGATAGCCTATTTAGGATTTTGTATAACTACCGAATCCCTGTAAATCGAAAAAATACCGAACAGTTTTAGTAAAATTTTGGGCCTCCGGCCCAAAATTTTACCGAATCTCAAAAAGGTGGGGGGGTGCTGCACCCCCCGCACCCCCCCCTTGCGACGCCCCTGGCCATGGCCATTCTCAAACATAAAGAATCACCGCCTGTGCACATCGTGCACATGAGAATCATTCTTAAGCTGGGTCAACATAACGTCAGTTTCAATGCAAGCAAAGAGCTGGATGAGCTATGTCTGGGCATTGGGCGATAAGCCTAACTAAGGGTGACAGTGCTTGAAACGCCCAAGAGCAAAGTTGAGAAATGCACAGAATTTCAAAGAGGGTGGTGATTTGGTTGGTGCGCATTTCTCCATTTTTTACTTGAGTGTTTCAAGTATTGCTGGCCAGTTGCTGCCCTTAAAGCCCTGTTACAGCCCAACACCCAGATGTAATAAGTTACATTTTTGATCCGAATTCTCTGTTCTGAGTTCTTGCTTCTGAATCCTCGATTCTTGTTCAGAATACAGTTTTTGCTCCTCTGGCTTCTCCGTTCTTGCTTTTGACAAAAACACTGTAACATACAATAATTTACATAGCCTACCATGAGAAGACTTGGTTGCATTTTGGTGGAGCATAATCTCTAAACTTTTTGAGATATGATGCAATTTTACCTTTGTCTGCATCTGCAACATCAAATGTCTTCATCAGTTCAAGTCCTCTATCTCCAACCCAGATGAGGAGATATGCACACTGAACTTTTTCAGTCTTTCCAGCTAAGTTGCTATCAAACATGAGTTTGGCATGACTTTCAAATTCATTCACTGTTCCAATTGTCTGCATCCCAGTTGATCAAGGGTTGTCGGATATCCATTTGAGATTTTTACTTCTGACACCATGTAGAATTTGGAATAAATCCTTCATTCAGACCCAAGCACCTATAATAGAAGAAGCACAGTAAGCAAAGAAAAGCACCCGCACGCAGGTAATACTACACAGATCATGTGATTTCCGACAGTGTTTAGGATATTGTTTGGAAGCATGCTTTAGGTTTTCCACAGCAAGCTGCAAAACTAAGGTCAGATATATTAAGGAAACCGTAAGGAACTGATGTAGGGTACCCATGGATGGTTGACATTTATCTGAGTAACTGGATCTGAATGGCACCAGTCATACACAAATCCTCAATTTTTGGGCATGGTGCCCATATGCCGATGATATTCTGCTGATAAGCCGAAGCAAGACCGGATTAAAGAAGTCAGTTTCTTTTGTTTCAGCTGCTTTCGACCGGATCGGTCTGGCTCTGAACGTTAATAAATGCGAATACTTATCTTTCAATTCAACTAACCAAGAGCCGCTTATTCTCCCAACTAAGACTATCCCCCTTGTCACATCTCTTGGGTGGTTGGGCATCCACATTACTAACAGCCTCAAATCGTTCCGGTCTCAATCGGTTAATAATGCTAAAAGAAAGATTCAAGTATCATACTCGAAGATTGTTGCTAATCGTGGGAAATACAATAAAAAAGCCCTTAGTAAACTTTACAGCAGTTTTACTGACCATTCTATCCTATTTCTTTCTGGCCTCTCTTCAGTTTTAAAGAAAAAAGATCTTCATTCCCTCCGTTCTTGTTATTACCGATATGCAAAATTCCTCCTTTTCCTACCCCCTTGGTATAAAAACAGACATCTGATTTCGCGTTACAAGCTTCCGGATATATCGCTGAAACTTTCGGCCATAAGTAAAAAATTGTCCACAACGTCCCATCTGAGCTTCCCCGCACATCACGGCTTGTCCCTTCTTCTAGAGTGAATTTTAGTGTATTTTAGTGTTTTGTGTTGTTTTTCCTTGTTTGTACTCCGCTATTCTGTCTTTTCAGCGGGTTATAAAAATAAATAAAATAAATAAATATGTTGGGGCACCATGCCCTGGAGCATGGGCATGGTACCCCTGTGAAGTTTGGTTAAACTGACACTGGTTACATCCCTAAATAGGGTCTTCTTTCTTTCCTAGATCAAAAGATACCTGATTTCTCTTTCTATCCAACCTCATTTTCCAGTTTACAAAACGTTAGAGCACTTCCAAGATACATAAGCTAGAGTTTTTTGGAGGCCACTTCTCTTCTAGCTGATTTATCCTATCCTTTTTCAGATAGGTAGCATGGATGAGGCAAGCTTTTCAATCTGTTCACTGGAGCAAATATTTCCTTTAGATTGTTTGCATTTTATTGTATTTATTTTGAGTGATTTTTTTTTTTACTTTTTTCTTACTCTGACTTTTGACTTTTTGACAATATGGAAAAGGATTGAGTAACCTAGTGGCAACTACATGGAAAAGGATAGAGTAAACCCACTGGTAAAGAAGTGGCCTGCACAAAACTCTCTGGATCTTGGAAGTGCTCTAACATTTTGAAAATTGGAAAAAACATCTTGGAAAACTCTAGCTTATGTATCTTGGAAGACCCTATTTAGGGATGTAGCCAGTGTCAGTTTAACCAAATTTCACAGGGGTACCATGCCCATGCCCAAAAATTGAGGATTTGTGTATGACTGAATGGCACCAGCCAAAGTGATGTAGGCTACAAAGCAGCATATTCTAGTTTTTTTCTGTTTTTTTTTTATCCCAAAATGTAAGTGTCATACTTACGTTTGACACTATTTTGAGTGTCAAAATAGACACTCAAGTGTCATAGTCGGTTATGGGGTAAGAAGACATACTGAACACGATGGTGAAAACCATTTTGTCATCGGACAATTAGTTCGCCCGGAATCCGGCCAAAACCGGAAAGTTTGTTAAAAGTATAAGTTTTATTTGAAGTTGATTAGATGGTCGATTTAGGGGTACAAAGACATGCTGAACACGATGGTGGAAGCCATTTTTGCACCGGACAAGTAGTTAGCCCGCAATCTGGCCAAAACCGGAAAGTCTGTTAAAAGTAAAAGTTTTATTTGAAGTTGATTAGATGTTCGATGTAGAGGTAAGAAGTCGTGCTGAACACTTGTGTGAAAAAATTTTCTACCCGGGCAAGTAGCTTGCCCGGAATCGGGCCAAAACCGGAAAAAGTTAAAGTTTTACTTGTAGTTGATTAGATACCCGATTTAGGGGTAAGAAGAGATGCTGAATCCGTGTCTGAAAATTATTTTTTACCCTGACATAGTTCTGACTGGAATCCGGCTGGAGCCGTAAATTTTTGTATAAGTTAAATTTTTATTGGGTGAGTTCGTATCGCTGAGTTTGTTTTGGAGTTTTCTTTTTTCGCTGGACAAGTTGTTCCGGAATTCGGCTGAAACTTGGAAATTGGCAGAAGTGGCAGGAAATTTTGTCAAAACAGATATGACTTGTAGGGGTAAACACACATGCTGAATCCCTATCTGAACTTGTTTTCTCAGATGATTTGCTATTTGTCCTTAATCTGTTTATGAATTTTAAATAGTAAAAATGTTCAAGGAGTCTGGCGAAGACAAGACCCAATCGTCTGGATCAAATATGGAATTGTTGGGATCCCATTGAAACCTTTGGTCTTGTTTTTATAGGCAGCCGTTCCTGAAGTAAATGTAGAAAGCAGCATATCTCTAGGTACTTTATTTTATTTTTTATTTTTGCTGCAGGCCCAGAGGTGAACCTTCCCACAGTAAAAAAAATAGTGTACTTCTGATTTAGGAACTAGTCAGTTAGGCAACTAGCCTAGCAAACAATATTTCAACTGTTTTGGTTGACTGTAACAAAAAAATGTAGGTGACAACCTAGTTTTGTCAAAATACAGCTGATTTTGTTTACATAAACTTATATTTCAGGTGGTCTCTACTCACTAAAAATGGGGCCACCCACAAGCCCCGGACCAGTTGATCCGTTGTCCCAGTTCCGCTCATATTTGAATGTGCTGGCTGACCCAGCCAGCAAGGATGAAAGCAAACTAAAGGCTGTCCAAGAATTGAATGAAAATCTTGAGGTAATTTTTTCATTTATAGTTGTAAGTAAGTAATTTATTTGTAACCCGCCATTTTTGTGGGGGTTCTGTAGGGGTCAGCGTCTGTTTTAATAGGGTATTAATCTATATGACAGGTCCTTGTTATGGTAAGTCATGTATCACTGAAGGAGAACTGTGTAGAAGTGTTAGCAAAAAAATAAGCCCACTGGCGGCTCAGGGAATGAGATATTTTGATGGAACTATCTACTATCGTAGATAGGCACTGTAGCCCTACATTGAGGGGTGGGGGTAGGGGTTCAAATGGGCAAACAAGTTTTAACAGCGAATGCAATAGGTTTAGGGGTAAGGATACATGCTAAACACGAATATGAAAATCGTTTTCTCGCCCAACAAGTATATTTGGAGGTAAGAATAAATGCTGAACATTTATATGGAAATCATTCTCTCGTCGGACAAGTAGTCCTTCCGGAATCCGGCCAAAATCGGAAAATTTCTTAAAAGTTAAGTTTTATTTAGTTGACTTAATGTTCGATATGTGAGTAATACGACATGCTAAATCCATATACGGTAATCATTTTCTACCCGGACATGTTCGCCCGGAACCCGGCTGAAACCAGAAAATTTGTAATAAGTAAAAGTTCTACTTGAAGTTCATTAGAGGTTAGACGTAGTGGTAAGGAGGCATGCTGAATCCGTATTTGAAAATTATTTTCTAGCCGGACAATAGTTCGCCCGGAATCTGGCCAAAACCTGAAAGTGTAATTAAAAGTTACAGTTTTATCTGAAGTTGATCAGAGGTTTAATATAGGGGTACGGAGATGAGACATGTTGAATTGGTTTTTGAGCTTTGAAAAATAAGTTCATTTTCCAGCTTGAGCCTGAAGAGGGCCCTTCCCAAGAAGGGCCGAAATATAGCTCTAATAAAATGTTGCTGACTTATTTGACAACCCTATTTTTTGCCAGACAAGTAGTTCGCCCGGAATCCGGCCGAAATCGGAAATTTGGCAAAAGTAAGGCAGAAAGTTTTGATTAGTTTCGTCAAAGTAAGTATGACGTTAGGAGTAAACACACATGCTGAATCCATAGAATAGAATAAAATAGAATAGAATATAATTTACCAAAAAAGCCCGAGGGCCATGGCAACACAAATTGTAAGAAACGCACGCACTCACTTACATAGCTAACACGCAGCTCCTATTCTAAAAATCTCCTTATATGCTCCATCGTCCAAGTATTTTCACAGTAACAAAACACTCATCCTTCATCATCCTTACCATCCATTCTTCATTAAACACTCTCTCAGGAAATACCTCCTTTCTCCATTCATTCAATTCCACACAATCACACATCAAATGTACTACGCTTTCGTCCTCATGACCACATATAGGACAGAAGTAAGGACCAATTCTCTCGTTTACTTTACCAATATATTTTGTCCTTGCCCCAAGTGGTAAACTATCAGCCCTCATCTCAATAATTTTTGAGATGTTTTGATCAGTTTCGTCAAAGTAAGTATGACGTTAGGAGTAAACACACATGCTGAATCCATATCTGAACTTGGTTTTCTTAGATGATTAGCCATTGGCCTTATTCTGTTTCCAAATCTTAATAGTAAATGTTCAAGGAGTCTGGCGAAGACAGGATATCTACAAGACTAAATTGTCTGGATCAGATATTAAATTTTTGGATCCCATTGAAACCTTAGGTCTTATTATCACAGGAAGATTTTTGAATCTCGTGCATTTGTATGTCCTTTTTTAATGTGCCCGTAGACGTTCGGGTGAAATCCGGAAGCTTCGTGTCCTGATAGATAGATAGATATCGCTTTTATTCTTCTCGAACTATCATGGTAGAATCCAAATTTGTCGAAGCCGAATAGATTAAAAACTTTCACGAAAAATGGTACACACGTCTTTTCATACCGCACATGGTCACATTATATGCGTTGGAGTTTTCGGATTGCCACTGAGGCCGTTCTTGCAGGTCGTTCGCGAGTGTTCTTAAATGGTTGCGGAAGTGTGTACTGATGTAGTGGTGGGAAGTACGTCAAGTACCT
Source organism: Branchinecta lynchi (assembly GCA_023053575.1). Classification (NCBI taxonomy): domain Eukaryota; kingdom Metazoa; phylum Arthropoda; class Branchiopoda; order Anostraca; family Branchinectidae; genus Branchinecta; species Branchinecta lynchi. Next base: position 18,786,459 of record JAKZAP010000008.1, read on the forward strand.
ATTTGTACTTAAAGTACTACGTAAGTACAAAACCAAAGTACTTGGGTATTACTTAAGTAAAACTTTCATGGAGTACTTAATACTTGATACCTTAAGTAAAATAAAAATATACTTGAAGCCCTCAAATACCAGTACATGTTCAAATACTGTCTCACGTAAATTTTGCCTATACATTATCGATTTTTTTTTAAATAAGGAAAAAGGATTCAACAAAAAAGGGAGTTTAATAGTTGGCAAAACATTCCAGTTGAATCGATTTCGATCGGACAGGTTGTCGTTTAAGCTACAAGAAATGTTTTATGGCACTTGAAGCCTTTTGCTCATGTGCCATAATATATAGCAATCGCACTGTCGGTCGTTCTTTGCTGCACTTGCGACTTTTGCTAGTTAGGGCATTTCATTTCCAGATAATCTAGGACGATGAAACTTGGCACAAAAAGGACCCAGCACAATTGTGTAAGAAACCTTCCTTTGCCGGATCCCACCATCGGCAGGGGATAGGGATTCGCGTGAAACTTGATTGGTAGTAGGAGCACAGGCCTTAGATGATCCATCTTGTCCGAACCGGATTTGGACCTGGTGGGGTTGTGAAAGGATCCGAGGGCCGGTAACTGTGTGCCTAGGGGTCAAATGAATGTAGCGATTGAGATGAAACTTGAAAGGTGCTAAAAGGTCAAAAGCCCCGGATAGTCCATTTGGGGTCCAGGCCGGATCCGATTTCGGTGGGGGAGTTGGAGGGGGGTACAGAAAATTTAACGTAAACGCTCAGGTCTGAATGAAACGTAATGCGTCGTAAAATAATGTGTCCTAGATGATCAGTTTATGTGTGTGAACCAGATTTGGCCACGGTGAGAAACAGTGTGGCACGACTAGATACCAAACGATTGGATAGATTGGGATTAAATTTGGAAGGTACAAAGTTCCCAAGTTCCGGATGATCCTTTTTAGGTCCCTGCCGGATACTTGATAACTGTTAATACGAGCAGATGCCCTAGTTGGTCAGAACCGGATTGGACCACTGTTGGGGACTTGGAAGGGGTGGGGGTCGGAAATGCTGTGGCATGCCTATGGATCAAACGAGTGGAGCCCATTTATGAGTCTGAATTATACTCGGTCGTTGTGGGAGGAGTTGGGCCGTAGGGTGCCGGAATCCGATCTAAGGCCCCGGTCCAATTTGGCGTCGGTGCGGGAAGTCGGAGGTGGTTACGAATTACCCGGGATGCACTGCTTAAAGCAAATGCCCAGTACTGGGACCAGAAGATGAGTGAGTAGTCCGCCATTTTGATTTCCTTTGTGAGGAAAGGATGAATTCATAGCGTTTAATCCTTCATTCAAACTGCCAGACTTCTTCTATAATCGCTAAATGACATAAAGAAACATTTAATTCATTTTCTGTTACATGGTACGATTGGACTTCAGTAGTACTTGAAGTACTACTTTAAGTACATTTTTTGATTGGTACTTTTAATACCTGATACTTATGTAAAAATTCTGAAGTAGTCTATACTTGATAATTAATATTTAAGTACAAATTTGAAGTACTTCTCCTAACATTGTACTGATGGATAGGGTGCTCAAGCATTTTCTTACCAGAATCCATGCACATTTTCAACCTACGGGACTGAAGTTTATATTTCTGGAGGAGCTCATGATAAGGAATTTTGATATATTTTTTTTCGTCCGATAAGCATGGTCCTCAGTAAGACCAAAGTTCCAAGCTTCCAGCAGGTATTCTAGCCTCGAAGGTACAAAAGAAACATAAAACCGGAGCAGATCTTGTCCTCCAACTTCGCTTGTCTATGGAACTCATCCTACTACCCTGTACACCCTTCGAGTGTGTTCCCTACCTCTAGCAACCACGGGAGTTTCTGTGGGAAAAGCGAGGAGATAAGAACTGTTGTAGTAACAAAATACCTTTGGCATAATGTCCAAAATAAATCCATTGTTACCCGGTGGGCTTTGCTTACGCAAGCCACCTTTTACTCCACCTTAGAAGATCCCTGTGTCCAAGGTGAGTGTGTGGCTCCCCCTCCCTCGTGGTCTAAAAAAGAAAAAGAAGAAAGAGCAAGCTAACCTGCAGTAAGAGAGTAAATAGCAATAAAGGATAGTAGTATGCCCCGTGCAGTCTACCAAAAATCCCTATTTTAGGGGTACACTATGCCCAACGCTGGCTGCCCTATTCCAAATTCCAAGTTCCATTCAGCATTTTATGATTTGTACCCAGGTACCCAGGTACCCACAGGTACCCAGCGTTTGGCGTAGGGTAGCCAGCGTTAGGCATAGGCTATCCCAGAATCAAAGATTTGTTTTAGCTTAGTGTGAACACCACTAAAACTTTATAATACTGGATTTTACAGGCTGTCATTGCATCACCACTGTATGCCCAGTACCTGGAGCACTCTATGAAGATATTTCTCAGAATTCTTCAAGATGGGGAGCCTCATTTCATTGCTGAGTACAATATACAGGTATGATACGTCAGTAATTTCAATCTCATGTGAATATCTGTCTGATGACTGAGGTTGTTAAAGGGTAACCCTGAGACAAGAAATTCAGGAATTGGCAGGTAAAATGGCCTGAAACTTTTTAATTACCTGTTATCAAAGGTGAAAAATGGGGCAGAGATATGAATTATTGAATGAATTGGTTTTATTTCCACCATTTGAAGCACATGAGCTGCAGATTGAGAGAGTAGACAACAATAAGAAGAAAGAGAAGAGTAAAAGGTATTATGCACTTTTCAAATAATCAACCGTATTCAAAGCATGGATGGACAAAGCACTTGGATTGCGTCTGTAAATCTGATCTCATTGATGAATTGATAATATTAGTAAGTAAGTAAGTAATTTATTTATAATCCGCCGTTTTCAGAAAGCGGAGTAAATGAAGAAAGTAAATAAAACACATAAACATACACAAAAAGACACTTAATTTCAATCGTCGGCCAGGAAGCAGTGTAGAAGGTCGTGCGCTGTTTGGGTTCTGTTGTCAATGATTTTTGATAGCGAAGAAGAAACATCAAAAGGGTAACACTTGCATCTTGAATTTTGAACTTCTCCGTCAAAGTATGGTTATGGCATAATTTCGACAAGTGGAGCAGGTGCTTTGCATATTTAAAATAACATGATCTCATCTTTTTTATCTCCTTCTTTCGCAGAACATGAGTGACACCAGAACGAAATAGTATAGAAGGAGCGCAGAAGGTGCTGTACAAGTTTCCCAAAGCTTTACGAATTATTGTTTACGATGAACAAGATGTTGACAAGAAATGCAAATGTGGCGTAATTGCTGTAAACTAATTCTTAAATCCAAGTCTACTCTGCTCAAAACCATGCATCAATACACAAATAAGAAAAACGTGCCCGTCCAGTAATGAGGGCTCTTAGAATCAGTCTTCTTATACTTTGAATTTAATGTAGCTTCTAGATTTTTACTTTAGAAAGCTGACAGTTTTGGGGAATATTCTAAACATTGAAAATGAGGGAACGGAGGGGAGGCAAGGGTGTCAATCTTGATGGAGGAAATCGGACCAGTTTCTCTACTGTGTCAGAGTTTTGGACCCATGGACACCTAAGGGATATGGACACACCCTTACATGAGTCATCGGTAGATGTCATTTCAGTATTTTTATCTTTTTGTTTAACAAACTAGACAATTGGTGCGCCGCCAGTAAAATTGCGGCGCGTCGCTCCTCAATTTTACCGACTAAATCTGTTTTATCTAGTGGTCGACAACAATTGGAGGGGTGGGGGTCCTCCACCTTCCCCCTCTACGTGACGCCTCTGACAGTATATGGGATACCATGGTTGACCACTATAAACGAAAAAAGCATTTCTTAAAGGAGTTGCATCGTAAGCAGAAGAAGAAAAAAGAATTAACTGTATAAAGCTGACAAAATGGATCATTCTTGCTGAATTATTCGATTAATTTTACGCTGAATTGATGCTGCATTAATTGAGCGAAAATTTAAGTCCGAAAGCGAACTGCTGCATAAAATGCTGAATTAATTCAGCATTTTCGTTCGTTTCGGAGCTTTCGGACACGTTCCAAAAATGTCAAGGTGATTTCCTCTTCCGACATATTTAAACGTTCACGTGGTCATATGCTTAGTTGTATTAATTCTCTTACTGGCAACTCGATCTTCTCGAATGTTTAGTACGACTTTTGACCTCCGGCAGGAAATCACTGAATAATTAATGAGCAATTGCCACCTTGCTTTGAAGAGTGAATTGTGTTCAAGTAATTTGTGGATAATGTTGGCTACCGTGAGGATTTTGAAGAAAACAAAGGTAACAGTGTGTTCGTAAAAATCTGACCCATCGAAAGATAATGGTGTCTCCCATCTTCTCCGCCCACATGATTCAGATTTTAAGTCGCATTGCATTATAGGTAGTATATGTACGGGGTCCTTTAAGGGAAGTGCCATGCTGTCTGAAGTTTCATAAGAGGTAATACAAGGGTATGCGGTTACAGTTGATAGATAGTATCTCTTATGTTTTTCAAGAGTTACACCTTAAACACATGGAACAGTCTGAATAAGGGAAGTGGCATCAGCACCCAACGAAAAAGCTTTCAAAAAGTTAGATGAAGAGTGGAATGGTGTGCCCTCAAAGTACTACTTGGATGCATCTGATGCCTAACATATAATACATCATCAATGATGGAGCGATCAACAGATCAAGACTGATCTTAATTCGCTCGTAAGTGCGAGTTAAGGTAATTAGTTAAGGTAAACGTTATGCATAAGAAGCATAGTGCCAGGAAGATCCGAAAAACCGCCGAAAAGCATCTGCGGATGTTTTTTTTGTCATCATGATATCGGAAAAGTCAGCAGAGAGTCAGCAGGTTTTTCGCCTCTTCCTGGCAAGGCTTGTTATGCATGACGTTTTTACCCGTAATGTTTGCGAAACATAACAGCTTACATCGTAAGTGGTATCTGTTGAAACTGCGCATCCTTGTGTTACCTGTTATGAAACTTCTGATTGTGCGGTTCAAGGATGGTTAGTAAAAAATCTCAAGTCTTTATTAATTTGGTCTTGTGGAAAGAATGATTCATATCAACCTGCTTTACCTCCCCTATTCTGTTCTGTAGCAAGTCCGGAAGCTGGTATTGGAGATTATTCACCGTTTACCCACCAACGATGCTATGAAGCCGTTTGTGAAGCAGCTCCTCGCTTTGATGTTCAAAGAAGTAGAGACAGATAACGAAGAAAATGTTTTAGTTTGTCTGAGGATCATAATCGAGCTTCATAAGCAGTTCCGTCCTCCGTATAGTACAGAGGTAAGCATTTGCTTAAATTACACAGTCAAGTTATACACGTTCCTTAGCAATCACTTATTTATCATCCTTCAAAACTGAAGCAAAATTGGATATGAAAACAAGTCAGTGCGCTAATCAACTTTGATTGACCATCATGCACCGTAGGAGACATTGGGGGAGGGTGGAGAGGGGCTTTGGTCCGCGGACCTAGGAATGGGTGAGGGAATCCAGGCCTACGGTGGGTTTCGCGTTCGCTTCCAGTGGGTTCAAGTCACTCGCAGTATTAACTTGCATGCCCTGTAAGGGAACCCATGCTGGCAATTATGCTTATTGAGTAATTTTGTGTAGTGCGTTCGCCTGTTATTATAAACTCTTGTTTTCTTAGAATTTAATCCCTACAGCTTGTGTTGTACTGATATTTTATTGATATAATGTGCTCCAGTAAAATAATTCGATGGACAAATGGCTTCTGGGATCGAGCTCATACTGGAAGCTAAAGCAAAACAAGCAAACTTTCGCATGCAAACTGGTTAAGCTTCGCGTAGCGCAGGTGCCGATCTACTGATACTCCGCCCTCGGCCGGGGTTGATGCGTGGTTTGGGGGCAAATCAACTACGCTTCCCGTGCTTTTCCCCCGGAATTCTCTAGGTACTCATTTGAAGCTAATTAAATTACCTTCATTTGATCCGCAGTTATAATGACAAAGTGAGAATAATCGCGACGAAATCCTGAGCGTACCAGAATTGTAGCTTTTCGTCTAGTTGGACGGTGCGAAACGGATAAGTCAGCTACATTTTATTAGAGCTATATTTCGGCCCTTCTTGGCAAGATGACCCTTGCCAAGAAAGGCCGAAATGTAGCTCTAATGAAATGTAGCTGACATCCGTTTTGCAGCGTCAAATATAATTTGCAGTCAGCTTGGGCTGAAGGAATATATGCATCTAGCTAAAAATGTTAGGTGAAGAATGACAGCGCTCATAGTTTTCGTAGATTCGTACTCGTAATGTAAGCAGTCGGCATTATTGACTCCACGGTGTTTCGAAGGCATCCATCTTAGTGACTCAGAGTCGTCTGTGTGTTAATAATTTGCCCTTTTTTAGACAGTTTTTCGTCATGGAAGGCATCGGAACTGGGAAGGATGAATCCAGAGCAAAATAACACTAGGGAGTAGCGCCACGGCTTGAAAAAAGTGTCACACTTGAATAGCAGCTATACTAGCGCCACTGGCAATAGGGAACGTTCCTGCTGAAACTCAATCAGTCGTGCACTAGCGCTGGCTCCGATAACTCCATATCCCGAACACATCCTAAAGAAGATACAACCTCCCCTGTTTCCTCGATGTGGGCCGGCCGCACCCTAGTTGTCCTAAAAATTCTCTGATCCAGCAAAGTTGTCTCGCTTTGAATGTCCCAAGCGTAGTCGGTGGCGATACCGGTGAGGTCCGTTTGCGATGCACGGAAAGCATTTGTCTTGGCGCTACTCCCAAGTGTTATTTTGCTCTGGATGAATCTGTTAAACAATCAAGACTCTTATAATGTGAATGTTCAAAAGGGAATGTTCAAATCCTCTACTATGTCAATTATTTAGACTGAGACATGTACCTTTTTTTAGATTCCAGCTTTTCTGGCTCTGGTGAAGTCCATCTACAGAAATCTGCCGAATCATGTTGCCAAAATTTTTGAGCCAAAAATGCCACTGAAGGTTCGCGACCTATCAGACTTGAACCTTGACGCACTGCTCAGTGAGACCTACACAATCACAACAGTTCAGACTGAAGTGAAAACACAGGACGGAACGAATGTATCGGTAAGTTCCAGACCCTCTGGTGGTCTTTAAACCTTACATGTTAAGTGCATGCTTTTTTTTGTATAGTTTAGGCCAAATGGCAGAGATTTTAGATTTGTTGTCGATTTCTTAATTTGACGTGGGAAATTTTGCTCCACCCCGTCACTAATTTTATTTGAGGGGTAATTCTGAAATGTCTGATAAGCCGACACTGTACGTGAGCAGACACCGACACCTTCGAATGGAAAAGATGGGTAGAGACTAGACCATCTCCATGGGTTATTCGTCCTCCCTATTTCGTCCAATCCTTCAATTGTACATAGTTAATTGTCTTTATTGCCTTAATTTGATGTTGACATTGTCAATACTATTTTGTATAATATTGCGGCGCAGTAAACTGATTGATTGATTGATTGATAGTGTTCTAGAGATTCTGCTATTCACCCATTCGACTGTAAAAGAAAACCTTTCTCTTCAAACTGTCAACTCTTTCTGACTCGCATTCTGTCTTTCAGTATAACGTACTTCCTCGGGCCTCGATGTCCTTGAAGGTACTCCAGGAGTTGCCAATCATCGTTGTTCTAATGTATCAGCTGTACAAGGCCAATATCCACGCCGATGTTGCAGAGTTCATTCCCCTGATAATGAATACGATTACCATGGCCCCCTCGCAGCAACTAAGGTTAGTTTTCAGCTGGAAACCGTTTACCCACCAGCCTTGTTATATCAGGGATCGATCCTTTAAGCGTCAGTGTAATAAGCTGCATATGGATTTTCCACGTCATCGTTTCTTGACTAGCTGGAGCAACTCAAGAAGATGACGATTTGATTAGAGCGGAATAAGAGAAATTAGGAGCGATTTCTATTTTTCTTGACCGCACGACCATCACTTCCTGACGCGTGTAACTTGTAGTTTCTTACACCAGTTTGAGCATTCTTTAGTTAAGCAGAAAAGTTACAGACACTCTCCGGTTTATGGATGGAAGACGAACACAAATTTTGAGTCATATGTACACGGGGCCAGTGATGGGCGTGTGGACCCCTGTTCTAGTAGTTAACTTGTTCCTCGAAGCCGTGAAGGTAACCTGTTCTTGGCAACTTAGACGCCGAAACAATAATCCACCTGGCTCCTCTTCCCGGTGGCATAATCCACCGATTAGGAGTGACCGTCTGTGAGGCTCAGCTGACCCAGTTCCTAGGCAAACACAGCCCCAGTAACAACTACATCTATCAACAAAGGAATGTCGGCTACGCTGGGATGCCCGTGAACCCGTGTGAGAGCAAGGTCTACCAACCAAGCTGCAAATCAGCGAGAAATTCTACAGGAGTATCAACCAACCCTGTCTAGCTGGAAGTGCGATTTAAGGTACCTTCTGCGATGGCGCTTCGTCATCCAGTGAAAGAAAAAGAAAATATGATTTTTGTTTCTCTGTTGTAGAAACTCGCCGTCGTTCCAAAAAGAAATCTTCGTTGACTTCATGGGAGCACAAATCAAAACTCTTTCATTTATGGCTTATATCATGAAGTACTACCAGGATGCAATATCTCAGCAGGCGAACGCCATGGTCAAGGGGGTTCTAAGCATGCTTGTTCTGTGCCCAATGGAAGTGGCCCACCTCAGAAAAGAACTGCTAATTGCGGCGAGACATGTCCTTGCAACGGATCTTAAAGTCAGTAAGTAGATGCTCTGTCGTTTGTCACTTTTTCGATATCGCTGATGGATAAAGGCTTATGGCCTCTATGCTTTTAGTGGAATAAATCTTATCTTATCTTAAGATGGTATACCAAACACATACACATGGAGGTCAGTGGTTCTATCTTGCTATCGGCCTTAGGTGGGTCCTTTAGCCAAAAAGGTCCACATGTTCCGGGGATGGGGGAACAAAGATATTTAAAATCAGAGACCCGATATCTCAGGATTGTATACCTGTACCATCCCCTTGTATATACCTGCATTCTCTTTTCTGTCTTCCCTTTTTTTTTACCTGCACATTTTTTGTGTTTGAAGGTGCTAAATAGATTGGGATTTTGTTTCGGGAATATTTTGGACCTCCTTAAAGTTTAACTGAAAAGAAAAAAGCTTGTATTTGGATGCACTGCATTTCCTTTGACTCTGCTGGCAAGTAGAATTCTTACTTTTTCATGATGTAAAGTTTTTCGTGAATTGCGAAGCTAATGGAGAAACGGATTTTCATCGGTTTGTCAAACCAGGGCATGTCAGCCTTGTTCCGTTAACCTTTAACTTGATTCGTAGTCAGATTGGGCTGACGTAATTCTTATGCTCATTTTTGGGATCCCAAAACGTAAGTGGAGGGATACCTATGACATCGCAAAAGTTGTCCGTCTGTCTGTTCGTCTGTCCGCACGATAACTCTAGAAGGGATTGAGGTATTTTGATGAAACTTGGGGGGAGGATCCTTTGGGTCAAAGTACAGGTCAAGTTCGAAGATGGGCTCTGATGTAGCCCCATATTTGGGGGTGGGGGTTAAATTAAGGGGTATATTTTTTGAAAGCTATTGAGATAGTTGATTTAGGGGTAAAGAGACATGCCGAATTCGAATATGCAATTTTTTTTCTCGCCGGGCAAATAGTTCACCCGGAATCAGGCGAAAACCGGAAAATTTTTGAAAAGTAAAAGTTTAGTATGAAGTTGATTAAAGGGTCGATTTAGGGGCAAGAAGACGTGCTGAGTCCGAATATGAACTCTATTTTCTCGCCGGACAATTAGTTCGGCCGGAATCCGGCCAAAACTGGAGAATTTGTTAAAAGTAAAAGTTTTATTTAAATTTGATAAGATGTTCGATTCGCGGGTATTAAGACATGCTGATTTCGCATAAGACAATCATTTTCTCACCGGATCTATAGATCGCTCGGAATCCGGCTGAAACCGGAAAAATTATTAAAAGTAAAAGTTTAATCTGAAGTTGATTAGAGGTTGGATGTAGGGGTAAGGAGACATGACAAATTTGTTTTTGAGATTTAGTTTTTTGCCAGACAAGTTGTTTGTCCAGAATCCGGCCGAAACCGGAAGTTGGGCAGAAGTAAGCAAGAAGGCGATACGACGTAGGCTATAGGGTAAACCAAATGATGAATCCAAATTTAAAAATATTTAACAGCGCGAAACGGATATCTGAATATATTTTAACCGTCAAATACGAACCTAAAAAGTAAAAATGTTTAAGAAGTCTGTTGAAGACCGAATATCTATCTATACAAGACCCAACGGGAGCAAATACTAAAATTTTGGCATTGCATCGACACCTTTGGTCTTGTTTTTCTGCGTTGTAAGAATGGCATTGCTTTCAGAATTTGTACCTGTAATGGAGCGTCTCTTCGATGAGAACCTCCTCCTCGGTAAAGGATGGACGGCCAATGAGACTCTGCGACCACTAGCATACAGCACAGTGGCCGACCTAGTACACCATGTTCGCACTCAACTTCCGCTCGTTGATCTTCAAAGAGCGGTGTATCTCTTCTCTCGTAACGTCCACGATGATACCCTTCCAGTGAAGTAAGTGATTCTGTATCTTTTAAGTTTTCTCTTTTAAGTGGTTTTTAAGGATTTGCTGTTTGATGTCAATGCCTCCTTAGGCCAATCCGGAACCTGTGTAGTCAAGAGAACTTAAATAGTACGAAGTAAGTAAGCAATTTATTTCTGACCCGCCATTTGAATAGCGCAGTATGTAAAATAAAAGAAATAACTTAAGCACAACAAATACAGCATACAATTTTTCATCCATCGTCCAGAAAAGAATGCAGAGTGTCATGGCTGGGCCCTGTTGTCCATTATTTTTGGCAGAGCAGACGAAATTTCCAAAAGTGCGACGCTTGCATTTTTAACTTGGAAACGCTCCGTTAGTATGTGGCTGTGGTATATCTTTGGCAAATAAAGCGGGTGAAACTGGTACCGGTTCTGCGGTATGTTGTAGTTCGTTCGCCGCAGTCCAACATAAGTTGAATCACATTGCTGACTCTTTTCATGTCCATAACGATTCGTTAGCTCAATTTTTGGGATGCTAGAGTGCAATTTTTTCAGCAAGCCACTTTTATGTTCTGTTGTTTCTTTCCTCCGTGGGGGCATAGATATTTATTGCAGAAAAGATTACTGGCCATAGCAACACACAAACAAAGTCATGTATAAGCAAATAATAGACTAAACGAAAATTCTAAACATAACTTAATACCGCTTACATTCGATCCTGCCGGTGCTTCGCTGCTAACCGGACGAACACCGCCAAATTTCTCATTACTGCAAAGCACTTATCTCTAATCAAATTTGTTAACCCTTCCTCCCCTAAAATACTCCTCCCAAACATTTTATCCCTTAGTTTCTACCTCCAACTCACCACATTCACATAAAATGTAAAAGACATAGGGCAGAAGTACGGGCCATCGCGTACCCTGTTTTTCCCTAGATATTTCCTTTTTTCCCTCAGTGGAAGTGCTTAAACAAACTAGAGCCTCTAATTTTTACCATCCAACCCCGCCCTGTATGGTTCCTCCCCCCGCCCCTCCTTGGCTTTTGCATAATCGACGCAGACTGGTCCTTCATACATTGCCACGAATGCACTTCTTGTTCGTACCTCTTTTGGCCCCTTCAAAGGGCGTACTCTTGGCAGTGTAAGGAAGTTGTCTCAAAATCGGACCATTCTAAATAAACGAGTAGTTATATAAAGGGGGTTCTAGCTCACCATCCCCCCAATTTCAAAACCCCATTTTAACATCAATTTCTTAAATTTTAACATCCTTTTTACCAAATTATCCCCCTTTTTAAGAACATTTTTATTTTCTTACTTCCAAAATAAAGGATACAAGAAATGAGAATATTACCCTTTACTACATATAAAATACTACAATATACTACTACTTCTTTTTTTTTACATTTTTCATTTTTTTATTCAAATATTACTGAGTAAACAGTTCTAAATCCACATATGTTTCTTTGTTCTTGTTTTCGCGTACAATCGGTTGCAAAACTAGATTTTTCTTTAAAAGTAATTCGTTAGCAATGGCATTATATTTCTGTGTTATAAACAAATCACAGGGTTTGTCATTATGATTAATAACTACAACCAACTTATCACCATATTTTGTCTTAGCAATTCTCATTTTAACAATAGTATATTTCAATCCAAGAACTAGTTCTTCTTTCCTGATTGTCTCATTGTATTTATTCATTCTGATTGTATTCAAGACTTCCTTTGCGGACTCCATTTATTAGGGGATGATTTTATTAAATAAAAATCCAGACTCACAAACTCACATACATATTTTTGTTAATAATACCTAATGTAGCTTTTCTTTCATAATATATAACACAGTAAACATTATATGGTACGGGTTGATTATCTTTCAACGTTAAACTTATTTCAATATCAGCAGTTGTTCCATTATAAATATTTGACTCGTGTTTGGAAACATCGAAACAGAATAGTGGATATACTTCTTTAAATTCTTCTATACTAACAACACTACCAGTATCAAATGCTAATTGTTTATAACCCAAATGTATGAACCTATTGTAAAGATTTGAGTATTTACATTTGTCATCGCTAAAATCACATTTAAGTGGTTCTTCGGGATATTTATCCCCATTAATTCTAAGTTCTATGTCTGTTAAATTCATATGATCAAACACCATATTATTCATTAATTGATTGTTATGCTTTTCATTTTTCTGTAGCATCACAACTACTTTTGTTGGATTGTTTCTCTCAGATATAACTTTCCAAGTGTGTTCCTTATTTTGACTAACATCGCTTTTATAAGTATTACATGCTTCCCACATCAGATTATGCTTTTTATCCTTAGCAAGACCCTTTTCTAATTCACTCATCATTTCGATACTAGGAGCTACAATAGGGATCTTCCAGGATAAATACTCGATTACTACTTTGAAATTAGTATTTCCATTTCTTATAATCATGTTGTTATCATCATTTCTTCTTAGAAATAATTTATGCGATGCACCTCTGAAGAATCGTTTGTTTCCTTTCAGAAATCCAAACAATTCTGATAATGGTAAATACATATTTACTAATTTACTGCTCTTTGTTCTGTTATATCTTTTTTCAAATCCTTTATTATAATTATTATTATTTCTCAAACTGACTGTTCCACCCCCTGCTGCAGCCCCTGCAGCCCCTGCTACTACTGGAGTTGCAGTAAACGAAGCAATAACAGGATTAATTTCTTTTCCTTGATTATAATCCTTATACCAGAAATGATTTCTTGCTGCACTTCTAGAATAATCATCAGAGTATTCAATCAACTTTGTAACGGTAGTTGTAATACCAACATGATTAATTTTTTCAACCGATTCATCGTTTATTACATATTCAGCGGTACTGAATAAATTAAATCCATTGTTCGTCAAAGTAGCAATATCGGTTGCAGCTATATTATCTCCATTTTCTTTCACTATTCTTACACTAACATCAAGATAACTTTCACTTGGATAAAACCAGGAATCTAATTTCTTCGTTACGAATTCAAACTCTGATTTATTAGATACATTCACATCTGTTTCTCGAATTTCTTTAAATTCGTATCTTACCACTGTATCATCAACAAGCGGTTCATCAAAAATGTTCCATTGCGGACTGATAACTTTATTTACTGCCATTTATATAAGAAAGAAATTATTAAATAAAACTTATTTCAGAATCTTTAATCCATTTCCAGTCATTAACGTTTTGATCAAGTCCTGACTTCTTTGATTTAAAATCCTTTTATTTGTACCGATAAGATCCTTCATCGATTTTTTGTTTCCAATTACATCAATGAGTTCTTTCTTGTTTACATCGATCAGATCTTTCCCATATTCTATTGCTCTGTTTTTCAACAACTCAAATCTCGGTTTAATAATATTATTATACATTGACATAGCCCCATCTTTTATTTGTTTTGCTGACGTTTGAAATAACTGGGAATTAACAATGTTTTTGAATACACTACCGATTCCACTTCCATACTGCTTTTTATAAAGTAATCGCTTATTATTAATCAACATTTATAGGTAAATAATTTTATTTCACTAATCCTTTAAGCTTTTCTTAAATGCAGTACGTATCCAACGTTATCACCATTCAAATCGATAGGTCTTCCCAACTGATCAGTAATTGTCATTCTCAAGGAGTAAATAAAGTCTTTTGTATTAATAGGAAGGTAGATTAATTGTCTAGGATTCTCAACAATTTGACAACCCGGTTCTGTATTCGGAACAAATGTCCAAATGACATCTGATTTACTTTTGTTTACGATAGAACTGTTTACAAGAGAGCAGTGAATTTGAATTTTATCAACGCTTCTTGTTATATTCGGAAGCTTTGTACCTTCATTGATTTTCTTAGATATCTCACTATCCTTCTCAAATCCTAAAATCTGACACAAGTCACTATTAAATCTAAACACATATTTTTCTTGTAATAGTATGACAAATCTCATAGATGCTGGATTGGATGAAATTACAATAGGACATTTATCTTTTGGGGTATCAAAATACTGACACAAAAAATAATTCAAACAATCATCGTTATACATCCCATTAGGAATAGTAACATTCATCCATTCTGTTGCATTATTATCTTCATCTTTCCTGTATTGAAATGTATTATTTCCAAATTTATCACTTATATTATGCCATGAATACCACAAAGTACACTGATTCAAACCTATTTCATAATCCCAATTACGATTCAATTCGATTGGTTGACTAAATGTTATATCAATGATACTTTCATTACCTTCAATGTTTAACAACACCATTTATTAGAAATAATTTTTATATATTGAATTGTAATTTCTCTTCGTAAGAAATTTATTTCGCATTAACGAATCCAAAATATCAATAGCTTCATTTCTCACCTCATCAGATGTATTTCCGTTTACTCTGCTACCTATCAAAGTGTATAATTTTGAAATCATTTCATCACAATTCATAAATATTCCAGTTCCTTGTTGTCTGATAAAGGGTATACTAGATTGAATTTTTTTTAATCTATCCTTATAGTCTTGTATAAATAAAATAATTTGATCATACTTATTCGAACTATAACTTTTACTTTTCAGACCACCATAACTTTGACTTATAGATGTTAAATAATTCAGAGCCCCATCTATTTCTTTATGATGCTCAAGGTAATAATGAGGCATTTTAAAATAATTATCGGTACCATTCCAGTCATCTTTATATTTTAAATTTATTTGATTTAATAATTCCACATCAATATTTAAGTTTAGATTTACGTCATATGGTTGTTCTAGATTGGGTTCTATCGCATGAGTGGGAGCTCGACTCGATTCCTCTGAAGTAGTGGTCTGTAAAGCTGTTTTAAATGTATCACCTAATCTGATAAACCGTCTTCTTGAATTATTATCACCTTCAAGTAGTTTATTAATTATCGTTTCAGCGTTCTCTTGTAATTTTTTGATGGTATCTTTAGTGTTTTCTTTTTGTGCTATAATAACTGGAGCGTTTAATTCTGAAGCATATTCCCGAAATCCTGCCTTCTCCATCTCATTTTGTTGAACCTTGCTTCTCTGAATTTCTCTGTTCTTCACTATATCCGATAACATATCACTCAAGCGTCTTGAATCCATTTATATACAAGTAATTTTATTTCATAATAAATTTTGAAAGTTCTTTTTCATAAAACCCTCCTTGAATTAATTCCCCACTTTTGTCAGATATTTCATAAGTAATGGGAATGGTAGGTCTGATGGTTGCTATCTGAAATACTTCATCCGTATAATTAGGTAAATATCCTTTATCGAAAATACTTTTTTCTTTTTTAATTCTGACTAAATCCCCTACTTTGACGTTTCCTGTGATTTTGTAGTCATCTACTGGAGGAAACAGAGCACTAAAAACCTTTTTCTGATTAACCTTTTTACTAGCATCAACTGGTTTCATTTGTATTGAACGGTGGTACGAGTTATTATAATTACTCACAAATAAAGGTAAAATATCAATCCAATTAGTAGTGTTATTGTGAGTGAAATATTTCCATAACTTGTCTTTCAGCGTTCTATTGAATCGTTCTACAATTTGCGCTTTCAATTCGCTTTCAGATGCAAACCAGTGTATATCGTTATTTTTCAAAAAAGATTGAACATTTCTCATCACAAATTCTTTACCTTTATCAGTTTGTAGTTTCTTAGGAATTCTTTCTTTAAATATAACACTGAATGCTTTTATTATTTCAGCACCCGTTTTGTCTTTCAGAGGGACACACCAAGCATATTTACTAAAGCAATCAATAACAGTTAAAATGTAATTTGTTTTATTATTTTCTTTTTTATATTTCTGCATGTCAACTAAATCAGCTTGCCATTGCTCATCAACATAGTGAACATACACTCGCCTCCTTTCAAAGTTATGATAGGAAGGTTTGTGTAACGTATACACATTCTCATTTTGCAACACATTTTTTATTTTATCCTTGGAAACCTTAACACCATTTTCTTTTAATTTTCTGTAAATATCATCCACACCTGAATAATTAGAATAATACGTCTTTAAAATATCTGTTTCTGCGTTGAGGTTTTTTTTAAAAAGCGATTTTTCCTCGACCCGCAAATAACACAATTCCCTTTCAGCATTGGAACATTATTTTTTTGTGACACTGCCTTAAACATTGATTCAGTGTCAGTGCTCTTTTTACATTTCATACAATAAATCTCCATTTATTAGAAAATAATTTTTATAAACGAAAAGCTACCAACTTCATTTTGCGCTTAATGTAGGAAATACAGTGAAGTCCACAGTTTACTTCGTCTATATTTTGGACAGCAAGATTTTCATAAGCTATTTTTTTCTTTGAAGTTTTTAGATATTTAACTATTTCTTTTCCTGGAGGAATACCGAAAGAATCGAAAAATTCGACATAGGGGGATTCAGGTAGATTACAATAGGCAACCCAATGTGTTCCAGGCATTCCACGTTTGTCATAGTTGATTACACCACATTCCGAATCGTTTATATGTTTGGGTAGCGTATCTAAAGAGAACACACCTCTAAACTGTGGTATACTCCCTAATGCATCCATAATATCAAAATTGGTTAGAGGTCCTACTTTACTTTTGCTTCTTTTTTGATGTCCCCGTTTTTTGACTTCCTAGGCCTTCCACGTACCCCATGACCGACAACTTTTTGTGTTCCAGGAAGTGTTAGCGCTCCACCTGTGTTGACATCATCGGTTTTTTCCTTCTTAGGTCTACCACGTACACCATTACCGGTAACTTTTTGTGTTCCAGGAATGTACCCAAAGCAGCAGCACCACTTGTTAAAGCTGCCTTACCAAGGGTAATTGCTAGCGGTATTAAAAATGGAAGTAATCCACCTTTTTGAATCGCTTCTCTCATCTGCTTGTATGATACATCAATATCACAACCCTTATTATTCATTTTACATGTTTCAATTTTATCAATTTGTCGTTTACTTAAAAGTAACTTGACTGGTTCCCGTTCATTTTGTCTACTATGACTAACACGTATCTGACATTTTTGTTTAGCATCAAAACATTTCTTCAGCTTTCCTTTCTGAAGCTTTGACAAATAAACTGTATACTCCATTGTTTCAACCATTTATTAGGGAATTAATTTATCATATAAATTTTATTTCTTTAGTTTAGTTTTCATGAAGTCTTCTGTTTTCTTAACAAAATCTTGATCAACAGGTTTTTGCTCTAAAAGCCTTTTTAAAATGTTTACGACTGCTCTTTCAATACCATTGATATGCAGATTTTGGTCCAAATCATTTGAACCAATAAAACTGCTAATTTTTTGTTGGTTTTCGAGCTTTTTCTCAATACTTTTCCTAAGGTCAAGAAGCTTTTTGTCAATACTTTTGCTAAGGTCGCCAATCTTCGTTTCAATACTTATGCTAAGGGCTTGTTGGTTTTCGAGCTTTTTGTCAAAATCTAAAAGATACGTAGTTAACGTTCCTAAATTAACAGCATCATGTTTGTTTCTAGGATCTTGAACATTTGTGATAACTTTATTCCCAGCATCAAGTTCTTTATCAGTAACCTGAATTGTTGGTTTTACAAATAATCCTTTATCTTTGATCCTTACCATTGCATTGTCAGGAGAATCATCTACCAAGGTTAATCTGTTAATATCTTCGCTAAAATATTGATTGGCTTGCACTTGTTCTGCAGTTATTTGTTCTTTAAACTGATTCAAAATAATAGTCATCAACCTTAAGCTAATCGCATCCTGATCTGCTTTGGCATCACCTAAATTAACAATTCGCCTATCCTGTAGGTTAATGTTACCGTTTTCGTCAGTAACTACCTTTACATTCGATTCGTTACTAACCTTTTTTCCGACACTACCAAATTTATTCATTTATTATAGAAATAAATTATCCGGTAAATTTTTCAAAGTTTTTCCTGTACTTAAGGGTTTTATCTTTTATTTTTAAATCTATGAAGAAAAAACCGTAGCCCTTGGTTGCAGTCTCGAATTGTTTGAGAAATTTTTCATCGTCTATACTGGATACATGGCTTTGTCTTATTAATTTTACTTCTTTTGGATTAGAACACTGAAAGAATGCAAAATAATTGCACTGGAGTCTTACCACCTTTGGCGTTTTATGATAGCTTTGAGACAAGTAAATAATTGAGGCATTTTTCTTTCTTCCTCTTATGAATAAATCTTCTATTTTCTTCTGGTCTTTTTCAGTGACAAAATCGTCAAAGATAATCAAGTTTTGGTACTCAGGGTCTAAGTCGTCCACATCGACAATATCATCAAGATTGTTACTTACTGTTAAGACTTTCGATTTGCATTGTGACTCCAAAGTGGTTAAATTGGTTATAAGGTCTTGATATTTATCTTCTTCAAGATCTTTAGCATACAAGTATATTCGGTTGAAACAAAGATATTCATAAATTAAATTCAAAAGAAGGTTAGTTTTCCCTGTTCCAGAACTTCCACAAATTAATAATCTAAATGGCCACTGAGGTGCAAGGTCGTGCTTATTCTGATAAGTGTTCTTTTCACTAAAGTCATAGACTTTGATTGGAGCCTTTTCATTCATTTATTTAGGAAGAATTTTTCATTATAAGATTTACTTGAGTATTTTAAGTATATACTTGATTTTTTGAAGTAGGTACTTGAATTTTTTAAGTAGGTACTTGAATTTTTTAAGTAGGTACTTGAATTTTTTAAGTAGGTACTTGAAGTTTTTAAGTAGGTACTTGAAGTTTTGAAGTAGGTACTTGAAGTTTTGAAGTAGGTACTTGAATTTTTTAAGTAGGTACTTGAATTTAATGTTTATAACCTAAAGGTAAAGTGTGTATTTTATCGCTTGTTACTATCCTTTTATCATCCTTAGGATCTAACGCTTTTTTATTCTGTTCTTCTAGAAACATATTGTGCTTGTATGATCTTAAGTTATACTGGGTTATAGAAAGGTTTTCCGTTTTACCAAACAGTACATCCTTATAGTTTTGAATCGTAATTTTATCTTTAACTATATTGGTTTTTATTCCTTTCAGTTTTTTGCTAGCTTTTGAAGGGTCTTGGTTGTCCTTTAAATAAGCATATACCTTTGATCGTAATCCAACAAACTCTGTCATAACCTGTCCACCTAATTCATCTTTCATCATTCCTATCACTTTCTTATTTACACTAGGAAACCCATATGGATTATCTTTCGCATAATCAGATGTATCGAACCTCTCATTCAAATCTTGTTTGATATCTTCATAGAAATCTTCGGTTCGAATGTCGTATATGAAAGAATCAGTGTCCATATAACACAAATCAATTTTATCTCCATATTTAGGCTTCATATAATCATAATGGAATTCATACATCAATAACTTGGATAGTTCTAATACAGCAAAGCCGATGTACATTGGTTTGTCTAATTTTATCTTTTCCTTTGACATTCTTGCTACTGAAAAGTTTTCACTGAATATTATTTCAGATTTAAAGTTGGGTTTCTTTATTATTTTTTCTCTTGTTGTATCATCCGTTATTATTTCCATATCCGCTCGCTTCCTTACGTTTTCCATAGTTTTTCCAAAGCAAGCATTATTCATAAGCTTAAAGAAATCCTTTTCAAAATCATTTGTACCTTTAGTTCTAAGTGCTGTGTTGTGGTCTATATATCCGTTTAAGTAAGCACTTTCAGTGAATCCTAGTATTCTGTGTACTCTTTTCAATATCAAACCTTTTTGTAAATAGAATTCTAGGTTCCTGTGGTGAACTACATAGTTAGTTTTATCTAATACTGTGGTACATAGCTTACCGTTAAAGTGTTCGGGTGCTAATGGTAAATCCTTGTGTAATTCGTGTAGTTCTTTTGGATATTCTAAGTCTACCTCATATATAGCACCCACATCTTGTCTCACCGACTTAATCGTAATCACCGACTTGATATGACTTTTCAGATGGTTGTAATACTCGATTGATTCATATTCATTCCTTTCTTTCAAATCATCCGGTATGGAAATGAATTGGAAATCATTCGCGGGTAAATTCTGCGACATCGCCCACCCATATAAATTATTTTTATCCAAATACACTAAATAATTAGATGGCTTATTCTTATTATAATCACTTGTATATTTATTATTTGCTTTTGCGTATCTTTTTATACATTGGGATACACCACCTCTTATTCCTTTTTCTATAAAGGTATACATGTCTTCCTTTGAGAATAACGGCAAGTCTACTTTCGAATGCTTTAGGAAAGCATCCCATGTTAGTCCTGGAGCTGAGAAGTAATGAAGTGGATCCAGATCATAATTATGTATACACACATTTCTGAAATTCTCCACAACGTCTGATAGAATTAACACATCACTTTTTAGGTACAACTTGGTATAATCAAGTAATGTTTCACAGTTAAATTGCTTCCATATAGATACCGCTCTTTTATAATCACTTTTGTCAATACCTTTCCCCGTCAACCTAGAATAAAAGCTTTCTATTGGTGGTAAGTTTGTACAATTCATTTTATCGAAACTATCCACGAATTCATAGGGATACACACCTTTTTTAATTATTTCTTTGAATTCATCGTCATTTTTGAAGCTGTTAGATGTGTACTTGAAATTCTGTCTTAGATGATTACAAGGTACTTTGCAATCACATGTTGCTAAATTTGCTGATAGTTTGTCTAAAGATGAAGCCATAAATCTAATTGAATCTATAAACCGCATCTCATATTTTATTTCCGTATCCGTCTTTCTTATACTTATTGATTTCGAGAATGAGATGAAACTTTCTGCACTTTCAAAAATTCCGTTATCAGGTATCAATTCTCTAACAAATAAATGAGAGTCATATTTTGATAAATTATGCATTACTACCGGGATATGCCTAGGAATCCTGTATTTCATATTACATTCAGCATGAGCAAATCCCCTATCTTCTCCTGTCATGTGGTCGTGATCAAAGTGAGGATTTTCAGTAATTTCAGTTGTACAGATGTGACAAGTCTTATTAGTTAGTTTATTCCATTTATTCACAATTTCTGCATTGGTATAAGTATGGTTTCTTTGTCTGCTTTCATATTTGTTTGCAATTTCTGTGGATACTTTTGTAACGGTTTTAACAAAATGTTTTGCAGCGTCTTCACCGAAATAATCGTAGTATTTGTTCTGGTTTGTATCAAAGGAACAGCATACCTGAAATCCGTAAGCAAATGGCTTCTGTTTGGCCACTTTTATTGTTTTCTTCCCGTTTACTTGATTGTACTCTTCGTTATAAGACTCAAAGTCGGCTATTATGCAATAAGGTACTTTCATTTGTTTTGCAATATTTTTATATTGTATACTTGAACCTTCAGGAGGCATTATAATATCAGGATCTTCGCAATTATTTTTACTTTCATGTTTTTCAAAGCATTCTTCCTTCTTAAAATGCCTTCCGCAATAAGTGCAGAGGTATGTCTTTGTTTTCTTTTTAGATATTTGAGGACCAACTAATCTGCTCAGATCCTTTACCAGTACATAATGATTATCGAAATATAATAAATTAATAACATGTTTAGCTGTTTTGCCATTGATTGTACTTTTTAGTATATGACTTCTGATAATTTTCTCTTTTTCAATTTGAAATAAACAAATCTTAATGTTGTATCTATTTTCAAATTTGTGTATATCTTTAGTATCCATTGGGAAGTTGGTAACCCCTTCGAAATCAAATTGGTTCTCATATTGCTTATATTTCGAAAGTCTCTCAGCGTTGTCCTTGGTTGGGTATAAATGTGCTAAGATGGACCAAAGAAAGCATTTTTGATCTAAATTTTTTATATTTATGCACGCTTTTTTATTTTTTACGAAATCTGGCAGTATTTTAAACGTTCCTCCCATGTAAGATTCTATTCGTGTCATCCTATAATCAATTCCTTCATACCGACTAAATTGTAGCCCAGATCGAGGGGTATTACTTAAAGAACTCAGTCTCTTGTTATTATCATCCAAATGATTATGAGTAAGAATGCTATTTTTATTTAAAATCCAAGAAGTACTGTTGTAATATACTACTACTTCTTCATCATTCTCCTGTCGATGGAAAATAACCCGAGTTACAAACTGAACTCTATATTGATTTATTTCGTTCATTCGCCGCTGTATATCTGCGAAAGTAAAAGCAATAAGAGTATGCTCGTCAACTCCATTACCTTGAACTGAAACGTTTACAGTGAATATATTCTCACTTTCGCTAAAAATAGTAGGCTGCTGTTCTTCTTCAGTTCTAAATAAATGATCAGGAATTAATTTTTCTACTTGGATTTTTTTCTTATTTATGAAGAGAGTTGATAAACCAATTGGTTTCTGTCTACTGTTGTCACGTCTTTCTGTTTGATCTCTTATGATATCTCTATTTTTCTGTACGGAATCTTTATGTTTGGTAATAATATTATTATAGTATTCTCCAACTCTTTTTAGTACTTCTTCTCGGTTTCCGCGAGTTGATAGGTTCTTGTTTTTCAGAAATTTCTTTAATTCGCTTGTCTCTTTTTCTTTGTTATCATTGTATTCTTGTTTTAGTTTTGTAATGGTGATATTATTTTCTTTTATCTCATCTTCCAGAATGGTTCGTAATCTCGGTTCTGGTTTGTAGTCGGATGGTCTGTTCTTATTATGAGTTCTTTCGTTTCTGCGTTCAATTTTAATTTTATCTTCAGCTATCAAAATATACTTATTAAGATGGTTTATTATATTATTTGTTATTTCATGTTTCTTAGCTCCATTTGTTTTGATTTTATTAATTTTCGCATAAGTCCGCAGTTCATTATATGTGTATAGCGATAATCTTTGTATAACCGCTTTGTTGTTTGATATAACCTTTTTACAAAGCTGAATAACCTCTGCAGTATTCATCATTTAATAGGGGAACATTTTTATTAATAAATTTCCCAGTCTGCGTTTTCTCAACCGTAAAGAAAAGCACTGGTTTTCCAAATCCTTTACTATGTATTTTCCGACGCCCTTATGGGTTTCGCACATGCTTTACTACTAGTCACGGGTTTCCTTTATTCTTTACTACTATTGACGAAATCGGCATTTGGTTACTACTCTTAACGAAAATCCGCTTTTGGTTACTACTCTTGACGAAATCGGCATTTGGTTACTACTCTTTATTTTGTTAGAAATATTTTTCGAAACAATTTTATTATATTATAAATGGAAGAATTAGAAAAGAAAATGTATGTTTACCGTCGCAGTTACAAGTACTACAATCGTATAAGTAATAGCTTACTTGTATCCAAATTCCTCTTTTCAGCAGCAGGAATGTCTGCGTTTCTAGTGCTACCGCTAGCTTCTTTAAGTTTGGGTGCTGTTATCATCGAAATAATTGAAAAGCAATTAAGCATTGCTGATAGAAAAGCAGAATTTAGGACTATTTATGATTTTTATACTGAGTTGTTGTCAATGCTAAAATGCGGACAGTTAACAATTGAGGAGGTAATTCAGAGAGAAACAGAGATGCGTAAAACCTTTCGATTTTTTCCTCGCGAAAAATACATGAAACAAGTCCGTCTGAATGGCTATAAATATTGCAAGAATACATCAATAGTTCAGAAGAATGTTCCACCAGTGTGACTCTTCACACATAACCACCACCTAGCAACAAAATCTAGCTTATAACTCAATCAATGAAACACCAATTTATTGAGAAAACTTAATTCAACATTTATAGACTCAGATTATCAAAATCAATCAACACTTCATCGGATAAGAAAACTTGCGCAGGATGCTCCTTGAGTAATGAAGACAATATCTCATCCTCTTGGATCGCTTTGCGAATAGCTTTTTCATTTTCGACGATGCAATAGTACCCTTTCCCACAGAAAGCTATTCCAGGATATTCGCGGACTAATCCATACAACTGAAGATATCTTCTTATTGTTGATTTGCTTTCTCCATATTTCTTAAATCGTTCTTCAAGAAAACACTTGTGCAGATTCTCAGGGTTGTCATTGAACAGTTTTTGCATGTACGCATACACTTCACCTTTTTTCGCTTTTAGTAACACTGATAAATAATCCAAATACACCTCCACTTTATTTAAATCAATAATTAAACGTTCTGCTTGTTCCAAACTGACTCCACATATTTTGCTGCTCAGCACCTTCTTGATGCTTACGTCCACTTTGAAGTTTCCAAACCTTCGCGAAGCATGTAAATTCGCTTTAATATCGGCTAAAAACTGCACGCTCTTCTCTTTTTTCTTGTCAACAGAGGAACACGCTGTCGTACGGTCTTCACCTTCGACTTCATCTGAGGCTGTGACTACCTTACTCCACAGCGAAAGGAATGTTTCTTGCTCCGATTTCTCCAGTTTGAACAACCCATTCATATACTTTTTCGGAATGGTTGCTGTTTTCTTCTGAATACCTTCGCTGTTCATCTGAAAATAAAAATCTTTTAACGACCTTGATGATTCCTTTACAGAATTTTTGAAGACCATTTGATTCCTACTTCATCTCGTGTGACACGCTTCGCAACATTATCTGACCCAGATAATTCCTTTACAGAATTTCCTACGTCATCTCGTGTGATGCGCTTCGCAACATTATCTAACCCATTAAAAATTCTTTACAGAATTTCCTACGTCATCTCGTGTGATGCGCTTCGTCATCTGATAACTCGTGTGGTATATTTGATATTTGCGTAATTTTTTGTTTCAGACGAAGCTATTCCTATCTACCTGGATATCCTTGTTTTTATCGCTAGAAAACTAAAAAATACTTACATTGGAAATTTTTTCTTTCTTCAACACCTTCTTAATCTCAACTTGTTTACAAATGTCTCCTTAACCAGATGCGCAACACTATATATATATTCGCGAATCTTCTCCGCCGAGTCTTGTTATCTGCTGGAGGTGACGCATCTAAATATTCGAGAATATTCGAGAATATTTAGTGTGACGCATCTCTCACACCACAGGTGTTACGATCTGCCGGTAATTAGGAGCTTTGGATTTTTATTTAATAAAATCATCCCCTAATAAATGGAGTCCGCAAAGGAAGTCTTGAATACAATCAGAATGAATAAATACAATGAGACAATCAGGAAAGAAGAACTAGTTCTTGGATTGAAATATACTATTGTTAAAATGAGAATTGCTAAGACAAAATATGGTGATAAGTTGGTTGTAGTTATTAATCATAATGACAAACCCTGTGATTTGTTTATAACACAGAAATATAATGCCATTGCTAACGAATTACTTTTAAAGAAAAATCTAGTTTTGCAACCGATTGTACGCGAAAACAAGAACAAAGAAACATATGTGGATTTAGAACTGTTTACTCAGTAATATTTGAATAAAAAAATGAAAAATGTAAAAAAAAAGAAGTAGTAGTATATTGTAGTATTTTATATGTAGTAAAGGGTAATATTCTCATTTCTTGTATCCTTTATTTTGGAAGTAAGAAAATAAAAGTGTTCTTAAAAAGGGGGATAATTTGGTAAAAAGGATGTTAAAATTTAAGAAATTGATGTTAAAATGGGGTTTTGAAATTGGGGGGATGGTGAGCTAGAACCCCCTTTATATAACTACTTAAACGTCTATTTCTTTACGAATACAAACCAAGATCTCCCTTCACGACATTATTACTAAATGATTCCTTGACTCCATGACTCCCAGCCATCGTTTAAAATATTTGTTTTGGGTTACCTCCATTTTTGGTGCATTAAGGTATCCCCATACTTTTGAAGCATAATGTATCGTAGTTGCAGTTTTTGTATCAGATACCTGCATGTGAAACTTAAGGTTAAATATCACGAATACTACTATTCATTACTAGACCCGCATTACGACTACCTCTTGACACGCCTATATCCACATTGATTGTAAACCTACAGTTTGAAGAAAACTTAACTCCTAGATGAACAAATTCGTCCCCCACTTTGAGAGGAGGACCACCATAACTGAGCCCTCTTATGGGAAAACCAACTTGAGCGGTTTTGAGCCTGAAGAGGACCCTTGCCAAGAAGGGCCGAAATATAGCTCCAATAAAATTCAGCTGACGTATCCGTTTTGCTCTATCAAAATGGAGGAATTTCTGTTTTACTCCTAGTGGTCCCGGTACACAAACGCATGAGCTGGATGTTTGCTAGCTTTAATAGTCCGTTTTCCACAGTTTGGTTGAATTTTGCAAAGTAACTGAAGTTCAGTGAATATACTCAAATTTTACTAACTTTTCCCAAGCTTTTCCGTACTGCACCTAAATCCGTTGTCGTCTCACACACAAGGTGGGCTAATTTTACTTTTTCAGCATTCAGACTATGTCCGTCAAACTGCTCCTCAACCTTGTTGACTGCATACACCGACGAAGTGAAATTGAATCGGGGAACGGTCGTGACCTTCTTGTCCGTCTTATGGAAACATTTGTTCTCAAATTGAAGTCGATCGTCAAGCATCAGCTCCCTATTCTCGTTGAAAAAAATAAAGCGGCATCAAATGGGACTACCACCGTCCAGAACGTGATTGCGACATTTTCAGCGCCATCAGTCCAGAATCCACTCACGCCCGCGACGCCAAGCCCGGCATCTCCTTCGTCTTTCGTTTCACCAGCCACACCGATGGCCGAGTCGATCAAGTCGGAGGATGTTAAAGGTATGCATTGTGTCTGATTTGTTTTTTACTTTAACTAACTAGCCAAGTTATTTTTTAGGCAAACTTGTACCAGCAACCGCGGTGATATAAATTATAAAACTAAGTGTTATAGGACAGTCTTTAATTTGTTTGATTAAAAGTCTCATAGAACGCGTCTATGATTGTGTCTCTGAAACCCTTGAACAAAAAATGTACATCTATCTGTTCCTTGTATTTCGCTTGGGAGTTACAGCCAGGGGCGTCGCAAGTGCATTTTCGGTGGGGGGGGGGGGGTGCAGAGCCAAAATTTTTACCGAATCTTTCAAAAATTTTACCGAATTCTAGGACTAAGAATTTGAGCTTTAATTTATGGAACAGAAACGATTACGTAGGAAGAGTAACAATAAAAGGCAGCGTGAACGATGATAAGCCAACTATTCGGCGGCGTTTTGGGGAAGCCCACATGGAGAATATATTGCCGGGCATGATTGCAGTAACAGCTACTATCTATTATAGCCAATAGAAAATTAAATCGAGCGCCGCAGGCGAAATTTTTCAAAATCCATTTTTTTTTGTATAGGCTAAAATTTAACTGAGCTTCTCTTATAAATTTTATCATTTACCGTTGATGAAATAACGAGACTCTAAGAAATTCCAGAAACCGTATGGAGCGACGTTCCGGCAGCAGCAGCTACTGTAGTCTAGTCAATATACTACCTATGATCACATAAAGTGAGCGCCGCAGGCGATACTTTTTTTTTTCGGAATCTCAATCCTAAAACTGGCTTAAAACCCCCGTCAAATGACGCGCCCTTCCACAAAATAGAGAATATTACGAAATTTGTTGCAGGCGGAATTTTCGAAATATTTATGATTAGATATTCATTTTGGGATCCAAAATAAAAGTAAGGACTATTGATGATATCATAAATCATCCCTTTTGTCCGCGACCAGTGCTTCACTCGACCTCTGCCACGAACCTTTCGAGGTTCGTGGTAACTTCCGAATCCTGGCAATTACAACGAATAAGTTACCGAATCCCAGTTATTATACCGAATAAGTTTAGACCTATAGCGTGTTCGGGATTCCGAATAACTACCGTATCCCGTATTATACCGAATTGTTTTGGTATCGAAAGACTACCGAACAATATTCATATTCGGTATACTTTCGTCGAAACTGGAACAAAGTCAGGATTCGTGGTTAACTTCCTAATCCTGGAAATTATACTGAATAAATTACCGAATCCCAATCATGATACCGAATAATTTCGAACCAATAGCTTATTCGGGAGTCTGTGTAACTACGGAATCTCCATAAATATACCGAATAGTTCCGGCATCGGAAAACTACCATATGATTTCAGTAAATTCTCTCACCAAATTCGTGATAACTACCGGATATTGGCAATTATACCGAATCCCGATCATTATACCGCAGAGATTTGGACAGATAGCCTATTTAGGATTCTGTATAACTACCGATCCCCGTAAATCGAAAAAATACCGAACAGTTTTGGGCTTCCGGCCCAAAATTGTACCGAATCTCAAAAAGGTGTGGGGGGGGGGGGCGGCTGCACCCCCCCCCCCCCCCTTGCTACGCCCCTCGTTACAGCGCAACGAGCAGTTAACTGTCTTGATCTGGGAATGCCAAGGCGAAGCTAAAGAGGGACTCTACACTGTAAAAAGTACCTCCGAGTAAGGATTAAAGTTAACTGCAGAATTTGCTACTGGGATTAGCCTTATCTCTACTGGTATAAGGTTAATCCGAATTACAGATAATCTTATCTCAATAGAGACAAGATTAATGCCAGTAGCAACTCCTGCAAGATTTTTTTTTTACAGTGTATCCATTTGATATACCTGCGTCATCTAAAGTATACGGGAGGGGGGGGGGGGGGGGTGAAGATTGCCGAGAAATCATGCTAAGTGAAGGCCCTTGCGGAATAGCTGAACACATAATGAGTCGTTGCTGCGACTTACTGATTCTTGCTGCCATTAGGTGGGCTTTCCTGATTTTGAGCTTTGTCAGGTTGGGCGTGATTTTTTTTTTTCTGTTGCAGGGTTTTCGATTGATTTGGCTTTGAAAGAAGAGAAGGATAAGGTGAAATTTGGCTTCCCGACTAGCCAAGTTCCTAACTACACCGTGAACGATTGCAGGGGGCTGGTGAAAACGCTCGTTTGCGCAGTGAAAACAGCAACGTGGGGCTGCACCTCCACTAAGGTAAGTCTCTAACATAAAAAATAAAAAATCTAGCCAAGGAGGTTAGTGGGCAAAAATGTCTGCAAATCAGAGATGGGCGTATCCGACCATGAAAGAATTCGAATCCAAATCGAGGGCTATATAGGTTCGATTCAATTCAGTTCAAATTCAATTCAGTATAATCTTAAAAAAAACAGATAATTGGACAAGCCGATGGGTTGTTTTCAAAACCGAATCCACCATTTCACGCTGAAGATTAGAATCCGACTTTAACACAAAATTTTGCCTAAGGCAAATTGGACGATGTAAACCTTGTTTCTACGTTTTCATTTGTGGTTGTTATAGTAGGAGTTTCCTCTCGGCAACCAGGAGTGAATTCGATAAGCACACTACCTTAAGCACAGTGTGTAAAAATTGGGGAAAGGTTAGAAAATGGAGCGGATTCGTAAGATTCAGGGTTTGGAATTCGAATCCGAATCCAGCCTGACAAGCAGAATATTTGAATCCGGCCAAAATGACTTATCCTAGATTCGAATCTGAATCCAGATTTGAGATTTGGATTCGCTCATCTCTGCTGCAAACATAACCTACCAGGATATGATTGTCAGCCAAAAATAATACTCCAGCCCAAGCTATCTTTGTTTGCTTTTCTCCACGACCTATTGTCACGTGGGCTTTGGTTCATTCACGAGACTCTGATATTGGAGTCCACTTTTTATGGCCCTTGTAGCCTCTGCTCAAGCGCCATACACCGATCACAATTCCGTCTGTCGGTCGGTCCGCGTTTTTTGTCACACTTTTTCTAGTTAGGGTACTTCCAGATGTGCTAGGACAATGGCAAGGCAGGCATATCAGGGACCCGAACAAACTAACCTGGAAATAATCAGTTTCCCGATCCGACCATATGCGGGGGATTGGGGGGCGCTGGAAACTTGAAAATTTAGGGCATTTTGTCACACTTTTTCGAGTTAGGGTACTTCCAGATGAGCTAGGACAGTGAAACTTGGCAGGCGTATCAGGGACCCGACCACAATAACCTGGAAATAATCAGTTTCCCGATCCGACCATATGCGGGGGAGTGGGGGCGCTGGAATAGGGCATTTTGCCACACTTTTTCGAGTTAGGGTACTTCCAGTTGTGCTAGGACCATGAAACTTGGCAGGCGTATCAGAGACCCGACCAAACAAACTTAGAAATAATCAGTTTTCTGATCCGACCATTTTGGGGGGGAGTGGAGGGCAGGGGAATCCCGGAAATTGAGAAGTGTGTAACTTTCGAACAGGTGATCCGATTGTAATGAAACTTAATAACTGAATAGAGTATATATCTGTGATGTCCAGTTTAAAGTCTTGACCGGATTCGGTAGCCAGGGGGGAGTTGGGGGGGGGGGGGTGAGACCGGAAATTTCAAAAAACGGTTATAATGGAGGGATCGGAGTGAAACTTGCTGGGAAGAACAAGCATCTGCTCAAGATAAATCCTTTATACCATTGTACACTTATGGGTGGGGGGGGGGGGGTTCCCGGAATTCCGGTGATGGCGGTTTTGGGGATTGTCACGATGAAACTTGGCAGGCATATCAGGGACCCGATCAAACTGACTTCAAAATAAAAATTTTGTCCATCTGATAATGGTGGGGGGAGTGTAGGGAGGGGGATCCGGAATTTTCAGTCATGCCTAAGTCTGCAATGGGTGATCGGATTCGAGTGAAGTTTAGGAATTGAACAGAGGAAATTTCTCCGGTGATCTTTTTTATATCCGGACCGGGTCCGGCAACTATTGGGGGGGGGGGGGGGGGGGCGGAAAATACGTGACCCGCTTAGAATGGAGAGATCGGGATGGAACTTTCTGGGAAGAACAAACAGATGCTCTAGGTAAACCATTTACTAAATCGGATTGGCTATGGGGGAGGGCGGAAATCTCGAGAAACGGTTAGAATGATGGTATAGTGAAACTTTCTGGGAAGAACAAACATCTGATCTATGTAAATCTTCTATACAATTTGACTGGATCCGGGCACTTGAGGAGGGGGGGGGGAGGGGGTTTTCCGAAATTCCGTTTTGTGGGGATTTTCACGACGAAACTTGGAAGGCATATCAGGGACCCGGTCAAACTGACTTGGAATACAAAAATATCCTCGATATGATAATCTTGGGGGGGGGGGGTTGAGGGAGGGGAATCCGGAATATTAAGTCATGCGTAACTTTGGAACAGGTGATCGGATTCGAGTGAAATTTAATAACTGAACACAGGACATTTTTCTCTGGTGGTCTTTTTCATTTTCGGACCGAATCCGGCAATCATTGGGTGGAGGGTGGAAAATACTTTACCAGCTTAGACTGGTGTGATCTGGATCGAACTTCGTGGGAATGACAAACAGATGCTCTGGATTAATCATTTACAGAACTGGATTGGCTCCGGGTATTGTGGGTGGAGTTGGAGGGGGGGGGGGGGGGAGGTCTGGGATGCACTTCCAGATGAGCTAGGACGATGAAACTTCGCTAGGATATTGGAGATTCAACAACATTTGCTTAGAAATTGCTACTTCCCAAATCTGATTCAAATCTTAACCGCAAAGTAAAAAAAATACTGTTAAGCAATATATGCATTTTCATGATGCCCATCAGCCCATTAACATTTTTGCCTCGAGGGTTTTGATTACAAATGAAGTTCCAGCTCCCTTAGAATGGGCATCTCAACAGCAAAGTCGAAACTTACTTTTGATCAATCAAAACATCTTAACCCATGCAAGTGTCATATGAGCATACAGCTCTTGTTAATTCAGTTTTAAATTTACTTCTGGTTAATTTTCATGGTAAAAGTCCGTTTTATAACATTCCGTCTTTACGCAATATTTATCTAATCCCGTGTCTTCGGAATGCGAACTGCTTTGATGAATTTGCTTACTAACTGCTTGCTAACTGTTCCGATTGGCCACTTTGTGATGGTTTACTAACTATGTTCACAAGCCCCTCTTTAGATCGGTGGTAGAGCAGCTGCCTTGTAAGCAGGAGGTCGTAGGTTCAGTGATTTGAAAAGGATTTCAGATTCCAAAATCCCAGACTTCATTAGTATAACTATAAACTGTAATTTAAAAAAAATATAAAAAATGACATTTTTTGCAAAAAAAAAACATTAAAAAGATTAGTTCATGTCCTCGAGTACTCAGCATCTACTAACGACCCACAGGCTTCCATATTTTAGCTAATTACTGGAAAGATGAAAAAAGCGAAAACAAGGAAATGCGCACGACTATATACAAGGGTCTTCTTCCGTCCTTAAAGCTAACTAACAACATCACTTAAAAAATAAAATTAGAACTCGTCATGGAGCCGAGCTGACGAGCTTGTATCCCTGGCGGTCCCCATTGACCGATTTTTTGTGCTTTTCAGTGATTGTGATGAAGTGTTTTAAAATTAAAGAACCTGAACCTGAACGAATACAAATATCCATATCATAAAAACAAATAAGAGACCCTAAGGCCAACAAGAATACGGAGTTATATAGTTTGCGGGATCTAAAATGATTACTCAGTCTGAGTAATCACTATATTTCATATGAAACTCTCATTAAACTGGACGCTCCTCATTAAACTGTACGCCTCCTGGAATAACTGACAGCAGAAATACTCTTTAAAAAAAAATTGGAGCAAAGTTAATGTGTTGTCCCCAGATGAGCCGTCTATTCCCCCGTGCGTCGGTCCGAGAGGAACACTGGCAATCAGTTTTCTCCATATCCCGGTAATTCTTCTGCCCAATTTTTACATAGTTTCATCCCGTCATTTATTTCTGGTCATATCTTGTGAGTGTATTAGTTAATTTGTTTTGTGTCTGTGTATTTCGTAAATATTTTATTCGAAAACTGGGCATCGCCCACATCAGGACACTGCGCTAAGCATAAGATTGTAAGCGTTTTACATCCTTTAACTGAATAGGTGATTGATTCTGTAGGGAAACGAGGCCGTAGCTGCCGTTCAAGCTACCAAAAGCTTCCAGCCAAAGGAGACGCTCCTTTTCATCCGACTAGTTAAGTGGGGTCTTCAGGCTCTTGATGTATATACCTTGAATGGAACCAGCACACCTCCTGTGACAACTGTGGCCATTGGAGCGAACGGAAGACCAGCGCCCCCGCCACAGCAGTCTGTCCGAACAAAAGATGAAAAAGAGGCGTTGGAGCACTTCGCTGGAGTGGTAAGGATCTTAAAACATACTTAAAGGGTTTCATCAGACATTATCACCATTGTTCTTAAAGGACCTGTCTTACCTGTAATACTAACGCAACCTACTTCCATAATCGTTCCCTGCATGACGGAACCCGGAGACCCCAGTTCCGTACGGTACATTCTAACCCCTCTAACAGAACAAAGCTGATTTTCTCACTTGCCGTTGTTTGCTACCTTCGATGTGTATCACGCCGTCGACGGTTGTCTGCGAGAAGATTTTCCATTAGGAAAACCAGTTATGTAAATTGTTTCCGTGTTTTTGCTATAAGTCAACGGGTCTAGGAAAAAGCTTAAAACAGCCAAATATATGTTGAAAGCACAGCCTAGTTTTAAAGTATTCAAGTCTTTTAAAATATTGTGAGTTGAAGAGTAAATAGTGCGAGGGGTCGTTTAAGACTTGGTCAACCGTGTCATCGTGAAATTTATTTCCGAAAGGGTTGATCCTAAAATTTTAACCTTCAAACGGGCATCCTAAAAGCTTTGGTTGGTACATTGTGTAGAAAAGGCTAATGGGAGAATCCATAGGAGAGCTACCACGTTCATCTACACGATCTACACTACCAAGTGAGACTAGCTGAGTTTGCGCCTACCCTCCATCGCATATTGTAGATATTCAAATTAATCAACTGAAGTATCAACATTGAGGGTACCGATTTAATCAAATTCAGCATTAACCGTTATCGTAGGGGTCATGCGTTCAAGCTTGCTAAATCACGATTCCGATAGGACGTGTATAAGTGACATTTTGGTAACAGAATAGTTGGCTCTCGGTACAGCCTAGCCGAAGATGCGGTCAACGCTGAATCGAATAATAGTCTCAAGTTGTATTAGTTGATTTGTTTCGTGTCTGTGTATTTCGTAAACATATTATTCCTCTTATAGCTTTAATCTATTTGGAAAATAAACTTGATGATTATTATTATTATTATTTTAATATTATTATTGTTTATTTGAATCCTTTAAAACTGAAGAGTCGTGTATAAAAAGGAACAACAACATGTCAGTCAGACTCACACACACTGACATACTAATGAACAGCTAACCGTTAAAGATAGATTAGCCTACTAAATCTACAACGGAATAACTGGAAAAAACAAATTTCAAAGTAAACAAACCAATCAGGGCGCTTTTTTATGAAACAAGGAAAAAGGTTGTGATAAAGAAGAGTGATCCCGTACGGAAAAAACGTCATAAAAAAATCAAAAAAAAATCATGATTAGCAATTATGACATATCATGATTAAAATCATGACAAAAATCATGATTTTTGTCATGATTTTTGTCATGATTTCTTAGTGACTAAATGTCATGGTTTATGGACGGCTAAATCATGATTTAGAAAGTCATGACTAAGCGAAATGACAACTAGAAAAATCATGAACAACACGTACATGATTTGTGAACAACATAGTCATGACTTTTTCATGACTTTAATGACAAAAATCATGATTTTTGTCATGATCTTTATCGTGACTCTTTATATAGAAAATCATGACTTTTTTCGTGATTTGCTTTATCATTTCTAAAATCATGACATTTAGAAAATCGACAAAATATCACACATGAGATCATGAAACTTGAATCATGACTTCGTTTTGACATGTCATGATTTTTGTCATGATTCTTAATAAACGAAAGTCATGATTTCTTGGTGATGATTTTTGTCATTTTTAAATCATGACATTTCGAAAATCAGTATAAAAATCACAAAAATTGAATCATGACTCTATTTTGATATTTCATGACAAAAGTCATGATTCCTGTCTTGATTTTTGTCATGATTCTTCGTAAACGAAAGTCATAATTTCTTGGTGATTTGACTTGTCTTTGTTAAATCTTAAAAAAAAAACTTAAATCATGACATGTCATGATTCGTAACAAATCAAAGTGACTTTCTTGGTAACCTGTTTTGTCCTT
This sequence comes from Branchinecta lynchi, assembly GCA_023053575.1. Taxonomy (NCBI): domain Eukaryota; kingdom Metazoa; phylum Arthropoda; class Branchiopoda; order Anostraca; family Branchinectidae; genus Branchinecta; species Branchinecta lynchi. The sequence continues at coordinate 18,821,916 of JAKZAP010000008.1, forward strand.
TCTAAAATCATGACATTTCGAAAATCAGCAAATTGACCTTAAAATCATGAATAATAAATCGTGACTTTTGTCTGATTCTTAATAATGATAGTCAGGACTTAAAATCTCGACTTCATAATCGATACAATAACGATTTGTCATGACAAAAATCACGAACGTCACAGTCTGGTCAAATTAGTATAACCGCACGTATTCAGTTGCTTTTGTGCAAAATGATCTTGTTTTTGAATAACATTCTTTTATTCTTTTGTAGGCAGGAAAGCAACACGTATAACAATTTTGCTGGGCCTGGCTGCGAACGTTTTGCTGCGCTTGGATGACCTCGATGGCTTTATCGCCATCGCATGCTTTATTTTTGTTATGCTGTGGTGACAAAGTCTGCTTTGCTATTATTTCTTCATATTAAAAACACAGTAACGGTCTTTTCAGTTCTCGCATGCTTCTTGTGGTCGGGTGCTGTATGTGGGCCTGCACGTGGTGAAGGAAAGTGGATGCAGGGTCCTATCATAGATGGACAAAAACATGCATGAAGTTGTGCCCTGTTGGTCTTGCGAGCGGTCGAGCGATGTGTCTGCGAGCTCGACAACGTACTAGCTAGTGAACTAAAACTTAAAGGAGCATCGTTTATGGGTGGACACGTCTCAGCTATTAAGTATACATGCATCCAGAAACATGCTCGTCATTAGACCTCTCTGTTCTGATATCCTACAATTCACTTTCAGATCATCATCACTAAAACATCTTATTGAAAAACTGGCTTATATAGTCCAAAATTAACGATATGGACTTTCAGATACGCACAAACATCAAATAAACCAGGAACAAATGTTTCAGATAACAGATCACACAATTTTGTATGATTTCTTTGACTATTAATCCAGACAATCGGGCCTTTGTAGATCTGTTCTTTGTCAGTGTTTGTCAGACGGACGGACGGTCAGTCGGAGTACTTTTAAGACGTCATAGGTGATCGGAAAAATAGTTAACTGGGAAACTAAAAGCAAGTTACGATCAGAGATGGGCGAAACCGATCATGAAATGATTAGAATCCGAATCCAGGGTTAGACATCACTGAGGAGGGTTGGTGGTCGAAATCAAATCTTGGATTGCCTAAGCCGACTGTGTAGAATTGGGAAACGGATGCTAGAAGGATCTAGACTAGAAATTTGGTGGGATTCGTACGAGTGAGGGTTATACAGAATCGGATTCACCCATCTCTGATGACCGATGCATATTTATGAGTCACGAATACATCTTCGTCGGACACAGAGATCATCATCAATGAAACTTCTTATTGATTAAAAAACGGCTAGTACCAAAATTAACGACATGGACTAGAGCTTCCAGATATATCAACATCAAATAAACCACAAACAAATGTTTCAAAATGCAGTATTATTCATCCAGTAATTATTCAAAGTAATAGATACAGGCGAGTATTCCATAATAGAAACGTAGAACGAGGCTAATAATGAAATAATATTTAAGTTTTCAGCCCCTTATTAATAACAAAACCGAAGTTGATGAAAATGCAGAAAAAAACCTTTCCTGTCATCGCCCCAATCGTGCAGCAAAAACAGCGTCCGTGTAAAAAATTAAATCTCAGGACTATTTTTTTCACTATAGTGGTATTTGAAGGTAATTTACTTTCATAAGATATTTATAGTCGGTAGAAGCTTCAGTTATTTGTTACAGGTTTTGTTATTTCCCCGACGTTGACCCAGAGGATTGACAGCCTGACGAGCACCCTTGCCAAGAAGGGCTGAAATATCGCTGATGAAGAATCGTAGCTGACGTATCCGTTGTAAACATTGTTTTGAATAAATGTTTCAAATAATGTGTACAACGGATACGTCAGCTACGATGCTCGTAGGGGAAAGCAACAAACCTGTAATCACACATCATTACAGGTTTGTTTCCTTCCCCGACATTGACCCTGAAGATTGACAGCCTGACGAGCCCCAACACTTGAACCTCCTCCCCCACCCCAAATATGGATTTACGGAGCCCATCTATGAACTTGTCCTGTTCTTTTACCCATAGTTTCCCCACACCAAGTGTGAACAAAATCTTGTTTTAACACAACCCAACAATCGTGTGTCAAAATACTCAAATTCTGTGCATTTTCTTTGTTTTGAATTTGCTTGCGGATTACAACAAGGAATACGAGCTCAGGTAACTATGAGGAGGAATTATTGAGAAACAAAGATAGGTTTAACTAGATATACCGAAGCAAAATTTATTTCTTCAGTGTGTAAACCATTCTATAAGGTTCAATCTAGTATGTTTATCATATTTGTGGGTCCCTTTTTAAGCCAGATAGATTTTTCTCACGGAAGATTTCTCTGGATATTTGAAATCTTGTGTGAGGTTGGGTACCTCTCCTGTATCACTACACTTATGTTTTGGAAAAAAAAAAAAAAATAGTTCTTAGGTATGCTACTGAACTTTCTATATAAATTGCTGGGTATAACCAACAATAGGCATGGACAAGCAATATCATAGGCTAGGTAACTTGATCTCCTTATAAGCAGGACACACATCAACAGTAGGGAACAGAGAATCGAAAAATAAAATATCAAAGCCTGTGTTCGTTCAAATCAACGGAACAGTACGAAACATTAAATAACAATAAAATAATTAAGAAACATACCCATAATAAAATTAGCGCCAACGCCTTTCATCAGCAAATTTGAATCAAATCTAAACCGCGCGCTAAAAGCAAAAGAGTCATGGCGCGGGTTGAACTTAATCCCTCTGTAGTTTTCGAAATCCCTCTCACGGTTTGAACCAAGCTACAAGGAATTATCAGTCCTGCATTCCTGACCCAAAGGCAATGATTTAGGTCCGCTGACAACTGACTGACAAGGTAATGCTTTAGCATGTACGGGGCAGTTTTATGGCACCTGAGAATTGCGGGTTCAACGAAAATAGTTTTAATTTGTACTAATTCCGGCCAAATTTCCAATTTCCGGAAATTTTTCCAAATTTCCAATTTTCCGACCGATTCAAAACTTTCATGATTCGTTATTAGGATTTTAGAGATCACAAAATTTCTACCGCTATGATCTTTCATGATTTCTGAGATCACGGCGGCTTCATTCCTCACTGAAATGATCTGTTATTGGTAAATCAAAATCATAATTCTTGTCAAAATGACTAGTTTATGATTTTCTGAATCATAAAGACTGAATCATATTTTTCATAATTCGTGGCTACGATTTTTTATGATTTCCAAGGTCACAAAACTTATATCACTAAGATCTTCCATGATTTTTAAGATCACGACGGCTTAAATCATCATAGAAGTGATTTTGTAAAGATTTTTTATAATCATTTAAGTTCCAATTATGATCTTTTCAAGATCTTTTGAAGTCACGAAGACTAAATCATAAATGCCTAACTCCTGTTCATGATTTATTATGATTTAGAGAAAACATGAATACAAATTATCGTGATTTTCCGATAAATAATTATGACTATTGTCTGATCATGACTTTTTCGTGACATCAATGTCATATAAAAGAAAAATCATGATTTTTCCATGATTTATTTAATGATAAAATGGGAAATCATGATTTTCTTATGATATGACATTGTGTGACATTTTAATGAGTTTTTCCGTACATCATGCTTTATTTTTGTTATGCTGTGGTGACAAGTCTGCTTTGCTATTAATTGTTTACATTCTATTAATATCTATTTTATATACCATTCTAATTATCATCTTCGGATTCATCATGTTTTCTTACCCTAAATAGACTATCTCATTAGAAAAGTCATGTGTCCCAAAACACTCAGATTCTATGCCTTTTCTTGGTTTTGAAGCTGCTTGTGGATAACAGCAATGAATACGAGCTCAGGTAACAATGAGGAGGAACTGTTGGGAAACAAAGATAGGTTTATCTAGAAATACTGAAGCAATGTTTATTTCTTCAGTGTGTAAACCATTCTATTTATATCTATATTATATACCATTATAATTATCATCTTCGGATTCATCACGTTTGCTTACCCCTAAATAGACTATCTCATTAGAACAATCATGTGTCCCAAAATACTCAAATTCTATGCCTTTTCTTGGTTTTGAAGCTGCTTGTGGATACCAGCAAGGAATACGAGCTCAGGTAACAATGAGGAGGAATGGTTGGGAAACAAACATAGGTTTAACTAGAAATATTGAAGCAATGTTTATTTCTTCAGTGTGTAAACCATTCTATAAGCTTCAATCTAGTATGTTTGTCATATTTGTGGGCTCCTTTATAAGCGAGATAGATTTAACTGGAAATTTGAAATCTTGTCTGAGGTAGGGTACGTCTTCTGTATCAATCCACTCATGTTTGGGAAACAAGTAAATAATAGTTCTTATGTATACGACTGATCTGTTCTATAAAATGCTGGATATAACCAACAATAGGCATGGACAAGCAAAGCAATATCATAGGATAGGCTAATTTGATCTCCTTATAAGCAGGACACACATCAACAAAAGAGAACAGAGCATCAAACACTCAAATATCAAAGCCTGTATTTGTTTATATCAACGGAATAGTACGAAAAACTAAACAACAATCAAATACATAAGAAACATACCCATAACAAAATTAGCGCCAACGCCTTTCATCGGTAAATTTGAATCAAATCTGAACCGCGCGCTAAAAGCAAAAGAGTCATAGCGCGGATTGAACTTAATCCCTCTATAGTTTTCGAAATCCCTCTCACGGTTTGGACCAAACTACGAGGAATTACCAGTCCTGTATTCCTGACCCAAAGGCAATGATTTAGGTTTGCTGACAACTGACCGACAAGGTAATGCTTTAGCCATGAAATCCAACTACTTTGCAGGTATGCAGCAGGTGTTATGGCACCTGAGAATTGCGGGTTCAACGGAATTTGTACTAATTCCGGCCAATTTTCTAGACAAGACCAGCAAATGAAGTCTTGGTGATCTTCACTTTTCCGATTTTATGGCATTGAAATTCGAAAGAAAATGAATTTCACATGAATATTATAGCGTTTCTTTTGGACAAAAGAAAGAATACAATTTTAAAGATGAGCAAAAAAAGCTCGCCGTCGAACGCTCAGCTGTGAGAGGATACTAAGTAAAATTCGAACATCTTTCTTGGTCAGTTCACGTCACCACAACATTAGATCGAGGGCTCCCCCCCCCCCCCCAGAATCAAAGTTCCGTGCACATATTTGAAGCACAACATTTTAGATGGGTTGTAGCACCAGTTTCTAAAAACTTCCCGGTATGATCTGTTTGTGATTCTGAAAATGATAAAGCTGAGCCACAACTGTCAGAATTGATGGTCATGATTCATTTTGATGTCCCGTATCACAAGACTTCTCAATATGACCTGTTTTCGATGCGAGATTACGATTTCTTATGATTTCCCAGGTAACAAAACTCACATCGCTACGATCTTTCATAATTTGTAAGATCACGACTGCTTGAATTATCACAGAAGGGATCTCTTAATGATTTTTCAGAATCATTAAAATTCCAGTTCTGATCTTTTCAAGATTTTTGGAGTCACGAAGACTAAATCATACATGCGTACCTGGTGTTCAGGATTTGTTAATGATTTGGAGAAATCATGAATATGAAATATCGTGATTTTTCTGATAAATGATTATGACTATTGTCTGATCATGACTTTTTCGGGACACCAATGTCATACACAAGGTAAATCATGATTTCTCCATGATATTTTTAATGATAAACTTGGAAACCATGATTTCGTATGACAGTTTGCGACATAGTACTCGACCACGCGCAAGACCAGCATGCAACGACAGATTGAGTTGACACGAAGTCCACTGCATGCAGTGTTTTCGCCCGTCAATGGGAATTGTGCGTCCATCTTCCTCCACCACGTGCAGGTCCACATATGCAGGCCCCGACTACGAGAAGCATGCGAGAACTGCAACAGATCTAGTTGTCGGATTTTAATATGTATAAATCGCAGGTAGTCATTCACCAGGGGCAACAAGAGTATAGATGCAGATAGGCAATAAGTTGAGGGATATGCTGCTATCTGCTATGCTTACCTACAAATGAATAAAAAAATATCGGACATCAACAAGTCATTATTCTTAAAACCTGGCTTTCAATATCAATATGTCCTTTGTCTACGGTATGACAAAAATCATGATGCAAGGTGAATTTATGATTTCTGAAACATCAAGACTGGATCACAACGTTCATAGTTCATGGTTATTAGTTCCTGTGTCAAACAATTTACGGTGCTAAGACATTTCGTGATTTATAAGATTGCCACGCCTAGAGTCAAAATCGAGATGATATTTTAATGATTTATCAAAGTCATAAAACTTCCGAATATGATCTTTAATGATACCAAGATCACACAATTTCAGGAGATGTGATACTTTTCTGATTTTCAAGATCATGACGGCTTATGTTAGCTTAGAAATGATCTCTTGATGATTTTAAAAAATCATAAACTTTGCAATATGACCTGGTTATGACCTGCAAGATCATAAAGACCGATTCAAAACTTTCATGATTCGTTATTATGATCTTTGAGATCAAAAAATTTCTAGCGCTATGATCTTTCATGATATCTGAGATCACGACGGCTTCATTCTTCATCGAAATGATCTGTTAATGATTAATCAAAATCATAATCCTTCTCAAAATGTTTAGTTTATGATTTTTTGAATCATAAACACGGAATCATAACTTTCGTAATTCGTCGTTACGATTTGTTATGATTTCCCAGGTCATAAAACTTATATCACTACGATCTTCCACGATTTGTAAGATCACGACGGCTTAAATCATCACAGAAGTGATTTTTTAATGATTTTCAAAATCATTTTAAGTTCCAATTATGATCTTTTCAAGATTCTTTGAAGTCATGAAGACTAAATCATAAATGCCTAACTCCTGTTCATGATTTATTATGATTTAGAGAAATCATAAATATAAAATATCGTGATTTTTCTGATAAATAATTATGACTATTGTCTGATCATGATTTTTTCGTGACATCAATTTCATATAAAAGGAAAATCATGATTTCTCCATGATTTATTTAATGATAAAATGGGAAATCATGATTTTCTTATGACATTATGTGACATTTTAATGAGTTTTTCCGTACGGGATGTCAGCCTTTTTATGAAAGTTGTGGATTTTACTATTTAAAGTTTCCAAAGGACTCTTCACTTTAAAATTAGAAGCTAGGAAAGAGTTACTCGCAGAAATAGGGAAACCATGCAAGATTTATTGATTGAAAGGGAATTATTGATATAATTTTTTACTCTGCTCGGTATGATCAGTCCCAGTTTCTCACAGTTATTTAGAGGCGTAAGCTTTTTCTGTTGCATAATGTTATTATTATATATTTATTTATTTCCCTCAAACTGAGTAGTACAAAATATAATGTATAAAACATAACAATGCCTAAACCAACTGATCCGTTCAGTGACATATAAATACTATAACAAATACACATGATTTTGACAACTAAATTTCAATTGTTAACGTACTACATTATCTACTTGTTAAAATATGTAAAGGTTGTGAGTTTGGAGAGCTGCCGAAGCTTTTGTATAAAACTTTGTAATCTTGTTTCTTCAAAATTAAAACTGGCTCTTTTACTTTGAAATCAGAAATCAACTCCGAATTACTTAAAGAAATGGGAAACCTAAGGAGAAATTTGGAAAATTTGAAATATGATAGTGTCGCAATGTCGCAAATTGGAAAATTTTCTACGATTGTTGCAGCAAAAAGAACACGAGGTAAAGAAACGGCGGTGAACAATGACCCGAGGATGTCATTTCTGTATCACCCATGAAAACGAATTAACAGGCCAAATGTTTGGCGAATTCTATCTTGAATATGATTGACAATTGTAGACTGAGAAGCATATACAAATCATAAAATAAGTGATATATACATATTGCCGCGTGGTGTTTCGGGATAGCTTGGTATGAATGTTTTTTCCGAAATCTAGCAAAATCGACATAGATCAATCTAGCGTTACTATATTGCTTTGTATTGTCCGATCAAAATGAACATTTGGACGAGAAGTGATAGAGATCGGTGATTGCGGGTGAGTGAGTTTTTTTTAATGGATTTCTCTCGGGAGATAATAATAATATACTTTATTTCCTTAATAGCATGTATTATATACTCTAGCACTGAATCGTCATTCACGCAAATAACGTATGATAATTACATACGTAGACATTCATCTACACGTACAACTTGAAAATATAATTCGACTTAACTAGAATTAAAATATTGGGTAAAATAAGGTACAAAAGATGTCTGGTCGACCTGTCGAGTTTATGGGTGGTCTTTCTAGTCTCTGGGAATCAGCTTCCTTCTGTCTCTGTCGCGAATCAGGCCTGATATTTGCTGTAGTCTCAAAGTCAGGCAGAATGGCACAATGAGCATGTTATGGCAGACACTTGCTCCCGAACGAGATTGGTGCAGGCTGCTTTGATGAAGTTGTTGTTTAACCTGGCATTTCTGTTTCTAGTTCAGCATGCTGTCGCCACAAAACTTCAAGGAAATCTTTTCCACCACCATTGAATTCTTCGTGGAACGAGTGTACAAGAACTTTGCTCTTCAACTCGTTGCCAACTCATTTCTCGCCAATCAAGCAACGTCGTCGATTTTTGCGACGATCCTTGTCGAATATCTACTTGCCCACATGGAAGATATGGGAGCGAGCATTGAGCGAAGCAATCTCTACCTCAAGTTGTTCAAATTGGTGTTCGGCAGTGTTCAGCTGTTTGCGCAGGAGAACGAACAAATGCTTAAGCCATACCTGCACAAGATTGTGAACAGGTCTATGGAGTTGGCGTTGACGGCGAAGGAGCCATACAACTATTTTCTACTGTTGCGAGCCCTTTTCCGTTCGATTGGAGGAGGGAGTCATGATCTTCTGTATCAGGAATTCCTTCCGCTTCTGCCTACACTTTTACAGGTGAGCGAAAATTCCGGTCCTTGTGTAACGAATATTATATTAGCCTATTCAGTCACAAAATTAGCTTTCTTCATAGCTTGGAAAATTGGGGATTTTGGGACCAGAATCTACGAAACCAAATCCTTTTGATTAGCGGTAGGTTCCCCAAAGTCCTCTTGTCCTTTTCAAGACTATTAATATTGACGAAAGACTATTATGATCCCTATACGCCTTCTGAAGAGTTGAGTACTTCCCCACCGATCGACGGTACCAAGATTAGTCAGCCTAAGAGCTTTGGACCCCATTTTCAGGGGATTTTCATTTCCCACCCTTCTCGCGATTGTCCCTTATAAATATAAGGCGTTTTTCCGTGATTCCACGAACAGTCTGCGGCTCGAAAATCCGCCTCTAAAAATATTCGTGTGGCTCGGATCAAGTGTCTCGAAAGCCTCCAATGTCGTTTTTTGTGGCCCACAGTATGTTTTCGCGACTATATTAAGGTTTTTGTGGCTCGAATTTGACAAACAGCTTCCTTCCAGGTCGTTTTTTTTGTGTCCCACAGTATGTTTTTGTGACTCGTAAAGTTTGTGTGTCTCGAATTTGACAAACAACTTTTGAGCTGATTTTCGATTTTATGGGTCGAGTTTGGCAGGAAATTCAAATTCTGCAGCAAAATAAAGTACAAATAATAAAATTAGGTACTCTATCAAGCAGATAGACATAAAACTGAGGTCCTTCTAGTGGCGTATAGAATGGCAAGGATGTAAACCTGAAGATTTTATCTGTTTTGTTTTCTGGCATTTGAAATTGTATAAAAAAATGCAGTTTCAACTTGTGGGTCGAGTATTTGGCACGGACTTCTATTTCCATGACAAAGACTAAAAAAATATTTGTAAGTGTGTGGCGCATAATTATGGCGCTTGAAAGCGCTCGTAGCTGCTGCATTAACATCAGCTCTTTGAGGTACTAGGAACGCCGAACTCGATTTCGCTGTTAGTATTTATTCTGGCACGTTTCCGGCAGAATGTGGATATCGGGGTCCATGCTCCTGTAAAACAGTTTTCCTAAATATTATTGACCAGATTGGAGGTTGTTAGTTGAAAACTATCGGTCAAGGATCGTCGACAGCAACCATTATACGCCGTAGTGGGCGCGGGGGTGATTTCATGGTGTTCGATGATGGTGATTTCTTCCACACTCGGCAACAGGCAAAACAAGTTTGGCTCACTATGGTGCTATTCTGGGGCTTGATAACAGTTTGACGTAGGCGTAGATTTTATTCCTCGTCAGACATTGTTACTCGCAAACAGATTTTTGTTTTTGCTGCAATGTGTTTGCTATATGAATTTGTTTGAAATCTTTTTTTGCTAAAAGCTATGGTTTTCCGCCGGGGTCGTTTTTTCGCTATATGGAATTTGTTGTAACGGCACTTGCATCCTTTGACCCAAGTGCCACCGTTCTACAATAGTAACTTGTGTTCCACCCTTCTAACAATAGTTACTATTAGTTACTTTTTTCGTTCCAACCTCGTGAAAAGTTACTGTGCTGACCGTTCCAACCTTCTCGAAATAATAACTAATAGTAACTATTTGCTTACCACGCGAGGGGACGTATAGTAAGCGGGTAACTACGAATCTCTGTGATGTGATAAGCGCGATTAGCCCGTGGCACGATGTGTTGGGGAAAATAAAAAAATGCGTTCCAGCCTTGACGCCAAAGAGCCAGAATTCGTGGCGTCATGCGTAGTAACTATGGTAAGTATGGTGGAACGCGCACAGAGGAATCATAGTGTCTGCCGCTGTAACCACATTTTGCTAATTTGGGCACTTTACAAAAGGACCCGACCCAGCGACATAGAAAATCTTCCTTTCCCGGATCCATACATCCGTGGGGAAGTGGATGAGGAGGGAGTGAGAGTGGACGTAACTTGCGATGTGTGGAGTTGTACGTATATGTGTCCGAAATGCATCCGACCACGGGGGGAGTTGGAGGCAGGCTCAAAGGGATGGACGAATCCGACCATGAAAGTTTTCGAATCCGAATCCAGGGCTAGGTACGAATCCGGATCCACCATTTCGTGCTGAGGATTCGAATCCGGAATTCAATCCGACCTTAACAGAAATCAAATCATGTACATAGGTTAGAATTTACAAATCAGCAGTGACAAAAAGCATAGATATCTAAGGTAATCAGATAATTTGATTGATGACTGAGGATGGTTGGTGTTGGAGATAAAAAAGTTGGATTTTGTGACAACATTAGGAAACGGAAACTGGAAGGATGTAGACCAGACATCTGGATCTAGCCAGACAAGCAGAAGATTTGAATCCGACCAAAAGGACGAATCAAGGATACCTCTGGGCTCGGATATTTTGAACCGCGTAGGGATCAAGCGGATGTCTGGATTGGGACGAAACTTGGAAGGTACAAAGGTCGTGTGACCTATATCTGTCTGACCTCAGTGGAGTGGGGAGTTGTAAGAGAATTGGACGCACGCGGAAATGCTTAAGTTCGAGTAAAATTTCATGGGTGTACGGATAAATGCTCTAGTTGTGCAATCTATGTGTCTGACATCTGAACCACATCTGACCATGGTGGGTGGTCCCGGAATATTTGCATTTGGGCAAATGCTTGAGATTTAGAATATTAAAATAACTAAAGGAATACATTTTATTCACTTCATTTTATCATTCAGGGTCTCAATAGTCTCCAGAGTGGCCTGCATAAGCAGCATATGAAGGATCTCTTCGTAGAACTGTGTCTGACGGTTCCAGTAAGGCTCTCTTCTCTTCTTCCCTACCTTCCAATGCTCATGGACCCCCTTGTGTCCGCCTTGAATGGCTCTCAAACGCTAGTCAGCCAAGGTAAAGTAGGAAGTTTTGATATTGACCGTGTGTTAGGTTTAAGTCCCTTAGTTGGCCAAGAGTGGTTGGAAAATCGTTCCAATTTATTGACAACACGACGAACACAAAATATTGAGTCGTGAATACAAACTAGACTTACGTTGCCTGGGCAAAGTGAAGTGTTGCGAGAGCTACACTTTGGTCTTGTTTCTTCGCTAATGGTTAAATGCTGAATTTGTCAACCCATCGAGGTTTTCAAAATGGTATGTTCCAGTCCATGTAGAATGTCTTTCTTCACATGATCATCCTCAGCATTGAAAAAAAAAAAAAAACAGAATATCGGAAGTAGGGACCAAATTGACTTTGCAGCCAGTTGAACTTTATCCTTTTCAGTCGTAGACATAGTGAAATCTGGAAACTTGGAACAATGTCTTATATAAGCTTTGTTGGTATTATAAAGCTGTCCATAGCTTTCTAGTTCAAAATACCATAGATGTTACTCTACTAATTATTGCGGAACATATCGTTGTTTTACATTATCATTTCATTTGAATCCGTTGCGTTTACACTTAATTCTAGGTTACAGTGAAAGACCATAAAAAAAGGTAGATTTGTTACCTGTCCCCGTATGAATAGAATAGTACTATATTCACACACTCGCATGCACAGGCTGGTAATAGCCTGTAAAATATGGAGTCAACCTTACCTCCATCCAGTGCCTCCCTGTATTCATAGGACCTCAGTCTCCTTCCTCCCAAGTAAGAAACACTGATCCACGTGTCACGTGCTGCCGTGACCTCTTCATAGAGGGACTCTAGTTTTGAAATCGATCAGAGATTCGGTATCGCGGCAAGAAGACGTGCTGAATCCATTTTTAACTTTATTTTAACAGTACAAATATTCAAGGAATCTGACTGAATGGCGAAGACATGACCCAATTGTTTGAATCAAATGTTAGAGTTTGGGGATCTCATCGAAACCTTTGGTCTTGTTAGTTGTAGGGATGATGAAAGGTTTTACTTCGAGGTTTATTGCGAGACAGATATGTAAATTGACCAAATGAAGAACATAAGTTATAGTTGTTATTAGTTATTAAGTTATTTGACCAGAACATGTAACGAAAAAACCCTGTGCTCGGCTTCGTCCGTGAGAGAATTTTTGAAAATATATTTAATTGAATTGAAGACGTCGCATAGCCATTACATTCTATTAATGTAGGTTTGCGAACCCTTGAGCTCTGCGTTGACAATCTACAGCCTGACTTCCTGTACGAGCACATTCAGCCAGTCAGAGCTGAGCTGATGCAAGCATTATGGAGAACCTTGCGGAGTTCCAACGATGGAATCGCCTTGTCTGCCTTCCGTGTTCTCGGGAAGTTTGGAGGAGGGAATAGAAAGATGTTAATTGAAGCCCAGGCGTTGGAGTACAATGATAAGGAATCGTTAGGTAAGAATCTTAGCAGTTGCTTTGACATTATCAGTGTTTACTCAGTGAGATAATTTCTGGGTTCCTTGTTCAAGTTGAAGTTCTTTTACTCTTTTAATATTACTAGCAAAAAATTACAGGACTGTGCAGAGAAGTGAATTCGGTTCACTCAGATGCAAGTTAAATTGAATACAACATTTAAACACATATATATTTGTAGCGATACATCTCTAGTTCCCGTCGCCCAGGAAGCTCAGCGAAACTAAAACAAAACAAAGAAAACAAACATTGTTTCTTGTAAACCAAAAAATTACTGAATTTAAGGGTGGCGGATACACACATAAATATATCTAAATTTTTAAGTCGATATTCTTGAATCAGTGTTGTGAGGATTTCGTAAATGGGCGTTAATCTTTTCTGGCTTTGTTCTAGTGGCGAAGACGGGTATAAACCAAGAACTGATAAACCTATGCTAGAATGAGCAACTTCCTTAAACCCAAGTGAATGAATTTCTCTTGTGGCTCAGTATTTGCTCATCCGGTAGGATTAGCGTTTTTTTTTGTTAATTCTTGTTTTTGAGGAAGCGACAGAGCTTCGAGCCTTACTTGACTATTTGACGATTCCTTACTTGATTAGTGTAAATTTGCTGTCCGTGAGGGTTTCATCGATATATAAGCACGCGATAGCTTTTGTGGTATTGATAAGCCTTAGCCGATTATCTACGGCCCGTGACGTTTTCATGACGTCATGAAAGAAATAGAAAAATTCGATTAAATTAATGTTGCAGAATATATATTTGTATCTGCATATACAGAGCCGAGCGGCAAGCGAGGCGTGTAAACCGTTCTAGGGACAATCAGTTCCGTTAGTCAATGGAAAAGAAGGGTAGTAGACAGTTGCATGAAAATTATAGGTGCATTCATTTGGGAAATGCTTTTGCTAAAATATTTGCGAAATTTATAGATTGTAGACTTTGTAGATGGTTGGATCATAAGGAAATAATGTCGTCGGTACAGGCTGGTTTTCAGAAGGGTTTTAGTACTATTGACCAAATGTTGATTCTGCAACGGGTAAAGAAAGGGGTAGATTATATGTTGTATTTTTAGATTTGAAGGGAGCATTCGACAATGTTCAGAGAGGTTTATTAATGGACGAGTTACTGAAGATTGGCTTACCGAATGCGTTTGTACTAATTTTGGTTGCGATGTATGAAATGACTAAGTTTGTAGTGAAGGTGGCAGGTAAATGTTTTTTTTTTTTTTTTTTTAAGCAGGGGTTAAACAAGCGTGTTGTTTATCTCCTAAATTGTTCTCGCTTTACATTAATGATTTTCATGAGTATTTGTTACATTCTGGTGGGGCGGTGGTAAGTCTGGATACCTGTCAGTTACGTGCATTGCTTTTTGCGGACGATATGGTGCTATTTGCTGATTCGCCAAAAAAGTTGCGGTTTTTGTTGGATAGGACCCAAGAATACCTCCGAATGAAAGAGCTGTGTCTGAATGTGAGTAAGTCTGTAATGATGGTATTTAGAAAGGGTGGAAGAGTGAATGAAAGCGAGAGTGTGAAGTTTAATGGGGAGAAAATAGGAATAAAGGATGATTTTGTTTATTTAGGTGTTCGGTTTTCGCATAATGGTAAGTTTGGTAAACAAATAGAAGCTAGCGAGAGAAAAGGGAAGCGTTGTGCGTATGCGCTTGCCGGGAGTCATTTAGGGGATATTAAGGATATTAAAATGCATAAGCAGTTATTTTCAACTAAAGTAGTATCTGGTATATGCATTATGGTTCCGAGATTTGGGGTTTCCATAAGGGAGATAAGCTAGAGAGTGTACAGTTACAATATTATAAGAGGGTATTAGGGGTTAGTGTGAGAACTAATAGTTTAGTAATAACAGGGGATTTAGTTTTAGGGTCGCTCCGGAATAGTAGGCAAGTAGCTATGATAAGATTTTGGGAGAAAGTGACGAGTTTGCCAAGCGTGAGAGTTCTGAAAGTGGCGTATTTGGAAATACTTGGAGGTAAGAAAAGGGATTCTTGGCCTCAGCAAGTTAAAAAAATATTGGAGGTTTGTGGTTTTGGTGGTCTGTGGTGTGATGTAGTGGGACCAGGTTACCCCCTAGGTAAAGTAGCTAAGTTAGTGAAAGAAAGGCTAAGAGATCAAGAGATTCAGAGGTGGCATGGGGGTGTATCAGAGGCACCAATCTCTGAAGTTGTATGGTCTCTTCTCCCCATGCCAAAGAGACATGGGGAGAAGAATTATATTTTATGTTGGGGTTGGGGGGGGGGGGGCAGAATTGAAGTGGATGGTGAGTCTTAGGGCGGATGCTCTTCCGGTGGGGATGCGGAGAAATTATATTGGTAGAGATAGGAAAGGTACTAGTCCTTATTTTTGTCCAGTGTGTGGTATTGAAGGAGAGGATGTGATACATTTGATATGTTATTGTGAGGAGTTGAAAGAATTAAGAAAGGAAGTGTTCGGTCGGGAGGAAAGGGATTTGGTTTCAAGTATGGGAAGTAAGTGTTCTGGTGAGATCCGAAGGCTGGGTAGATTCCTGAAGCTAGCTATGGCCCACCGTGAACTATTTTTATAGAAGTTAATTTTTTGGTTTGTTGTTGGAGTGTATGATATTTTGTTTTTGCTATTGTATTATATTTCCGGCCATGGCCCTTGGGCTTTATTGGGAATAAATTCATTCATTCATTCATAGAATTTTCGTGCGATGTCGCGACCCGTAGATAATCGGCTAAAGTTTAGTCAACACCGTTTTTCCTTGTATGGATAAAGGGGAGTTAGATGAGTACATTATAAATTCACTGCTTTCTCGTACTGCACGAAGTCTTGGTGCTGTGGTCGCTCCGTACCCTCAGACCGACCAGGCTAGATGACCAAAAGTTAGAATTTTTGTGTATTCAGATTTATGTTATGCCTCCCCTCAGACCAAGTATTCCTTCAGACCAAGGTGACTGCGAATCATTTTTGATGACCAAGATTTGTTGTAGCAATATTTCGCTCAAGCTAGAAAACGAAGCTGAGATTTTGCTAGAATAAATTTCAAAAAAGAATTCTTCCGCGCATTCCCTTCGCTTTGGAAATCCAATGTGATTCTTTCCCTCCTTCCCCTTTCGTATTTTCCGTGCGTCGTTCCGAGAAAAACACTGGCAGTCTGTTTTTTCCGTATCTTGCCAATTTTTTAACCCAATTTGTACACAGTTTCATTCCAACATTTGTTTCAGGTCATATCTTGTAAGCATTAGTTAATTTGTTGTTGCTTTGTGTATTTCGTAAATATTTGATTCACCTCTTCTAGCTTTCAGCTATTTTGAAGTAAATTTTATTAATTGATTGATTGAAGTACATTAAAGTTCCGTATTTTCTAGGGCCCAGTATCCAGCTACATTTCCCCGAGCACAAACCTGCTATAAACCTCCCGGTTGACAAAATTATTGAGACCGCGTTCAACGCTCTGAAATCGAGCTCCACCGATCCGTTCTACCGCCGCCAGTGCTGGGAGACAATTCGCTGCTACCTTGCCTGCTCACTACAGCTTGATGACGAGAAGCATGTCCTTCAGAACTTCCTAACCCATCAGGCCTTCATGGAGGGTGAAATCTACAACGTGCAGACTCCTGCGCTTCGCTGCAACGATCTGCAAGCGCGAAAGACTCAGCAAATCGCCGTCACGGCTATGTTCATAGCTGCCGCTATTAAGGAGCTACGGCAATCCGTTTTGAAGACTATGGTAGCGCTAGTAAGGCACTATACGTTAGTAGCGATAGCGCAGCAAGCTGGACCGTTCCCTATTGCCGTCCCAGGAAAGCCCCCTAGCCGAATCACTGGGTTGGATCCCGTGGTCCTAATAGACGCGCTAGCGACTATCATGGGTCATGAAGAGAAAGAGCTATGCAAGCCAGGGCATCTGGCCTTAGTGCTGATACTTGGCACAGCCGTTACAGTCCTTGGGTCGAAAGAACGTGCCTGCAAACTCCGCTTTATGGAATGTTTAGCGGAAAAAATGTGTGGGCTTTGCTATGAGCGTGCCTGGTACTCCAAGTTGGGAGGATGCATAGCGATCAAGTTCTTATTTGAGCGCATGTCATTGAAGTGGGTGTTGGATCATCAGTTCATATTCCTTAAGGCGCTGCTGTTTGTGATGATGGATCTGTCCGGAGAAGTTAGCAGTGGGGCTCTGGACATGGCCGAGTCGAACCTGGAAAAGATGATAACTTTGTGCGCAACGCCGCTAGAACCGTCAATCGCCACGGACGAAATGCTCCTGGCGCAGAAGAAAAGCTTGAACGACGTTACCCTTGAGCTCGTACGCCAGGTTACAAGCCCGAATAACTATGTTCGAGAGCAGGCCATGAAGTCCTTGCAGCTCATTGCTCACCTTATCGGTCAGACCGTGACCTCTGTCATGGAGCCTCATAGGGATATCCTTGCGGATATGATCCCACCCAAAAAGCATTTGTTGCGCCACCAACCGGTTAATGCACAGATTGGGCTGATGGACGGAAATACGTTCTGCACCACGCTGGAACCGCGTCTTTTCACCATTGATCTTACTATTATGGAGCACAAGGTTTTCTTTTCTGAGTTGTTCTCTCTTTGTGAGGCGGAAGATTCGGCCCTTCAGAAGTTCCCATGTTACAAGTCGGTGACTGATTTGACCCCACTTCGGAAATCTGCTCTTCGCGCACTTGCAGCTTGCCACTACGTCTCTCAGTGCAAGGAGAAGATATTCTCACTTCTCTACAAGTCCTTGAGCTCAACAACACCTGAGCTCCAAGAAGCTGCTTTCGACTGCCTCAAAAGCTTCACTGCCGGCTGTCAAGTTGAAATGGAGACTGTTCATTCCAACGTTCGTCAACTCCTCGTACATTTGAACGATTTCCGGCAGCTTACCCCGAATATTATACAGCGGCTTTCCTACACGACTCAGCTGTTCCCGAACACCTTTAATGAGAAGTTGTGCGAGCAGATGTTACAGCATTTGAGGAAGTGGTTGGAGGTCCTCATTGTCCAGAACAAACCAGCGGCCGGGAGGTCGGTTCTGCTCAACATTGCGTCGAACGAGGTGAAAGTAGCGACGGAGATAATTGCCCTGTTCCATCAGATCCCCGCGGCTTCGGCTAGGTTTTTGGAGATCCTTTGTAAGCTGGTGCTGCAGACAGAGAGAGCAACGGGAATGGAGGCCGGCAGTCCATTTAGGTAATTTTCTTATATTCTGATATATCCTAGCTATAAGTTTTTTTGGTGGTGGTTCTCTCGTTTGGCAATTGTTTGAAGGGGGGGGGAGAGAACGACACCACAAATAAAAAAGCTTCAGTTACTCCAGAGTTACTCACCTCGGATGTAGTGACTACCTAGCAGAGGCGTTACTAGCCAAAATGTTTGGGAGGCAAGGCATTTACAGTCTGGCTGGTAGTTTTTACCGACAACATTCTAAGTTGGAAAAACAAAAACATTCAGTTGGAAAAAATTGAATTTTTCTTATTTGGCTGGACAATCCGGTCGCATTCCGGTAAACCACGGAAACTTGAGATCATACTTAATTACCTGACGCAACTGGCTTGGAGGAGGGGGAGGGGGATAAAAGAACACACATAATTGGGCTTAGCGGTTAGTATGGGGGTCGGATTTATGATTCGGTTGGATCTGGAGAAAAGCAATAAGAGTCAAACAAAATAATAGTTGGGATATGCTGCATATTTTTCAGTCAGGTCAAAGGCCTGGCCAATATTTTAGTAACGAACGAACATGCTCCAGTAAAAAAGATTTTAGGTTTGTATAGTATCTGCAAAAACCTTCGGAAATTTTGAATAGTAAAATACAAAACTTTCACAAAACGCATATAATATTTTAATATGAATGAATGAATGATTTATTTGCACATTAAAGCCATCCGGCCATCATGCAACAAAACGAAACAAAAAGTAAACAATCTTACATGCGCATATACACACTAACAAACTCTTAATATTTTTAATTTACACTGAATACTTTCTTAGCACTAAAAACATAATTTCCCCATCAGAAGAATTTCGGGTGTTTAAAAGCTAACCTGAGGAACTTCCCAATAATTCTTATTTCTTTAAAATCTTTACTTCCCATCATTTTAATAATCCATTTCTTATCAGTTCCCCCCACCCCGAAAATCTCCTCCCTTAGCCCCCGTAACTCTCTACAATCACACAAAAGGTGGCATACATCCTCGTTCATTTCTCCAGACATAGGACAGAAGTAGTATAAGGGACCCGATCTTTCCTCTTTTTTACCCATATACTTTCTTCTTGCACCGAGCGGCAAACCATCAGCCCTCATACTTATTAACAAACCCAACTCCTCCTTACTTAACCCTGCTTTAAAATATATTTCCTCACCCCACGTCTCTTTTGCCGCAGCGTACAACCTCAGAGATTCTGACTTACTCACCTCGCATAACCACGTCTGTATTTCCTGGTCTTGGAGTGTCTGTCTAACCACTCTAGTCACACTTCCTACCTCCCATCCTGGACCTTCCCCTTCATTCCACATAATTATAACATAACATGTAATTATGTAATTACTTCAGTTTTAGAGGAATCACATAAATAATAACAACACTCTGAGATTCAAGCGATGCTTTTTCTCCTGTTTCTTTTCCAAGCTACCTACGTCCTTCATTTCCGTTATCCAGACAATGAAAGGTTACGGAATGCGTGCATGCAGTTTCTTTCAGGAATTTCTTAATTCTGTTGGTTATTAAATAAATCTCAGCTGGATCGGTCGGCCGAAATCTGCTAAAAACCAGACGTAACAGAACTATGATATTATATGATATAGATTTATTACCTGCCAAAACTGTACAGTACAATATGGGGGGCAGAGTATGGGATAAAAAAAGAAAGAAGAAAAAACAACAAAATGTAATTTACCACGAATATATACAACAGATTCCACAATATGCTTGATGGAATTGATATGTATGTATACGGCAGGGTAAAACAGAAACGTATAGATTCAGGTGATTTTTTTTTAAGGGCATATGGTCATTCTTATCTCAAGGGTTTCAAAACTGAATCGTAGACATCTGAGACAGACGTACCAGCTTTCGTTTCTAAGATTACTTTAATAATAGTGTACTTTATTTCCTTAATAGCTTGTATTATACACGCTAGCACTGGATCGTCATTCACACAAATAAAATGTGACAATTATATAGGTAGACATTTCATCTACACGTACAACTTGAAAATATAATTTGACTTGACTTCTTCTACACGTACAACTTGAAAATATAATTTGAATTAACTAGAATTAAAATATTGGGTAAAATAGGGTACAAAACATTTCAGGTACGATCTGTCGAGTTTATGGGTGGTCTTTCTAGTCTCTGGGAATCAGCGTCCCTCTGTCTCTGTCGCGTATGCTATTTGCTGTAGTATCAAAATCAGGTAAAAGTCAGGTACTTTACGTCCTTCATTTCCGGCGCCCGGACAATGAAAGTTGACAGAATACAATCTCTCGATGGAGTTCTTAGCATCTGTTCCTTTTTCAGACACAGCCTCATGAAATTCCTCCTCCGCTACCCCCAAGAGACCATCGACTTGTTCTTGAAAGAAGAGACCGTCATGGACCAGCAGTGGAGTCGCTACTTCCACTACATGGTCAAACACATTGACGGCAAAGAGCTTCGCGACCGACTCCAGTTCCAGACTGATCGACTCATACAGATGGCAATCACTGGCATTCAGCCTGGCCAAACAGGTCAAACGCTCGTGGGTTCATCTGCGACGAATCAGCAGAACAAAGCCTCTCTACTCTACCAGAGCATCCGGGTTGTCGACGCCCTGGCTAGCCACGACACCACCTGGCTGGGTCAACAGCATGACCTCATTGGAGTTCTAAGAAAGATTTGGGTGTCGGACGAGTTCCAGACGAACCATTTGAAAATCGAAAATGTGGACTACTCCCACTGGAAGGACGCCAAGACTTTGGTAAAGACCCTATTGGACTACTTCAAAGCTCAGCCGAGCGAGACTGACTTACTCTTCGACATTATGAGATGTCTTAGTGGTCATCACGTCCCGGACTTCCAGTTTGTTAAGGAATATCTGGAGACCCAAGTTTGGAACTATGATACGGAGTGGAAGCGCATGATTTTCTTCCGCTTCGTGGAAATCTTCAGAGATGTGGACACCAGTATGGAGCACAAGGCTATACTGCTACAGTATATTATCATACCGTGTTTCGCGACCAGCTTTGAGAAGGGGGAGGGGGAAGTACTTATTGGCACAGTGCCAATGCCAGAGCAGGACAATCCGGAAAATCTGGTCAGTGTTTTCATCAATAGAGTTGTAGGTAAGTTGATTTTTTGTTTAAAGGACCACTCTTGCTTATTCTGCCTTTTATAATATACCAAGTTCCCTTGTGGAAGTATGCGCTTCTAAAATTCTGACCTTTCTCCATTGTTTCGTTTTGTGCCTACGAATTTTTAGCGCTTTTTTGGCTGTGCCGGGTTTGACAGAATATTAAATGTCCCGCTAACAACTCTTTCGCATATAAGGATATGGTAATCTTCTCCTCTTAACTTCTTTTATTTGCTTACTTTTACAACTTTTCAACCACGGCGCGTTTAGTTTTCAAACGTTTTGCGCTCAGCCCCCGCATCGGAGAGCAGGAAGGCTGGATAGAGTCGACAGGCTCTAACAAGAAAATCGCTAATTTCAGGTGGAAAGTAGCCTAATGGTGTTGTCGAAAATCGTTTTTTCTGGTCTGTTTCGTAGGGAAAGATGATTTCTAGTAAGAGTTGTGCTTTAAGCCCTGACCAGACGAGTTTGTTTTACATGACTATCACGCAATATTGATAACTCATTTTAACAATTTTGTGTCGTCTGTCGTCGTTAGGATCATTATATAGACAGATAGGCTATTGCAGGACAAGCCCGAGAGACACAAAGCAAGATGATGCGAGTAGGTTCCGGCTACCCTCCCCCCCCCCTGGCGAAAACCCCTCCGGTGCCAGAAAACCCTGGCACACTGTTAACCCTGGCACAGTGCATTATATTTTCATGAAAAGTGTGTGCGAGCGGCCAGCAAGCCGCCGGCACGCGTTTACGTTGAACTCGCGTGTCTATAGGAAAATTATTCGCGGTCCAACTGCAGTTTTTAAAAGGATTTTCTAATTTTCCATATTTGCATTCGCCGGAAGGGGGGGGGGTACCCTGTTTTTTGTTCGCTAGGGGTGTTTTGGCAGCGATCGGGGTGGTTCCCGGGGGGATATTTCTGGGGAAGTTTTTTCCGTTTTGTTTCGCCTAGAACCAAAGAGAGTGGGCCTAACATAACTTGAATACAATCTACACACAAAGTAATATCTAATGAATATAACGACCATAAGTCCTGGCACAAGTGACTTCGCCCTTTTCCAGGAACCTAGTGCTGTTCTCAGTAGAATTAAACCTGATAAAGCATCCAGTTTCCTTATAGACAAGGAGCAATCACCTTTTACAATCTTGTCGTTCACTCTTACTTCCATACACACTGCCCAAATATCTCCAGTTTGTATTCTTTTAATTCAGGACATGTACATTAAATGACTCGTCCTTTGATCCGTACTGTATTTATTTATGGGTTATCACCACAGGTGAACATGTTACTGGAATACGTACAGGGCACTAGAAAACATAATGATGGCAAACAATTACAAACAAACGAACTTTGGCTTTATATGTTAGCAAAAAGGGTCTGCATAACCACTTGAATAAAATGTTGGCCAAGCAGTGGATCGTTTGAAAATATCTACATTTTCAAACATTACCGGGCAGCAATTTCCAGTATTTACAAACCTTGTTTCGAGAACTATACTCGCATCTGTTCTGGTGTGTTGACGCGTCGAAAAAAGTAAGCGGATAAGGAGGGTCAGCATTAATTGTACGATTCAGATGCTAGGCTTTCTGCGTGCGAAGTCACGGGGCTCTAAAGTTTCAGTTTTAGAAGATTCTAGGATAAAGAAGACCGTTAGAAGTCTGTCCGCACGCTTTGAATTGTTCCATATTTTTGAGTCCTTTGTGTACAGTAGAGGTGTGTTACTTTGAACGGCTCCAACGAGTATGGTGAAAACCAGGCCTGGTAAACATTCAAGGAGTAAAAATAAAGGCCAAACTGTAGCCATAAACTGTTTTTCTTTTGAATCTTGCTCTTCGTTACTCAGTTTATTCTTCACCCTTTCCTGCCATGTTAAGTCGTGGGGCATTTTCTGTTATTTTTATATAGCAACAGAAGAAAAGAACATTGAACAAGAAGTACCGAATCGCGCCAAAAGATGTTGTTTGTCTTCTTTACGACAATGGCAGTCGACTCATACTGTTATTTTCCCCCTCCTCTGCTAGTATTGCCATTTGTGGTCTGAAGAACTAACGACAACTCAATCCTCTCTTCGTACAGCTAGCTGTATTCTCCTTTGTCCTACCAGACACCGCTCACCCCGTGTGTAAATGTTTTCCGCGACTTATGGTACAGACGCTCTGTCAAGACCGGAATAAAGTCAGTTGAATCAAATAACGACCTTGCAGATAAGTTTAACATACTCACATACCTGTGAACTGTCTGCCTGCATTCCTGTAGGGACACTGTAGGGTTTAAATTTGAAGGTGAATGTTTTCCAGACCCTGAGAATCCCTTCGGTACGACGGATGCAGTTCGAATCCTCCTTCTCCAGCTTTCCTGCTTGCTCGTTGACAGAGCAGCCCCTCACATTCACGACGCCGCAAACAAACGTCAGGGTAACAAACTTCGACGCCTCATGACCTTCGCTTGGCCTTGCTTGCTCAGCAAGAACTGCGTCGACCCAACGACGCGATACCATGGCCATCTATTGCTCAGTCATATTATTTCCAAATTCGCTATTCATAAAAGGATAGTCCTTCAGGTCTTCCATAGCCTCTTAAAGGTTAGTAATATTGTGAAACTTATAACTAATCCTTTTTATGATAGGCGTTGTTGCTTAGCTTTCTTCTGGCTGGGGCTACGTTGGGCACGAACGAGGATATAGTTTCCGGTTTACATTGTTTTCTGTGTGGGGTGTGTGTCTGTATTTACATGCACCGGACCTTACGGAGGTAGGGTCGGTCAAAAAAAAAGAAGAAAAGGCGCCCCCCCCCAACCAGTGAACCGCCATCACGCGTTTACATTCAACTTACATTTGGGTGTGTGTGTGTGTGTAAGAGGTACCCGATTTTTTGCCAGGTTTTTTTTTTAGGACCGGGGGGGGGGGGAGGGGTCGCATAGACCAGTGGCTCGCAACCTTTTCCGTACCGTGTACCCCTGATCAAGGTTCGAAAAGATTGCGTACCCCTTTTTTCAGAACGTGAAAAAGACGATAGTTATTATCATAAATGATCAGGCATAGATGTGTAAAAGTATATACAAAATGAATGAGGCAATCACTAGAGGCTGCTTTTTAGCAAAAAACTTTGTCAAATCTCGGCTCGACGTCATTAGCGGCAAATTTTGTACAGTCAGCCTGTTTCTGTGTTTAGTTTTGATGTTCTCCGTGCTTTCATCAAGCTGCGTCCCAAACTTTTTTGTTAGCTTAATTCGCAACCTGAATGACAATATCACTTGCAATGTCTTCGATTCTTCTTGAAACAATACTGGTTGACACAGCAACAGATCTTATAGCCTTAGGCTAGCTGTTTTTGAATCAACATTGTTTCACTGAATTTCAATAGGGCTTGTAATCAGAGGAGTCACGCACGGGTTTACAATACCCTTCCCTCCAAAAAGGTCGGCCAGACCACTTAACAAAAAGAGTCGGCGCGAAGCGACACGATTTTTCGTAAAAGCAGTTATTTATAAAAAAAAAAAAAAAAAAAAAAAAAACAGTCAGTAAAAATAACCTGTCGGTCAGTAAAAACACCTTGCCCCTTAAAATACATTTTGGCTGGTTACGGTACCCCTTCCATCATATCGTAGTGTGGAGTAATTGAAGAAAACTAAGACAGTAGTAGGGCAAATTACTTTCACTGCTGCAGTTGTCCGCAGTCTCTTTATGGATTCCACTTTACTTGATTTTTTGGGGCTCTTGTACCCTATTTGTTCAAGTTTGTCTGCCAATTTTCTTTTCTCCAGGCGCACGCCGTCGAGGCTCGGACCGTTGTCCGCCAGGCCTTAGAGATCCTAACTCCAGCAATGCCCGTGCGCATGGAAGACGGGAATACCATGCTGACCCACTGGACCAAAAAGATAATCGTCGAAGAGGGTCACAGCATCAACCAACTCGTCCACATCCTCCAACTCGTCGTCCGCCACTACAAGGTCTATTATCCTGTCCGTCATCATTTGGTACACCATATGGTGACCTCCATGCAAAAGCTTGGCTTCGCACCGACTGCCAGCTCTGAGCAAAAGAAGCTGGCAGTCGATCTAGCCGAAGTGGTGCTTAAATGGGAGCAGCAGAGGATTCAAGAGGAACAGGAAAGCGAAGTTCCCGACGCCAAGAAGCCCAAGCTACAAGCGCCAGTGAAAGGGGAGAATCGGCCTATTGAAAAAGTCCACGCCGATGCTACTGTTAACTTCCTGCTGCGACTGGCGTGTCAGACTGCCGAGACGAGTCAAGCAACTCCGACTGTAGCAAGCCCTCAGGAATCCATCTCGAAACGCTGTGTCGCGCTGCTCAAAATTGCACTGCGAGCAGATGTCTGGCCGAACGTCGAGTTCAAGCTTGGGTGGCTGGAACGTCTCTTTACCGCTACCTCTGAGGCTGGTCCAGCAGCAGCAATACCGAACCAGAACAGTATCTGTACTGCACTGGAAATGCTGACATTCCTGCTTGGCATTCTGCGCAGTGAGCAGATCTTATCCTGCGTGAAGCCATTGCAGAGAGGGGTTTCTGCATGCATGCAATCGACAAACGTTCGAATCATACGAGCTGTTCATCCACTGTTGATGAAACTAATGCAGCTCTTCCCTACCGAACCTACCAACTCCAATATTGCATCAAAGCACGAGGAGCTGGAGACGCTATACGCGTCTGTTAGCAAATACATCTACGAAGGGCTAAACACTTTCGATAAGAATTCCAACGCGCTGCCTTCTACCCTTTTGGGTACGCTGCTCATGCTAAAAGCAGCGTGCGTTAATAACGTTTGCTATGTGGATCGTCTGATCACATCCTTCATGCGGGTGCTACACCGTTTGCACCGTGAGCACGTTACTCCAGCCTCCACCGCTGGTGCTGAAAACAACACGTTGTGCGTAGAGCTGCTTATTACAAGCCTTGAAATTGTAAAGAATCGTGTTGGTGTAATGGGTATGGAGATGCGAAAGGCTTTCATTGGTACGATTCTAGTTGGACTCATTGAGAAAACACCGGAGAATAAGGTCATGAAGACGGTTGTGAAGATGCTTGATGAATGGATTCGAACCAAGAACACGATTGAGATCAACCAAGGTCCCAGTTTAAGGGAGAAAGCCATTCTTCTAGTCAAGCTGATGCAATACGTGGAGAAACGCTTCCCAGATGACTTGGAACTCAACGCCAGCTTCCTCGAGCTTGTCAACTACATTTATCGGGATGAAGCAATGCGTGGGAGCGAGCTGACGGCGAAATTAGAGCCAGCGTTCCTAGCAGGACTTCGATGCACTCAGCCGCACATAAGAAACAAGTTCTTCGAGGTTTTCGATAGTAGTATCAAGAGGAAGTTGTTCGAGCGGCTGCTCTATATTGTCTGTTCGCAGAACTGGGAGCAGATCGGGCCCCATTATTGGATCAAGCAATGTGTGGAGCTAATCTTCGTCTGTGCCAATAGCGGTGAGTTGCCTCTTTTACAGCTTCATGTGGGGGTTTCACAGTATATAGTATTTTGTTATTCAAACGTCTGACCACTATTAAAATAATGCGTGACACAGGTAGAAGGTCAGAATTTTTTTTTTTTCGTTTCTCCAGTAATCGCTTTGAAGCTGGTCAAGATCTTATGATTGTTACGCCGTTTTTACGCCCGAGTTTCTCAGTAAGAGATAATACAAAGCAAGAGAAAAGGCTTTTGCCTCTAAACTCTAAGAAATTTTGAGTAGTCAAACTGACCAGAGTAAAACATCCCATCAACCATGTTGATGCTAGCCGTTAGATGTTGGCGTTAGCCTATAGTATCGCCGGGTGTTCTCTTCTTTTCGGGGTTTGTCACATCAGCTGCCGTTGGTAGTTTACTTCACTAATTTGATTGGCTCAGAGACAACTATTAAGATTTGAGAGCCCGTACAGACTGTATGCGTAACAGTGCGGAAAAAAATGGATTTTCTTATATTTATTTTATAAGTAGAATCACATATCAGTGGGGAAATAGCTTGTTAAGCCGCTTAAATTTATGAGATAGTCTTTAAGGGATTAGCCAGTTTCCGCTTCTGACTTGTCGTAAATTTATGTTATTGTAATAACTCTTTGTTTGCCCCCGTGGAATAGACTACAATAAAAGAATAAGACAACCGCAAAACGACGGCGCCTGCGGTATAGACAAATTTCTTACATGCCGCAAACAAGGTCGTCATGTCATGAAAACGATCACTTTACAACATACTCTAAGAGAGGTCATCAACAATAACAAATATTATCTAAAACACATATAATTAAAGCACACCTCGCACTTTTTACTGTTAATGTTCCAACATTCAAAACTATTGTTAACAAACTGTCCACGGCTTTGGCTGTTTTAAGCCTTTTCCCAAGCCCATTGACTTCTAGCAAAAACTCGGCCGAATTCAATAACCGGTTTTGCAAACACTCATCGGAAGCATAGTGCGCATGGAAAATAGTTAATTGTGGTAAGTGCAAAGATATAGTGAGGTATTGTTAGCGGGGCTTATAATGTAACATATGAAATGTGGGTCTCCTTGCTTAAGAATTAATGAATGCAGCTATGTAAGAAGGTTGCAATTGCATTATAGAAATGACGGGTCCTTTAAAGGACACCTGAATGAAGAGTATCAAGTATCATCCCTATCTGTATGACTTCCGTTAACATTGCATGCAGAAAACCGAATCCAAATACGAAATAGTGTTTCCAAGCTATGATTTTTGCTCCATTTTGCATCTGTCCTTATTTCAGTACCGAACAGTTTTAAAAATGAACAAATGTGTCCAATCAACCCTTCTTCTGGAATACTTTATAACCAGTTAATCCCAAACGTATATCTAGAAGAAATTCCAATACTATCCGGCCAGCGCTGTACAAGATTTGAATGAATTGCGCTTTTTGTCTTGGAGTCTGCATGTGCAAAACTCCAGAAACGAACATCCGTATTTTGAAAACGTCACGCTCAGGAGAAGAATGCTCTCCGTGGCCATGTTAGTAAATGCATACTCCATGGTGTGTTCAAGTATGGTTTCACTGTTCAGGTGTCCTTTAACAATTTTTTGTCTCTAGCCAATCAGCTCCAGAGCGCCACAGGGACACCCCTCCTGCCTAGCGTTACTTCTGTTATTTCGTTTGCTGATCCAGCAGAAAAAGCTGCTTTTAACACCCTGTCAACAATCAAAGAAGAGCCGATGGACTTGGATGGGTTCTTCGACAGCCAGGAAAAGGATTCCAAGCTGCGGGCTTCGCTTTCATTTGAGGTAAGTAGGTCATAACGGTCCTTTGCGATAAGAATATTCTTATTCAGTACCATATCTGAAGGTGATGGGGCGCAAGTTAAATACTAACTTGTTCGGTGAATTTGGCTGATTTTATAGGGTTTCTACGATAATTGCCTAAATAGCTGATGCCTATATACAGGTCTAAAGCACAACTATTACTATAGTAATGATCTTTCAACGATGAAATAGCTCAGAAAAATATATTTTCGAAAATACCAATACTTGCCACGTAAAGCTGGCTATGTTCTGGTTAGTGCTTACCGACTCTGTCCAGCCTTCCTGCTCTTCGACTCGGCGGCTGGACGCAAAATATTTGAAAGTTGAACACGCCATGATTGAAAGGTGGACAAACCAAGCAAAGTAAAAGAAATCTAAAACAGAAGGTATACCTGACAGTCTGCCATGTCTCTTCCAAAATGAAAAACAGTATTTTGGAGCTTATTTGATTCCCATGTCATATGTGTGAAAAATCGGCTTGGTCGAAAAAGCGCTAGAAAGTTGTAGGTACGAAATGAAACAGTGGCGAAAGGCGGGAATTTCAGAAGGTTATAGTTCCCATAAGGGAGCTAGTGATGATACAAAAGGCAGAATAAGCAAGAGGGGTCCTTTAAGACAAATGTTGTGCACTATACATTTAGTTAATCTACTATCATACTACCATTCACTTAACTTTCAGCAAAAATTTGGCGTATTGATTTTGCTCCCTTAAAACCGGCAGTTATAGTCAAGAACATACTCCTTTATGAAAAATCCCACATTTACAGAAAATGTTCATGATATTTAAATAAAAAGAGGAAAGAGTCGGTTGTCGGTTCGTACGTTCTCCGCGAGTTGCTGGGTTCGGAACTAGTGTGTCGTTTACCCTGTTTTGATATGTATTTGCATTATAGCTGTACTGCATGAAAACAAATTTATTTATTGATTGATTAAGTACAATCATAAATAAACCAGAACTATAGAAAAACCTCCGCTGCTGTTAACAAATTTCACACCAACAAATGATTTACAATAGTAATCAGCTGTTTTTTTACTGTAAAGAGTTATGGAAATTGATTTAATAAGGTTCAGCGTTGACCGTCATAATCGGGAGCACGCGTACAAACTTGCAAAATCATTCCTCTAGGACGTTTCTATGTGGGGCTTTGTTAATAAAATTGTTGATCCTGGGAACAGCCTTACCGAAGATGCGGTTACGCTGAATCGATCAATATTTTCAGGTGCGGTATTGATGGGATTTTGAGGCCGATGCCTCTTCTGTTGCTAGTGTTACTAATCTTATTAAAATATGACGACGTCACAGAATACAACTTATGAAAGACAAAAATTCGTTCAGATAACCTTAAAGACTTTGCTGGACGCGTGACCGGGTTGTGTTGCACTGTCAGAAGTTCTTGATTGACAAGAACACCGTCAGAATTTTCTTAACAGATAATTCAAGGATGAACAGCTTTAACAGTCAAAACTTGGGATATAATCTGTTGCGATTTTGAAAAGTTATGCATCAAATGTTATGCATAACAAGCATTGCCAGGACGAACCGAAAAAGCATCTGCTGACTTTTGTATGCCGTCAAAAAATTGGAAAAGAGCGAATGCTTTTTCGGCGGTTATTTGGCTCTTCCTAGCAGTGCTTGTTATCCGTAACAGTTGATGCATAACGTTTTAACATCACAACGGATTATCCCATGTGGTGTCTGTTGAAAATGAGCGTCCTTGTGTTATCTGTTATGAAAGTTCTGACAGTGTGGGAACCGATTACTGATGGGAGAACCGTATTTTTTTAAACAAGACCAAAGGTGTCGATGGGATCCCAAAAATCTAAGATTTGATCCAGACATTTGGGTCTTGTCTTCGCCAGATCCAGTCTTCGCCAGCCTAATCATCAGATAAAACCAAGTTCAGATATTCTATCTATCTATCGATCTATACCTCTATAAGCCATATCTATTTTGACGATACTGACCGAAACTTCCTGCTTTACTTCTGCGAAATTTGCTGTTTCGCCCGAATTCGAGCGAACTACTAGTCCAGCAAAAAAAGAAAATTCAGAAACGAATCCAGCGTATCTCCTTATCCCTATAAATAACATATAATCAACTTTAAATAAAACTTTGACTTAAAAAAAATGCGGGTACAACCGTCGAGGGGCACTCATAAGAAAAGTGCATACACCAACTCGGTGGGGGTGGGTGTAAATCCACCTTGATGACAATTTTCTTATCGCGAGGGTGGGGGGTGTCAAAATGATATTTTGGACTACAACAGTTTTCTTATCGTGGGGGTGGGGGGGTGTCAAAACGACTACAACAGTTTTCTTCGCGAAGGTGTGGCCCGTACGGAAAAAACGTCATAAAAAAATCAAAAAAAAATCATGATTAGCAATTATGACATATCATGATTAAAATCATGACAAAAATCATGATTTTTGTCATGATTTTTGTCATGATTTCTTAGTGACTAAATGTCATGATTTATTGACGGCTAAATCATGATTTAGAAAGTCATGACTAAGCGAAAACAACTAGAAAAATCATGAACAACACGTACATGATTTGTGAACAACATAGTCATGACTTTTTCATGACTTTAATGACAAAAATCATGATTTTTGTCATGATATTTATCATGACTCTTTATATCGAAAATTTGCTTTATCATTTCTAAAATCATGACATTTAGAAAATCGACAAAATATCACACATGAGATCATGAAACTTGAATCATGACTTCATTTTGACATGTCATGATTTTTGTCATGATTCTTAATAAGCGAAAGTCATGATTTCTTGGTGATGATTTTTGTCATTTTTAAATCATGACATTTCGAAAATCAGTATAAAAATCACAAAACTTGAATCATGACTCTATTTTGATACTTCATGACAAAAGTCATGATTTCTTGGTGATTTGACTTGTCTTTGTTAAATCATGAAAAAAAAACTCAAAACTTGAATCATGACATGTCATGATTCGTAACAAATGAAAGTGACTTTCTTGGTGACCTGTTTTGTCCTTTCTAAAATCATGACATTTCGAAAATCAGCAAATTAACCTTAAAATCATGAAAAATAAATCGTGACTTTTGTCTGATTCTTAATAAAGATAGTCAGGACTTAAAATCTCGACTTCATGAATTTTGTCACGACTTTTTTTTTACAAAAGTCATATATAATCGATACAATAACGATTTGTCATGACAAAAATCACGAACGTCACAGTCTGGTCAAATTAGTATAACCGCACGTATTCAGTTGCTTTTGTGCAAAATTGCAGATGTATTATCTTGATTTTGAATAAGATTATTTTATTCTTTTGTAGGCAGGAAAGCAACACATAACAATTTTTGCTGGGCCTGGCTGCGAACGTTTTGCTGCGCTTGGATGACCTCGATGGCTTTATCGCCATCGCATGCTTTATTTTTGTTATGCTGTGGTGACAAAGTCTGCTTTGCTATTATTTCTTCATATTAAAAACACAGTAACGGTCTTTTGAGTTCTCGCATGCTTCTTGTGGTCGGGTGCTGTATGTGGGCCTGCACGTGGTGAAGGAAAGTGGATGCAGGGTCCTGTCATAGATGGAAAAACAACATGCATGAAGTTGTGCCCTGTTGGTTTTGCGAGCGGTCGAGCGATGTGTCTGCGAGCTCGACAACGTACTAGCTAGTGAACTAAAACTCAAAGGAGTTTCGTTTATGGGTGGACACGTCTCAGCAATTAAGTATACATGCATCCGCAAACATGCTCGTCATTAGACCTCTCTGTTCCGATATCGTACAATTCACTTTCAGATCCTCATCACAAAAACTTCTTATTTAACAAGACCAAAGGTGTCGATGGGATCCCAAAAATCTAAGATTTGATCCAGACAATTCGGTCTTGTCTTCGCCAGGCTAATCATCAGAGAAAACCGAGTTCAGATATTCTATCTACCTATCTATACCTCTATAAGCCATATCTATTTTGACGAAATTGACCGAAACTTCCTGCTTTACTACTGCCAAATTTGCGGTTTCGCCCGAATTCCGAGCGAACTACTAGTCCAGCAAAAAAAGAAAAAATTCAGAAACGAAGCCGGCGTATCTCCTTATCCCTATTAAGAAATCTAATCAACTTTAAATAAAATTTTGACTTAAAAAAAATGCGGATACAACCGGATTCCGGACTAATTATATGTCCGGGTAAACAAGACCAAAGGTGTCGATGGGATCCCAAAAATCTAAGATTTGATCCAGACAATTCGGTCTTGTCTTCGCCAGGCTAATCATCAGAGAAAACCGAGTTCAGATATTCTATCTACCTATCTATACCTCTATAAGCCATATCTATTTTGACGATATTGACCGAAACTTCCTGCTTTACTACTGCCAAATTTGCGGTTTCGCCCGAATTCCGAGCGACCTACTAGTCCAGCAAAAAAAGAAAAATTCAGAAAAGAAGCCGGCGTATCTCCTTATCCTTATAAAGAAATCTAATCAACTTTAAATAAAATTTTGACTTAAAAAAAATGCGGGTACAACCGGATTCCGGACTAATTATATGTCCGGGTAAAAAATGATCATTATATACAGACTCAGCGTCTCTTCTTACCCCTAAATGTATCATCTAATCAACTTCAGATAAAGCTTTTACTTTTAACATATTTTCCGGTTTTGGCCGGATTACAGGAAAACTAGTTGTCCGGCGAGAAAATAGTTTTCACCATCGGTTCAGCATGTCTTCTTACCCCATAGTCGACTATCACATTAGCTGTTTAAAAATATTTTGTTTGTCGCTTTAAATTGAACCCCCTCCCCCACCCCCAAATATAGGACTACAGAGCCCATCTACGAACTCGACCTTACCCTTGACCCAAACAATCCTCATACCAAGTTTCATCAAAATATCTCATTCCCTTCGAGAGTTATCGTGCTTACAGACGGACGGACGGACAACTTTTGCGATGTCATAGGTAAAAATAGGTAAAAATGAAACTTTTACTTTTAACCAACTTTCCGGTTTTTGCCGGATTCCGGACGAACTACTCGTCCAGCGAGAAAATGTTTTTCACCATCGTGCTCAGCATGTCTTCGTATCCCAAAATCAAACATTTAATCGACTTCAAATGAAACTTTTACTTTTAACAAACTTTCCGGCTTTTGCCGGATTCCGGACGAACTACTTGTCCGGCGAAAAAATGATTGTCACCATCGTGCTCAGCACGTCTTCTTACCCCATAGTCGACTATCACATTAGCTGTTTAAAAATATTTTGTTTGTCCCTTAAACTGAATCCCCTCCCCAAATATAGGGCTACAGAGCCCATCTACGAACTCGACCTTACCCTTGACCCAAACAATCCTCATACCAAGTTTCATCAAAATATCTCATTCCTTTCGAGAGTTATCGTGCTTACAGACGGACGGACGGACAACTTTTGCCATGTCATAGGTATCCCTCCACTTACGTTTTGGGATCCCAAAAAATGGCTTATATAGTCCAAAATTAACGATATGGACTTTCAGATCCGCACAAACATCGAATAAACCAGGAACAAATGTTTCAGATTACAGATCACACAATTTTGTATATTTCTTTGACTATTAATCCAGACAATCGGGCCTTTGTAGATCTGTTCTTTGTCAGAGTTTGGCAGACGGACGGACGGTCAGTCGGACAACTGTTAAGACGTCATAGGTGATCGGAAAAATAGTTAACTGGGAAACTAAAAGCAATATACGATCAGAGATGGGCGAAACCGATCATGAAATGATTAGAATCCGAATCCAGGGGTAGACATAAATGAGGAGGGTTGGTGGTCGAAATCAAATCTTGGATTGCCTAAGCCGACTGTGTAGAATTGGGAAACGGATGCTACAGGGATCTAGACTAGAAATTTGGTGGGATTCGTACGAGTGAGGGTTATACAGAATCGGATTCGCCCATCTCTGATGACCGATGCATCTTTATGAGTCACGAATACATCTTCGTCGGACACAGAGATCATCATCAATAACCAGGACACACATCAACAGTAGGGAACAGAGAATCGAAAACTCAAATATCAAAGCCTGTGTTCGTTCATATCAACGGAACAGTACGAAACATTAAATAACAATAAAATAATTAAGAAACATACCCATAATAAAATTAGCGCCAACGCCTTTCATCAGCAAATTTGAATCAAATCTAAACTGCGTGCTAAAAGCAAAAGAGTCATGGCCTGGATTGAACTTAATCCCTCTGTAGTTTTCGAAATCCCTCTCACGGTTTGAACCAAGCTACAAGGAATTATCACTCCTGCATTCCTGACCCAAAAGGTCTGCTGACAACTGACCGACAAGGTAATGCTTTAGCACGTACGCGGCAGTTTTATGGCACCTGAGAATTGCGGGTTGAACGAAAATAGTTTTAATTTGTACTAATTCCGGCCAAATTTCCGATTTTCCGGAAATTTTTCCAAATTTCCGACCTATTCAAAACTTTCATGATTCGTTATTAGGATTTTAGAGATCACAAAATTTCTACCGCTATGATCTTTCATGATTTCTGAGATCATGACGGCTTCATTCCTCATTGAAATGATCTGTTATTGGTAAATCAAAATCATAATTCTTCTCAAAATGATTAGTTTATGATTTTTTGAATCATAAAGACTGAATCATATTTTTCATAATTCGTGGTTACGATTTTTTATGATTTCCAAGGTCACAAAACTTATTCCATGATTTTTAAGATCACGACGGCTTAAATCATCATAGAAGTGATTTTTTAATGATTTTTTATTATCATTTAAGTTCCAATTATGATCTTTTCAAGATCTTTTGAAGTCACGAAGACTAAATAATAAATGCCTAACTCCTGTTCATGATTTATTATGGTTTAGAGAAAACATGAATACAAATTATCGTGATTTTCCGATAAATAATTATGACTATTGTCTGATCATGACTTTTTCGTGAAATCAATGTCATGTAAAAGGAAAATCATGATTTTTCCATGATTTATTTAATGATAAAATGGGAAATCATGATTTTCTTATGACATTCTGTGATATTTTAATGAGTTTTTCCGTACATCATGCTTTATTTTTGTTATGCTGTGGTGACAAGTCTGCTTTGCTATTAATTGTTTACATTCTATTTATATCTATATTATATACCATTCTAATTATCATCTTCGGATTCATCATGTTTTCTTACCCTAAATAGACTATCTCATTAGAAAAGTCATGTGTCCAAAAGTACTCAAATTCTATGCCTTTTCTTGGTTTTGAAGCTGCTTGTGGATAACGGCAATGAATACGAGCTCAGGTAACAATGAGGAGGAACTGTTGGGAAACAAAGATAGGTTTAACTAGAAATACTGAAGCAATGTTTATTTCTTCAGTGTGTAAACCATTCTATTTATATCTATTATATACCATTCTAATTATCATCTTCAGATTCATCATGTTTGCTTTATCATGTTTCTTGGTTTTGAAG
Organism: Branchinecta lynchi; assembly: GCA_023053575.1. Lineage (NCBI taxonomy): Eukaryota > Metazoa > Arthropoda > Branchiopoda > Anostraca > Branchinectidae > Branchinecta > Branchinecta lynchi. The sequence goes on from JAKZAP010000008.1 coordinate 18,858,198, forward strand.
CTGCTTGTGGATAACAGCAAGGAATACGAGCTCAGGTAACAATGAGGAGGAATGGTTGGGAAACAAACATAGGTTTAACTAGAAATATTGAAGCAATGTTTATTTCTTCAGTGTGTAAACCATTCTATAAGCTTCAATCTAGTATGTTTGTCATATTTGTGGGCTCCTTTTTAAGCGAGATAGATTTACCTGGAAATTTGAAATCTTGTCTGAGGTAGGGTACCTCTTCTGTATCAGTCCACTTATGTTTGGGAAACAAGTTAATAATAGTTCTTATGTATACGACTGATCTGTTCTATAAAATGCTGGATATAACCAACAATAGGCATGGACAAGCAAAGCAATATCATAGGATAGGCTAACTTGATCTCCTTATAAGCAGGACACACATCAACAAAAGAGAACAGAGCATCAAACACTCAAATATCAAAGCCTGTATTTGTTCATATCAACGGAATAATACGAAAAACTAAACAACAATCAAATACATAAGAAACATACCCATAACAAAATTAGCGCCAACGCCTTTCATCGGTAAATTTGAATCAAATCTGAACCGCGCGCTAAAAGCAAAAGAGTCATCGCGCGGATAGAACTTAATCCCTCTATAGTTTTCGAAATCCCTCTCACGGTTTGGACCAAACTACGAGGAATTACCAGTCCTGTATTCCTGACCCAAAGGCAATGATTTAGGTTTGCTGACAACTGACCGTCAAGGTAATGCTTTAGCCATGAAATCCAACTACTTGGCACGTATGCAGCAGGTGTTATGGCACCTGAGAATTGCGGTTTCAACGGAATTTGTACTAATTCCGGCCAATTTTCTAGACAAGACCAGCAAATGCAGTCTTGGTGATCTTCACTTTTCCGATTTTATGGCATTGAAATTCGAAAGAAAATGAATTTCACATGAATATTATAGCGTTTCTTTTGGACAAAAGAAAGAATACAATTTTAAAGATGAGCAAAAAAAGATCGCCGTCAAACGCTCAGCTGTGAGAGGCTACTAAGTAAAATTCGAACATCTTTCTTGGTCAGTTCACGTCACCACAACATTAGACCGAGGGCTCCCCCCCCCCCCCCAGAATCAAAGTTCCGTGCACATATTTGAAGCACAACGTTTTAGATGGGTTGTAGCACCAGTTTCTAAAAACTTCCCGGTATGATCTGTTTGTGATTCTGAAAATGATAAAGACTGAGCCACAACTGTCAGAATTGACGGTCATGATTCATTTTGATGTCCCGTATCACAAGACTTCTCAATATGACCTGTTTACGATGCGAGATTACGATTTCTTATGATTTCCCAGGTAACAAAACTCACATCGCTACGATCTTTCATAATTTGTAAGATCACGAAGGCTTGAATTATCACAGAAGGGAAGGAGGGAATTTTTCAGAATCATTAAAATTCCAATTCTGATCTTTTCAAGATTTTTGGAGTCACGAAGACTAAATCATACATGCGTACCTTGTGTTCAGGATTTGTTTATGATTTGGGGAAATCATGAATATGAAATATCGTGATTTTTCTGATAAATAATTATGACTATTGTCTGATCATGACTTTTTCGGGACACCAATGTCATACACATGGTAAATCATGCTTCTCCATGATATTTTTAATGATAAACTTGGAAACCATGATTTCTTATGACAGTGTGCGACATAGTACTCGACCACGCGCAAGACCAGCATGCAACGACAGATTGAGTTGACACGAAGTCCACTGCATGCTGTGTTTTCGCCCGTCAATGGGAATTGTGCGTCCATCTTCCTCCACCACGTGCAGGCCACATATGCAGGCCCCGACTACGAGAAGCATGCGAGAACTGCAACAGTTCTAGTTGTCGGATTTTAATATGTATAAAGCAATAAATCGCAGTTAGTCATTAACCAGGGGCAACAAGAGCATAGATGCAGATAGGGAATAAGTTGAGGGATATGCTGCTATCTGCTATGCTTACCTACAAATGAATAAAAAAATATCGGAAATCAACAAGTCATTATTCGTAAAACCTGGCTTTCAATATTAATATGACCTTTGTCTACGGTATGACAAAAATCATGATGCAAGGTGAATTTATGATTTCTGAAACATCAAGACTGGATCACAACGTTCATAGTTCATGGTTATTAGTTCCCGTGTCAAACAATTTACGGTGCTAAGACATTTCGTGATTTATAAGATTGCCACGCCTAGAGTCAAAATCGAGATGATATTTTAATGATTTATCAAAGTCATAAGACTTCCAAATATGATCTTTAATGATACCAAGATCAAAAAATTTCAGGAGATGTGATGCTTTTCTGATTTTCAAGATCATGACGGCTTATGTTAGCTTAGAAATGATCTCTTGATGATTTAAAAAAATCATAAAACTTTGCAATATGACCTGGTTATGACCTGCAAGATCATAAAGACCGATTCAAAACTTTCATGATTCGTTATTATGATCTTTGAGATCACAAAATTTCTAGCGCTATGATCTTTCATGATTTGTGAGATCACGACGGCTTCATTCCTCATTGAAATGATCTGTTAATGATTAATCAAAATCATAATCCTTCTCAAAATGTTTAGTTTATGATTTTTTTGAATCATAAACACTGAATCATAACTTTCGTAATTCGTCGTTACGATTTGATATGGTTTCCCAGGTCACAAAACTTATATCACTACGATCTTCCACGATTTGTAAGATCACGACGGCTTAAATCATCACAGAAGTGATTTTTTAATGATTTTCAAAATCATTTTAAGTTCCAATTATGATATTTTCAAGATTCTTTGATGTCATGAAGACTAAATCATAAATGCCTAACTCCTGTTCATGATTTATTATGATTTAGAGAAATCATAAATATAAAATATCGTGACTTTTCTGATAAATAATTATGACTATTGTCTGATCATGATTTTTTCGTGATATCAATTTCATATAAAAGGAAAATCATGATTTCTCCATGATTTGTTTAATGATAAAATGGGAAATCATGATTTTCTTATGACATTATGTGACATTTTAATGAGTTTTTCCGTACGGGGGGGTGCCAAAATGATATTTTGGACTACAACGGTTTTCTTATCGTGGGGGTGGGGGGGTGTCAAAATGACTACAACAGTTTTCTTATCGCGAAGGTGGGGGGTTGTCAAAATGATATTTTAAACTACAGCAGTTTAACCATGTCAATAATGCCTCAATACAATACCACAATCATCGGTAAAAGTGCATTATAGCCAACATACATGAACCAAGATAAATTATCAATCATCAAGAGACTTACCCACCAACAAATTTCTACAAGCAAACAGTCATCTCATCCAGGCAGTAGTAGATCCCCAGCACACGAGGACCAACGTTTGAATTCTGCCAAAGAGGTTTTTACTTACATTACAGTACAGCGCTTACAGTGCAAGAGAAGTAAGGTACTGCCCCGCTCCATGGGCGAGTGTGTCCAAAAGAAATGAAGTGCGTAACCAGCGTAATAACAAATCCGTTATAGAGTAGAAGCGCTCGGGTCGCTGCTTTTTACGATTACGCGCATTCTCTTCGAAACTGGAAGCTCGGTGGGTTTCAATTTCGTTGCTTTGCAGGAAATTTACTTTCACGCCGTCGTCACGGTTCGTTTCTTTTTCCTATCCTTCTGGCATACTTTTCTTCTCTTGTACTGCAAGGAACAAGGAACAAGGAACATGAACTTTTACACAGCTTTTACCAGTTCTCATATCTCAAGACAGCTCTTTTCATTCTGACATGACTTCATGCCTCTGGCGAACCTCAGGTGCTGAATTAGGTGAAAGTAAATACCTTTATTCTTTCCTCATCCCTCATCATGGCGTGCATATACACATGGAAGTCACTTTTTGAAATCTCTGCCACAGATCAAAGTCAAAATATCCCTCAGTAAATAAATTCCGTGATTTTCAAATTTGTGATCCAGGATCCACAAATTTTGACGCAGAGCTTTTGAATACTCAAAATCGAGGTTGGAAGATGAGGAAGGATAATCGTTTCATACTTCAGAACAGCTTTGGAAACTCAAGTCACTGACGTATGTTGTTTGCCTTTTAATTTCCTATGATTCCCATTTTCAACTTTTTAACTGAAAACATAGGTGGTCTCCAAAAAAAAATTATGTCTGCAAAAATCTTTTTGATGCCGGGGGGTGGTGTACATACTTATTTGGACTTGCTTCACTTTTCTTACCGAAGCTGTGGGGTGGTCGCTTAGGTGAAAAAAGGGGGTTTCACTTTTCTTATCGAGGGGTGGGTGGGTGGTCATGGGAAATTTTGGAGTAGCTACACTTTTATGAGTTAGTGTATGCACTTTTCTTATGAGTGCCCCTCGCAACCGTATTCCCGACTATTTATTTGTCCGGATAAAAGTTATTGTCATATACGGACACAGCGTCTCTTCATACCCCTAAATCTATCATCTAATCAATTTCAGGTGAAGCTTTTGCTTTTAACATATTCTCCGGTTTTGGCCGGATTCCAGGCGAACTAGTTGTCCGGCGAGAAAATGGTTTTCACCATCGTGTTCAACATGTCTCCTTACCCCTAAATCAAACATTTAATCAACTTCATATGGAACTTTTACTTTTAACCAGCTTTCCGGTTTTGCCGAATTACGGACGAACTACTTGTCCAGCGAGAAAATGGTTTTCACCGTCGTGTTCAGCATATCTTCTTACCCCTAAATCAAACATTTAATCAACTTCAAATGAAACTTTTACTTTTAACGAACTTTCGGGTTTTTGCAGGATTCCGACGAACTACTTGTCCGGCGAGAAAAGGATTTCACCATCATGTTCAGCATGTCTTCTTACCACTAAAACATTTAATCAACTTCAAATGAAAGTTTTACTTTCAACAAACTTTGCGGTTTTTGCTGGATTCCGGACGAACTACTTGTCGGGCGAGAAAATGATTTACACCATCGTTTTAGCTGTTTAAAAATAGTTTGTTTGTCCCTTTTTTTTTTCTTTTTTTTTTATAGTATAGAATAGTAATTTATTCACTCACACTTTCACGGTTACAAAACCAAAACTGGTGAGTACTGTCATAACATAAACATTTAAAAGCACGTACAAATGGTCAAAAGCTATTTAAAATTTCAACAATCTTTGGTATAAAACTGTTTTGGTAACGGCTGTGTTTGGCCGCTACTGGTTGGAATATTGGGACCTTCGTAGAGACTGCTCGCTCTTGCCTTTCCCTTACATTGTTGTATGGGGGAGGGAGAAACTCATTGTAGATGGGGTGCGAAATAAGTTTTTTACCGATCTCGAGGCATAGGTTCAGTCTCCGTTTCTCCAATGTATCAACTGTGTATGTTCTTAGAAGAAGGGAGTAGGGTACTTTTGGGCCTTTATGGATAATATGGAGAGCGCGTTTTTGGATTCGTTCAATACGTGAGTTTTGATCTGCAGTTAGACCAAAATGCCACACTGCGCATGCGTACTCCATTAATGGTCTTATGAAAGAGGTATAAATCCTGAGGATGTGTAGACTTGGGACATTATGCTTTGATAAAAGCTTTAATATGTTCAGGCTTGAGTTTGCCTTACGGAGTATTTCTACTGTATTATCTTCCCAATCTAAAGTTTCAATAATAACTACTCCAAGGAGTTTTATTTTTTTTACAGCCAAATTTTCAGTGAGCTTTGGTTCAAATTGCGGGGGTGATTTTAAAAATGAAATAGTTAAAACAGCGCTTTTTTCTTGGTTAACTTGCCGTCGGACAAAGACGCTTCATTTTGAATGTCTTCGATGATTGCTGCTGCTGAAATTTTAACCCCACCCCCAAAATACAGGGCTACAGGGCCCATCTACGAACTCGACCTTACTCGTGACCCAAAGAATCCTCACATCAAGTGTCATCAAAGTATCTCATTCCCTTCGAGAGTTATCGTGCTCACAGACGGACGGACGGACAGACGGACAACTTTTGCCATGTCATAGGTATCCCTCCACTTACGTTTTGGGATCCCAAAAAACCTGTATGTTACAAGTTGTAACTGTTATATTTAATTAAAAAAAATACCGTGCCGTGCATTACGAGTTTGTCTTATCTGCGTGTCTCTTGTCCTCACTTTTTGTTATCGTTTAATTTGCAAATGAAACAACCCTGAAACATGAAGAGCTTGATTTGTTTCAGGATGAGATTGATATGGAGCTCTCCAACGCCCCCGTCGACGCTTCTCACTCAGTTGACATCAAGTTCCCCATTGACCACCGCGCTGCTGTAATCTCTATGGTCAACAGGCAGGCCAAGTTCTTAGAGGATAGTAAAGCCATCAAAACGGGGGCTTTCCTTAGCTCAGCTGCACAACTGGCCCATATGGAAACCTCACTTGCTGAAACGTTGTGGATTGAAATGTTTCCAAGACTCTGGAAAGTTCTGGCAGAGCGCCATCAGCAGGTATTGCCTTGTCCGTTTTCTTAAATAATATTATAAATGGTAAATGTGCCCATTTTTTTTTTTTTTTTTTTTTTTTTTTTTTTCCCGTAGCATCTTTTGTAATTTAACTTATTTTTATATTACTTAAAGCTAAGAAATCATGTTTCGTACTTTTTGTGGCTACTCCTCCATCCCTCAGTGACGTTACTTTTAATATATTTTTACCCAATTTTAACTATTCACGTCACCTAACTTTTTAAATTAACCCATATTTTATTTACGATTTTTCGCCCCTAATATTTGGAAATTAATTCTCTCATTTGGATCTTTTAAAAAATTTCTTTAACTACATTTTCTTTATATAAACTATTCAAAAAATAAACACTTAAATAAAAAAATAAAGATCCTCAACACCTTCACACACCAAGTCATCAACCCCAGCTATTTACTGGCACAAACACAAGGACAAAAGACAACACAATAAACCAGAAAATTTATTTCAATATATATACAAAATTTAACCTTCCGTTCCCGCTACTGAAATATACATTCAAACTCTTCAAACTTAAATACTTTACTGGAAACGGTAAAAAAAAATAAAAAACAAAACGCCCACGACTGCAAGGGGCTGCTCCCATCATTAACACATTCAACTAAAAACATCACTAATAAATAAAAAATCATTTAACTAACATATTTAAAAATACACTGATGGGCACACTAATGTGCCCATAACCACATGTAGAGCTGTATTTCGACCCTTCTTGGCAAGGGTCCTCTTCAGGCTCAGATGTAGCTGACTTGTCCGTTTTGAACCGTCAAATATGATTTGCAGTCAGCTTGGATTGAAGGAATAGCTGTATTTCGGCCCTTCTTGGCAAGGCTTAGGCTCAAGCTGGAGAATGAACTTGTGGAAAAACAATTAAAGATTCTTCCTTAAATATCTGATTTTGTGAGCTTCTTCTCTGAAAATTGGTTGGAGTTAAAGCTGGTGCTGTGATTTCATTCTGGACATGGCTGCTGTTTGTGCTGTCGATTGGGTCGTTTTCTCAGGACGGCTGAGAATAATAACTAAACGACCAACATTCAAAACTTATTACAATTATTTCGTGTTTTTGTTCGAGTTGAACATCTTATTTGGGGGAACATTTTATTTTAGGGCAGGGTTATTTAAAAGATAATATGACTAAAACCGGAGAAGTTAGCTGAGATTTTCTTCTGCGATTTGTAGGCTCTTCTTGGCGAGGGTCCTCGTCAGGCTGGAGCTGGAGGAGACGAACATGCAAACTGTCAAGTGTGATTGCACTAACTCAATAGTTAAGTTTTTGCAGATACCAAGGTATCTGAAATACCACGGTAATACTCTATATGACTTAAGTCCAAAACACGCCATTGATCCTAAGGAAGAACGAGTAAACGCCTCACTAACGGCTCACACTCAACAACTCAAATCATGTGTTAACCAAACACGGCGCTCGTTAGGAACAGCTGGGGTGCCGCTTCCGGCTCTTCCGCTAGTTACCTTGGAGTTTCGCATCGGCAGGAGAGTTAGTCATCAAGAGTACTGGATTTGCATTTAGTCGTTCTTGCAGTTACCGTGGTATCGTGGTAGAGAGATGAATTTCTCAGATATCACTGTCGGGACCGTGATATCTGAATATCAGTCACCACGGTAACTGGCCAGTTACCACGGCAACTGCATAAACGCCTTTTGACCGTGGTATCGGATACCAACGGTGATACCCCCCTCGAATTGGCTCAAGCGACCACGTTAGCATCAAAATCAGAATGACTTACATTACAGAAGAAAAGGGTTATACCAAAAAAGTCTTAACTGATTACAAGAAAATTCGCCAGGACCTTGGTGGGGCAGACTGGAAACAACGACCTTAGACCCTGGTATCACATGGTATCTGCAAAAGCGTAACTGATGACCAGTGGTAGGCTACTAGTATCTGCAGTCGCTGTACAGCAGAGCAAAATAACTCTAGAGAGTAATGTGCGCACTTTGAAAAAGTGACATACAGTCACATCGCAGCGACACTAAAGCTCCGCTAAGGGACACGAACATCCATACTGAAATTCGACCAATCGTCAACGAGTGCTGGCTCTGATCCAGAGCAAAATACGAACAGTTTGCTGAAGCTTGTTCTTGCGGAGCGAACTGGGCGGCGCTGCGACGGATGTCCATTTTTTGATGCATGGGAAGGATAGGTCTTCGCATTACTCTCTAGAGTCATTGTGCCCTGCTGTACAGTCAGCCAATCATACGTGTGTGTAACCAAGGTGTACTTTCACCAAGGGAGTTCACGACACCTTGGTTTCTATGAGTTTAATTCCGCCAGGTAACAACAGGTTCCTGGCGATGAATAACCTGAGCCATTCAAGTTTGAATTGCGGCGAAATTTAATACAATGCTGGGCAGTCTGTTTTGAGTGGGACCGGTGAACGGTCGTTGCTGGAGATGTTAAAAGTTAAGTGTTGAGTTTTATTTATTACCTGCTATCTATCGCCATTGTATTGTAAATGTAAATACACGAATATGTTTTTCTACAATTGACCAACGAGGTAGAGTTTAGTGGGTGTTTTTATTTTGGTTTTGTTAAGTATGGTCCACACCGCTCGGGGACCATGTCGTAACAGATAACTTTCCGTAACAGTAGAGAGATTAAAGACGTAGTGAAATTAACGCTATATAACAGTGGTCGCAGCGAGGGATATTGAACCCCCCAAAAAAAAAAAAAAAAAAAATTTTTCTTGAATATGGATTGTTGAAATATTTTGTTTTGTTTACGGGAGGGAATTACGGGATGTCTTGCCTCGTTGTGGAGTATTTCGGTTGTTTATAACCCGTCAATGTTTCTAGCTATAGATGACTTTCTCGCTTTAGACGCTCGCCGGCGAACTTGTTCCCTTCTTGTGCAGTGGTGCACATGTCCTCCAGAAAGACTGTCAACCCAGCGCCCTCCAGACGTTCGTGGAAGCTCTCACCCTTTGTTCGCCCCCCGTCCCGATGAAGCCGTGCATACTTAAGTACCTAGGAAAAGCTCACAATCTTTGGCATCGTATGACCTTAGCTCTGGAGCAGGTTGTGTTCGACCAGAATGTTCCGGGGACGATTGTCAAGACAAAAAAGGAGCCGACAGAGTGCTACGAGTTTGAGCCGCCACTTACTCCACAGATGGTACGTGTTTTTTTTTACCATTATTTAATTTAAAGTTGAGAAAAAAATGTCAATATCCAAAAATCAATGAAGTTGACTTGCAAAGATCGTCGAAAATTTGAAGTTTCTAGGGAAGAGAATGAATGTACTAATATATGTAATAATCAGTTTACTGCCGAGCGGTAGCAAGGGAGCTGGAACCAGAACGAACTCGAACAATAACTGTAACGAAGAATTCAGTATCCGCGTCTCCCCAATCTGGGTAAACATTTCTTCAAGTTCCTTGATGCTTTGCATCCATGGTCTTCAGATGAATTTGTTTCTTATATAGCATTTCAGTCAGTTAATCAAATATAATTCCAAATAGCTTAAAGCTAAGAGAGGTCAATAAAATAGTTGCGAAATAGATAAAAACGACAACAGATTAACTAATATACTTTAGAAGATATGGCCTGAAAAAAAGTGTTGGAATGAAACTGTAAAAATTGTGTCTACGAATTTGCAGGATATACGGAACAAACAGATTGGCAGTGCTGCCCTCGGACCGGCGTATGGACGGGAGGGAGGAATAGACGGCTCATCCGAGGACAACACACAATCTTTGCCCCGACATTTTTTTGAAATGGTATTTCTGCGGTCAGGTAATTTAGGAACTAAATGAATTGTAAATTAAATATAAATAACAAATAACTAGCCTTCGCCGCTACAGATTACTCGTAATTAATCAGTGAAGCAGCTAGAGCAGGGGTGGGCTTATTTGAACGTTACCTAGCAGTGAACGGTCGCCGTTGGAAACACTAAAATGTATACCAGGCAAATGTTAGTGCCAAGTCTATCAGCTTAGCGATACTATCAGCTTACCGAAGACGTTTATGTCACGTCCAGTTATAATGTGATAGCTGGGTTTTGTGATATTGGTTCTTGATTTCTTCTTGTTCCATCTTTCGAATGTTGCATTTCTTGATAAGTAATTTCATCACGAAGGTGACGTTCAAACTAAATAGGATACACCAGTGGAAGAAGTAGCATATTTATTCAGTTCAGTTACATTTCGCTTATCCGTTTGCACCCAAAGACGACAACCATTCATTAATGTTTTTGAAATAACGGAAAAATAAATAACAAAAACAAATGTATGTTAAAAGTCATCAGGGTTTGACAAGAAATATGATAAATAATGATGCCAAGCGGATAAGTCGGCTAAAATTTCCTCTAGTAATATTTCGACCATTCTTGGCAAAGATCATCCGTCTGTAGCTAGAAGAAACGACCTGTAATCTTATTGCAGGCTCGTTAAAGTACCAGTCGGAACCTACCTACCATCCCAATGGAACCTACTTCCGTAATTTCATTCATTGATTCTTTAGTCCGGAGACTCAAATTCCATATGTTACATTCTAAGCCCGCTAAGGATACCTCACTAATCTTAGCTGTTCACACGATTCGCTATTTTCCATGCGCATTATGCTACCGAGAATTCCTGTATCATTCTATTGATGTGATGTGTAAAACCGACAGATGTCAATGCGCTTAGTTTTACAGTATTCAAATAGTTTTGAATATTGGGACATAAACTGTATTTATACTGCGAGCTGTGCTTTAAAATGTTGCTGGAGCAAATCTTGGTTGACATAGGTTGCGTTCCCCCAACTTAACAATTTTTAACAATCGTTAACTTTACTTCGGGGCGGAGCTAACTGCAGTTTTAACGATCGTTAACTTTTCCTAGTTCTACAATTGTTAACTATTTTGTAACGATGCTCACCGACCATCGTTGCAAAATAGTTCACAATCGTTAAGCTCTGGAACGGAAATTGTAGGTGGGCGGAGCTTTAATTTCGAAATTAGAAACGTGGAAGGCAAAAAGTTAACGATTGTTAACAATTTGTTAACAATCATTAATTGGCGGAACGCAACCTTATACGTTTCATTGTTAAATATGATTCAGCCTGGGCTGAAGGAGTACATATTTATTTTGTGCAATAGCAAAACAGCAACTTCCCCCACGACAACCAAATTGGGAGCGTCAGCCACATGTGCGGCCCAGCCACGACAGCTAGCAACGTGTTCTGAGACTCATGCTTTTGGAGAGAAAGAGCAGAAAAGTGCCAAGTTTTTGGAAAAAGGGAAGACATTCACCAACGAACATTGATAACGCACTGCAGTTCCACTCGAACCCATGCGACCAACGAAATGTGTCATTGTTTAGGACGCGAAAGCTGTTTTTGCGCCTACCCCTAAGTTAGTAACACACCGTAAATCTGATGAGCGCGGTACATCCTGAAAAAAATACTTTATACTTGTAAATCGCAAGACCCGCACTTCCCAATCAGGAGATTAGCTCAAGCACACAACGACTGTGATAGGACAGCTCATCACTCAGCGATTGTGTAATGGTAAACCCTAGTCGCTTAGACTCTTCAGCAAACACCCTTAGACGATGGTGCAGGTGTATGCCATGAGTGGTAAGTGTCACGCATAGTCTTTTTGGGATCCCAAAACGTAAGTGTACCTATGACATCGCAAAAGTTGTCCGTCTGTGCGCACTATAACTCTCGAAGGGAATGAGATATTTTGATGAAACTTGGTGTGAGGATTCTTGGGTCAAGTTCGTAGATGGGTTCTGTAGCCCTACATATAGGGGTGGGGGAGTGGGTTTAAATTAATGGGCAAATGAAATATTCTTAAACAGATAATGTGATAGTCGATTATGGGGTAAGAAGACATGCTGAACATGATGGTGAAAACCATTTTGTCATCGGACAAGTAGCTCGCCCGGAATCCGGCCAAAACCGGAAAGTTTGTTTTATTTGAAGTTGATTAGATGTTCGATTTAGAGGTAGGAAAACATGCTGACCTCGACGGTGAAAATCATTTTCTTGCCGGGTACGTAGTTCGTCAGGAATCCGGCCAAAACCGGAAAGTTTGTTAAAAGTAAAAGTTTTATTTGGTGTTGATTAGATGTTCAGTTTAGGGGTAAGAAAACATGCTGAATACTTCTGTGAAAACAATTTTCTACCTGGACAAGTAGTTCGCCTGGAATCTGGCCGAAATCGTAAAATTATTAAAAGTTTGAGTTTTATTTGTAGTTGATTAGATATCAGATTTAGGGGTAAGAAAAGATGCTGAATCCGTGTATGAGAATCATTTTTTACGCGAACATAAAGTTCGACCGGAACCCGGCTGGAGCCGGAAAATTTGTTATAAGCTTAAATTTTTATTTGAAGTCGATTAGATGTTCAATATTGGGGAAAGAAGATACGCTCAGTTCGTTTTTGAGCTTTCTTTTTTCGCCGGACAAGTAGTGATCAAAACAGATATGACTTTTAGGGGTAAACACACATGCTGACTCCATATAACTTGGTTTTCTCAGATGATTAGCTATTTGGCCTTAATCTGTTTCTGAATTTTAATAGTTAAAATGTTCAAGGAGACTGGCGAAGACTGGATCTGGTGAAGACAAGACCCAATTGTCTGGATCAAATACTGCATTTTTGGGATCCCACCGAAACCTTTGGTCTTGTCCTTGTGTTGGAGATAATATCGGGTTGTACAGCCAAACCATTCCAAATAGCTAGGAGCTGGTTTATTCACTGAGATTCGTGGGAAAGCCACTGTCAAGCATTTTCGCTAAAGATCAAGTTTATAGCAAATCTTCAAAATGTTTTTACTTACAGGAAATCATGGATTCCTTAAGTGAGCTCTACTCCCTCCTTCGCGAGGAAGATCTGTGGGCCAGTTTGTGGCAGCGAAAAGCAAAGTATCCGGAAACAGCCCTTGCTGTCGCTTACGAACAGATGGGTTTCTTTGAGCAGGCACAGGGGGCCTTCGAACTGGCGACGTCCAAAGCCCGGCAAGACTATGCAAATAACCCGGTCCCAGTCTCAATGCAATGCGAGTACAAGCTTCTTGAAGAGCACTGGATAAGGTAAGTACATGCCTTTTCTTACTAGTTTTAAATTTACCATCCTAGTTTTACAATTGGGGTGGTTATTTTGTTTTGCCAGTAGTGACGTAAACTACCCTTCCTCCCCCGGTGCTGGTATTTCGAAATTTGGAGCGTTTCAAATGTTGGATGGAACTGGAGTTCCTGTCAGTTGTAGTAATAATAATAGAGTAGAGATTATACACTTGTCCCCACAAAGTTCTCTAAAACTATGTCCGTTGTAGATACGTTCGGCGTACAAGTTTGTAGAAAAGGATAGTAATTTATTCGCTCACACTCTCACGGTAATAAAACCAAAATTGGTGAGTACGTCATGCACAAGTTTGCCAATATAGCATATATGTTTAAAAGTACAAACGGTCAAAGGCTACTTAAAATTTCAACTATCTTTAGTATAAAACTATTTTGGCAACGGCTGTGTTTGGCCGCTACTTGTTGGAATATTGGTACCTTGAAAGACCGCTCGCTCCTGCCTTTCCCTTACATTGTTTATTTATTTATTAATTTTTTTCCCTCAGAACTGAGGAGTACAAAATAAGGTATACAACAGAACTATGCCTAAACCTCTGGTCTATTCAGTGACACATAAATATTATAAAAAATACACACGATTTCGATAACTAAGTTACACTTATTCATGTTGTATGGGGGAGGGAGAAACTCGTTGTTATTACTAAGTTGGTCAAGTATTTCTTGAAAGCATCGATAGATTTGTTCAATACAACTTTAGATGAAAAGGTGTTCCGGTAGCCCTTCGCTTTGTCTAGGAATGCCCGTCTACCAGCATCTTTTGAGAATCCCTCAAGAACAACTGTCGCATCCTATTGGCAGGGTGTTGCAAATTCAAGTCAAAGCCTGGCTTCCTATTGGTCAGTATCAATAAGCTTGAAGTCATATCCGCGCAGACCATTTTTGTCGAAGCTGATTGTGTCAATAGGCACGTTGTCCTAGTTTCGTGACACATTGGTAACATCATATCAAGTCGCCGACTAGAAACCGATATGTGCTGGTAAATGAAACTTCGCTGTAATCTTTCTGTAGCTGTTGGCCTTACTTATCCGAAGGAACCTTCCAAGTGATTTAATAGATTTGAATCACTTTCCACATTTGTACAAAACACTCAATCCCACATTCTCTCGCTCCAAAGCTTTCCTCCCGCAGATCATTCAACTCTTTGCATTCTGCCAAAAAAATGGCTCAAACCTTCATTACCACATCCACACATTGGGCAAAAGTAAGGACCAAGACAAGGAGGTTTCCCTGCGTTCGTTTTCGTCGTTTGGTTGCCGTTCCAGCAGTCGTTCTACTACAAGCGTTTTCTTTACAACGCCGTTCGTGAACGTCGTTGAACTGCTAATAATGAGTTTTCTTTGTTTGGTTGAAGCCGTTTCATTCCTCGTTCCTGAAACGACGAACTGAACCGGAAAGTCAGTTTCAACATCTCCGTTAAATAATTAGGCGCGAGTTTTCACAATTTTCGACAAAGCAAATTAAACTTATATGCCATTGCCAAGTTTAAAAACAGTGGGCCAGTCATGCTAAAATCCATTTTTGCACTATATTAAAGCTGCTGTAGCAAATATTAAGTTAGTTTGACTATTAACGTTTTCGTATCAACTTCGTTCGTGAAACGACGTTTATAGAACGCGCCAGGAAAACGTTTCGTACCGACGAACGACGAAAACGAACGCGGCTATTGACTGAGATTTCACCCGATAAGTTTAATTTCCGTAGCCCCTGCACGAAGAGCTGGTCCATGGTAGTGAACCGAAATATACGTAGAGATAATAAAACGACAAGAAAAAAATGGTTTTGACTGCAATACGACTACAGCTTTTCCCTAACACGGCAACATCGCTACGCCCTAGTTGAAAAGAATGGCATCCAGGGCTGGTCGTTGACAGTAATAGATCATTTTCGTTAATCAAAGGCGGCTTCAGTCTAATCATTCCCAGTTCCGTCGCGATATGTGGAGGAAGAAGCATTTTATTTGTCCGAATTATTTCTAACAACAATTCAATTATGATGCAATATCTTATGTGTGGCAGGAACTGTATGTATGTATGTATGTATAATCTTTATAACCCGTTACATCCAAACTGAACAAGAATGAAGTAAATGAAAAAGAAAATTAAGAACAATAGAGAAAGAAGACAATTAGCGATCAGTTTCAAGATATATACAGCACTATACAAATGAAGAAAAACACAAGGTTAAATTACTCAGTGGGCACAAAGTATTGGTAACCACATGTGTGCGGCCGTTCCAAGAACTTTCTGAACTGGCTTGTCTAGGGCCTCGTTAGGCTCTACTAGGCTGAATTTTCCAACTAGGTACCTGTTGCCTGTCAATGGTAGCATTTTTAGTAAATATTTTAGGTAGCCTACCGAAAATAAAGCGACCGGACTCTAGACTGCTCGAGAGTGGAACCAGATATAAGACGTGGGGTAGCGCCACAGTGTTGTAGAGGTTAGTGGGGTAGCGCCACAGCGTTGTAGTGTTTAGTGGGGTAGTGCCACAGCGTTGTAGAGTTTAGCTAGCAAACTACGTGTAAAGTGGACATGGTTTGCCACGATCTATCCATAACGAGAGTCCACTTTACCCTTTTGGATGTTTCTTCGTCGCTATCAAAAATCATTGACAACAGAACCCAACCAGCGCACGACCTTCTACACTGCTTCCTGGCCGACGATTGAAATTAAGTGTCTTTTTGTGTATGTTTATGTGTTTTATTTACTTTCTTCATTTACTCCGCTTTCTGAAAACGGCGGGTTATAAATAAATTACTTACTTACTTACTTACTTGCAGGTGTTCCAAAGAACTGAACCAATGGGATCTGCTTCAAGAATATGGCTCCTCCGAAGGGGCAAGTAACCCCCAACTTGTTCTGGAATCTTCTTGGAGAGTTCCCAACTGGCCCCTGATGAAAGACGCTTTGAGCCAGGTAGAATTGTCCTGTCCGAAGGAAATAGCATGGAAGGTAAGTGACTTGAATCGGTAACCTTAAAGAATTGAACATTTATTTTGGTAGGAGCCAAGAAGAAAAGAAAGAAGACAAATATTTAGGATATTTTGAGGATGAGTAGCGAACTCAAAGAAAAGTGCAACAGGGCATGAGCAATAAGCTGTTTATCCCCCCCCCCCCCCTCTCGCCGTCTGTGCGTCGGTCCGAGAAGAACAGGGGCAATCGGTTTTTGCCGCATCCTGCCAATTCGTCATCTCAATTCTTACACAGTTTTATTAAAGCATTTATTTCAGGTCCTGTCTTGTAAAATGTAGGCTATTAGTAATTTGTTGGCGTTTTTGTGTATTTTGTAAAAATTTACATATTGACTATAGCTTTCAGCTATTTGGAACCAAATATGATTGATTTATTGATTGATTTTTTTTTAATAATTAGGTATATAGATAGTATTTGCCGATGCAAAACGGATAAGTCAGCTACATTTTATTAGAGCCATATTTCGGCCCTTCTTGGTAAGGGCTTGTGGAAAAGCAACAAATAGCATACTTCAGAAATGCCTGGTAGGCTACAGGCTGTGCTGTGGTAATTTTTTCCTTACGGATGTTAATGACATCCACGGGATTAAGAACACTATGTAACACGAACTGTATTTCTCTTCCAAAGAGGTACTCAAAGCAAAAACTTCGCGAACTTGAGATATACAACTCTTATGGCTTTCTTCTGCTGGTCGCGTTGTTATAAACTGGATGGACACTATAGTTGGGTAGAAGAGTCGAGTAGAATTTCGTCAAAACGTACTTTCACAGCGAAAACACGGAAATTGACTTAATCATCAACGAAAAAAGGACTTGCTTGGCCTAAACGTGTAATAACATTCGTTACTCGAATCGTTGATAATTCGTCACAAATAAAATTTAAAGTTAAGAAAATAAGAAGAAAGCAAATGCATCTAGACTAGGAGGGAGTTACAGTATAGGTATGCTTATTTGGAAAAAAAAATTAACAGTTCCACTGCCCAGGCCTTGTCACTTGCATATAAAAAATCAAATGAAAAGGTAAAATAACAAACTCGATATCAGCTAACAGCCAACTATTCAGGGTTATCCTGGCACAGACTCCAAGTAGAAATTCAGTTAGATGTCTTTGATGTTGGATTTACAAACAAGCTCCTTCTTCTGTTTTAGGCATCTGCAGATTGAAGGTGCCCGGTAGTCTACAGGCTGTACTGTGGTAATTTTTTCCCTACAGATGTTAATGACATCCATGGGATCAAGAACACTATATTTAACACAAACTAGTATTTCTCGTCCAAAGAGGTTCTCAAAGCAGAAACTTCGCAAACTTGAAATATGCAACTCTTATGGCTTTCTTCTGCGGGTCGCGTTGTTATAAACTGGATGGACACTATAGTTGGGTAGTAGACTCGAGTAGAATTTGATCAAAAAGGTACTTTCACAGCGAAATCACCGAACAAGCTCCTTCTGTTTTAGGCATCTGCAGGTTCAAACCGCCATCTTCTCCATTGAAGGTGCGTTCCTCCTGTCAAAGTATTCAAATTGTGAAAGGAAAACCAGGTGGCACTTTCATGCACTATATATCAGCTGTGCATCAGCAAAATATTCAAAAATGCCTGGTTTGGGTTTTAGTTTTTGAGATCCCAAAACGTAAGTGGAGGGACACCTATGACATCTCAAAAGTTGTCCGTCCGTCCGTCTGTAAGCACGATAACTCTCGAAGGGAATGAGATATTTTGATGAAACTTGGTGTGAGGATTCGTTGGGTCGTCGGACCAGTCAAGTTCATAGATGGGCTTTGTAGCCCTACATTTAGGGGTGGGGGAGGGGTTTCAAATTAAGGGACAAACAAAATATTTTGAAACAGCTAATGTGATAGTCGATTATGAGGTAAGAAGACAAGCTGAACACGATGGTGAAAACCATTTTGTCATCGAACAAGTAGTTCGCCCGGAATCCGGCCAAAACCGGAAAGTTTGTTAAAAGTAAAGGTTTTATTTTAAGTTGATTAGATGTTCGATTTAGAGGTAGGAGGACACGCTGAACACGGTGGTGAAAACCATTTTCTCGACGGACAAGTATTTCGCCCGGAATCTGGCCCAAACCGGAAAGTTTGTTAAAAGTAAAAGTTTTAG
Organism: Branchinecta lynchi; assembly: GCA_023053575.1. Classification (NCBI taxonomy): domain Eukaryota; kingdom Metazoa; phylum Arthropoda; class Branchiopoda; order Anostraca; family Branchinectidae; genus Branchinecta; species Branchinecta lynchi. The sequence goes on from JAKZAP010000008.1 coordinate 18,876,829, forward strand.
TTGAAGTTGATTAGATGTTCGATTTAGAGGTAGGAGGACACGCTGAACACGGTGGTGAAAACCATTTTCTCGACGGACAAGTATTTCGCCCGGAATCTGGCCCAAACCGGAAAGTTTGTTAAAATTAAAAGTTTTAGTTGAAGTTGATTAGATATTCGATTTAGGGCAAGAAGACATGCTGAGCACTTATGTGATAACAATTTTCTATCCGGACATGTAGTTCGTCCGGAATCCGGCCAAAACCGGAAAATTGGTAGAAGTTAAAGTTTTATTTCTAGTTGATTAGATAACCGATTTAGGGGTAAGAAGAGATGCTGAATCCGTGTGTGACAATCATATTTTACCCGGACATATAGTTCGACCGGAGTCCGGCTAGAGTCGGAAAATTTGTTATAAGTTAGATTTTTATTTGAAGTTGATTAGATGTTCATTATTGGGGAAAGAAGATACCCTGAGTTCATCTTTGAGCTTTCTTTTTTCGCCGGAAAATTAGTCCTGGAGTTTGGCCGAAATCGGGAAATTGGCGGTAGTGGCAGGAAGTTTTTCTCAGATGATTAGCTATTTGGCCTTAATCTGTTTCTGAATTTTAATTGTAGAAATGTTCAAGGAGTCTGGCGATGACTGGATCTGGCTAAGACAAGACCCAGTTGTCTGGATCAGATATTGAATTTTTGCGATCCCATCGAAACCTTTGGTCTTGTTTCTTCGGCGATCGTTCGCTGTTAGCAGATGAGACGTTCACATAAACATACCTCTATATTTTCTTTATTTTCTTCATTTACTCCGCCTTTTCAAAATGGCGGGTCATAAATAAATTACTTACTTACTTACTTACTTACTGTTTTGTAGAGTTTGACGTAAGACGGAACAAAGCTCTTTTTTGTTCCTTTCATGTGCCATTGATGGTAATTGTAAAAGTGGAGTATGTGACCTAACTGTTTACAGGTTAATCTTTACCGTGGCTTCCTCGCCATTTGTCACCCAGAGGACCAACATCTGAGTTTGGTGGAGCGGTATGTTGAACTGGCAAGCACTCTCTGCATCAAGGAATGGAGACGATTACCTTCTATTGTCTCACATATTCACATCCCTTTGCTCCAAGCTGCCCAACAGGTGAGTATGTTTTTATTTGTTTTATTGTCGTGAATCCCCTTCACGTGTAACCATATCACGCCCTCGGGTATCGAGCCGGAAATGAATGAAGTGCGTTTTAGCAGCATTTTAGTATTCAGTAGCCAGTGGACTGAGATCCGAAGCAGTTAAGAGTTTTTGTTGATGGATTTTGTATGCGAACAGTTTATTAAACAGCGTTTTTATGTGGTGAACTGAGATACTCGGCAGATTTTAGGAAGTTCACGACATTTATTAAATACACACAACCGTTCTCTTAACGTTTCTGATTTCATCTGAATGTGTTCAGATACGGTGCATTTTTTCGTGTATGATGCCTAATGCAACGGTTGTTTTGCAAAACGACAAAGTGAAGAAATCGTGTTTTTAGTATTTCCCAAAAGAAATACTTTCATCCACTCACATTACAAGTTCCAAACTTTTTTGTCCACTAATTTGACACAGAAACCTAGGTTCTTTTCTTGGTGGCGATGAAAGTGAGATGACTTTTAAGGTAACTGCAAAAACGTAACTATTATATTGCGTTAGTTAGAAAAAGTATCGTCGTCGTTTCGTCCTGTATCAGTCGATACGAGTTGGAACAATGGCGATAGCTTTTACTAAGTTATTTTTCAAAGTTATCTTTGTGGCAGATTGAAAATGTGGTGAGTTGTCCCTGGGGCAAGATGTTGTGTCGATTTGTGCCATAGCGAGTTATCCTGTAATTGAGAAATGTTTGCAGGGAGAGATTTCTCAAGTTGTCTTTGAAAGCTACGTTTGCTTTAAGATACGACGACTTATTCTAGCTTTAAGCTATTTCAGACCTCTTCTTGCTTTAAAGGACCCCTCTTGCTTATTCTGACTTTCACATTATCCCTAGCTCCCTTATGGAATTATAAGATTCTGAAATCCCAGTGTTCTCCTTTTTTTCATTTTATACCTACTACTTTTTAGCGCTTCTTGGGCCTAGCCGAGTTTTGAAAGTCACGCAACGCAAACTTCTTCGAAAGCTTCAAAGTCCGTTGACAATGATCACAAATAAGTATATGCGAAGCTTCAAAGTATTATCTTTCATTTTGGAAGACATGGTAGATCAATTTCTGTTGTGCTTAGTTTCCCCACTTTTTACCATGGCGCATTCAGTTTTCAAATATTTTGCGTCCAGCCGCTGTGTCGGAAAGAGGGAGGCTGGATAGAGACGACAAGCGCTAACAAGAAAAATTGCCAATTTCTCGTGGAAAGTAATGATATTTTTATAACGATATTTCTGAGCCGTTTCCTCCTGAAAAGATAATTTCTAGTAAGAGTTGTTCTTTAGTATCTGGTTAATAAGACTCCGTGCGACACTTCTGCCGAAATTTGTACACGTTCTGCAGATTGCACTTTCTTTTCTATCTCCGTTCTAGGTTGTCGAACTGCATGAAGCCTCCACCATACATCAAGGTCTTCTGCAAAACCGCACGACTTCCCTGCACGATATGAAGGCAATTGTGAAGACATGGCGAAATCGTCTACCTGTCATCGCTGACGATTTGAGTCATTGGAGCGACGTTTTTGCTTGGAGACAGCATCACTATCAGTTCATCGCATCCCATTTTGAACAACAGCAGAATGAGCAGACGAATGCGGCTGGACATAGCATGCTCGGTGAGTGCTTGGCTTTTCCAAGTAATGCAGATATGTCCCCATGATCTTTTTTTTTTTTTTTTTTTTTTTTTTAATCCCGCGTAGCTTCTTTTTCATTTGTTCTTGCTTTGGATTGAACCAAAACAAGTGGCTACGTCTCCACCTCCAACTCAGTGACGTTACTACAAAATTTGCGTAAAAATTTACCCTACTTTAACGTCACCTACACTTTCGTCTTAAACATATTATCTTTGTAATTTATCAACTATAAATTTAACTTCTCCATTCAAAATTTTAATTTTTATTTCAAATATTCTCATCAAAACTCACTCTCTCATTCAAAAACCCTTTCTCCATAAAGTCTAAACCTACAACCTAAATCTACCCTTTTTTTATTTTTCTAACAATATTAAATTTTATCTACCATATTTTACTATCATTAAATATACTTTCTTCTTTACTATTAATCTACTCATATTTTTAAAACCTGGCAAAAACCCAAAATATGTACAATTTTTCCACTTCGAATCAAGCAGTCAAATTTTATAGGTTCGATCAGGAATAAACAACCACCAAAAAACAAAAATTTTAAACTCACGCACTACCTGTTTCAAGATGCTCTACCGTCCTTAGAGAGTCTCTCTTACAGTGGCAAAAAGTACTTCAATGAAAAAACAACAAAAAACCTTAAAACTTATTCCTTCACTCACCTACAAAAAAACAACCAAAAAACCAACAACCAAACTCCCGATTTAAAATCTCCTTCCTTTACAACAAAGGAAAACTAGCAAGGAGATTCTAAATATCACTTCACTTCCTTAAAAACATCAGGTTGAAACTTTGACTGCCCAAAACAAAAACAACAAAACCAACCAAAAATTTGAATTTTTATTATATAATTTTTAAAAAATACCGGTTACCCACACTTCAATCATAAGATTTTTAACGCATCATTCAACCATCCTACATCCACGGATCTATTCCATAACTCACTCTGCGAATTTATTTCAACCATACTGTGGATCCAACTGTAGAACCTCGGGAAATTTATACTTTTACCTTTCTTCCTCATTTTCCACACGTGGACACAAACTGCAGTCATCAAGAAGACCATAGCCTGTTCTTTCCCTTTTGCAGCACCGATTTCAAAACACAATTTCAGAGCCATTTTCTTTTCTTCTAAACTTTCAATTTTTACACCCTCCCTTTTAAAAATTTCGAAAATATTTTTAAAAATTTCACCATTAAATTGGCACTCCAGGAACTCATGCTTCAAACCGTCAACTACCTCAATCTTGCAGAGCTGACATAGCGGATTTTCGCTACTCAAGAAACGGCTTACGCGGTTTCTGTACGGTAATATCCCATGGATTACCATAAACATGGTTTCTTTTTCTTGGGGGCGGCTTTTTGATGCATTCCAGTTTTCAAATGCTTTTTCATAATTCACAAATGGTTCATTCCGTTTTGCTTGGAAATCAATCTCGGTCTCACTTTTACCTTTTAAAAATGAATCCACCAATTTTCCTTTCCTTGTTATCAATATCATCCTTAAAAATTCCCGAATTCTTGAGGTCCCGCAGTGTCAAAGCTGCTTTTTGGATTTCCTTTGGTACCGTTTTAAGTTTTTCCTTTACCCGTTCATCATTGTCTTCATTTATTACAGGTAATACCCATCCTCGTAGCAGGACTGTAGTGCACTCTTGCCTGGTCACTAACTCACACACATTTCTTATATTCAATGACTCACAAACGCATCTGAAATCTATCACTCCCAATCCTCCTTGTGTTCTGGGTACGTACAACATCTTCATGCTTAATTTTTCCAACTTTCCTTTCCATACAAAACGCCAAACACTTCTTTCAACTCTCTTTGCATGCTTCTCCTCTAGTATAAAAACCGGCCCAGCATAGAACAAAACCGGCATGCAACATATATTTACAAAATCCACTCTAAAAATCGTCCTGATAACACCACCCTCTTGACCACTCAACACTCCCTCGAACTTTCGGACAGTTTCTTCCCAGTGTATCTCTCCGTTCATCTCACTTACAAAATTCACTCCGAGTATTTTGGCTTTACTTGCTTCTTGTATCCAAGTCTCACTAAGAGCCTCCGAGTAATCTTGACGGTTTCCCAGCGGTAAAATATTGCTCTTTTTTCGGTGGATTTTTATGTGAAAGTTTTTCTCATACCACTCTAGAGCTTTACCGACGTTCTTGATGTCTTCCGTTCCACCAGCAATAAATGTCCCGTCATCTAAAAAGGCCATGGACTTCAGATATATCTGATCGCCTAGGAACAGACCTGTGATCCTTTCGTCAACATACTTGAACAGGGGGTCTACATACAATTCGAACAAAACTGGGGCAATTGGGTCACCTTGCTTCAGGCCTTTTTCCATGTTCACACTTCTTGTTAATGAACTATTAATCTTAACAACTGCTCTTGGCTTCCTGTACATATTAGCAAACATACACACTACCTCTGCAGAGAATTCGAATTTCTTCTTCATTAACATCCACAACAATTCCCGGAGAACAGAGTCGTATGCCTCAACTATATCAACACTTATCAGGGCCACCAGTTTCCACAGATTTGGATTTCTAAGCAGATCTTCGTCTCTTCTCTGAATCAAATCCCTTATTACGCTCAGTATGTGTTGCGCTTTCCTGCCCTTAATTCCACCGTGTTGGTAGTTTCCAAGTATGTCTTCCAGATTCCCTTCTAATCTCTTTGCTAAGATTTTCATGCATATTCTATAGTCGCAGCACAATAGCGCTATTGGCCTCCAGTTTTCAAGTCCGATTTTTCTCCTCCTTTATATAATAATGAGATAACTGCTACTTCCTCTTCCGGATAACCTTTTGTCAGGTACTCATTCATCACTCTCACTGAGAAATCGCCAACTTCACTCCAGAATTCCTTATAGAACTTATAACCTGGTCCATCTATTCCGGAAGCTCTTCCATTTTTCATACACTGTAACACTTTGAATGCCTCTTTTTCCTTTATCACCTGTTTCAAACTTTCATTTTCTTCAACGGTTATACATCGTTTTACTCTAAAATCCCCCCAAAATTCTTCCCCAATATCTCCCTTTCTCTGATATATACCTTCATAGAATTCTGCCACTCTTTCTTTTATCAGTTTTTCTCCTTGTATCAGTTCTCCATTTTTCCCTTTCAGTTTACTAATAAAATTTTGATCCTTATTTTTCTTGGCTTTTACTTTTGATGCCAAATTTACTTGCACTAAATCGTCAAGCTCCGACAGCCTGTTCCGTAGTTTCCACTTAGAGTATTCTTCTTCTTCGATTTTTCTTATCTGGTTTTTAACTTCATTATATTCTGTCCATACCTCATAACCCTGGTCATATTCATCTTTTAGGTCGCTCAGTGTTCGGTATAAGTGCCGTTTAAAAGATCCCGATTTTCTTGCCTCTTCCTTTTCTAGTGTCATAACATCATTCACCACTTTCTTCTTAAACTTCAACCAAAATTCAATTAAATCCATCCCTTCTTTATACATCGACAGGTACTCTTGTATTTTAGCTTTCAAAATTATTTTTCCCTCACCCTTCTTCATAATCTTGGGATCCATTTTCCACAATCTATGATCACATCGGCTGTTTCGTAGGCCGGTTGTGTGGTCTTCATCAAATTTAATGTCCATTATTAACGCTGTCTGATCAGAGAATGACGCAATTGTGTTCTTTATATCCGCAACTTTTTCCATCATTACCTCTGTACAATAAATTCGATCGATCCGACTCGCACCCCTTTTATCTACTCTAGTCCTTTAAATTCCAAACTTTTATTATATGTTTTAGCTCTTCACTCATTTTTTGCTTCATATTCTTTCTGTTATCACTAAGAATATCTTTTTCTTCCACCACACAGTTAAAATCACCTAGAAGAATCATACTTTCACTATTTAAATATTTCGGAAGTTTTTTTTGCAACACTTCTTTTCGTTGATTGACATTGTTGGTTCCTGATGGTAAGTGGATGTTCACAATAACCAATCCATTCCATTTAATGCTGCTCACCTCTCCTTGTTCTTCAAATCTTAAATTTTTCTTTTCAGTTTTTAACCCTTTTCGTACAATAAAACCCGTGTCAGGCGTCATGCCTCCAGGTATGAATTCATATCCATTATTTTCCGACTGATTAAGGTTTTTAATGTCTACTTCCTGAACACACAACACATCAATCCGATGCTCATGTACGAAGTCTAACAGCATTTTTTGCCGTTTACTCTGTTTTACTCCATTAACATTAAGTGTTGCAATCCTCATTACACTAATTTTCTAGACACCTATGTACAATCAATTTTTTGTTTTCTTTCCGTTGTTTCTTCCTGCCGAAGTTGTTTTTCGCTCTTGTGATACCAGCTCCTCCGACTCTAGTGACCCCTCACTACGCTGTCTCTTGGGAGTTGCGTTTTTGTTTTCTTGGTCACTCTGTTTTGGCTGCCTAATTTGCTTGATACCTGGGATTTTTGAGGTGACAGCGTTTTTACCAAAATTTCGTGCTTCAGTTTTCTCTTTACTTTTTCCATGGACAGTTTCATTTGTATCATTTCTTTTACCTTCCTGGGGCGGGTCCTGTTCTGGTTTCACTTGCTGGCTTGCTGCTGATGTCTCATCACTTGTGACTCTTTGGCTAAGAGATCCCAGTACCAAATTCACTGCCTGAGTTGGAGTGAGTGCATCTATTCCTCTTGAGGTTTCTGGGGTGTTCAGACCAGCAGTGTTTTTCCCCACACGTTATTGACGCGTAACCCACCAATGCTTGGAGTCGGTACTCTCGAGTTTTTCCTGGGGGCTTTTTTTTTCGGGCATGCAGACGCGTCATGACTGGCGTCGTGGCAAATATAGCACACTTTCGGTTGGCCATCGTAATAGACAAATACTTTTTCTTCCCTGATATTTTGACAGATGGCGGGATCGGCGTTTCAATGTACATCAACGCAGTAGCACGCAGTAAACACTTCGATGTAGTCGTCTCCGTCATAGACTTTTCGCCGTACATTCAGAACTTGCACGTAAGGCTTCAGTGCTTCTTTAACATCTTCCGCGGATGCCTCTCCCGGTATCTTTCTCAGTATCACAACAATCGGTCTTTTCCCACTTTTATCAGCATAAACTGGATACCATCCGTTTTCGTGCCCGATCTTCATATCCATCTTTTTAAGCCGTTCAACGAATTCATCAGCCAAAACTGCGCTCTTCAGTGTTACCTGAACAACCCCAATTTCCACAAATCATCCGCAGCTATCGCCCTTACGTTCGTCGCATTCATTCCCAGACCTTTTAGAAACCGGTGAACTTCCACGTCCCGGAGTGTTTTTATCTTCAGTTCAGGCATACTGCTAAAATCAAACCTCAAGGTACTCCTTGCCATTTCACAATCTTCAGATTCTAACCAATAATCCGATCAATCAATCCAACCTAAAGCACACGCACACTCTAACTATACCGCCAAAACTACGAACACGCCAAAGAAAAGAACACACACTTTTTTTTTTCTTTTTTTTTTTTGTTTCGTGCCTAGGTACCTGCACTAATAGTAGCTACCTGGCAACACTGCACAAGAGATTTGAATTTTTATTTCACACGTACACACTCATAACACTCACTAGATGGTCTGAAACCTCACAAAAACACATCAGACGTAAGCGCTGGCCCTAAAGGTCCTCCGAAACACTTACAGACCCCTTGCACACTCAGTCTATCTCACTATTTTCAGTTAAAACAAACAGAGCTTTTTCAAAGGACTGCAACCAGTGTTGGCAAAAAAAAAAAAAAAAAAAAAAAAAAATGATCTTTAAACCCCTAGCTTTTTTCAGTCCCTGTGGATGATTCCTTTAAGATAGCGAAAAACCTGTGTTGTTGTGAGGTAGTGAGCTGAGCGGAATTAGGGGGGTTCTAGGCCAAACCCAAACTCGAGTGGCTTTCAAGAAGATTACAATGAGCCTGTTCCACCCTTCCAACAATAGTAACTATTAATTACTATTTTCGTTCAAGCCTCGTGAAGAAAAAAAATACTTTGTCCGTTTTTTTTTCTATTTCTTCCCTTCAGTGCATTTTTTCTTCTTTTTTGTCATTAACATTTTTTTGTTATCTATAGTTTATTTATGCTTGTAATGTGATGTAATTATTGTAATGTGATTATCTGTCATGTAGGTTAATGTATAGGTAGTGGATCCCCAACAAGATAGCTTCAGGGGATCTTGCCTCTTGCCATATATTTGTGTTCTGTAGTTTGTGTAGTGCGAATAAATGAATGAATGAATGGCCATTCCAACCTTCGTGAAATACTAACTAATAGAAACTATTTGCTTACTACGCTCGTGAGCGTGGTAATTACGATCTTCGTGACGTGACTGGCCCCGGTCAGCCCGCTGCGCGATATTTTGCCGAAAATAGGAAGTTGTGTTCCATACTTGACGCCAAGAAGCCAGTATCCGTGGCGTCGTGCGTAATAACTATGGTAACTAGGGTGGAACACGCTCAGTGCTTTCGGGAATTCTAACCGTAATTTGCTATTAATCCCCCCAAAACATCCATTACAAATACGGTCCGTGAGACATTTCGGACTTGAATGTCGTATTTCCTCTGGATGCTGCAACGGAATACCCCCCCCCCCCCAACTTCGATTCCCATACGAAACGCTTTTCAGGTGTCCACGCTTCTGCCCTGGCCATCATCCACTTCGGGAAAATTGCTCGGAAACATAGTCTCACCGGAGTTTGCTTGGAATCCCTGTCGAGGATATACACTATCCCCTCAGTTCCCATTGTTGACTGCTTCCAGAAGATCCGACAACAGGTCAAGTGCTACCTGCAGATGGCTCTGATGCATGGGAAGAACGAGCTGCAGGAGGTATATCTTTTTTTTGTTCTCCCGTTTTTTTTTGTGTTTTTTTTTCGTTCACAGCTGCTTCGTATTTGGGATCCCTTAAGGTGGGATCCCAACAGAATCTCACACGGAACAGTTTGTACAAAGTCTAAAATCTCACCTTAGTACGGCACGTAACTTCATCATCTAATTGGCGCGCGATTGGATTTGTCTAAGTACGGTTTTTTTTTTTTTTCGTTCACAGCTGCTTCATATTTAGGCTTCACTTAAGCCGTGATCCCAACAGAATCCTACACGGAACAGTTTGTACAAAGTCTAAAATCTCACCTTAGTACGGCACGTAACTTCATCATCTAAGTAGCGCGCGATTGGATTTGTCTATGTACGGTTTTTTTTTGTTTTTTTTTTCGTTCACAGCTGCTTCATATTTGGGCTTCACTTAAGCCGGGATCCCAGCAGAATCCCACACGGAACAGTTTGTACAAAGTCTAAAATCTCACCCTCCTAAAAATGGTTTAAATTTTTATTGGCCAGTAGAATGCGAGTTTTTGACTCAAAAGAGGGGAAAATCGGTCAATAAGATACTAGAACTGACCTTTCCATGTTCGTTGTATTTCGGTGAAATGCCTCAGTAGCTAGAGTCCGGAAGGACAAGTGATTTTCCACTTGTACTTCAGAATCACAGATTGGTTGGTGCAGATATCTGTGGAAGAGGAGCCGAGCTTCATCAGCATGAAGACATAGCGGCGTCAGTGTATGAAATAACCGCTGCAGGCGTGTAGACATTAACTACAGCTGATTGAAAGTAAAATTGGCGTACATTAAGACTTCTGTGGTTAAAAAAAGCTCTGCAAAACTCAGAAGAAAAAAAAACTCTTTTAAGACGAGTTGTCACTTTGACTCATTGTCAGCGCGGCAGAAGGAGTAATAGCTTTTTGGGATCCCAAAACGTAAGTGACGGAATACCTATGGCTTCGAAAAGTTGTCCGTCAGTCTGTTATTACGATAACTCTCAAATGGATTGAGATAGTTTGTTTAAACTTGGTTTTAGGATCAGTTGGGTGAAAGTACAGGTCAAGTTCGTAGATGACCCCCTTTGCTGTATATTTAGGAGTGGGGGAGGGTTTCAAATTAAGGCACGAGAATAATGGTTTTCAAAAGCCGATGAGGTAGTGGAACTAGGGGTAAGGAGACTTGCTGAATCCATATCTGAAACTTATTTTCTCGCCGGACAATTAGTTCGTCCGGAATTGGGCCAAAACCGGAAAATTTGTGAAAAGTAAAAGTTGTATTTGAAGTTGACTAAATGTTCGATCTAGGGGTAAGAAGACATGTTGAATCAATATATGGCAATTTTGTTCTACCCGGACAAGTATTTCGCCCGGAATCCGGCCGAAAATGGATATTTGGCAGAAGTAAGGCAGGAAGTTTCGATCAGTTTCGTCAAAGTAGGTATGGCGTATAGAGGTAAACACACATGCTGTTTTAACTATTGGGTATCTGGCCAGTTACCTTGGTATCCGATACAGTTATACCATGTCCCGGCCGTAGTAACTGGCCGTGATAGCATATCTTTAAAATTGTCACTCTCGTCGCCAACACGTTAGCTAGTTTTTGTGAAAATTAATCTAAGTATTTCTTTTCGGGTGGAACTCTAAAAGCGCAGATTCGGCAATGGTCGTTTTTGCCGCAACCGAATGAAAATTTTTCGTTAATAGTCGTACGGAGTTGTATGAAAAAGTAGCATGCAGTAGTAACTGTTGCCACTGCATGCTACTACTAGCAAACTGGATGCTACTACAGCAAGATGGGATGCTATCGGATACTACTACTTAAAATTAACCCAGTCGGAGGCATGTAAAACCAAAGTATTCCATACTACTACTTATCAATACATGCAACTTTTTTGTACAACTACCATACAACTACACAGTCAAAGAATTTTTCGTCGGGAACCATAGTATCAAATACTATGGTAAATACAAGAAAAGACAACACGCAGATCAGTATACCTGATATCTGCAGAAACGCAGTTGATACTATTCGCTGTGGAATGCTCAAGTCAAGCAAGTTGAAATCTTGCTTTTCCAGGGCCTCGAGGTAATCGACTCAACAAACCTCAAATATTTCACCAAAGAGATGACTGCCGAATTCTACGCCTATAAAGGACTTATGCTATCCCAGTTGGGCCGCTCGGACGACGCAAATAAGGCATTCTCAGCCGCTGTTCAGCTTCATGACAATCTGACCAAAGGCTGGGCCTTCTGGGGTGACTACCTTGAACAAGTCTTTACCAAAGATTCGAAGAACCTGACGTTAGGCGTCTCTGCTGTCACCTGCTATCTTCATGCCTGCAGGCATCAGAACGAACCAAAAGCGAGGAAATATTTAGCCAAGGTAATATAAGAGAAGTAGAAAATATTGTAAGGGTGTGGTCGGACGTACCGATTACTAGAAGCTACCATCGTCGTTAGTTCCAGCATCTGTGCCGGGTTGGGTTTGCTGGTAAATGGAAAGGTTAAGATTTTAGAATTAGTTTCACTAGGGGTTTTATTTATTTACTTTATTTAATAATAAAGCAAAACATATCTCTCGTGGGCAGAGCTCAAATGCGATGTTTTTGTAGTCATAAATGAAGTCATAAATAAAGATAAAATAAATTGTCAACAGATAATTTAAAAGGAAAAAAAAGTAACAAGGCAGAACAATGCTAAAGAGCATTGTACTGCTTTACGAAGCTCGGCACAAAGCTTCTACTGTAGCGCATAGTGTTACAGTAGATTGGGGTCAGTTTGGGAACCTTTTCAGCCACTTCTCGGGTGGACGAGATCTTACAGGAACAAAGGGTGGGGGAAGGAATGAACGGTACATGGGATGCTGGAGAAGGGATGAGCCAAAGTTGCGGCATAGTTTTTCGTGGCGGGACGAAAGGGATTCAATTTTAAATTCTTTGAGGTAAAAAGAGTATGGTAGGGGGGAACCACCATAGATAATTTGCAGCGATCTCTTCTGAACTCGCTCTATTTTATCAGTTTCGTCTTGGGTAAGAGCAAAGTGCCAAACCGGACAAGCATATTCGACTAAGGGTCGGATGAAAGACCAAAACATTAGCTTTAGCTTGTCCTTAGGAACCCGAAACTTTTTCAGTGTTTTTAGCATTTGAATTGCGCTGTTAGTTTTCTTTACAAACGTCTTTGTATTTTCATGCCATGAAAGGTCAGAAGAGGTCACTACACCTAGTAGCGTTATTTTATCCCTGATGAGCCCAGAGTCGATAGGAGGTTCGAAAGACGGCCGAGTTTTTCTAAGAAAAGAAAAGGTCGTAACCGAGCACTTATCTTTATTCATGACCATATTCATTTCAGTCGTCTCTGAGGTAACCTGGTCGATGAAACCGGCAGCGTTGCTTTTGAAATCCTCAGATACGACTTCCGCTAGGGACAGATCGTCAACGTATTTCCATCTGTCCTCCAGCCCAGCAGCAATTTCATTTATCATGAGGAGGAAGCACAGCGGACCGATCACAGTTCCTTGTGGAACTCCACAAAAAACTGGTGAAGAAGTAGAAAAATGGCCTTTCTACTTTACAATTTGCTCTCTATTTGTCAAGAAGCTCTTGATGATTTTGACGATAAGATCGGGTATATTTTTTTCCGCCATTTTTTTCCAAAAGAATTTTATGGTCAACAAGGTCAAATGCCTTTTTAAAATCAATTGCAATTAAATTTATCCATTTGCCAGGTTCATCTAGATGTTTTAAAATAAAATCAATCGAATTAACTAGGTATGGACTGTCGAACACTTAGGAATGTTACCAAACTGCTTTCGATCAGTTACTTTTAAAAGATATTCTTTAAGCCATGTGGCAACAAAACTTTCGTAAATTCTGCTGAAAATTGATGTAACTGTGATCGGCTGTACACCAGAGAAATCATTAGGTGCTCCTTTCTTTGGAATGGGGGTGATAAAACCTTTCTTCCATTTCTTTGGAAAATAACCTGTTCGCGTTATGTTATTGTATATTATCTGAAGGGGTAAAGCCAACTCTTTAGCAAATGCTTTAACGAGAATGGAATATCAAAAGGAGCAACAGAAGTTCTTTTCAACTTAGAAAGTTTACGGGTTACACTTGACAAAGAAATATCAGAAATTAAATTATTAGTTGAAGGAGCAGTTAAATTTTGTGAAGGGTCTTCAGGTGGAAGAGGTGGATAAGACTGCACAACTGCAGCGAAATGGGCATTTTAATCATTCGCAGTTTTTTCTGGTGGCTCCTCCTTCATGAAGTCAACTGGTTGAGAACTTTTTCCAGTCAGACTTTTAACTTTGCTGAAGAACTGCGAAGGCTTGGACTCCAAAAGATGATCCACCTCATTTTTGTAATAATTAGCCTGTGCTTCTTTTATTTTCCACTTAATTTCATTTGCCAATTTTTTTGCTTGCTCTTTTTTGATCTTTTCGAATAAGGTGTAATTTACGCTTAATTAGTCGCTTTATTTTTGAATTTACATACGGTTTATCACTAGAACAAAATTTTGTTTTACGCTCAGGGAAGCACTCAAGAAATTTTTCATTAATCTTACCATGAAATTCCTCAACTTGGGAATCCAAGTCCTTCGCTTTTGAAACCAAGGTCCAGTTCTCCTCCGTGATCCAGTTTCCGAACTGCAACAGACCAGGATCTGTGATTGGTCTAGAAGTAACCTCAGTTACCGAATATTGAATCCACTGGAGCATATAGTGGTAACTACCGCCAAGTGGTGCTAGTTTACTCGGATTTTGATAATATTTAGAAAGGTTTGTCAGGATCACATCCAGAGAAGTTTCACCTTTGGTCGTGGGGAAATTAACCACGCTTTTGAGACTAAGTGACCTGGCCAGCGATTTAGTATCCAGCTCATTACCATCTCCTAGTATAACTACTCCAAAATATGGATGTGTTCTCTGGATGTAATCCGTTGATTCCTGCAGCTTCTCCCAAAACGCCTTTCTTGCGGCAGCGGGCTGACCAGGCGAATAGTAGAAAACGCACACCGCTACCGCAGAGAACGGCCTAGGGAGTCGCTTAGGTTGCACTTTCACCCAAATAATCTCATCTTGTTCATCAAAGAAAGGTATAGTTAAAAGCTGTGGTTTAAAATCTTCATGTACAAGGGTCATAACTCCTCCTCCTTTCTTCCCAAGGGGATGGTCATCAGGGCGAAGTTTAACAAAAGAAAAGAATTTTGGAACTTTTAGTAAATTTAAATCTTGTCGATGAACCTCGGTTATATCGACGACAGAAGAACCAAGCATTTGGGCCGTGGACTCAAGTTCAGTTAATTTTTCTAGGTTTAAACTTTCCGCATTGCTGTAGAGGAAGGAAGGAAACACGTAACGCTTATCATTAAATTCACGGGACACCGCTTTATTTTTAAATTTCTTGCCTCCCACCGATCCCGGGGCAGCATCATGGGGGAGGGGGAGAGGAAGAGGAAGGGGAGAGACTGATGTCGGTTCCGAGACTGGCTCCAATCTTTCATCCGTACCCTATGTTAAGACTGCTGGGAAGCTCATGAGTGGCGGAGGCGGAAACGGAAACGGAGGCAGCGATATAGGGCGAATTTGGTGAAAAAAACGCATGTCGGAAGAAGCAATTTCGTTTAGAGGAGCGAAACAGTTTTGCCATTGTGATCCCGCAATCAAAGCATAGGGTGGGCGGCGCGTGTCAGGTACAGGCTGGCTCGGTGCAGCAATCCGCGCGTTAGCCCGATCGCTCGCTGGCTGTGATCCCGTAATCAGAGTATAGGGAGGGCGGCGCGTTCACTCGTTTACTCGAAATCTAATAAGGTCGCTGATGATGTGGTTGCCACTGCATGCATGAAACGAAGTTGGACACAGGACGCAGATCATGCAGCGGCCACTGCATGAAAACGACGTCTAATGTGGTCGCTTATCATGCGGTGGCCGCTGCATGAAAACGAAATTTGACAAGCGTTACATGTTGTGCGACTGCTGCTGCATGGAAACAAAGTTAAACGGAGTCACTCGTTCAGTCGTATGAGCTAAAAACGACAAAATATGAGCCAAGACCCCCTACGTTCAGTCTGAGAGAATGATAGAGTCGCTTACAACAGACAAAGGCAGGACGAGGGGGTACCTATGACATGAAAAGTGTCAGAGACAGAAAGGTTTCGAATCCTCTACAAAATAGGCACCTCTGTAAAATTCAGCTTGCTGTGCTTAGGACATGAGTATAGCAGGGAGTTTTTTTTATCTGAAGTAGATCAGATGTCCAATTTATGGATAAGGAGACATGCTGAATCCGAATATGAAAGTTATTTTCTCACCGGACAAGTAGATCGCCCAGTATCCGGCCAAAACCGGAAAATTTCTTAAAAGTAAAAGTTGTATATGAATTTAATTAGGTGTTCGATTTACGGGTAAGAAGACATGCTGAATTCGTGTATGGCAATCTTTTCTACCCGGGCACATAGTTCGCCACGAATCCCGCTGGAATCGGAAATTTGCTCAAAGTTGAAGTTTTACCTGAAGTTGATTAGAGATTCGACATACGACATACTTCGAGATACGCTATATCGTTTTTTAACTTCAGTTTTATTACAAGACAAGTAGTTCACCTAGAATCCGGCCGAAACCAGAAATTTGGCAGAAGTAGCCAGGAACGTTCGTCAAAGCAGATATGACGCAGGCTATAGGGGTAAACACACATGCTGAATCCATATTTGAACTGGTCTCCTCAGATGATTAGCATTTGCCTTAATCTGTTTCTAAATTTGATGAGTAAGTGTTCAGTAGGAATCTGGCAAAGACTAGGTCTCTAGAATCGAAAGCAAGGAAATCTAAAGCTAAAATAACACTAGACTAAGAGTGGCACCGAAGATACCTCCTGCCAGTAGCTACTAAAAGCCATTATCGTCGTTCAAGAAAGCGACATGGTTACTGCTAAAAATGTTCCAACCTTTACAAATAGTTGTCATCGTCATATTTGATTAATCTCCGGAGTATTACAGTTAAGGTCCATGTACACACATCTCGAACTTGGGCGCCGTCAACCAATTGATCTGCTGTTAGGAGTTCTCGCGGTTCTGAATAGTTCTATGCAATGTCCAAGTGTACTTGAGCTTGCTGACCTGTAAAGGTGGCCTTATTGCCCCATGGTTATAAGATGTTCGGTATTTGGATCTTATGGTTTTAGGAATGATTAGAAGCTAGATGTCTCCTTTTGGAGTTGAAGAGGAGAGATACGAGAAGCAGAAAGCTGTGGTAAAAGACAACTTAATTGACTGATCAAGTCTTGCCAAAAGAAAATAAGGGAACGAACATTTTGTGGTCAAACACTGTTGCAGCCTGATTTTGCCATTTCCTAAACCATTATTTTATTTATTTATCATCCTTCTTTTCAAAAAGAAAATAACGGAGTACAAAAGAGGAAAACATAACACTTTTATAGGGAAACAAATCAACAATTACAACCTGGAAACTCTCTGACTAACACCTGAACACAATTACATATATCCGGTTTCAGGTGTTGTGGCTTTTATCTTTTGATGACGACAAACTGCAAATCGCGGAAGCTTTAGACAAGTACTCAGTCGGAGTTCCAGCCGTACACTGGCTACCTTGGATTCCCCAGCTGCTCAACGCTTTGGTCCGAAATGAAGGGAAACTCATCCTAAACCTCCTTATCCAGGTATGCCTCTTATTTTCGTATATGCGAATGTGTGATTTGTGTTTGGGATTATTTTCGTAGATGCGGAGGTGCGATTGATGTTTGTGATTATTTTCGTAGATGCGGATTTGTGATTTGTGTTTGGGATTATTTTCGTGTGTGCGGATTGCGGATGCGTGATTTATGTTGGGACTATCGTATGCGGATGTGTGATTGATGTTTTTGATTATTTTCGGGTATGTGTTTTTATACGGCATGGCTTGTTGTGATAAACTAGAGAATAAGAGGCGTAGACGGAAGGGACATGTACAGAAGACGTATAGTCGAATGATGCCAGTTTCGTCCAATTAATGTGATAAATTGGATGTTTGATGTATGTTTGTGATCATTTTCGTATATTCAGATGTGTGATTGATGTTTGTGATTATTTTCGGATATGCGGATGTGTGATTTTATACGGCATGGGTTGTTGTGAGATACTTGAGAGTAAGAGAAGGGAAGGGAAATGTACAGAAGACGTATACTTCTTTGGATGATGCCAGTTTCGAACTTGATCAAATTGGACTTCTGTCAGCCATGCCTGTGGGTCAGGGTAACTCCTCAAGATTTCGTATGAGGTTTTCAGTGGATGTATTTGGTTCTTATTTTACCTCTGGCCCTCCCAAAAATGCTCCGTCCATTTTTGAATAACATACATTTACTGAATAAGAGTTGACCCTTCACATCAGTGGCGATCCGGGGATTGCATTTAACACTTTCAGCAATTCAAAAGAGATTCAAAATCTTCTGTGCGCGACTTCGGGTCTTGGACCTTAGTCCCTTTAATTCTACCAAATGTAAAGTAAATGAGTACTTGTCAGTTATTTGACAGTGGTTTTTGCCGCTGTCAAATCACGGTTGCTTTCCGGGACTTAACGATCGTTAACAGTTGTTAATTTTTTGCGTTCCACGTTTCTGATTTTCAAAATTTAAGCTCCGCCCACCTACAATTTCCGTTCCAGAGCTTAACGACTGTTAACTATTTTGTAACGATGGTCGTTGCAAAATAGTTAAGAATTGTAGAACTGGGAAAAGTTAACGATCGTTAAAGCTGCAGTGCTCCGCCCCAAAGTAAAGTTAACGATTGTTAACAATTTTTAAGTTTGAGGAACGCAACCCACTGCTGAAAGTTTATCAAAAAAGCAAATGAGACATAAACTGACAGGTTTATTGGTTTACAGGTTTACAAGATTTTGAAGTTTTTATAATCAGAGTAACGTATTAGGGAGCGAAGAATTCTTTTCCGATTGTCATCACTCTCAAAGAAATAAATCAAGAAGGCGTTAGACGACGCAAGACAAAATTTTCTTCTAGGCGGCGCTGTGTTATAATGCGTTATTTAGCTGTTACTAAGCGTTAATTTTACTACGTCTTTAATCTCTCTACTGTTACGGAAAAGTTATCTGTTACGACATGGTCCCCGAGCGGTGTGGACCATGCTTAACAAAACCAAAATAAAAACACCCACTAAACTCTACCTCGTTGGTCAATTGTAGAAAAACATATTCGTGTATTTACATTTACAATACAATGGCGATAGATAGCAGGTAATAAATAAAACTCAACACTTAACTTTTAACATCTCCAGCAACGACCGTTCACCGGTCCCACTCAAAACAGACTGCCCAGCATTGTATTAAATTTCGCCCCAATTCAAACTTGAATGGCTCAGGTTATTCATCGCCAGGAACCTGTTGTTACCTGGCGGAATTAAACTTATAGAAACCAAGGTGTCGTGAACTCCCTTGGTGAAAGTACACCTTGGTTACACCTCCCCCCTTCCAAAAAGAACTGACCTCAGTTCTGAAATTCAATTTTAATCTGCCCCAATTTTATTTTACTCCTCCCTTGATCCAACCCCCTATCTAAAATACCTCCCAGCACAAAACAAATGCAAATGTTGCCAAAACATAACAAAACTTTTAAAGTTGTTTTTCCGATCACAATAACACGTATCCGACCGATACGGACATATAACATTTTCAGAAAGCGTATCAAAGTGATAACGCAATTCGACCTATCGTACTGCACCGTAGTCACACCTCAAGTCCTTCTTGCCGATTGTCTATACCGCACACGAATCACGATCACGATCATCCTCAGCTTCGCTGCTCCTGATGCCGACGACGACGACTGGTAGGGCGTCGACTGGAGCATACCAAGACGACGACTGACAGTAGGTTACAGTTGACTGGAGGAGCAAAACGTAGTCTAACGCAGTCAACGTAAACAATCGTAGGTAAGCAACGCATGGTTGCGCAGCTTGAAAGTGACGAACGCTGATAACCGTAAGGATGCGCAAAATGACGTCGACAAATGCACATAACGTGGGGGTGGCAGTGACGTCGACAAACGCAGATAAATGTATGATGCGCTGGGTGATGTCGACAAACGTCGGAGCGCAAGGATGCGCAGGTTTACGACGACAAACGCAGAAACGCATGGATGCGTAGGTTGACGACGACATCGTTGATTGACGCAAGGATGCGTAGGTTGATGACAACAACGTGGATTAACGCGAGGATGCGCAAACTGAAGTTTTCAAACGCAGACAAACGCGGACAAACGCAGGCAGCCGTGTTACTCCTGCCCCTGGCAATGCTGCTGCTCAGCTTATCTTCTTCAACTGCTCAGTATCGAGCACACCTGTGGCTTGAACGCCACCACACAGCAACAGCAGACAGTTCCTTCGGCGACGTACTGAACTGTACGCGCAACAACGGCAACTGACGAGGGAAACATCTCCCATACGAGCTGAGACTTAGGCTGACTTTGGGCTGCAACACGCTGCTTCAAATTGCTGGGCATGACATCTTCTTCGCGGTTTATTGTAGAGGGTGTGACCTGACGATGCAGTCGATGGCAGCGACAGAGGTGGTTGACATAACTCATCACAAAAATCATCACCTGCAAAATTCATAGCGGTAGACAAGGTATTTACAAAAGCTGGAAATCACCAGCAACATATCACAAGTAACATAATTTTCACACACCCAAAAAAATTCTTATTCGACATCCTATTTCCTATAAAAACAACAAGTTTCTTCAGTAATTTTTGGAGTGATACAAGATCATTCCAACAATTTCTGTAAAATGCTCAAGGCCATCGCCTTATCAATGCCTGTGGCGTTTACTCCGCCAGGGCGATCATATCCCAATCGTTCCGGTGGTTTCGTCATTCGTGAAGGGCGCAAATTTGGTGGGTCAACCGTCGGACTATCCTCAACAGCCGGTTCCTCTGGAGATTCCGACAATTCCAGCACCAATTCACTACGATCTGTATCATTTTCTGGGAAAAGCGCACGCGGCTGTAAGTGTCCAGAATCTTCTGCACTTAAAAATGAATGAAATGGCGTGTGACGTGGTGTCTGTGTGCGTGTCTCAGTACGAGTCAAAAGTGGCGTACTAGTCAAAGTTGGTCGAGCATCCGTCCTTGTCGTCAAATTACCGTCATTGGGAGTGCGAGGATGAGGAATAGATACAGACAGATCTGCAGCTTCCAAGTCTGTGTCATCATTAGATTGGGTTAGTGGGTTGCTAACGTCACTATTTCTAACTACATCCTCCCCATCCCCAAAATCGGAATCCTCCCTTTCTTCCTCCCCCTGGTCAGGTGGGTCAACCACCCAAGGGTTACGAGTTTTTCCCGGTTTTAACAAATCGTAGTGCACCGTCTTTTGCTTCAACTTTTTATGCATATGTTTTATGACGTAATCGACTACTCCGACCTTTGCAATCACACGATAAGGTCCTTCAAAATGAGTGTCATTCAACTTATGTGCTCTTCCCTTCTTCAAAATTCTTAAATAAACCACGTCTCCCACTTCGTGTGGTTTAAAATGTGACTTTTTATCATGCTGAAACTTTTGCGTATCCCTACTTTCATCAATATTTTTCCACACATGTTCGTAAGTTTTCTGCATCCTTCCAAGCATTTCCGATTTATATGATACGTGTGAATCATAAAAGGTTCTGGATTTCATGAGGGCATCTACCGGCAGAACGGCGTCACGCAAAAACATGAGGAAAAAGCTGTTATCCTGTAAGGACTCATGGAAAGCGGTGTTCATGCAAAAAGAAACGTAAGAAAGCCAACTGTCCCAGTCATCTCGATGTGACTGGTCTACAAACTGAGACAAAATGGAAGCTATGTCTCTATGTCTTCTCTCTAAAATTCCCATTGAAGCAGGATGTTCCGCGCTAGAAAATTTGTGCACGATATTCATGTTTTTACAAAAAACATCAACTTCTGAATTTTTGAAATGACTACCATTATCAGACATCAGTGTGTGACAAAACCCAAATATGTGACAATATTTCTCAACAAAAGCTCTCAAAAATGTATTGGCTTTAGCGTCCACAATGGGTACTAGATGTACATGACGTGAAAAATAATCCGTAATCGATAATATGTACGTATTACCGTTGGACGTTTTCGGAAATGGTCCAACTAAATCAACAAAAACCATATCAAGTACTCCTGCAGGGACAGGCATTTCCTGCAGAGGAGCATTCGGAGTAACATTCATCGGTTTCCTTTTTAGGCATTTTTCGCACGATTCACAAAACATCTTACATACTGAGTACATCTTAAAGAAGAAAACATGATCACGAAGTTTTGCGTACGTTTTTGATGATGAAAAATGACCTCCGTAAGGTGATTCATGAAAATCATTCAAAATCTGAGGAATCATAGCATGCGGTATTACTGGGACTAACACGACATCAGACTTTCGACATTTCCCAGACGGCACAGACGCATGACACAAAATTCCATCCTCAACAAAAAAATTCTGAATTTCCCTTATAACTCTTCTTTCCAAATCGTACGGCATTTGTACACCTTGAGACAAATAGCGAATCATTGCAAGACAATCTTTATCTTGCTTTTGACTTTTCCGAAGCTGCGATAAATCAATAGATGGCGGTAACACTGGGAAAACTAACTTAGGCTGTGGAGAAATAGAATTAATCGTGGGCAAACGACTTAAAGCATCCGGGACAACGTTCATCGGTCCAGGACGATAAACAATCTCAAAGTCATACTCTTGCAGAGTTAGCGCCCAACGAGCTAGTCTTCCCGTAGGCTCTTTTGTCGTCATAAGCCAACGGAGACTGTTATGGTCAGTCTCTACTTTGAAGCGGGTACCATAAAGATACTGACGAAACTGCTTGATAAAATGAACTACGCTAAGTGCTTCCATCTCCGTAACTGTGTAATTAGCATCAGCCTTATTAAGACGACGAGAACCATAATGCAATACAACTTCCCTCCCATCTTGCATTTGCGACAACTTACAAGCAATTGCCTCTTTTGAAGCATCTGTAGATAGTATGTAACCACCTTCTCCTGGTCTAGCTAAGCCAAGGATAGGCTCCACCATAAGTTTCTGTCGAAGAATATCAAAAGCTGCTTTTTCAACACTTTCGAACTTAAATGGAATGCCTTTTTTCATCAATGCCGTAAGAGGCATGGCGATCTGGGAAAAATCTGGTACGTATTTCCGGAACCACGAAAATAAACCGACCGCAGACCGAACTTCTTTTATGTTCGATGGATATTTCAGATTTTTAATCGCGGCAATTTTATTCGGATCCGGTTTTATTGTACCATTCGACAAAACATGACCCAACACCGTAACTGAAGTAGCTAGAAACGAGCATTTGGAAGGACGTAGTTTTAGATGAGCCTCAATTACCTTATCTAACACAACCTCTAGACAATCTAACTGATCTTTCGTATCTCGTGTGTGAACCGTAACATCATCTAAAAAACATTCTAGGTACTTGAACAAGAGGGATCTAAACACTCGTTCCATCAAGCGTTGGAAGGTTGCTGGCATGTTGCACAGACCAAACGGCGCTCGAATGAAACGGAACAGGCCAAATGGAGTTATAAAACCTGTTTTATCCCTGTCCTCTTCCTCCACTAAACACTGGTAGAATCCTGACAAAAAATCTAACTGCGAAAAGACACGACTAAGAGACATGCGATCCAGCATATCTTGGATATTCGGTAAATTGTAGCAATCTTTCACCGTATCTCGATTCAATTTTCTGTAATCGACAGCCATTCTATACTCTCCCAAATTCTTCTTCTTCAGTAAACTAACCGGTGAAGAGTACGGTCCGTCGCATTCTTCTATTATCTTAGATTCTAGCAAACCATCTATCTTAGACTTCAGTATCTCACGCTGTGCATGGGGCACAGTGTAAGGGCGACTCTTAACGGGTGGTGCACCATTCGTATTAATCGCATGTGAAATGAGATCACAAGCGTCTAAATGCGATTCGTGCGTAGCAAAAGCTAGTCTCCGTTTGTACGCTAAATCTAAGAAGTGATTCTTGACTTGTTCTGATTCCAGATGTGACAAATCGAACAGTTCGGTGAATTCTTCTTTCGTCATATCCTTAGGGTCCTTAGGAACGGATAGATCACTAGGCTTAGTACTCGTATTGCTAACAGCGACGCTATTTATCAAACCAGACACATAGTTAATAACCCCTTGCGCATCAGAATGAATGTCTGACTCGCATAGCGGGACTAAGTAGCCTATCTCTGATTTACGAAGAGAAACAGGTTGATCTGATGTGTTGGTAACGAGTAAGCAGAAACGACCACTCGTGGAAACCTCAACAACTTGATCTTCAATATCTAAACCTTTATACTGTTTCCCAGGAAAATAGCCTAACGTAGGTGTAGCTTTCTTCGTTTTCAAACAAACATCTATGCGGGAAATTGACGAAGGGTTAACGGTAACACGGTTTGATATGATAACAACAACTCGATCAGTAACCGGTATAGGCTCGCTACAAGCCTCGAAAACGGTCGCGTCTGTCAAAATCGGTGGCTCTACGGAACTGGCATTTTCCGGAGCGGAATGAAATCCAGCCCTGACGTTAGGATTCGAACCTAATTCAGATTTCTTCGCCTCAACTTTTGCCTCTACAGCCACAACATTACAATCTCGTGAGTCTTTAGACAATCTGTCTTTGAAGAAAACCTCACAAAATTCCGCGTCAAACATCAACTTATTACGCTTCATATCGGTGAAACCAATTACGAGAGGGTACGGCAACTCATCACAAACATAAACTTCAAATGTAGCACATCTTCCATTCAACATCAGACTAATAACAGCGCGACTACTATATCTTAGCGAATTGCCTGTTATAGACCTAAAAGCCCCCTCCTCCTTCTCTTGTTCCACCACACACGACTGATCTAGTTTCCTAAAAACACTAGACCTAATCAGAGATTTCGCCGCACCGGAATCAAAAAGTGAAAAAATGCTTCGATCCTTCGCGACAAAACATTTAATCATTGGCAGATCTTGCCAATTTCCGGTATAAACCTCATTTACACGTTTGGCTGCAGGCAAAATTTTAACCGACGGGTCGCGAGCACCTGCTTTTACTGGCGACCGGACGAGTTTAAATGAACGCGACATTTGACGGCGATATGTCCCACTTTGGAACAGCGATTGCAAATCGGCTTTCCATCTTTTGAGTACTTGTTCTGTGCCGGTCTCGAACCATTGGCAACAGAAACATTATGCTTGCGACCGCGTGAATAACCGCCTCGATAATTTTGAACGTGCGAATCACCACGACTAGCCGAAACGTTATTAGACGCACCTGCTGCCTTTACCAACGACCGCATACGCATAGCTGCTTCCACCTCTTCAGCATTTGCCAAAATCCCGACGCACTTTTCCAATTTAGCGGGCGACTTTTCATACAGGAGTTTCGCGTACTTATCGGGTAAACCATTTCGGATCTCGTGAATTACTACGCTGTCATTCACATCCTCACCAAAACGTTCGACGCATGCTTCTTTTACAAGGCCGCAATACGCGAGTAATGATTGGCCGGCTTCCAACGCGATTTGCCCGTATTTTAATTTCCTTCGATGAGTCGTACATGCAAAGCGGGTCTCGAACCCTTCTTTGAACGAGTCAAAGTCGCAATCCTTTGTAGCTACAAAAAATGAAAATGCATCGCCACTGAGCTTTAGACCTAAGTACTCTTTCAACAGCGACCAATCCACAATTTTCGTCAAAATGTCCACCTTTTTCAAAAATTCCGATACGTCCGTCTTCCCTCCATAATCAGGAAGCGAACCCAACAATTTCAGTACGAGACTCGAATTATCGGCATTTAACTTAACTCTCACGTCGTCTTTCGTGTCACCCTCATCACTAGACATTTTGAAAACCAACTGTAAAGGAACAAATTAATAATAGGCCTAACAAATAGTTCTCCAACAACTAATCAACGAGGCAAGACATCCCGTAATTCCCTCCCGTAAACAAAACAAAATATTTCAACAATCCATATTCAAGAAAAAAAAATTTGGGGTTCAATATCCCACGCTGCGACCACTGTTCTAATGCGTTATTTAGCTGTTACTAAGCGTTAATTTTACTACGTCTTTAATCTCTCTACTGTTACGGAAAAGTTATCTGTTACGACATGGTCCCCGAGCGGTGTGGACCATGCTTAACAAAACCAAAATAAAAACACCCACTACACTCTACCTCGTTGGTCAATTGTGGAAAAACATATTCGTGTATTTACATTTACAATACAATGGCGATAGATAGCAGGTAATAAATAAAACTCAACACTTAACTTTTAACATCTCCAGCAACGACCGTTCACCGGTCCCACTCAAAACAGACTGCCCAGCATTGTATTAAATTTCGCCCCAATTCAAACTTGAATGGCTCAGGTTATTCATCGCCAGGAACCTGTTGTTACCTGGCGGAATTAAACTTATAGAAACCAAGGTGTCGTGAACTCCCTTGGTGAAAGTACACCTTGGTTACAGCTGTCTAGCGTGATCCCGAGGCTTCAGACGTTAAATTCTGTTAGCGGAATTTCCATTTTCATAGATCGTGTAAGCTATGCTGAATTTTTCTTTTGACAGGTCGGACGAATGTTCCCGCAGGCTGTGTATTTCCCCATCCGTACTCTTTACCTGACCCTTAAGATTGAGCAGCGCGAACGCGTGAAAGCGGCTGAGCAGGCTTCGCCGGCACACTCGATGCAGCCGCAGACACCTGGAAGCTCACAAGGAGGAATTGGTAAGTCTAAATCCAATACGTGCAGTTACATGTACTGCATGTCCTCTAGCTTTTGGTGAAGATGGGAACGTGAAAATTCGAATTCCCGTGTTTTAGGAAATGGCGAAGTTGGATCTGGCTTCATAAATTTGGTAAGAAGGTTTCATAGAAATAATAAGAGCCTAGATTTTCCTGGCTTCTAGTTTTTCCGACTGGAATCCGGTTTACGGTTGGAACGTGATCGGGAATTGGCCTACTGTCTATGATGGCCTGAAAACCGTCAGCAATATTGATTGTGAAGCAAAAATGAGTAGGTCACAGTGGTTTCGATTCGACACAATTTTCCTATCATATTTTGTTTCGGTCGGAAGATGAATCTAGAGGAAAATAATTCAGGCCGTACTTCAGTGTGTCATATGTTTGTCATATCTTTTTATCCCACGCGCACTGGAAGTCTGAGCAAAGTTGAAAGTAACCTGGTCAGTGTGTTGGCCCTGCGTGATCTTGTGTGTTGAAACTTAAATTTTAATTGAAAAAGGCTGAGATAGGGCTATTCATGAATAAGGAATTTTACTATAGTGGACTTCCCCTGTCTGATTGGTGGTAACTTCTATGCGCTTGTAGCTGTGTTGTATGCTTGACGAAAACGACTTGACAAATAAGTGTTCGCGCAGTGACCTCATCTCCAGCAAGCTCACCTTTGGCCACTGAAAAGCCACGTTTGTACTGACATTCAGATTTCCCGCGTCATTGTATAACTTTGCGTTGTGAAGATTTCTTTGCTATTCACGAATAATGGATTTTACCATAGTGTACTTTCCCTGTCTTGATTTGTGGTACCTATATGCGCTTGTACCTGCGTTCTATGCTTGACAAAAACGATTTATGACAAATAAGTGTTCACGCAGTGAGATCACCTGCAACAAGCTCACCTTTGGTCACTGAAAAGCCACGTTTGTATTGAGATTCAGATTTTCGGCGTCATAGTATAACTTTGCGTCGTGAGGACAGCCTTAGATATTCTGAACGTCGTACTGGAGCATACAGTGGATAAAAAGGGTCATAACAGAGTCCAAATAATTCAGTGGATTCAGTTAAATGACACAAAAATAAGTCGGCTTATTATGAAGGATTCTAAAGTGTTACCTAAGACTCTCCTGCGCGTGATGAGGCACCCACCAGTCACTTCGTGAGCTGCTGCCTGGACCGCCTGCCGTTCCGGTTTCCTACTTTCGTTGATATTTGCAAGGTCTTCCTGGTAGTTTTTTTACAATTTTGGACAAAATGGAAATGGAACTATTTAATCCTGTCATAGAATTATTTTTGAAATTCACTTCACTGAAAATCTTTTCCACCTTAACGGCACCTCTCCCCGTCTTAAAAAAATTAAGTTTCCGGTTTTCTTTGGATTTTTTCCGTGAGGTTCTCCCATCAGATTTCTGGACTGTCTACGCGCTCCACATTGGAGTCCTTATAGACTTATAAATTTAGACATTATTTCTAACCGGTCCGTAAAAGTCCGTTGTAAAATTATCAAATCCCGCGACATTCGGAAGTGAACTGTTTCGACAAACTTGCCTCGAGCATTCCGGTATCTTATAGTTCCAATAATCTTGTGATCCGCTTCTATCTGGCGATTGTAGGGGTTTTCAAAATATGTTCACATGTCTTTCGGTAGCGCAGTGGGTTAGCAGTGTCGGTTCATACGGAGCATCTACGTTGTTGTTTTTTACTTTATTTAACTGTGAAGTGCCATTTTCATCCACTTGCTTGTCAGTCAGCAGAAGAATCTGTTTCAGTCAATCAGTAATTTTATTAACCCGTATAAAAAATGGCACAGGACGTGAGTATTTGAAAAGCAATAAAAGAAGATTAAGGCTTCTAAGAACACTTGAATGGTTGTTTCGGTATTTATTTTACCACCTAGTTCAAAATCGCACTGCTCAAAGTTATATACGTTGAAAAAAAAATCTTGCTTCTACTGTAGTCGAAGGTCGTGGGTCTAAATCCCGCCCGACGACCATTCCTGGTAGTTGTGTTACGATGGGCCTTGTTTTTTGCCGGGCATTCGACCTAAAGTTGGTGGTTTGTGCATATGAGCCTTCTCAGTTTTTATGGCACTTGCCCTTCGGCGAAGTGCCATATAGCGATCGCAATTTCCGTCGGTCCGGGTTTGCTAGTTCGGGCACTTCCGCATAGGCTAGGAAGATGAAACTTGTCAGGCATATTGATTAAGTCGGTCACTTCCACGATTCGAGTATTGTGGGGGAATGGAGGGAAGGGGAATCCGAAATCTTTGGATATTTATAACTTTTGAACGGGTATCGGATTTCAATAAAATTTGATATTTGGAAAGACCTCGTGCCTCAGACGGCCCACTTAACATCCGACCGGATTCGGTGGCTTTGGGTGGAGCTGGAGGGGGAACCGGAAATCTTGGGAAACGCTAAGACTGGAGGGATCAGGACGAAACTTGGTGGGAAGAATAAGCACAAGTCCTAGATAAAAGATTGACATAACCGGATCGGATTCGGGCACTGTGGGGGGGGGGGGGAGGGGGCGGAATTCTTTGACCCCACGAGTTCGGTACTAGGATGATGAAATTCGGGGACCGGAAATGTGTCGTTCGGATTGACGTCCAGTCTTTCCGTTTTCTTTAAAGCCTGAACAGTAAGCAAAATAACTTGATAAATGATTTATTAGAGCGGTCCCAGGCGAGGAAACTAAAAAAAACGGGTGGAAACCACAGAAATAGGGATTCGAGGATTTCGTTCGGAATCTCGAAAACGCATGCAACCAGTTTCCGAACGATAGTACCCTCGGCAAAAATTGTATAAATATGTTATAGGATGCGACATCTATAAAATGGGATATGCGTTTTGCAGAGAAAGATGCCCTCTTTCGAATGGTGTCAAAAACTGTAATTTACAAACTTAGCAAAACGGAAGCAAACCAATTGCAGAAGACCTCTTTCCAAGTACTAGATTTACTTTCGGGTTCTTTTCTTCTTTTCGAGTGCGAGTTGACGGAGGGAATTTCAAAATTTTATTCCAGCGTGCAATCAGAAGCTAGAGGTTTTTTATTTTGTTTCCGAACATCCAACTCATTGAGAGGTAGGAGGTAGGACGTTCGGGAACTAGGATAGTTACCCTAGTTGTATGGTAGTCGCACGAGAAAGTTTCATGTATTGATAGTAGTATGGAACACTTTGATTTAACATGCCTCCGACTGGGTTAATCTTAAGTAGCAATATCCGATAGCATCCATTCTTGCTGCAGTAAGGTCCAGTTTGCTAGTAGTAGCATGTAGTGGCAACAGTTACTACTGCATGCTACTTTTTCGTACAACTCCTAACGACTAATTCTCGAAAAATTTTCACGGGTAGAAGGAGGATGAAATGGGAACCGGAAATTTGCAGATATGCAGATATGCTCCGTTTCGGGTCAAACTTGGTGGATGGGAAGAGGAGATGTCAGAGATGCGAAGTTTATGTATCCGAGTCGTATTCGGCCACAGTGAGGGGAGTTGGAGCGGGAGTCCTGGAAATTATCTGTATTGCATAGTGGTGAAACGGGTGGAGCGACTTTAATGAAACTTGCAAAGTAGAGAGTTCATATGCCTTAGATGACATATTTTAGGGTCCGTACCGAATCCGAGCATGTGGGGGAGGGGTACCGGGATTTCCCGAAAAATGCACAAATTCGAGTGAACCTTGATAGGCAGTAAGAGAAGATGCTTTAATGATTCATTTATGTCTCCATACCAGATTCGGCCGCGGCAGGGAGAGTTAAAGGGGGGGGCACGTTTATGGATGAAATTAGTGGATCTGAACTTAGGGTAGAAAAGTAATATGCCCTACCCTAGATAATCCGACGCGATCCTGGAAATACTCAGACTCGAGTGAAACTAGATATCCTATTTCCAGGTCCGAACCTAGGGGGGTTGAACTCATCTACTTTCTTGCACTAACCACTCGTAACAAGTGCCATATGAGCTCGTAGCTCGTGTTGAAAGTCAAATTAGTTATCCGGGAACAGCTGAGATTTCTCTGGCCTTTTTACTCATCACCAACTCAATCCCCAGATCAATCAGGTATTCTCTTAACCCATACAAGAACCGGTACAAGGCGTATCCATATTCCATAATATGGAGTATTTAAAAGAAAGAAAAAATATCTGTAATTACAGGGGAAGAATCTTATCCATGCAATTTGCTCCAGTCGTTTTTTAACATGATTATGCTTTTATAGATGGCGGTCCAACAAGTCAAGAAAGTGGACCTGGTGGTCCCATCCGTGCCACCCAACCAATGTGGCGATGTTCTCGCATCATGCATACCCAACGAGACCTTCATCCAACCGTCCTGTCCTCCCTTGAGGGAATAGTTGACCAAATGGTTTGGTTCCGCGAGAGCTGGTATGAGGAGGTCCTAAGGCAGCTAAGACTGGGACTTGCAAAGTGTTACGCAATTGCATTTGAGACACGTGTGAACGTGGCTGAAGCGACCATCACGCCGCATACTCTCAATTTCGTCAGGAAGTTAGTGTCGACCTTTGGAATAGGCATTGGTAAGTCGGGGTTCTCATAGTTAATTCTCGTAGTGATTCTCCTCCTCCAAGACGGGAAACCTGTCACTTCTCACAACTTGACTCCTCCCAGAAGGAAAAGCCAACTGATACATCAGCCAATCTCGTGCCCCGTAACTACCTTGAGTTTTTGAAAAATACCTTGGTGGCGATTAGTGTTGCCACTTATAAGGTACTGAGGAATTCTGACGAAAATACCGCATATTATTTTGTACGCATACCGCAATTTGTACCACGAACTGGCGAGAAGGAAATTATCAATTTTCTTGGTGAAATCTTCATCGCGATGAATGCCGAAGCTGAAAGCCTAGACTAAAACAGACATTTGTACCACAAGTGCTCTAGTTAGTTCGTGTGTCGTCGTTACGGCATAATTTACCACGTTACAACTGAAAGAATCCACAAAGCCTGCCGCTTCAGGAACGTCAAATTCATATCAGAATGAATCTTTTACACCTATTCTCCCAGAACTAAAAAAATTCGCGTCTTTTCGGCATACCGCAAACTTTTGGTTGGAAGATACGGCGGAAATACAGCGTTTTTATGAGGGCGGTACCACGAAGCAGTGACGGGCGAGTGGCAACACGGGTCGCGATAGAGCTGATGTGCGTTATTTAACTGAGGGAAATAACTTGGAATATTTGTGGCAATCTGTAATGTGTACACTTGCAGCATCTGGTTTGAGTGCCGTATACCTATCGCTTATCTTTTGGTTGCTCCGATGATAACTAGGCTACTTGCAGATTAGCTATAGGCAGATGAAACTTAACAGGCATAAGATTTATTCCATGAAAGTCCCAAGGGCCATATCAACAATAAAACAAAACAGAAGCATAACCTCTTCATCTACTTACAAGAAACTTTCCGTGACCTTGAAAATTTTTTCAAAATTTCTTGTAACCCTGAAACTTCTATTTTTGTAACCATTCTTTCCCTTTCACCATTTCTCGAAATATTTTCGTCCTCGGGTCTTTCAACTCGTGACATTCACCTATTAAACGGAAATATAGGGGTTGCCCTTTTGTCACACCTGCTTGAAATCGTCATTTCCTGGATTCGGAGAGTGGAGGGGGATCCGGAACCTTTGTGCATGCTCGTTGTCTCCGAACGCTATTCCAATCCGGATGAACCTCAAAGGACACGTCGTCTTGTTACAGTAATGCATTCTACTTATGTATTCCATGCATTCTAGTTCCCGAGATTCTATAATTCACAAGTGTATCCTATCTCGTCTATTAGCATTACACTGAGTGTCACGCTTCCTTCCCATTCTTCCCGATAATCTTATTGGTCCGAAGACTGATTATGCAAGTTTTGCCAAGATTGTCATTCAAGGCAAGGGACAAGGAAAGAGACTAAAAACAGCCGAAGTCTTGCGTAATTTTCTGTAAGCATCGCTAAGTCTTAAAGGTGTCAACTATCTCAGAACATATAAGCCGAAACACTATGTAGTGAGATATGTCCATGTACCATGTACCATGTACCTTGAACTTAACATTTTATGTCCGAACCGCATCAAGAGACCATGAGCAGGCTTGGGAAAGGGTTCTTTGAGATCTTCCGGCGCGCTCATATGCCAAACTGGTCGAGGGACTTGAGCGATCATACGCCCCAGGTATTATATCAGTTGCGTTTTTGATCCGAATTCTCCTTGCGATTCTCCTCGCAATATTCCTGTTTCGCGTTTTTGGACTATTCCGATGGAGCGAATTCTCCTTTTCTATAAACGGAACATGTCAGATCATGACAAGAATCGAGAACGGGGAAAGCCTCGCGATTCTGCAGAATCGAGGAAATGCTCTGATGGTGAATTCTCGATTCTTCTCTCTCTCTGTTCTCCTCCCTGATTGGTCAACAAAGTGCGGGTGTTCAATATGTATAAACAAATATACCGGGTTGCGGACGAGCTGCCAAATTAGTGCTTTTGTCAAAAGCGAGAATGGAGAAGCCAGAGGAGCAAAAACGGTTATTTGTAGGACAATTGACAATTCAGAAGCAAGAATGGAGAATTCAGATCAAAAACGCAACTATTGTTGATTTTCTGGCTGATCAGAACATCCACACATGGTAGAAGATAAGACTTAGAGGACATGCCTCCTCGGCGATGTGACAGTCACTTTCGCACTGCCAATTTGTTCGACGATCTCTTCTAGCTTAGCTCTTTGGCTAATGAAGTTGAATGATCGATGATTAATTGATTATTGCCCCTCTTTCTTGTCGGTTTTGGATTGATATAGAACGCTCTTGCAGAAAACATCGCCAGTTCAGCCGGCGGATCGTTCAGTAACGCCGCCTCTGAAAGCCTGGCACGGCGAGCCCAGATGACGGCTCAGGATCCTGTCTTCCAGAGAATGAAGACTCAGTTCTCCACTGACTTTGATTTCAGTCAGCCAGGCAGCATGAAGCTGCACAACTTGATCCATAAATTGAAGAAATGGATTAAGATCTTGGAAGCTAAGACAAAGCTCTTGCCAAAGTGAGTAAAAGCTTTGAATAAGTTACGCTTAAAGTTAAGCTGAAGGGTTTAAAACCTGCTTTATCACAGTTTGGTACCGGTTTAGCTTCATCCGACGCCTACAACTCCTGTAGCAAGCACGACTACGCCTTGCCTCTTACTAGTTTTTTGCGCTGGTCAGTGGCTCGAGGTCGGGGAACGGGGTAACGCTGGTTCTCTATTTTTTCAGTTGATAAGATGATTTTACAAACCACTAAACCGATGCCATAGCTTGGAAGTGACTGGCTAGTAAAGATCGAGAATACGGTCGTTGGTGATGGCACTTGGCTATGAAACTTGAATACTGACAATTAAAATGATGTAACAGTTAAAGGTTAAGTATACTATAAAGTTAGACCCCGTAATTCAATATGAGGTGTTTGAAGCTCTTCCAAGAATGATGCCATCTTAGGACCCTTATTCGTTCTTTTATCAGTCTGAGTTGGAGCCAATTAATTCTCAGACTATCGGTAATCTACCTGACAAAAACTAAGCGCATGTAATAATGAAAGGTCAAATGACCCTTTCTGTACTTAATGACCCTTTTTTTCCTGAGAGAGGTATATCAGATTGACAGCGTTTCTAGATGACATGTGTATATTTGTAAAATGGAAGTCGTCGGCGGTGAACAAAACATAAATTCTTTCCAAGGTGAAATTATTTTCGCAGTTACCGTGAAATCCGATATCACGCTCAAAAGGCGTTCTTGCAGTTACCGTGACATCTGGCCAGTCACTGAGGTAATTGATATTCAGATAGCACGGTCTCCGGACGTGGTAACTGATCGTGGTATCTAAAAAATCCATCTCACTTTCATAATCACTAACACAAGAGCCTAGGATTTTTGTCGGATTGATCGGTTTGGCACTTTGAATGTGAGTGGAAACTAGTATTTCTTTTGGGATGACTACTAGTATCTGTCAGATACCACGGTAACTGCAAAAATGACAAAATGCAGATCCAGTTACCGTGGTATTGGATAACGTAACTAATGTTCATCTTCGTTGACTTTTCTTTCCACAGTTCCGGTGAGGTATTTTGCTGATAACTACTCTTTGACAGGTCCTTCCTGATCGAAGAGAAATGCCGCTTCTTGAGCAACTTCAGTCAGCAAACAGCGGAAGTGGAGATGCCCGGTGAATTCCTCTTGCCAAAGGTAAGACTCCTAAATATAGTTCAGTCACAAATGACGCTAGTTTTGAAGGTGAGTAGTGTAAATGGAAATCAGTTCCGGTCAGAGGAAGGGCCTTTTTTCCCCGCAGAAATCCCTTTTCGCAAAGAAGGGGATCAAAAATTCCCTGTTTAAATCATGCTGTTGATCTCCAGTTCATAACCTTAATCGTTCATAGCTTTTAAATCTATAAGCGTGTTCCATCCTTCTAACAAAAATAACTATTAGTTACTGTTTTCATTCCATCCTCGTGAAAAGTTACTACGCTGGCCGTTCCAACCTTCTAGAAATGGTAATTATTTGCTTACCACGCTCGGTTGCGTAGTAAGCGTGGCAACTACGAGTCTCTGTTATGTGATTGGCCGGATTAGCCCATGGTACGATATTTGGCGAAAATAGAAAAGTGCGTTCCAACCTTGACGCCAAAAAGCCAGCATTTGTGACACCATGCGAGTAACTACGGTAAGTAGGGTGAAACACGCTCTGTGTTTGATCAAGAATTCTTCAGCCACGCTGCCTGGGCAACAAATTAAAAAAATGCAAATTTTAGAAAGAAATGGTTTGCATTTCTTGTCGCAGTTCGTAAGTGTTTCTAAGTTAAGGTGAAAGTGGTAAAAAAAAAAAAAAAAACTTAAAATAGCATAATAGTATCAGACATGTCAGTGGCGTGCACAAATAACGATTTGTTAATTGACTATTGATTTGACACCAAAAAAAAAAAAAAAAAAAAACCTGGCTTGAAACATAGATAGTCAGAAGAAAAACAAATACACGATAAATTTGGGACAAGATAAACAACAAATCGAACAATAACGAATACTAGCACGACGATATTAGGATAAGATACTTATACATTGGAAGAAATGAAAAGTAATATAATCTTTGTAGGAGGTTGGTGGTGGGGGGGGGGGGGGGGGTCCTCCTTATTCGATGATTAAAAACCTTTCAATGGGAAGTGAGCTCCATTTCGATGTCGAGCTTCTTATGATATCCTAGCTGATAAGATCTGAGACCGAGACACCTTTCACTCCGTTTTAACCCCCAACTCCTCCCTTGTCTCATAAAGTACTTTTATTTCAGCATGCTCACTACTTCGTCCGGATCGCCCGGTTCTTGCCACGAGTTGAAATCGTTCCCAAACACAACACGGCAGCCCGTCGATTGTACATCCGAGGTCACAACGGAAAGATATACCCTTTCCTGGTAGTGAATGACTCTTGCATTGGAGATGCAAGAAGGGAGGAGAGGATATTGCAGCTGTTCAGAATGCTGAATCACTATCTTGCGAAACAAAAGGTTAGTCCTAAAACGGATTTTTTGGCTAAATTCAGTTCTGCTTAATCACCGTTTACAAGTACAGGAAAACTTGACCAGAATCCGATCTTGGTGACAAGATTATGTTTACATGCAAACGGAAAAATAAATCCTTCAAACCAGAAATCTGAAAAAAAACAAATTCACCCAATAAAAAAAAATGTTTCGAGAGCTTAACCCTTTCGAACCCGAATTATTTTCCTTCGAACTAAAAATTATTTTCCAACGGATTCTGAGTGTTAGGGATTCACTAAGAACTTCTGTAAGTTTCATTCACTTACGCCAATTAATTCTTAGAAATCTAGGGGTCTGTCAATTGACGTGGCCGGGCATTAAGAGTAAAAACCAGGGCTCTGTCAGATGACGTACTGAGGTTTTGAGGTCACAGCTTTAATAATCATGTCATAGGTACAAAACAAAGGAAATTTGCACAAAATGGAAATTTACTGAGGGTGGTACTTTCATTGAGGCAAACGACAACATCCCACTTTGAGCATTTGATACTTGATCCCTATTTTGGTCGTTTTTGAACCTTTCTCGTACCCGAAGAGTGCTTCTCAGGCCGTTAGTGTGGGTCTGGAAGCGATTCAACTGATCATGTATTATGTTTTCGTTTATCTAAGTTGGCGTTGATGTTGCTGCCGACGTAGCAGGTAACTAGATCCCGTTTCGTCGTGACTACTGAGATCATTTCTGCATGGTCGACCACGCTGTCATAACGGACTACCTTCATAGTCACAGAGGATCATGTTATTTCGGAACTTGAAAAGAGAGACGGGCTTGTAGGAACAGATGTTGATAATTACCAACATGGAATACAATCAACGTTAGTGAAGTGAAGGAAGGCCGTCAATGTCCGTTTTCTGGTTTACGTTTCGATCCTGTACGAAGCGAATCAGGTAATTGAATTGTTGACACCCCCCGTGTTACGTTTGTAGTCTTCAGTGACATCAAGTCATTGACCTTCGATATACGTTTTCTTCTTACTGCTCCAACGTCTTACAACTTCCCTTGGCCAGCTCCACCATTGTTTGAAGCCAGAGTGAATATGCTATTGTAGTACCAGCGAACTCAGCTAATCCCCTTGTCCGACTCGTAAATCTCATTCCATGCACCTCTCCATTTCTTCTTCAACTCTACACCGTCTGCGTATTTTCGAAGAGTTCGGTGAGTGAACTCAACTTTGTTTGAAGCTAGAGTGAATATGCTATTGTCGTACCTGCGAACTAAGCCGATTCGCTTGTCCGACTCGCACGTCTCATCCCATGCACCCCTCCATTTCTTCTGCAGCTCTTTTTCTTCCATCAGCGTTGCTTTACCAAGCCTGTCTTTAGTATTATACCAGCTGCAGGAAGACCGTCTGCGTCTTTTCGATGACGATGACGTCTATTCACTCACCACAGCGTCGGTGGGGAAAAAATATAGAACTAAACATGCTTCTCTATTTGTTCGACAAGCATGGGGACCAGAGCATCTTCCAGAGTTCTATTCCTACTCCAGCTTCTTTACGAGCTTCACCGATGTTGGTTGTTTTTCCTTGGTATACCTCAAAAGCAAGCATAGTTTAGACGCCTCTCAGGGGACAGGGTTCTACAAGCGCCAGGGTTTTATCGAATATATTCTTTCATCTTCGTCGTCTTTTTGAAGGGAATGATCTGCTCGTCAACGCTGATGTTGTTTCTTCAGCTCTAGGCAATTTTACGAATTCGGACCGTTCGGAGTTTGTTTTAGAGTTCAGTTCCTGCTGCAAGTCTCGTTCCACTTCCTCCAAAAAATTGACACCCAACTAGAAAACCCATTTCGTCATCCGCTTCGCAGCCTTCTTCTGGGATCCAGTCATCTTTTTGGTCGCTATACGACAAGTCAGAAAGGCCCAAATCGTCACCCAAACGGAGAAAAACGTCAGCAAAGATTCTAAGCTTCTTGCAACCAGAAATATTTCCACGTTGAAGCCTTCTCGGATTCGAGGACCCACCTCTGGCTCATCTATATCCATCAGAAAGAAGTTGACTTTCCATAAATGTGAACAGAAACTTGAGTTGGAAGATATTGTAGATTAGAATTTAGGCCCACCCATCAGTGTCTCAAAAAGTGCGATCATAGCCTATAAGTACTAATGTCAGTAATTTAGAATCCGCATTCTGTCATTTGACGACAACCTCAATTTTATCTGTATATCCTGGGTCTGTCAATTGCCATGGTAGATGTTTCGAAAATTCTCACGGCAAACCTATTGGAGATCACGGTCCAGCGATAGTCTTGATGGGTATTACTAAAACCTATTATGACGAACAAGCGAAAACAGAAAACTAAAACTATGTACTCTTCCTGTATTTCTAATTAGAATTTCCCCCCCCTTTTTACCCCTACGAGGCCCCTTTCTTTCTAGCTCTACCTACCCTTGAAGTTGTTGTCCTATATGAATGAATGATACCTCGATCGAACCGTAAGGGCCTCTAGTTTTCAAATCAGGGTTCAGATTTGTTGATTGCAATGCCAGATGGCAGCTAAGTAACGTAAAAGAATGGATTGGCAAATGACGGTGATAGGGTCGAAAGGGTTAAGACTTTTTTAGTCTTCTTAAGCCGCGTTCACAAGCATCCCTAGCCAAGCACAGATGCCTAGGCACGTGCTCAGGCGTAGCCTGGCACCGAGTTCTAGAGCCTGGAAATCCGTGCCTGGCCCAAAATCTGTGTCTAGGCATTGGTGTGAACGGTGATGCTAGGCACGTGCCTAGACATCTGTGCTTGGCTAGGCATGCTTGTGAACGGGGCTTTACCAGCGCTGCCGACGAGATTCCTTTCAAGTAGACCGAAATTCCTTTCATCAGGAAAGGATTCTCGTCCCATTAGGCTTGTTTTTCTAGTCGTCTTCGCGAACGGAATCCTTTCAAGTCGACCGGAATTCTTGTCTACTCGACGGGATTTCTTGTCCGTGTAAACGCTGCATTATTCATTAAAGTTCTGAAACGGCGGTGAGGTGACAGTTGATTTTACGTTTACATATCTTTGTGCCCAAGCTGAATGCTAACAAGAGAAGACCTTGTAATAATGTACTTTATTCCCGTATTAGCTTGTACGTTCTACATGCTAGCGTTGGATCGTCTTTCACACCAATTACACATGACACAGCTACATAAATAACATTTCGTTTATACGTACAGCTTATGACTATCATTTAGCTTGGAGCTGGAATTAAAATATCGGGTGAAATAGGTATTAAAGATTTCAAATAACGATCAGTCGATCGTATACCCGATTTATACAATCTGTTTTGCATGGCGCCAAAGAGGTGATGAATGTTGCAGAAACGTGGGAATGGGAAAGTTTCGGGTGCAGGGTCGTTAGCTGCGTTCGTTGCACTCCGGGCAGTATCTGTTTTTTTTGTCACCAGTGTCCGGTTCTTCTCTTATAACGCGTTTTTGGTTCACCGGTGATTTTTCGTAAACTTGCTGACTCTTCACTGAAGCCGGACTCCCGAGCAGGTTCTGGTTAGTCCGCACCGGTGAGTTAAAACCGGGCACCGGTTAGTTCAGAAACGGGTTATGAGACTGGTTAGTAGTCACCAGTGGATACAAAAATGGCTTATAAGAAAAACCGGAGACCAACGGTGAGAACTCCCGTGACAAAGAACGCAACTATTGTTCAGTTGCAAGGATCGGTATCAACAAGGACTCTTCTCTGAAGGGTATGAAATTTGACTTGTGACTTTCATTGCGACTTTTCCCTCTCGGCTGATGATAACAAAATAATGTTAATTAGCTAAATAGGCTCTACAGTTATGAGAGCTATAAGTTCCGCTACCTTATTAAACAGTTGAATAAGAACCACCTCTATTCGTACACAATCCAGAGACCTGACCTTTTGGATGACCTTTGAACTTTCCTAGGAAACCTCTCGTCGCCTACTGCACTTCACCGTACCCCGCGTTGTCGCCGTTTCCCCTCAGATGAGGCTTGTCGAAGACAATCCCAGCTCTCTCTCACTCCTGGACATCTATCGGCAAAGAAGTGCAAAGAGGGGCATTGAACACGACACCCCTGTAACCAAATACTATGAGAAACTTGCCAGTGTTCAGTCCAGAGGGGCTCCTGCGAATCATCAGGTGTTGAAGGATGTTTTCAAGGAAGTGCAGAACGTTATGGTTCCCAAAACGCTGATCACTGATTGGGCCACGGCGACTTTCCAGTCCCCGACTGCCTATTGGTCGTTTAGGAAAATGGTAATGTATACGGCATTTGATACGACAAGCTCCCTACGTTCTCAGCTTCAACTGGAGATTTTCCGCGTTCTGTGTCTGTTCTTTACTTTTGTATATTGTTTTTCTTCCTCGCATAGAAGATTTGCATGTTCTATGATTTTGATTTCCAAAAAACATCCGATATGTTGGAAAAACAGTCGATCTTTCTGAAAAACAGACTGTAGGTGACCAGCCAGTCGGTAAAAATAATTGCGCTCCCCCTTCAAAATACGTTAAACATTAACATTATTAACATTTAATATTATTTATAGAGGCGAAAGCCTTTTTGGTGGAATTATATTATTATCATTATTATGTTCCGAATAGTTTGCGAGCTGATCCGTTTAGTATGAATGACTTGAATTGTATCGCGAAATGCCTTATAAGTTGCAACACTACTCCCTTTCCCGCTGGCTACGGACTCCAAACACTTCCATAGCCAAAACACTCTGAATCAAATGCATGAAAGCCTGACCTTGGATTAGCACTGCAGCTAACTGGAGCTGGGGGATGAAGACCGAATGACCTACGTCACGATTCCAGAAAATTAAGGATGGGGATGAAAACCGAACAGATACATAAAAAAGTAGGTGATAGAGGGAGGAAATAAAGGAGGAGAACTATTGTGGGATGTCTCCATAAAAGATCAGTGAGCTCCTTGGAAGCAACAATCCGGAGCCTGAGCCTGACGAGGACTCTTGCCAAGAAGGGCCGAAATATTGCTGAATAAAATTTCAGCTGATTAGTCCGCTTATCGTAGTCAAATATAGTAAGCCTGTGTCTGCCTCGAAAATATACAAGCACGTTAAGCCGCGTTCACAAGCATGCCTAGCCAAGCACAGAATCCTAGGCCTGTGCTCAGTGGCAACACCGCGCCTTGCCCAAAATCTGTGCCTAGGCATTGGTGTAAGCGGTGACGCTGGGCACTTGCCTAGACATCTGTGCTTGGTTAGGCATGCTTGTGAACGGGGATTTAAGTGCAGGAATCAATGTAGTATCGTTAGGGTGGATAAAATAACATAGAAAGCTTGGAATCTCGGAAATGAGAATGCAGGGAATGTTTAGGGACATAGAGTGGAGCAGGGATGTAGCTAAGAGGGGTCCTCTAATTTGTATTTTTGTTTTACAGTTTACGGTGCATTTGGCTTTGCTGGATTTTGCTGAGTACGTTTTCCACTTGACTCGACTCAACCCGGATATGATGTACGTTCATCAGGATTCGGGGTTGATGAATGTGGCATATTTCAAGTGGGACATGGACGATGAAACAGGTATGAATTTTCATCTGAATATCTGAATCTTCAGTCAATCAAAAATTTGTTCTAAATCTGATGTCTTTGATACTTTTGATCCGTTTTCTGAAATCGCTCTCGAAAGTTAGGTCAGGCTTGAGCTCCGTGTTTGGCCTGATTTGGCGTAGACGACCAAGAGAGGAAATCCTTTCACACCATGTGCCCAAGCCGAAAGACAAAGCAGACGTGAAGGTGGTCTAGCACAGAAGAGTCCGGATCTAAGTTAGGAGATCCCCCTCGTTCTGAATGGGAACCGGAATACTCAAAGTTAGGCGCGAGGTAAATTGGGTATTTCGTGTTTGCCGCTAAATAACACCAAAATTATTCTTGAAGAATTGAATATAACAAACTCTTATTGTAAAATGTTAAAATCTACCACATCTTCTGCTAAATAGAATAAAATAAAATAGAACAGATTAAATTGAACTGTACCTGACCCAATTAGCCTGACACTGTGTCTGAATAAATTGTATATATTATATCTGTTAGTATTATTTTATTTTGGTTAAGTTTTTATGAAACTAAAATTGCATTTTGATGGTACAGAATACTATGTACTTGAATGTCAGTGTATCTCTTTTGGCATTTTCGATGCTATTTTTATTAACGAAAATTTTTTGGTAGGACTGATGTTTGTACTGAATTTACGTTTTTTTTGTTCTTTTTCTTCGTAATATATTAATAAGCTCTGCCACCCGCTACGGCATTATGGCAGCTATGGCATTGCTGCAGTAGGGCAGGTTTTATTTTAAGTAAAAGGTTATATAAAAGGTTATCGACCTGATTTTTTTTTTAGTGCGGACTTTTTATCCGTGTTTACGTTTATGCTTTTAACCGTTTTTTACTTACTTTCAATGGATAAGAGTTTGTGCGATCGGTCTTACAATTAAGTTTCTCAACAATTCATGAAAGACGTTTCACCCCCTCCCCCTTCCCCCTTATTTCTCGTTAGCATCGTATTTTTCTTTTCTTTCAGGAGTCCTTGAGGGCGGTCGACCCGTACCATTCCGTCTGACCCCTAACCTAACCGAGTTTGTAACCCCTCTGGCTGTTTCGGGCCCTCTGACGGCGTCGATGATTGCGACCGCCAGGTGCCTCAGTTATGCACCGTATAAGCTTCAAGCGATCCTACGTGCCATGCTACGCGATGAAGTGATTGGATGGCATAGAAAGGTAGGTGCGACAAACCCCACTGCTTTGATTGATTTTGCTAGATCGGTAAGTCGGCCGAGATTTTTTCCATCGATAAGTCGACATAAATATTCTTCTGCATAAGCTGATTGCAAATTATAGTTGACTGAATTATACGCCATCCGAATTTAAATGAATGAATATTTATTTATTTCCCTCAGAACTGAGGAGTACAAAATAATGTATAAAACAGAACTACGCCTAAACCATCTGATCCATTCAATGACACGTAAGTACTATAAAAAATACACAAGATTTCGACAACTAAGTTATTAATGAATTGATTTACCTGATTTGGCAGTTTGGCAAATCCATCGTAGCCAATACGAGCCACCGGTCACTGCTACCGGAAACAGCCCCTCCCAATAATCGAATTCGATGGCAAAATAAACTACTACCCCTAAAGTCCACAGTCCACACTAATCGTTAGGGGAACTCGTTTGTGTGTTTTTTTTACTTCGTTTCCATTGCTTTGTTATTTATAGTTTGTAAGTAACTGAATTTAGTTATGCTATGATTGTTTCTAAATATACCTCTCTCTCTCTTTATTACATGCAGCCTAATATGCACAGTATATACAGAAAAATAAGTAAATAGACGGTTAACTTGAAATGCAGAGCGGCATTATCACAGTATGTGTAACAACAGCAAAAGATAAATAAACACAAACAACGAAACACGAATAGGACAATAAATTTACTGCATTAGCTGACGCACTGGGCAATGGGCAGGATGGCGGTTGGATGATGGCAGAAGATGCTCACTTGTTTCTTCTATAAGACAAAAAACTTCTCCATGAGATGTTGGCCCTTCTTGGCAAGGATCCGCCTCAGGCTCAAAGCTAGAAAGGTGAATGTGTGATACAATCATAGGAAATAAAGAAGATTTCAGCGAAGAAGTACAGCTGACGGATCTGTACCGCAGTCATCTATGATATGTCGGCTCTTCGTGGCAAGGGTGCTTTTCAGATTGGAGCGAAAACAATGGGCCGGTTGATGGCAGATCATTGAAGGTTGTAGGCTGATTGATCTAGCTACAGCCTAAAGAGGACCCATGCCAAGAAGGGCCGAAATATTGCTGAGAAGATCTCAGCTGACTTATCCTTTTTTTGAGTCATGAGCAGGGGAGTAAGACCTATATATCCTATATTTTAAAACTAGTCCTATAATATACTATATTGAGTCAAAAACCCTGTATTCTCGTATATTTCAGCTTTTGCTGTTTTTCTTTCGTAAATTTCGAAGTTAATTCTGCCAAAACTGGGCAAAGGTCGAAGTAATTAATATTTCTGCAAAATAAATTTCTATTTCGTCTGTATATTTTCCTTGTGAATTTTTGCTTCCATCCGTTTATGGCAATCCTGCTTGCCAAGAATTTT
Source organism: Branchinecta lynchi (assembly GCA_023053575.1). Lineage (NCBI taxonomy): Eukaryota > Metazoa > Arthropoda > Branchiopoda > Anostraca > Branchinectidae > Branchinecta > Branchinecta lynchi. The sequence goes on from JAKZAP010000008.1 coordinate 18,920,874, forward strand.
AAAAGTTGGCGTTGGCGTTGCGAATTCGCAAATACCTAATGGTCAGTTAGTTTACATTGCTACCTTATGGTTATGACCACTATCTTTCATTTCATTGAGGCTGCATGACAGTGACCTGGTTGCTGATAGCCTGCTGTTCGTTGAATGTTACAGTAGAGTACAGGTCTGATTTCGTGATTTTGTCTGAATTCGGAAATCCCTCAAACCTTCATTATACTCATGTTGGACTCGATTGATACCAAGAACTTATAGTATCCTCTGGAGAACCTACATCTTAGCACCTAGTGGCACAGTTTTTGATTCCAGTTATCAGGGGCGCCACGACTGGGGGGGGGGGGGGGGGGGGCCAGTTTTTTTTTTTTTCCATAAAAACAGTTGATTTTTCGTCAAAATAGTCGGTTTTTCTGAAAATCAGTGAATTTTTCTGAAAATTTGTCGGTATTATAGCGGTCGCAGTTTCCGTCCGTCGGTCGGTTGGTCCGGGTTTTGCTAGTCCGGGCACTTACACATAAGCTAGGACGATGAAACTTGACAGTCATAGAAGGGACCCTAAATGATTAAGTTGAAAATGGTCACTTTTCCCGGTCCGAGCATCCTGGGGGGAGTGGAGGGAGGTGGAATCCGGAATCTTGAGGTATTTATAACTTTTGAACGGGTGATCGGATCTTAATGAAATTTGATATTTGGAAAGATCTCGTGCCGCAGACGACCCACTTAAAATCCGGGCCGGATTTGGTGACTTTGGGGGCGATGGAGAGGGGAGCCGAAAATCTTGGGAAACGCTTAGAGTGGAGGGATCGGGACGAAACTTGGCGGTAAGAACAAGCAGAAGTCCTAGATACGTCATTGACATAACCGGACCGGATTCGGGCACTGTGGGGGGAGTTGAGGGGGGGGGGGCTTTCAACTTCTCCCCAGATTCACAGCTGTGAAAAAGTTGTCACAGGAAATCGCAGTAATGGCAAAAATGAATTTAGCCAATTTCGTGGCTTTTTTTAAGGGATTTATTTGTTTTACGAATATTAACTCATGTTAGAAGAGTAAATTGGAACCTTAAAATCCACGAATTTTTTGCTGAAGACAAAAAAAAACAAATTTTATAGGCGCCAGAATGTCACAGATTTTTGCGGTTGATTGTCAGAGGATCCGTCAGCATTAACCTGTTTATTTTCAGAAATCCAGTGACAAAGACGGATGCCCCCCGGAGAAAGACACGGAACCTGAAGTTATCGTAACTGGAGTCTCAAAAGCCGTCAGTCAGATCATGAACAGACTTCAGTCACTGTCGGCCTATGACGGGACGGACAACAAGGTCAGTATTGTAGAGGATGAAATGCGCAATTCACTTGGCTCGTTTCGAGTGTCCCTCTTAAAGCCCGTATACAAACCTAGACTTCTTAATCCTAATGCTTTTGCTTGAGACAACACCCTCTGCTGTGGTTCGTGGTAAAGAGGAGACAAGATTTCAGCCATCAAATGTCCTCATTAAAAACTTCTTTCGAGAAAGCAAGGGAATTAAAAATGAGAGAGTCTTTGGAAATTTTCGTAAGAATGAAATGTATACAAATTGACATCTAAAACTTGTTAACACACCACTACTCCGCCAAAAATCATGGACAACAGGTCCCAGCCAGCACATAACACTCTACATTCTTTTCTGGCCGATGAATGAAAAATTGTATATTGTATTTGTTGTGTTTTCTTTAATTCTTTTATTTTATTTTACATATTTTGCTTTTCAAATAGCGGGTCAGAAATTACTTACTTACTTACTAATCCGTCACTGATGATTCATAATGCCCACGTAAGATATTTGAGACACTGAGAATGGAGAGACAGTGAACGAGCAAAGGGGCTAGAGACGTTGCAGAAAGTATGCTATTCGAATAGCATACTTCCGCTACTGTAAATTCCTCCTCTACTTGCCAATTTGGTATAAAAATCGAAAAATGATAACTAAATTTTCAGTAACTAATATAACTGTTCAAATTGACGAGCTGCATAGGAATCTGTCAGTCGCTGCGTTTTCTCTGCATCACGGTCTTGTCCGTTTATTTGAAGTTTAATCTGTTTGATGTGTAAAGTTGTATCCTAATTTAAGTTGTGTTTCTTTCTTTTCTTTATGTACTCAACTATTTCTGTTTTGTAGAAGTGGGTAAATAAAAATATTCATTCGTTCAATTAACAACTGAAGGGACTCTTTGTGTTGTTTGTTCACTATTTGTGACAGTTTGGTTAAAGAAAATTCTTATATGATTTATTAAGAAACAGAGAGTAGATTTAGTTTCAAGAGCAAGCACTGTATTTTGATGCCCTCCAAGTCCTCATAACACGTGAGCGGCCCTTCTGGACAACACGCCGGAGAGCTAGTGTCATTTGTCAGCGATTATGCGGATCCATAAACTTCGTAAACGAATTTGTGCAATTGATACCAGGGAGGGCCATCATCAGCTCGAGATATTCCGCCTGGGCTAGTTTCGGAAACGGGGAATCCGGTCATGAAAGGATTCAAATCCGAATACAGGGCTTGGTACGAATCCGAAGCTATCATTTTCATGCTGAGGATTCGAATCAGTACATGGATTCGAATCGGACCTTAACAGAAATCAAATCATATTCGTACGTTATAGTTTAAAAAGCAGAGCTGACAAAAAGCACTGATATCTCAGGTAACCAGATAACGTGATAGATTACTGAGGATGGTTCGTGGGGAGACCAAAACGTTGGATTGCCTAAGCCGACTGTGTAAAATTGGGAAAACGGAAACTGGAATGATGTAGACTAGAAATTCGAACAGATTCGTAAGATTGAGGGTTTGGAATCCGAATCCGAATGCACCCTGAGATTCAGAAGATTTGAATCCAGCCAAAAGGACGAATCCCGGATTCAAATCCGACTCCGGATTTGGATTTGCCCATCTCTGGCTAGTTTCAGCCTAGGTGCCATGTCCATAGACCCGCTCGTCAGCAATTGGGATGTAGACCAATCGGACGGCGAAAAGGGTCGCACTATACTACCCCGACCTTTAGTAATACTATTCCATTGAATAAAGGAAGTTGCTTTACTTATCAAAGTTCATGTTTCGTGGCTCCGCCCATCATCGCATCTTCTTTTTCAGGTATCAGCCCTTGTAGCCGCAGCAAGTACGCAAGACAAACTTTGCCTTATGGACCCCGCATGGCATCCTTGGCTCTGATAAATTTGTCAGAGATTTACTCATTTTTGTATATTTTGGTACTGTAATTAGACATTTTTTAACTCGACCCATCTGAAGCTTCAAGCTCATTGTGAATGATGTAGTCAGGTGAAACTTTGTTTCGGCAATGCAATATTTTGATCGTTATTGGTACGACAACGAACCAAAGTCTGCATTCGGGCATGAGTGCTGCCTTTGGATCTTGCTCGTTCTCCACCACACCACCACATACAAGACAAGGAAGACTAAGGGGTCCCACCTTGGTACCCAAGTTTTTAAGGATCACAAGAACAAGGCAGGGGAAGATCGAATGAAAGAATTTACATAGAACTGTCAATAGTTGCGTTTTTGTTTGAATTTGCCTTTCCCTTTTCGGCTTTAGCTTTTAGCATTTTTCAGGCCTTTTTGAACATTTTCGCGTTTTTGCAAGTCGCCGTTTCTACTAAGGACTTCTCTCTTTTCTTGGACAAGAACAAAATTTTGACAAATGCCACTTTACTTGTATTTTATTGGCCTGTCCATCTTAAATATCCGGGATAGTCTTCAAATACTGCTAATGATTTTGACTCAAATCCGTCTTTTGTTGGATTTTGGGGTAAATTGATAAAAGTCGCGAAGCAAAAGCCAAAAGGAGAGCGTAACTTGGTCACCTACCAAGCGAGGTATTTACCTTCATTTTTACCAACTGTTTTTGCAGAAAGACCGACTGTTTCGAAGAAAAAAACAACTTTTGAGAAACATCGACTATATTTTCAAGAAAATACGAAAAATTGACTGTTTTTATGGCACTTGCCTTCCGGCCAAGTGCCATACACCGATCACTTCTCCGTCGGTCGGTCGGCAGTCCGGTGATCGCGAGTTAGGGTAGGGGAGCTAGGGGTTGTATCGGACACGGGGTTGGTCTGGACAGCCGCAAAACAAATATTAAATATTGTCGAAAAAATCGGAAAAAATACACAACATCTGCCTTCTAGTGATCTAATTCTGTACTGAAGTTTCGTGATACTTGCTTTTCTGGTTTTGACAAAAAAATGAAAAAATTGGTTTTCATGAGGTAAAAGTTTATAGCTCATGGTCGGTTAAAAAACCGTACGCCGAAGACTAGCGATAATTGGAAGGCGATTAAATGACAATAGACAGCTTAGTAATTGGGGTGTGTAGCCTGCTTAGTATTTTCAAGCTAAATCAGTTAGTTTTCCTGTAGTACGCCATTTTGTTATTTTAGTCAGGGTGGGTTTGGTTCGGACAGTTTCGAAGGGGTTGGCTCGGACAGTCTTTTCTTACTGATATGCCATTTAAAACCGAAACTGAAACTGAAAAACACAAAAAGATGCTATCAGAATCCTTGTCGTATTATTTGTTAACAGAATTAGTTTGAAAAATGAACGCGCTAAAAAGAGATGGCTACAACCTAAGAAAAACTAGTTAGTAGAATTGTCTACAACAAAGTAAAAAATCAGATTTTTTTTTAATATAATTAACTTTCCTGACGATATGTTCAAGAAGGTAAAAGAAACACGAATTCGTCCTTATGAAGTTTTGGAAAAGGTGAAACCAAATGTGTTTCTTAGGTCGGAAAGTCGAAGAACAGGAGGTTCATTGAATGAAAGTTCGTTGAGGGGCTTGAAGATATTCTTTCTGCACAAGATGCGACCATTCCTTAAAGAACTCGTCTCAACCGCAAAACACAAAAAAATACTTTTAAGCAAAATTTACTTTTTCAAGATCGCCATGGGTACATGATACTTTTTGCCTCAAGGGTTTTGCTTATAAATTAAAACACCCTTAAAGTGCGCATTGACCATTAGGCTACTTCCATCTGACCCAGCCTTACTAGTTTTGTTTTCCTTCTTGTTTTCTTTTGCTTTCTCTCTCCTATTTTTATATTTGAAGTGAAACCATAGGTTAAATTTTCAGCCCCCATCATTTTTTCTTGTTGGTGTATTACTTACTCCATATGCTTGCAAGTGCCATATGAGCTTGCAGCTCCTGTTAAATATAGTTGCTGTTTGTCCATTTCATTTGCAATCCTACTTCTCTATTTTCTAAAGTCAAAGTACGTTAAAAGTTACATTAAGTTTTTGTTGCTGATTTACCAAAAAAGGGTTAACTGCGTAAGGGCCCTGTGTCAAGCTCCTACTGAGACTATTAATAAGAAATATCCCTTTATAACCGTTCGCAGAGTTCTGGCTCGCTTTCTCGAAAAAGCGGAAATCTATGACAAATCTCAGAATTCAGTGACTAGTGGCAACAGCGGTCCAGGCCAATTAAAATGTAAAACGTTGGTTAGACTACTGTGAAAGTGCCTATTTGGTCCGTGAGCAGGGTTTTATTGCAAGAAGGTTCTTGCGAGAAGAGAGACGGATTTTCTACTACGCAGTAGCCTATAGTATAATAATTTCTGACTATGGTATAGTTAATTCGATTTTGTTCGACTTATATACTGTCAGGCCCAAACAGTGTGCGGCGTGACATTCCTACATTTTAGTAATCAGCAGACCATGCAAATCAGATACGTCACAACATGGTGTCTCTCGAAATGTTTTGTAGTAGCTGGAACTTTTTGGTTCAGCCATGCATGACCAGATGTGAAGAACTACGGTTACGTGGAATTTTGAACAAAAAACACTGCACGGTCCATGGATATAACAAAAGTTAATCTGCGTAGAGATAGTAATTATTTGCATGTAAGGTAGGTTTACTGCCTCGCTGGCACTTCTCTGGTACAAGTTTTAAACATTTGACACGTTGGATGTTCTACGCTAAACTTGTTGAGGATTTTCATGAATGATCATACCCCCTGCTCTCACCTTGTCTGTACTGTCAGAAGTTTGATAACAGATAACAAATGCTTGGACCTCCTTGGGTTAAACATTATGAGAATCTACCTATTACCAAGAATAAATAATTATTAATTTATCTTTATATTTATTTATTCTTGCTATTCGACGCTTTTAAGTGTTAACTTTCGAGACAAAATTTCTTTTGTGACCCTTTTAAGTGTTACGTTTCGCGAAAGATAGTATTTAAAATGGTCATTATAATATAAATATTCTCATAGATTAAACACAAGGATGCTCAAACAAGTAAGTAAGTAATTTATTTGTAACCCACCATTTCTAAAAAGCGGAGTAAATAAAAGAAAAGAAATAAAAGACATAAATACACAGAAAAAGACAGTAATTTTCAATCTTCGGCCAGGAAGCAGTGGAGAAGGTCGTGCGCTGGTTGGGCTCTGTTGTCAATGATTTTTTATAGCGACGATGAAACATTCCGAAACTTCTGACTATACCACCAGCGCACCACGTTAGCCACTGCTTCCTGGCCGAAGATTGAAAATTAAGTGTTGTTTCCTGTGTGTTTTATTTATTTTCTTTCATTTACTCCGCTTTTACAAAATGGCGGGTTATAAATAAATTACTTACTTACTTACTTACTATGTACGCTCAGTTCGGGTCAAGGCGAGAGATGGGAACAGATACTCAAAAACTCACGACTGGAAGATCGTTCGGACTTGAAAAAGTTCGTAGCTAGATGTTCTTTTATGTATTGTGTTAAGTATTTACGTGTTCGTATTTTTTCTTTCTTCCTTGTGTATTTACACCATCTGACTTATTTGTGCCTTCTGCTTATTTTAACGGGTTACAAATAAAGTTTTAAACCGGATTTTGGTTGGGAAACAAATCTCTTAAAAGACACCTCCCACTATATAGTGTTTCTGCTAAATGTCCTGACATGACTACTTTAAAACTTGCTTACAGAAAATTACAGAAGGCTTTTTCCAGTTTTAAACCGGATTTTGGTTGGGAAACAAATCTCTTAAAAGACACCTCCCACTATATAGTGTTTCTGCTAAATGTCCTGACATGACTACTTTAAAACTTGCTTACAGAAAATTACAGAAGGCTTCAGCAGCTGTTTTAGCCTCTTTCCATCCTTGCATTGAATGGAAAAAATGTGCATAATCGGTCTTCCAACCAATAAGCTTCTCGGAAAAAAATGATCGGTAGGAAAAACGTCACGAACGTGGTCACACAAACGTGCAACTGTGATAATCATTGTAATGCTATTAGAGCAGATAGGATAGACTAAAGACGTGTCGAATCTCGGGAACGAGGATGGATGGGAAGAATACGGAAGTAGAATGAATTACCATCATAAGTACCGACGTGTCATTTAATAAAATATCACGAGGATGTCCTTCAATTCGTATATTATTGATCCGGCACTAGCAACCGAGAAAGTCTTCGAGCTGGAGCCCTTAGAGCCTTTAGAAGCGGGATAGGTTCGGAGTCTTTGATAACTTAGGAGCATTGTATTGTTTTAGGTTCTGCCGTATACGATGGCTTTAAACTGGTAAATCAGCTAAACAAAAATCCAGCAAATCTAGATTTGCAAATCCAGATTTTCTGAAACAAGTCTTAGCTGACTTATCCGTTTAACAGGCTTATATCATTTTAGGTTATGCCCTAAAATCTTAGCGGCAGGTTCGGAGTCTTTCGTAGCTTTTGGGGCATCATATCGTTTTAGGTTGTCCTATACGTTGGCGCTAATAGATAAGTCAGCCAAACCCAAATATCGAATCTTGGTTCGACTTGTCCGTTCAGTAGGTTCGGAATTTTTCGTAGCTTTGATTGTATCGTTTTAGACTCTGTCTGATACTATGGCGCCAAACTGGTAAGTCAGCCGAATCTAGACTTGCTTAGCTTACTTATCCGTTGGCACCATCGTACATGATTCGCGGTCAGCCTGTGCTGACGTGCTGTCCTAGTTGGAAAATGGGTTCGAGAAAGGTCACACGTATATTACGAATCAGGTCATAGCGAGAATAAAAAACAAAAAAATGATACTAGAAACTACCAAGGCCGCCACATGTTATCACTCTCCACCTGATTACCATGTACAGTTCTCAACGAGCTGGGACCTTCCATGTGGGAAAGGTGGATTGACAGCTTTGTCCGTTTCGGGCTTCTGTCCCCACAGTCGTCCCTTTCTCGTTTCAGTGGGAGGGGCTTAACAGGCTCTCCCGTTCCAACGGAGAAGCTCACTGACCCCCTCACGTGCTGAGAAAAGGCAGAGCCAGGGATTTCTACGGTGAAATGTCGCGGGGAATCCAGTGATCCCTCACTACTTGTGGAGATGTCCATTTTGTTCCTTTGCGGGGAGGTAAAGGCACTGGCTAGTCTTTCCGCTCTTTCACTGATGGGCATTGAAGGGACGCACTTAATCCCCATTGAGCTCGAAGGGCCGTTCATATGATACTGGTTCGACGGCGAGGGGACATTAAGGTTCGGCAGAACGAAGGCCATTTCTCCTGTTGGTAATCTGCTCGGGACTAGGTTCAAATTCTGCAACAGCCTCGCGGCGTTATTGTTCATGTCACTCAAGTTCTGTCTGGTATGGTAGGTTTGGTACCCCGGGGGCATGAACGGGGAGACGGGTAGCTGCTGCAGTCCCCCCATGCAGCTAGAGAGGTGATTCAATAGCCTTTGTCGTACTGCATTATCCACACCGTCTATCCGGCTCATCATTCGGCTTACTTCGGCAGCACATTCTGCAAATCCGGTCTTGAATTTCATCACGACAGTCGGGTCTGTCGCAACCGCAGCGGAAAGCTGTTGTCGCTGGACGTTTTGGAGGTGTTTCACGGTCATTTCCAGTATGTCGGCTTTCTCAAGCTTGGAGTGTCGTGCCGGCTGAAATAAAATGACTGTCGTTAGAAAATGTAAAAGACAAAATGGAAAATACCACTGCAACCGCCAACTTGAAAACCTACTTTGATTCTTGAGGACCTCTGTTAGTCATGAATTGTTTCGAACCCTTGCCCGACATCCAAAAACAAATACGATGAAACGTAATGTGTCATGTCGAGATGCGAAATATTATAACCTACAACCCATCTGTATTTAACTGCATTTTTTGTTAGCTAAAAGTACTTTTTGGCTTGCAGTGATGTTTCTTCTGATTGTTTCTGATTGTAGCAACTGTTATTAACAAATATTAAAATACATCAAGTTTTTCACATTCATATACAACTTCATATACACACATACACATCCCGTAGAAAACAGAAAGACGTCCCATTTCATTATATATTACAATTCAGACAAAAAAAAATTACCACCCGAGCAAATTTTTTTTGCAGACTAAACACCAAATACGCACAGTGTCATGGGTGTTTTGAGGGGGAATTGCCAATTAGCTAGTCGTATATGGTGAGGTCTTCACCCCCCCCCCCCCCGCCCCCTCCCGCATTCCCAAGCACTTGTAACGGGCCCTGTACAGTGCGTGTCGCTAACTACTTATCCGCATGAAAAACGAAAATCGGCAATTAATTTTTAATTATTCACAGAAAAAAAAAATTATTTGGGCCTTTCCGCAAAAGAAAACGTCTATCCTCTTCCCGGAAATGCCGGCGCGTGATTTTCCCAGGAATTTCAAAAGTCCACGGGAGGCCGGGCATCAGTCAAAGCTCGAACGTGAGATCGGAAACGCCAAATTGGCACGTTCTGGGAGCGAGGCGGGCCGCCGATTTTTGGCATGTTGAACAATAGACAATTTCCCATATGCTAACAAGCCAGATCCTCTTTACACATCCGACTTCCACCTAAGCCTGAGAAAGGAAGGCAAGCGACCCGTTTTAATTAGGATTTCGCCGACAGAGGGGGTGACAGCTTGATGGATGGGTACGCTGATGACCCGAGTGTGAGATAGGACACAGTTTGAAATACTACAAACTCTGTTTTCGTTGTTCGTCTTCCCGTTACAATTTAGGAGCTCCTGTAATGTATAATGTATGGAACTAGAAATAGAGACTTTATCGGTATTTTGTGTACATAAAATACTATGTGTAGGATGGATGTACACTAAACATATATGCTTCGCAACCGGTATTCCATATGAGTTGGATCATGGTCGGTGTGGCTAAGTGGATGAGTCTGCTTGAATTTTTCTATTTAATCAGACTCATTGAACTATCAGATTCTACTTGATCTGATAGTTCAATGTTTCTTTATTGAACTATCTTGTCGGTAAAACAAGTCGAATTGGCAGAATTCGAACATTTCAAGGTAGTTCCGAGACAAATGCCGCTTATCTGGCGGTTCCTTTAATCTAATGGAAAAACTCTGACTTCGATATTTTTACGAGTTTTGCTACAAATGCAACCTACTTCTGTTCGGATTTGACCAACAATTGTTTCATTGGCTTGTTTGTTTCTTCACATCTTTCGAATGATCCCTTTCTTAATTTTCGACAATTATAATTCTCGTTTTATGTGGCCTAATAGGGCCAGCTTCAACAGCTTAAAGTTTGGTCTGGCTAGCCAATACTGGCCAAAATGCAATACTGTATTTCAATATCTTGTATTTTCCTTAAATGGAACTGGAAAACCTATGTTTAAATTTGCAACCTAATAATGATGGTCAGCAGTTGTTTTATTGAACTATCATGTTTCTTAAAATGTCCCTTAGAAATTTTGTCGTCGATTATTCGTGTACGAAGCAACCAGAATGAAACGTATGTGACTCCCCTGCACATTTTTGAGCAGATTTGAGAACCGGATACGTCCTAACTAATTCCATTATAATCGACGTACGTGTATGAACCTGGGGTACGGTAAAAATTCCTTGCATTGTCTAACCCCTCCTGAGAATGAGGGTCGGGAAGTTCACTAATAGATTCTGCACTTGCTTTTCAAATGTTACGTTCACATATTATCGGAAGTGTGGAGTTACGCCTGGTAATGGGTAGCGTGGGAACCCGACCCAAGAGCGAGACTGCGTCATGGCGCGTCCAATCAGATTGGCTAAATGCGTCGTTAGATAAGTAGTAATCAAGTTCGGATCAAAATTGTGGGATGAGACTTTACTCCTGGGAACTTCGGTTCTCAATTATCCGAGGACGTTCAATGAGGTGGTAATTGCTTTGCGAGATTCTAGTAATTATGAAGAAGCACGAATTATTTTCGGTTGTCCGAATTTGGCTAGAAATAGAAGGGCTTGCATAGGTGAACAGGCCAAGAGAGGGGTTACCCATTCCCTGGCACCGGGTATAGACGTTTTCACGGCACTGACCGAAATCAACGTCCATAAATTAGGCGATTCATCTTTGAAACGCTTCTAAAAAAGATTCTTTTATTGTTCTAACACATGGTAACCGGCCGGCACCGGGGCTCGTTCACTTGCTGTACACTAAAATCGAGAGTGGTCAACCCCTTGAGGCCAAGTTAAGCTTTACGGATGTTTTCTTTCCATTCGCGGTTCTCAGTCCAAGAGCTTCCTTCGCTGGATACTGAGAGGGTTGTTACTGTATCATTTTGCTCGTCCAGTTTGGTCAATGACGAACTGGATCGTCGATGAACCAACCTCTGCCACTTCATATTCTGATACAATAAAAAATCTTCTATTTGGCTCCGTGGGTTGGACGCTTCCTAACGCGTGAAAACTCGAAACTTCTTAGAAGACCGGGTGGGCTGGGCATCGAGCTGTTCGCGCCCTCACATCTTGGCCTAGCAAAACAGGTCATGGCCTGGGCGCAGCAGTCAGGGGGTGTATTTACAGAAGAAAAAACAAATTTGATTTGATTTTGGGGACCGTGATCCCGCCAAAAAGTTGGATCTTGTTTCCGCATGCTGCGCCAGAGGAAGTTCAAATTTCTCCGTGGATGAGGAGGGGGCGCAGAATGGTGTGCTTTGGCCAAAGGCTTAGAAGTGTGTAAATCCGGCTCCGATCCTGTGGCCACGCGGACACTAGCCCCTTTTTCAGGGACCATGACCTAGAACGCGACCCAGTTAAATCTTGTGGCATTGTTGTGCCCTATTATAATAAATTATATTATTATATAAGAGAGTAGACTACCAGCGTGATGTCGTTACTGATATACACGTTTTCCGACCCCCGCATTTCGGCCCTTGGTCATTATTCTACTTTTCATCTGGGAAGAAGATTTTTTAGACCCGATCAGTCCCTCTTCTTTTGTTTGTGTTTGTCAGGTTGTCTTTTGTATTCACTCTGTTACTGAATAATTTTTCTCTTTTTTTTTTTTTGCAGCGTTATTTCCTTTTTCTGTGCGTAAATAAAATTTCATCATCATCATGTTGCCGTTAGTAGCGAAAGAACTATTTTATTTCAACTGGAAGTCCTTTTTGTGAGAAATATAATACTCACATCTTTCTTTAAGGCTTCGAGAATCAGCGATTTAAGCTCGTTCAGACATTGGTTGATCCTTGCTCGCCTCTTCTTTTCCATGATGGGTTTGTTGCTCTGGAAGAAGAACATGTTAGTCAACAAAGTTTTAATGCTGGAAACATCCTCTATTTTCAGTCTGAATAAAATTAGTCATCATCGGCTAGACACGTTACCGAGGGGTTGCCCACTCAGTTTTTGGGTGCACAGCAGGTGCCCGGTGTCCGTGGTGCCCGCCGGTGCCCGAGTCGGGTTGCACAGCCGGTGCCGGGGAGTGGGCAACCCCTCGCATGTTAAAACGTTTCGGACTTGTTTACTTTTCACAAGGGACCAGAAACAAAGCTAAAGAAGCTTGTAAAAGTGCCGTCTTTTAAATTTGGTGGAACCTAGGCAACCCATGTATTTGGCCCCTATTTGTGAGTAAAAAACGTAAAAACGCCAGCACACACGATTCTTGGTGTATTAACAGTTATAAAACCATTATGAAATAAAAGCAGTGATAATTCATCAACAGTTTAGCACTTTCGGCGGCAAAGCAGAAAAATAATTAACAACGCCATCCATATCAATAATATTCAAGACAATATTTTCTTTCTCAACCATTTACGCCGGCCGCTTGGCCTCTAGTTCCTCCCCCCCCCCCCCCCCCCCGAGCACCGGCTCAGGGTAAAGACGGCACTGCTTCTAGTTGGAATTGCCAAATAACGTCGGCCCAACCGAAAGTAGTGTATACACGATAACATGTTCGATTTCAGTCGTATACGAATCACTCAGTTCGAACACGCATGTCGCCTAAACTGTTCAAATGATAGAACAAGATGTTGTGTGTTATATGGTAGACGTTTTATTATTGCCTCCTTGCTTTCCCACCATAGCTCCTATTTTCGCTGTCACTTCTTAGTTTGGCTTAAACGTTTAACTGGGAGATTAAACATTTAACCAGGGTCTCAGAAAAGATTGAGGTTTTCATTTTGGGCAGTTCAATGCAGATCGAGCTGCAAATCGAGATACACGAAACTGATCGGACAAGGACGAGACTATCAGTTTACCCTATACTCTTCGTGACAAACTCTGCGTGTTGATGAAGAATCGCCGTGGGCCTAGCGGAGAGCCAGAAAGGTCACTGGCGCGACACGCAACAAAAGTTGCAGATTGGTTGACATGGGATTTGAATCAAGTCGAAGGATTCGTTTGGGTGACGTTTCTCGTTCTTCTCGAGATTCATTGGCATGTTTCGGCTTAAGTCATACAGAATAGGCTTATTCTGTCAGCGATGATCAGCCACGAACTTTCACTTTTTCGAGACATCAGCCAAGTGATATCCAATAATTTTCATGCTCTTGTCCTCTCAAATAAATTCCGCCAAACAAATTGTGAGTTTTCTTATTGGCGAGCTTGTTCGATGCCTGAAGAATCCCTAACTTGATACTGTTTCGAAAACTGCTCGTCTATTTGTACAGTGCAAATCTGTTATAGCCATTTCTTGTCCGTAAAGCAAAGTTGGCACAAACCTTTCTTTGTTGGGCTTTGCTTATACCATTCCGCGTTCCAGTGGGCAGGTCATCATCAATATCCACCTCTTCGTCACTCGTGTTGAACGACTTATCCATCTCAACTCCACAGCTTCCAGTTTCCAACTGTCGTCTTGTCACCAGCAACTCTCTCACGTTCACTACCATCCACGCTCCACCTCCTATTCTCTTCGGGCTACCCCCCAAGTCGCGGCATCATGTCTCGGTCTTACCGTGTGAATTGATAATGTGGGAATGCCGCTTGTCATGCGACCGACCAGCTCTCTGTGCATGGGAATCCAGCAGCAGAAGCAGTGGAGCTTACTGGGTTGCTTGACTCGAGGCCAACGCGTGGTGGGAAGCGCGGCAGTTCCCACAGAAGCTCAAGTGGCTCTTTGCCAGGCTGCCCATCTCTGAGCTTGGCAGAATTTTAATTGACTCGACAAGTAATTTCTGGATTTTAACTACGTTCACACAGTCGTCTCAATTGATTTGCATGCAGCATAGCTGTCAATTAGATATGCGCTCCTCGTCTTGATGACCAGTCGTAGCTAGATTGGCAACGACACTGCCGATGACATTGAGATAAAAACGTTGTTTCTCTTGGCAGTAAGAGCTGGACTAAAATGTGCATACCGAACCAGGTCGCGTCGTTTCTTAGTGTGGTTCAGGTTAATCTAATTTTTTAAAATGTAAATGTTTATTTATAAGTTTAATATTTGGATCTTAGGCCGCTTCACAGAGGAGCGTGAAGGAGAGCGGCCTCGATGGAGGAAATAGGAAAACAGGAAACCTGATAGCAGTACTCAAAATTTCTTAGAGTTATTTAGAGGCGAAAGCCTTTTCTCTTGCTTTGTATTATTATTATTATATTATTATTAGTACCGATGTCCGGAGACGGAGGCTTTAATACAGTCTTAATTTGCGTTTTTTCGGATCACTTTAGTTTTACATAGGGAATGGACAAATAAAAAGGTGCGAAGCCAGTACGAAGCAAAACTGTTGGAAGAACTAAGAAAAGAAAAGGGAAACTCCACCGAAAAATGAAACGTGACTTTATAACTTCTTGGTATTGCTGAACATATTTAAAAGCGCAAATCGTAGTACGAATAGTTCCTTACGGTACAGAAAGAAAGTTTTTGATTGGCGAAAACAGGTCGGTGAGGAGTATTACATTTGCCCACTTTGTTGCACTGGGCAAGATACCATTGACCACCTTCTAGGACAGTGCCAAGAGCTTCCTTCATTGGGTTTAGTTGGGATGGCTGGTGGTGTTCTCTTCCCTAGTATCTTAAAGTCGACAAATAAAAGTGTAATCCGTGAGGTAGTTTCTTTCGTTTTGAATGCAATGAAAAGAAGAAAATAGTTTGTGTATCATTATTAGTGTTATAAATTGTTGTTGGCACCAGGGGCGTCACTATGGGGGGGGGAGGGGGGGGGACTCCCCCCCCCCCCTAAAGGTCCTTTTTTATGCTTTTATCAGGCATCGGTCGATTCGTCGGCACATCGGATGTTTTTATATGCAAGAAATAAAATCCTGCAAACGTTTGTCGGGCAAATCACTGAAGAAATCAAATTCTGCATGCTTTTGTCGTTCCTCGGTATTCTCGTCGGCACATCGGGTTCTTTTTATACAGAAGGAATCCAGAAGAAATAAAAACAAAGTAAGTTTTTGTCGGGCGTCGGTCGATTCGTCGGCACATCGGGTTCTTTTATACGCAAGAAATGAAATCCTGCAAACATTTGTCAGGCAAAGCACTGGAGAAATCGAATTCTGGAGGCTTTTGTCGTGCCTCGGTTCATCGGCACATCGGGTTCTTTTTATACATAAGAAATCCAGAAGGAATATTTGTTTATGCTTTTGTCGGGCGTCGGTCAACTCGTTGGCATATCTTGTTCTACTTATACGTAAGAAATCAAATTTTGCAAACTTTGTCGGGCGCACCCAGGAAGTTTAAGTTTCATTGGCACAAGGGGTTATTTTACACGTATGAATCAAGTTCTGTACAGTCTAGTCGAGCAAAACACAGAACAAATCAAATGCTCGATGGTTTTCTCGGGTGTCGGTATTCTCGTCGGCACATCGGGTTCTTTTTACAAAAAAAAAAAATAATCAAATTCTGTAACTTTTTTATCGGGCGCATGCCGAAAGTTCAAGTCTCGTCGGTACATAGGCTTCTATATACGCGTAAAAAATAAAGTTCTTTACAATCTTGTCGGGCAAAACACAGAAGAAATCGAATTGTGAATGCTTTTGTCGGGCGTCGATGTTCTTGTCCGCACACCGGGTCTTTTATACGTAAGAAATCAAATTCTACAAACATTTGTCGGTCGCAAATTTTTCCGGAAAAATACAGATTAAAAAAAAAATTCGCCGGCGTTGCTTAGTTCAACTTGTTTTCGGTACAGTCGTTGGAAACTTCGCTTCTTAGCAAAAGTTGAAACGAAAAGCCGAATATGTGAAATTAAATATATGTATTTACATCAAAGGAACAATGTCAACTGATGCATTGCAGTAAGTTTTACACAAAATTTCGCCTGCGGCGCATTTTGTAGTATTCCCTATTTGGAAGAATGGTGTATCATTTAGTTTTCCTTTTCGGATAGAAATTGTTAGGGTTTGAAAAACGTTAAAAGCCGGAAATTGTATGGTACTATAGCTGAATTTTCCGCAAAAAAAAACAGATTAAAAAAGTTTCGCCTGCGGCGCTTGGTTTAACTTGCCTTGGTACAGTCGTTGGAAGCTTCGCTTTCCAGCGAAAGTTATAATGAAAAGCCGAATATGTGAACTTTAAAATTCGAAATTATACCAAGGAATAACCTTAATTGATGCGTTGTTACAGTTAGTTCACACAAATTTCGCCTGCGGCGCATTTTGTAGTATTCTTTATTTAGAAGAACAGTGTTTCATTTAGCTTGGCGTTTTAGGATTGAAATTCGCTGAAACACGTTAAAAGCTAGAACTGTATGGTAGGTATAGCTAAATTTTTCCGGAAAAAAAAAAGCAGATTTAAACAATTTCGCCTACGGCGCTTAGTTTAACTTGTTCTTGATACAGTCGTTGGAAGCTTCGCTTTTTAGCGAAGGCTAAAATGAAAAGCCAGATATGTGAACTTAAAATACGAAATTACATCAAAGGAATAATCTCAACTGATGCATTACAGTTTAGTTTTACCCTAATTCTATTCTGTGCTGGCGGGAAATGTACGCCGTTGCCGCGAAGCGGCAACGGCGTGTTTTGTCGGCACATTTTTTAGTCCGTCGGCACAAACCGGACTTCCCCCCCCCAAAGGTAAAAGGCTAGTGACGCCCCTGGTTGGCCCTTCAGGAATCTGTTGTATGGCCGTATTAGGCTTTTTCCAATAAATTATTATTATTATTATTATTCTTACATGCTGGATTTCTCAAAGATTAAAGCTCTCGCTAGGCCCCCTTGATTTTTGATGAAAAGCAGGTAAAAACTTGTGTAACTGATATTTCTGGAAGCAACAGGCGGAGAGCATCTTCGTCGAAAGAGCCAAACACGGTTAAGACAGAAACCAACGTTGTGTCGGTAGGATGGACAAAAATGACATTGGATGTTTGAAATCTCATCAGTGAGATGATGGAAAGATTAATGACGCAGAACGAATTAGCAAATTTGTAGAACGATCCTTTAAAGCACAGCTCGCACTATTCACTGTTTGTGTTCCAATATTCAACATTATTTCATACTGTAAAATTAGGCTCTGCCTTTTAACAAATTATACACTTCTTCTGCTGTTTTCTGTCTGTTCCGAGGACCATTGACTCCTAGCAAAAACTCGAAAAATTCAGATAACCGTCTTTACGCAGCAATAACTTGATGCGCGAACACTTATTGGGAGCGCATGGAAAATAGTCGATTGTGGCAAGTGCAAAGATTAGTGACTTGTTGTTAGCGGTTTAGACTGTAACATATCGAATTTGGGCCTACGGGCTTAAGAATTAATGAATGCAATTACGGAAGTAAGTTGCATTTGCATTATAGGTACGACGGGTCCTTTAAGGCAGCTCGTTACGGACGACAGCAGATAAGTGAAATAACGGTAGTTAAAATAAAAACGATGGATGATGTAAAAACTCATTCCGGAGAACGGTCCGTTCCAGTGTCCGTTTTCGCTCAGCAGGATAAGCAGAGCGAGACGCTTCTCACACATGATAGAAGTAGCGTCGAATTAAGAAATGTAGTAATACCACACGGAACCGCTTTAACTTCCGCATTTTTCAAAAATTCTCACGGATCATGAGAAGCTTTTTTATAAGTGCTTGGTTGAAGGCTCCAGTTTATTTGCTAAAATGGAACGGAACCTCAACAAGACAATTCTCGCGAATCTGTGGAATCACAAATGATTAGTGAGGGCGTTTCGTGAAAAGCAGCCCACCAAAGGGAAGGCTGGCGCCTATTCGCGGGTGCATCTGGGTGCCGTGGGCGCCCTGGGTTCCTCTTGTGGCATGGGAAGATCTAAGGTCTAATGTATGGTTTCTTAAAGTATTCTGAAATATTTTTAGAAACCACATTTTTACTATTTTTTAGTTTGATTAAGTAATTTTTTGATGTTTAATAGGTTTAAAGGCTATCATTGATTTTAAGATTTGTTCTGTGTTTTGACATGTTTTGTTTGATGTGGGCCTCGGGCTTTTAAACCAATAAAAGTTGTTATTGCTGTAATTATTATTGTTAGTATTATAGGGATTACCTGAACATCTTGGAGTCTAGGAGGAAGGAAGAAAGTTACTACGATTAAAATCTTCGCTTAGGCTGACAGTTCAGCCAAAATCCGGTGGAAACCAAAAATGTAAAAAAAAAAAAAATTACTTTTATATTATTATAATACATAAAACGGATAGGTCACGTACGATGCTTTGGAAGCGATATTTCGGCCCTTCTTGGCAAGGGTCCTCGTCAGGCTGTCAATCTTCAGGGTCAACTTCGGGGAAGGAAACAAACCTGCAATGAATAACTGAAGCTTCTACTGACTATAAATATCATATGTGGGCAAATTATTTTGAATAACACTGTAGGGAAAAAACTAGTCCTGAGATAGTATTTTTGAGCAAGGCCGCTATTTTTTGCTGCACGATTGGGACGATGAAAATCGCTGCCAAAGCATCGTAGCTGACATATCCATTTTATGCATTATTTGAATATATATAAGAATAAACCCATGTGTCATAGGGGCATTTGTCATTAGGCATAGGGGCAAAACAATAGGTAATCGAGAAGACATAGATTGCCTCGGATGGATAGTTCGGCCGGAGTCTGGTCAAAACTGGGCATTTAAAAATAAACAACATTTTCCAATTAAACTTATCAGTGGGCAAAACTGAGGGATTAAACAGGGCGCAGGAGTAGGCATGGTGTCAGTTTTAGCCTCGAACAAGGATATCGTCCGGAATTCAGAGAGAATCTGTTATGGTGGGTTTACACCTTTAAGCACGTTTCGAGCTTGAAAATATTTCTAGCAATATGGACGTATTTGAGAAATCGGTCCGTTTTGTATCTAAATACGTCCGTATTACTAGAAATCTTTTCAAGCTCAAAACGTGCGTAAAATACGCTCGGATTTTTACTCAGTGCGGAAATGGACCATTAGCTTACAAGATATCGGGTGAACGGTTTTTAAGATCGGCATGCTACTACTTTCGAATAGGACAATTAAATGGACTTGATTTGACAATTAAATTACTTTCAGTAGGTGAAATGACGAAACCTAAAGTGTTGCTTGGAATTCTGAGAATCGACGAGACATAATCCAGTCCGTGTGTCCCCAGCTTTAGCAGGGCCTTGTTCAAACTATCCAGTCATGCAGCATGGCAGGGCTGGATCCAGGAATTTATTTCGGGGGGGGGGGGGGGATTCTACATTGTACAAACGGGTCAAACCAAATCCAGACCAGACAGTATTACAAAAACATAGATGGAAGGTTGAGGCCTATACAAAAAGATTATTTGTCAAGTCCCCTCCCCCCCCCCCTTGGCCCCATGTCGGAAGGGGCCCCGGCCAGTGTCCGAAGCGGTAATATTAATGTGTACAAACAAAAAATACTTTATTTACTTGTCTCTTTCAGATCTATGTTTGCATTGTCTATGTAAAAACAAAAAAGGTTTTGTTGGTCCTGGGTCATATTTGACAGTGCAAAACGAATACATCAGCTGAATTTTATTAGAGCTTGGCTATTTTCGTCAGATATTCCTCCAGCCCAAGCTCACTGCGAATCATATTTGAGAAGAAAAAATGGATACAACAGCTGAATTTTATTAGAGCTCTATATCGGCCCTTCTTGGCTCGGTTTCCCGCTTCAGTGGCTTATGCCTGAAGAGGACCCTGGCAATGAAGGGCCAAAGTATATCTCTGATAAAACTCAGCTGAAATATCCGTTTAGCTCTGTCATCTTTGATTCGCAGTCAGTATGGGCTGAAAGAATATTTACCTGTTATTTTTGGCACCGAGCCGACGCGGTACTACTGTCATTAATTCGGTAGCACAAAAAAAGTCCTATGCAAAACATTGCATAATGTTATTAGCGTTTATTAGACTATCGGTCGATTTTACTTGGGTTGTGAAAGAAATGCCAAAATACGGCACACAGCGAATCCTTTTTCAGGAGTACCATTCATTCTTCGTATTCGTATGCCTACGAATAACAAATAAGCATCATCTTTATAATTTCCTTGTGACAACGATATTTACAAATTGTTCTTTATTGATATAACGCATCTTTCTGGCGAATCTTGATTAGCACCGGCAAAAAAACAATGCGTTTTATTTATAGCCTTTTCTGTAAATACGTGCTCCGCCTCCCTCGGTACCCGAAATACCAAAATAGTCGCAACTAACAATATAACTTAACCGCTTACAGTAGTTGGAAAGATTATAATAAGATAAGAATTTACCAAATTCGGACCAAAATAAGAATTATTAGGAAGTGCCTCAGGTTAGCTTTTAAACACCGGAAAGATTTCTTCTGATGGGGAAATTGTGTTTTTAGTGCTAAGAAAGTATTCAGTGTAAATTAAAAATATTAAGAGTGTGTTAGTGTGTATATGCGCATGTAAGATTACTTTTACGTTTACTTACGTTACGTTTACGTTTACGTTTTATTTACGTTACGTTACTTTTTACGTTTACTTTTTGTTTCGTTTTGTTGCATGATGGCCGGATGGCTTTAATGTGCAAATAAATCATTCATTCATTCATTCATATATATATTAATGTTAATCGTGAACGGAAGAGCGTAATGCTGTCATAGTCTCTTTATTTTTTCCTTTTATTATAGATTTCTTCTCCTTTCTTTCTCTTTTACTCCGTCTGTGCCATGTGTTTTCAGATAGGTGAATAAATTATAATTATATACATATACAAATAAATATTATTAGAATACTCTAGTGTAGCCCAGCGTATTAGCTTTCCATTTCAGTTTCGTCCTTCTGACCTGCCACGAGGTGCTTTCAACACGACGCATTCGGAAAAGCAATAAATTAAAAACAAAAAATCCGGAATTAAAGTCGCCAGTTTAGTGGCCTCTTGAAACCACAAGGGCTTGTATATTTTACTGCCATCGTTTGAACGGAAGACGTTTAGCCTATCTTGCGCTGAGCTTGACTTACTCAGGAGCCTAATGGGGAACTCGGCAGCAACCCAAAGGGCAATATACATGCGAATATCAAAACACAAGAACAAAAAAATGGGTATTTATTGGGTTTCAACAGCTCCCGCGCGCACCCCCATAACACGACTCCAATCAAAGTTTATAACAGTACAATAAACCCAGCGAAATAGCGTGGGAACATGCTCTCAGGTCCGTTTTGTCTGATTGAAAACCAAAAAAAAAAAACAGTCCTCTCGTTGCAACACCTGTTTTCATCTTGTTGGAGCTCGGCGTACGTTTTTTGGTGCGTAACGAGAAGCGCATGGTTACAGATGATGACCATTTTTTTTGTCGCTAATTCGGTTGGCAGAGATTTGGATTCACTTTTGTAAGACCAGATGAGGAATCCACATAAATAGTCGGTCGGACCAAGCTGACTGCGAATCATATTTGGAATAAACTACGAATTGGAAGGAATGTATGAAATAAGATGAAAACAAATGATAATTGTAGTAAACATTCTTGACTGGTGCTATTCTTCGAATGGCCTGGACCATTCTTGGAATGGAGATGGAATATAAATGATATTTGTGATAAACCGTTCTTGGACTCAGACTCGAGTATTTAAATAACTGAGATCGTCATAACGGGTTTGTGATATATGTCGAACTCTCTAGGCCTAGCTGATGGTTTAGTATTGAAGTAGAGTCCACGACCCCCACCCACTCCCTCCACTACCTTCCTTTCCAACCATCATACTCAAGCCCCAAGGGCAATCCCCAATTAGAAAAGACATAATTTTAGTAGATAACAAATTACCGAGACCAGATAACCAACAATCATTTGGTTGGTCTCATTTGTTATTATTTGAATGGTTTATTTAAATTCGAGTTCAACTTATATTATCTAATTAAGAGCTAATTTGGCAGAGAGAGGACCGGAGGCCAAGTGACAGACATTTAACAATACTTGATCCACTTATGGTAATGCCACAGTAAGATAATATAATAAATAACAGTAACCATCATCCTTCCAGATCCGAAACCACCAAACTGTAATTGGTATTTACCGCTGCAAGCTGCGTACAAAATTGACAAAGAATTTCTTTTTCAGATATTTCCTATAAGTATTTCTTTTATTTTTCAGAGTATTTATAGAAAATTCAACGTTCTATGATAATCGCGTCATACACTCAATATTGTACTTCTCATTGAAAATCTTGATCTTTCTGAATTATCAAAGGTATCGATTTTCTATAGATTGCCCATTTTATGTTTGTGACTAGGCCCTAGGGCTAGGTCCGTCTCAAAATATAGACATAATACCTTTAGTCCAATCTTTAGCTTCTGCTTGACACAAACCTAAGAAAAAACGTCATCACGGCCTGCCCCTTCTTCTTTAGTGAATTTTAGTGACTTTTAGTGTTTTGTTCAGTTTGTTTTTCCTTTTAATTGTTTGTATTCCGCTATTTCGTATTTTCAGCGGGTTGTAAAAAACAACAACAAAAAAAACCTACTTGCGGTTCACTGTCCACACCAGACAAGATTTTGCGCAACATCTTCCGAGCAAGAACATAATAAAAAGGAAAAGAGATATTCAAAATAATCGTAAGGATGAAGTTCTTACACTGTCAGAAGTTTCATAACAGATAACACAATTTAAGGTTGTGTGGTTTCGACAGACAACACTTCGATGTAATCTGTTGTGATTTTGAAAACGTTATGCATTTACTGTTATGCATGACACGCATTGCCAGGAAGCAAGGCCGTATCCAGGGCGGGGAGGGGGGGGGGGGGTTAGGGGGCTGAAACCCACCCCCGAAACACACAAAAAGAACGATTTTTATAGGCTTTTCCCTCTGATCTATGTTTTTTTGTACTTTTTTGTCCGACCAGCAGGCCCCCCCCCCCCGAAAGGCCCCCCCCCCCCCCCCCCCCCCCGAAATAAATTCCTGGATACGGGCCTGCCAGGAAGACCCGAAAAACCGCAGAAAAAGCATCTGCTGACTTTTCTTATTGGCGTCTGATATCGGAGAAGTCAGCAGCCACTTTTTCGACTGTTTTTTGGCTCTTCCTGGCAATGCATGTTACGCATAACGTTTAAAGCATAACGTTTTCAAAATCACAACCGATTCCATCCTAGTTTGTTGTATGTTGAAACCGTGCTGTTATGAAACTTCTGACAGTGTACATGTTGGTACTTAAAACTCTTAGATCTGACACTGCTACTCTTTTACGGGAAACCTTTAAGATCATGAAAGGAATTTCAGAATCCCGGCATCGCCAGTAGATGGTGAACGTTCGTGAAAGTTCGAACTAGTTGCTAGTCTAATGAAAAAAGTGCAGGTATCACAAAATACAGAAAGGAGTACATCGTTTTTACGATTCGATTTAAAGTTAGAAGTCTTTCGGAGGGATAGCCAGAATTACAAAACAAGAATTCAACACAGCCGAAAGATTACTTAAAAATGTAATAGGAAATTACTTGTTTGAATTGATATTTTATCATATTTGACGATGCAAAACGAATACGTAAGCTACATTTTATTATATCTGTATTTCGGCCCTATTTGGCAAGGGTCTAGCCGCTTCAGGCTCTAGCCGCTCATGTCATTCATATCGTTTAACTGCCTTCTCTGGTTTACTTCTACTAGTGAAAAATTACCTGCTGCCGGCATTAATACACCTTCGTTCTGGGTTGTAGACCACGAACATAGTGAAGCTTTAAAGCTTTTTTCATGTTAGGTTAATTTATTTTTTCTTTGAAGGACCCCTCTTGCTTATTCTGTCTTTTATAGTATACCTAGCTCCCTTATGGAATTGTAAACTTCTAAAATCCTCACTTTTCGCCATTGTTTCAGTTTGTGCCTACGAGTTTTTAGCGCTTTCTCAGCCGTCGAGTTTCGCCCGTGACTGCAACGCAAACCTTGCCGGAATCATCTAAGGTCCGCTGACAGCTTTTCCACACACAAGGATATGAGAAGCTTGAAAGTGTTGTTTCTGCGATCCCAAAATGTAAGTGAAGGGGTACCTATGACATCGCAAAAGTTTTCCGTCGGTCGGTCCGTCCGTCGGTCTGTCTGTGAGCACAATAACTCTCAAAGGGAATGGAATATTTTGCTGAAACTTGGTGTGATGATTCTTTGGGTCAAGTTCAAGTTTTCTTTGAAGTTGATTAGATGCTCGGCATAAGGGTAAGGAGATACGCTGAATTCGTCTTTGAGCTTTCTTTTTTGCCGGACTAGTAGTTGGAATACGGTCGAAACCGGAAATTTGTCAGAAGTAAGGCAAAAGTTTCGGTCAGTTTCGCCAAAATAGAAGTTATAGAGGTTAAACACACTATTTGGCCTTAATCTATTTCTTTTAATAGTAAAAACGTTCAAGGAGTCTGGCGAAGACAAGACCCAATTGTCTGGATCAAATATTAAATTTTTGGATCCCATCGAAACCTTCGGTATTGTTCATTTTGAAATACATGGTGGACCATCAGATCTATCTCTTGTTTTCGACTTATTTTGTTTTACTTAGTTTTCCCATTGTGACATCGCAAAGTTGTCCTTCTGTCCGTCTGTGACCACGATAACTCTCGAAGGGAATGAGACATTTTGATGAAACTTGGTGTGAGGATCCTTTGGTCAAGCGAAAGGTCGAGTTCGCAGATGGGCTCTGTAGCCCTATATTTAGAGTTTGGGGGATGGGGGTCAAATTAAGGGGCAAACAAAATATTTTTAAACAGCTAATGAGATAGTGAACTAAAGAGTAAGAAGACATGCTGAACACGATTATTAAAACCATTTCTCTTCGGACAAGTAGTTCGCCCAGAAACCGACAAAAACCGAAAAAAATTTTAAAAGCAAAAGTTGTGTTTGTAGTTGGTTAGATGTTCGTTTAGGGGTAAGAAGAAATGCTGAATCCGTATATGACAACCATTTCTTAACCGGACTTATAGTTCGCCCAGAGTCCGGCTGAAACCGAAAAAAATTGATGTAAGTTAAATTTTTATTTGAAGTTGATGACATGTTAGGATGTACGGAGACACGCTGAATTAATTTTTAGCTTTATTTTTTGTCCGGGCAAGTAGTTCCGAAATTGCGCCGAAACCGGTGAATTGGCAGAAGTGAGGCAGTAAGTTTCGATCGATTTCGTTAAAATAGATATGACTTATAGGGGTAAACACACATGCTGAATCCACATCTGAACTTGTTTTAGGCTGTTCATCTATCTGTAAATAATAAAACTTTTTGTGATTCAAAATAAAATAAAAAAATCGCATGAGATCTGCTTAGACAAAATAAAAAGATTCTTCAGTTACAGCCTATCAAACTCCATTACGAGCCGGCAATGAAACCAAAATAAAAAAAAATAATCGCATTATGTCATACGTGTTTTGAACAAAAAGTATTTCTTCAGATTGGACATGATAAAATTCACCAATCATCTTAGCTTTATTGTCTGTTCAGCAATGGTCAAAATTCTTGATAGGAAGTATTTTCTTTCCATGTATTTGTTCCTGCTGCCTTGTGAAAGAAAGGTATGACGGAAGAAAGGCTTATCGCGTTAACGATTTCACGAGCTGCATTACATCTTTTTCTTTCGGCAAATTCGAATGACGGTACAACTTCAGATTGGATAAGAGCATGAATATAAGCCGGGTTCTTGAGAAAAAAGCGAAATTTTTTCGAATTCCGGGATTTTGTTCGTCAACAAAGTTTTGCAAGTTTAAATGTTTTGCCACAGCGAAAACTCTTGCGACAAAGATTCGAATCATGGTCGATTTTAAAAGGTACCGAAACTCGGGATTTCAGATCTGCCGTGTGGGTTCGAACGAGCGTTGTTGAAACGGCGTCAATACACCCTTCGTAGAATTCTTTCCAGATTAGTTATTTTTTGGCCGCCAGATGCACTAGCATAAAGTAAACAACGACACGTTACTTCTTGGTGTACATTTATTCAGGTCTGTTTGGTGGTTTTCAGTTCCTCTTAGGCCTAGCCATGTATAAAACTGTTTAAAATGCCTCTGCATCCATTTGTGCTGTATCTGTTATGTCAAACTTCATCGAGTTTGTCACAGATTTGTCAATTCTGGCTTCCGACTTCAGTGCTGATTGCTGGACGATTTTTCGACGGGGCTAATGCGCGACTCGGTATGAACTGAAAGCCTAATCGCTTATTCCCCCTTCAGATAGCTTATAACAAAATCTCACGTGTGATTGTTATTGTTTTTCTAGTACATCTGGTGGCTATTCGCCATTGTATCTTATGAAGGCCGTATGAGCGAAAGACACGCTAGTCTGAGCTTACAAAACGCCTCCGTGGCAATAAAAATTTGTTCAGTTAATCAATCAATCAATCAATTTGTTTTATTCGTCATATTACACATCACATAATAAAATTACACTAACACAGGAAATTTCTTTACTAAATTTATACAATCATTTTATCCATTCGGTGGCTCGGGGCAATAGCACAGTCGACGGAAAAGTCGGTAGAAATGGCCGGAACGGCATTCTGCTTTCTCACGAATTGCCTTTAAAAGTGGAGTTTGGGAAACTCCTAACCTTGCAACAAAACTAACTATCGCTTTCCATCTCATAACATCAAAAGATTCAGTTTCAAATTCTAAAAACATTTGACTGGCAGAGTAACGTCGATTGTATGAAAGGAGATGACGGAATGCATTGTTAAAACAAGATTTTAATTTATAGTTATAGTTGTAGTTATGCTGCGCAGCCTATCAAGGGACCGACCGAAATCAGCGGTGCTTGCACCGTTGCCGTCCATTGGGTGTTCGCTTCTAAACATGCTGGTTTTTACGTTCTAACACATGGCCACCGGTGCGGGCACTTGTTGTACAATAAAATCGAGAGTGGGTAACCCCTCGTTAGCGCATTCAACTATGCTCCTGCCATTAATCCAGAACATGGCTCCTATCTTGGAAGAAGAAAGCCAGCCAATATCATTCTCAGCCAATCAGCTCACTGCAGAAGAGCCATCTGCCTAACATTATGTAACCACTGTTTTTCCCGCAGCGTGCTTTCTTTTCCCGTTAGAGAGCAGTGGTATGTCTGTCCTGCTATTCATGTAGATGATAACCGTTTTTGCCGGAAACCTTCTGATTATTTTCAGATTATCGCGAGGCAGTCCTGAGATGTTCAATTCTATCGAACAAAAAGGAATTTTGAATAATTTTCGCTAATGAAGCCCCGGCTACATCATGTTTTACCTTCCACGCTACCCGAGCGTGTTGTCGACACGCTTGGGTTGCCGCTCCGCAATCATCAAGGTAGCTGAGAGCTTCCAGAATGACATCATTAAGCGGAGTAGATCTCATCTGAATGTTTAATTTAAGCAGTAATGGTCGAGTGCACGTGGACGTCGAACAGCTTCTTCCTCCTGGGTGGTCGGCAGAGCTTCCCTCTTCTTGGTCAACGAGGTGGTCGACCACGCTGCAACCGTCAAGCATCTTGATGATAAGAGTTGACCGTAATGCAAGTCGATCAGTAGACGGGGTTATTCTATCGATCCTTCCCAATGCTTGTACAGTCACTTCCAATTTGTACTTTAGTATTAAGTATCAACTAGTTACAAATTTTGTACTTACATATCAAGTATTAGGTACCTGACAACAATTGAGTAGTAGGCTCTTTGAGTTTTAAAGGACCTGCCTTTCATATTATTCCTAGCTCCCTTATGGTATTGTAAGATTCTGAAATTCCCGCATTTTGTAACTGTTTTGCTTTTGTCTTTTTAGCGCTTTTTCGGCCTAGTCAACTGTTTAAACAGTTAAGCAACGCTAACTTCGCCGAAAGCTTCAAGGTCCGTCAACGACACTTTCGCAAATTAGGACATGAGAAGCTTCAAAGTTTTTAAAATTTTGGAAGACATGGTAGACGATCAGATCTACCTTCTGCTTTCAACTAGTTTTGTTTTGCATGGTTTCCCACTTACTAACAAAGGCACTTTTGGTTTTCAAACATTTTGGGTCCAGCCCCCGCGTCGGAGAGAGGGCAAGCTGTATAGAGTGGCCGAGTGCTAACAAGACAAGACCAAAGGTTTCGATGGGATCCGAAAAAGTTAATGTTTTTCACACTTCTTGATCCAGGGAATCGAATCTTGAACATTTCCAATCCCAAAAGTTCAAATTTGATCGAGGCAATTGGGTCTTGTCTTCGCCAGACTCCTTGAACATTTTTACTATTAAAAATTTAGAAACAGATTAAGGCCAAAAGGCTAATCACGTAAGAAAACCAAGTTCAGATATGGATTCAGCATGTGTGTTTACCCCTTTAAGTCATATCTATTTTGACGAAGCAGATCGAAACTTCCTGCATTACTTCTACCAATTTTCCGGTTTCGGCAGAATTCCGAAAATACTTGTCCGGCGAAAAAAATAAAGCTCAACAAGGAATTCAGCATGTCTTCTTACCCCTACATTCAACGTCTAATCAACTTCGGATTAAACTTTTGCTTTTAACAAATTTTCCGGTTTCAGCCGTATTCCGAGCGATCTATACATCCGGTGAGAAAATGATTGTCATATGCGAACTCAGCATGTCTACTTAACCGCAAATCTTATCAAATTTAAATAAAACTTTTACTCTAAACAAATTCTCCGGTTTTGGCCAGATTGCGGACGAACTAATTTCCCGGCGAGAAAAAGATTCTGGTATTTGAACTCAGCACGTTCCCTTGCACCTAAATCGAACCTCCAATCAACTTCATATTAAACTTTTACTTTTCAATAATTTTCCGGTTTTTGCCGGATTCCGGGTGAACTATTTGTCCGGCGAGAAAATAAATTCCCTATTCGGATTCAGCATGTCTCCTTACCCCGAATTCGACTATTTTATTAGCTTAGACTCACCCCCCCCCCCCCCCTGCCTTTTGTTAAGTCGTATCAGTCGTTTATTTTGGCCTCGACGAGGTCTTAATTTTGTTTCTGAACAACTTCAGTCGTAAGCTAGTCCCTAAAGACAATTCAAGTCGTTTAAACCAGGTTGAGGCTACCTGTTCTGATCCCATGGGATTTGGATCTGCCTCACTTAGGTCTTTCAGATTTTAGCCTGTCAAAGTTACAATAGGTTAGTTGTTAAACTGGAGTCTGACTGGGTAACGTTGATATACCTTATAGACCAAAAGCGAGAGACCAGATTATGTGCATTGATTGTTGGTAATCTTTGGCTATAAGTGAAAAAAGAAGGAACAGAATTTTTAAACACAATTGAAAAGCCATCAGAAATCAAATGACAGGAGACCTGCTAAACAAGTGTGCCCAGAACAGATCGAAAAATGTCGATTACAAAGAGATGTTGAGGTGGGAACAACGCTTGAAAAGGACAAGGAAAATTTTAATATACAACCGAAATTCGTTATCCAGGACAGGGGGGCTCTGCAGACGCTGGAATAGCTAATTCTAGTCGGGAGGTGAATTCTTGGCCTCTATGCTAGCAGAGGCGTTACTATACGAAATGTTTTGGGTGGAGAGGAGCAAAAATATTCCTTCAGCCCAAGCTGACTGCAAATCGTATGTATTACTGCTGACTACGAATCATAGCACTATCAAATCTGGGAGGAGCAAGGTATTTACCGACTGGATGGTAATTTTTACCGTTTTTTTTTTTGCGAAAAAAACGACTGTTCTGACGAAAAATCGACTAATATAAAGAAAAAACGCCCATTATTAACAAAAAATCGACTTAAAAAACTGACTGTTTTGAAGAAAAATCGACTGTTTCCAAAAAAAAAATCGACTGTTTTTACGAGAAATCGCGGCGCTTCGCGCCGATTCAGCTATTCTTTACCGGCTGGCCGACCACGACGGGGGGGGGGGGGGGGGGGGGGGGGGGCATCACCACCCCCATACATGACGCCCCTGTATGCTAGTGTTAAAGCACATCTGAAAAGACTTCGTAAAATTCAGGACACTCTTACAACTCGAAAATGATTTCTTTTATGTTTAAGTTATTCTAAAAGTGAAGTTTTCAACATGACAGTACAGTCTGTCGAATGACAAATAAAACGATACTCGGTACTTTCATAATGAAACAAAAGTGCATCAGATCACCCGGAAAATAATGCAACCCAAGTCTAGTCGGCGAACCGGTGTCTTTTTCTATCTGTATACTCCTGTCAGTCGAAGACCAAAAGTGCGTTACGTCCGTAAATCCGGATTTTTTTTTAATGCACTGGCCAACCTGTTTTCCTCGTTTCGTTTCTGAGGAAGTGTGTTTTGAACGTGAAAATTACTTTTTTTGCTACTAGTGCGGAGCAAATCTACTTTTTTTTTCTATAGGCAGTATTTTGTCACTTTTTTCGATGGGCAGAGTCTTGATTTCATAGCTATTCTTAACTTTTCACTGGGATCGCAAAAAGACGCTCTGCTTCTCGGCGTCATAAATCCGGAAGTTTTTTTCTTTTAATGTACTGGCAAACTTCCTCGTTTTGTTTCTGAATATGCGTGTCTTTAACGTGAAAATTACTTTTTTTGCTTTAATTCGGAACAAATCTACTTTGTATCTACTTTGTTTTCTATGGCCACTATTTTGTCACCTTTTTCGACGTCAGATTTATTATTTCAAAGCTATTTTTTTCCTTTTCAATGGGATCGCAAAAAGACGGTTTGCTCCTCGGCGTTTCACAAAATTTTGCCTGTGGTGCATTTCATAGTATTCTCTATTTACAGGAACGGTGTGTCATTTACTTTGCGATTAGGCTTGGGACTTTCTACATTTGAAACACATTAAAGGCTGGCTAGAATCTTTCTAGACCAAACGAAATTTCGCCTGCGGCGCTTGCTTTAATTTGTCCCGGGTACAGGCGTTGAAAGCTTTCCTGTTTAGCGGAAGTTGAAATGTAAAGCTGAGGCTATGAAGGTATGTATACACAAATTTTGATTACAAGAATAATTTCAGCTGATGCATTGCAGCTAGTTTTACAACTCTGTTATTTGTTGGTGGGAAATGTGCGCCATTGCCGCGTAGTCGTAACAGTTCATTTTTGTTGGTATGTGCGAGTCGTATATTCCGATCCAGGAGTCGTTGAAATGGTGGGTTCTCACCCCCTCCTGACCTGAGTGCTTCGGGACACCCCTGCCTTCAGGTGAAGGTGCTGACACTGTAGACTCGGAGTGGGAATTCCAGTCATTGACAACTCGTTCGGTAAAAATGTTTTGACGCACTCTTGTTTTGGAAAGCAATGGTATTTTATAACGATATTTCTGAGCCAATTTTATCGTGAACAGATAATTTCTAGTAAGAGTTGTGCTTCAGTAATAGGCTAAGTACTGAACATTTTGACTATTGCACGTTGAGAATATATCTTTTGCGGCTTTGATTGGAGTTCCATCCACCTAGTAGTATGCTTCTAGTAGTAAAATCCAGTGTACTTCACAGACTGCCCCGAATTTCATCAGCTTTTTGTGAAATCTCTTAACTGTTGTATAAATGCTATCAGTGAAGCATTTACATGTGCAAATCGATATGATCTAAGCAGAACATAGCGTACTTGAGTCAGTACTAGGCAATTTCTTGGTACTTGAATCCTCCAACTATATTAAAGTTTGACTGAAAAACCAACTTATTTTTGTATAATCTAATTGAATGGTACACTGAATTATTTATATATTTTTATTTTCCGCCGTCTGTTCTAGTAGTGACGTCCAGAATATCTACGGCCGTCTCCGCAACAAAAATTCCACTATGACACAAACAAATTGAAACTCAATGCAATCGCGGCTTTTCAGTGGTCAGTGATAAGCTTGCGGAAAGCAAATCACTGCGTGAACACATGTTTTTAGTAAATCGTCTACGTCAAGAATACAACACAAGTACAAACGCATAGAGGTACCAGAAGTCCGACGGGGAAATTCCACTGTATGAAAAATGATTATTCGTGAATATCGTAGCAACGAAGTAACGCATTTTCGTCGGCCCTTCAAGCCTCTTTAAGTGAATATGTGATGAGTCACTATATTGTCCTATCTTGGCTTCTTGGTTAAACTTTAAGTATTACAGGAAAGTTGTACCCAAGTACTGTGATCTTGTACTTAAGTACTACTTGAAGTGCAAGTCCTTGAAGTACTTCACAACACTTAAACTGATTCCTAAATTTCTTTATTTTCCATTTCTACTTCGGCACTGTTTCTGTTCCCGATGAAAAAATTTCAAGAATTACTTATATGAAGTTGCAAGTTTTAACAGCATACATTAGTAACTATTACCACTACATGCTACTAGTAGCAAGCAGGGGCGTCCAGACTTGAGGGAGAGGGGGGACGCCCCCCCCCCGTTATTGTCGGCCAGTGGGCAAAAAATAACCTAGTCGGCGCGAAGCGCCGCGATTTTTCGTCAAAACAATTGATTTTTTGCTTGAAAACAGTCGGTTTTTCTGAAAATCAGTCGACTTTTTTTTTCTAAACTATCGTTTTCTCTGCAAAAACAGTCGGTAAAAATTACCAGCCAGTCGGTGAATGCCTTGTCTGTACTATTACATATCAGTACACGCAACTTTTTCGACAACTATTACACAACTACGAGTTCTTCATCCGATTAAGCCCTATACTTATTTTTTCTTCATCACAAATGGACCAAAGCCGATTAATCTATTTCTACTGGATACAACGTCTCATGGGTGGCCACAGTATCTAGCAAAGTGCAAGATTTTATCTTTTTTTGTGAGGGTATGATTTCTTATCAATGATCTACGAAAACTGTTAACGAAACTATCAGTAACTTGGTGACATATTCTAAACTGAAAATGGTTTTAGATGTCCGGGACTCGGCCGATGTCATCATTATGAGAATCTCGCCGTGTAATCAGTGCTGACAACGGTTCCATATAGGATTGACATTAGGTATGTATCTGAATATTTGATTGGCGCAGGAGGAAGTTGAGTCTCGGGTCAGGACATTCGTGCTTAGCGTGTTAGGGCCTAAGAAGGTACTCATTAACATACAGATCTTCTTACTATCGTCCTAGACCAAGTAAGTCAAGCTCATTTCTTTCTTGCTTCCGTTTCTCAAGTAATTTGTGTTCGTTCTTGCTCTAGGGTGATTTAGTCCCTAACACAGGTTATCCTCTTGATACTGAACCCCGTCGGTTGTTTTTATTGGTTGGAACTAACCCGTTTATCCTCTAAGTAAATTTACGAATAACAACAATTTATTTTTGTAAGTACCTATAGTGCCGGGATTTGAACCCAGGACCCTCTGCTTACAAGGCAGACGCTCTGCCATTTGAGCTACCGAGGGGCTTGTGAATAGAAGATGGTCATAGGAACAGTATTTCCGCAAGAAGGCAAATTCATATAGTCGGTTCATGAGAAAGGACAGCAAATCTAAAATACTAAAAGCAACACAAAAACAAGAGACGAAACAAAATGAATTAGACCGTGATAACAAATATATTTTTTTGTAATTATCCGGAACTAGCCGGAAGTCCAAACAAGACAAATGACCTGTGCCACATCACAGAAATTTAACCGTTAGGCTATACCTCAGTCAGACTAAATTAAACATTCTGTCCAAATTTCGAACAATTAAATACCTATTTACAAATTTTCACAATGAGAGAAGGATTGGTAGGTTTCAGGATACCGGGAAGTAAGACCTACCCACCTTCAACAAATTTAACTCCCATGCGATACAGCTTTCTCTGAATCGAAAACACTAAGCGATGAACCACCGATTCTGCGGTGATCAAGTCCGTTGAACGCCCGGACAATTTGGACGGAGGATCAAACCGACGCAGGACGAATACAGAATGTTGCCGTTGAGAACGCCTACTGATTCCTGCCTAGGATTTAGGTCAACTTTAGTCAGCAAGGTTGCCTTTTTTTTTAAGTCGGGACTGAGACCGACTGTTTTCTGAGCTGCCTTTCGTCATCATATGTTGTCCGCACCATCGATTAAAATCATTTTTTTTCCATCTTTACAACTAGAGACCAAGGGTGACATAACCGCAAAATCTCGTTAGCAGGCACCAAAGGAAAAATTACCCAATCAGCTGTTGGTTGATGTCACAATCCGTGAGAAAACTAGCGAGGATCCGACAAGACGAATCACTGTAGTTATTGAACCATTTGTCGAGGCGTGAGATGGGTACTCAAATGGCTGTGTAATTAAGGAAGTTAATTTCACCATAAGCGGACCGAAGTCGGCGCCTTGAGGCGCCCTCTAACTTCATCAGACACGACAGACACCTTGCCTAATCATACTATTGAATAGAGGCGGCTAATTCTTCATTTTGTGATAGAAGTATTTTGTCAAACAACTGTTGCGTGCAATCTGTGATTTTCTTATTTTAATTGGTCGCTTCTTTTCATCTGGAGTCCTTCTTTGAGTACCAGCCGAATACTGAACGGAAGAGTCAGCAAATTGTTGCCAACATGTCGTGGCGACCATTTCAGCAGTTCCTCTTAAGGCACATAATACAATGTGGCCAGCATTATGTGGCCATTAGTTGTGGAGACCATTCCAGAAGTTTCTCTTAAGGCAGTGGCCACATATTTACACATAATACAATGTGGCCAGCATATTGTAGCCATTGATTGTGGAGACCATTCCAGTAGTTCCTCTCAAGGCAGTGGCCAGATATTTGTACTTCCAATCGTATGATTCGGAATCAGATTGGACCCAAGGGATTTGTGAAGAAGTTAAATCTGAAGCTTTCTGTCCTTATCAATTACCTTAACTCGCACGTCGGAGCGATTAAGGTCCAATGGATCTGCAAATAAATAATTAAAATGCACTTCTTTTTCTTCCTTTAGAGTTGAGGGACAGGACGAGGGGTTGCTCACTCCCAAAAACGATGTACACCAAGTGGCGCGTGCCGCGGTGCCGAGCCGGTGCCGCGGTGCCGTGTCAGTGCCGTGCCGGTGCCGTGCCGTGCCGGTGCCGAGCCGGTGCCGAGCCGGTGCCGAGCCGGTGCCGTGCCGGTGCCGAGCTGGTGCCGTGCCGGTGCCGCGGTGCCGAGCCGGTGCCAAGCCGGTGCCAAGCCGGTGCCGCGGTTTTTTTTACTTCAAATTACAGTATTGTGATAAAGCACGATTTCTGATGTACATGTAAACAAATTTCATCAGATATTGGCCGAGAATGAAGTCGGCAATGTGTGTTGAATACAAGAGCTAGCAGCTCATATGGTACTTGCAAGGCTGGGTCAGAGGATGAAATTTAGGAATTTGTAAATTCTTGGGTTTCTTGTGTTTAATTATAAGCCATACCCTTGAAATAAGAATGATTGTGGGCCCTTGGAAATCAAGAGAATGATCTGGTGAAAAGTATTTTATTTTTGCACTTTTAGGGCACTAGAAATTCATGTGAAAGCAAAACCCTTTAGGCAAAAGTGACTATGGGCTCATGGGGATCACGTAGTTGTATATTTTGCTCAAACTAATGCAACCTATAATACTAATGCAACCTACTTCCGTAATCATTACATATATTTCTAAACCCGGAGACCCACGTTTCGTGCGGTACATTCTAACCCCTCTAACAAAACCTCGCTGATTTTCTCACTTGCCGTGTTTTGCTACCTTCGATGTGTATCACGCTGTCGACGGTTCGAGACGGTTGTCTGCGAGAATTTTTTTCCATCAGGAAAATCGGTTATGCAAATTGTTTCCCTGTTTCGCTAGAAGTCAATGGGTCTCGGAAGAGGCTTAAAACAGCCAAAACAGTTAGTTATTTATTGAAAGCACAGCATAGTTAAAGTATTCAAATACTTTAAAATACTGTAAGTTGAAGAGTGATTAGTGCGAGGGGTCCTTTAAGGGAGCTGGAAATTCATTTTGAAGCAAAACCCTTGTTTCACAAATAATCATGGGCTCATGGGGATCATGAAAATATATGTTTTGCTCCAAAATATTTTCTGTACTTTGTGGTTATGATGAGTACTTTAAGGAATGTGGTTGGCTCTATAAAAGAATTTATGAACCAATCTTTTCCTTCCTTGACTACCTACTTAGGCTAACTGGTACATATGTTTAGCCACAGCAAGTGCATGAAAATGGCAAAGTTCGAAGCACTAACGTTCAAATAAGCATACCTCTATTGTGCACTCCCAGAGTGTCTGATGGGGAAATTGACTTTTTCCAAGTTAAATATGCCTGCCAAGTATCATTCTTAGCACACTCTACAAATATGAAAAAAAGATTGGTCGCCACTGAATTACCTTCACCAGAAGCAAAATATACTGAAGCTGACTCAAGTTTTGGGCGATATTCGATACCGATAACGATATATCCATGTATCGGACAAAATATCGATATCGAAAGTAAATATCGATATCGATAACGATATTTGT
Source organism: Branchinecta lynchi (assembly GCA_023053575.1). Taxonomy (NCBI): domain Eukaryota; kingdom Metazoa; phylum Arthropoda; class Branchiopoda; order Anostraca; family Branchinectidae; genus Branchinecta; species Branchinecta lynchi. The sequence continues at coordinate 18,957,675 of JAKZAP010000008.1, forward strand.
TCATTCGTAAAGATTGCAATTAATCCAACATAACCCACACTTATCTATACGAAATTGGAGCAATGTGTATTCCGCAATTCCTTTCTTATTTATCCGGAGTTCGAGATGATCCAGTATGCGATATATCGGATATCGACCGATCGATATATCGCACCAAATATCGATATCGAAACGTAAATATCGCTATCGAAAACGATATTTGTTCATCGTAATTATTGTAAATAATCCGAACTAACCTACACTTATATATCCGAAATTGGACAATATGTTTTCCCTAATTCATTTCTCATTTATTCTGAGTTTGAATTGATCCAAGATGCTATTTAATGAAAATTTGGTTCTTAGATTTTGGCGAAACGAAGCATGGTAAGCAAATATCAATATCGATATATCGATTATCGAATATCGAAAGTGAAAATATCGATATATCGATTGTTGAATATCGAAAGCGGAAATATCGATATATCGATTATCTAATATCGAAAGTGAAAATATCGATATATCGAAAAATCCAAGTATCGCCAAGCACCAGTACCAAACCATAGTCGCGTTTTTTACAGATCGACTGGCGATTGGGACTTGTTAGTTGACCGTTTTTTGTCGCTTGATAGGGGAGCGAGAACAAGCCTTCGAAAAACGGTCTAAATCAGTCAATAAATCAGTCCATCCCCACAACTCTTTCCTCGGCAGTCTCTGAAACTGCTGCAGTACTGGCGCTTCCTGAGGTGTAAATTGTACGTTTTTGGGTCCACATGTTTCAGTTTTCAAAATTTGGCACCAAGTTTGACTGGACCTCCAAGAGAAAGGTGCATCGGATCGACTGTTGACTTTGTTCCCAGTCGATCTCCAGTCAAGCGACAAAAAACGGATCGACTGGACCTCCAGTCGACAGTCGATCGCAAAAAACGGCAACTTTCTTTCCAAGCGATTGCAAAAAACGCGACTCATGGTTGACCACTTTGCGCATTTGGTCAACAGCATCTCCTCATATCTAGTTCAGCTTCTTCTTCGGTTGCATGTTTTCAATAATTCTTTCATTCAAGTACCTTCGTTATTGGGCGCCAGATACCAGATACCAGATGGCGAAGAGTAATCTGCAGAAAATTTGTCCGTGGCCGGCGTATCGTGCTAGAGGCGCGCCGGTGCCGTGCGGTGCCGTACCGGTGCCGTGCGGTGCCGTGCCGGTGCCGTGCCGGTGCCGTGCGGTGCTTTGCCGGTGCCGTGCCTTTGCCGTGCCGGTGCCGCGGTGCCGTGCCGGTGCCGCGGTGCCGTGTCGAGGTGTACACCGGTGGCGGAGAGAGAGCAACCCCTCGGGACAGGAGCGGATGTTCTAGGCATATTCATCAGTATGCGAAATATTTGTTATTCCCAAAGTGTGATATTTACTGTACTTAGGTACTCAGACTACTGTTTTTTCCATAGACAAGGTCTTTCTCGGGAGAAGGTTAGCGGTTTTGTGGATATATATATCACTTTTCTAGTAACAACGTAAAAAATAAAACACATAATTCACGTTTCCTGGAGAGCACAACCTTTTGAGACAGCGAAGGACATAACATGTTATACTTCTCCTACTTCATCAAGGTTTCCAAATCCCACCTGGATTCGAGAATCATAGTAGTGCACTTCTTCCATGTCTTGACAGGCCGCGGCAAATTAGGAAGTTGCTTCGTGTCATAATCGCTTCTCACGAACACATAACACATGTTAGGTGACGTTAGACCTGTTTCCTACACTGTAAAAAGTTTCTCCGACTAAGGATGCAGTTTTTGGGATCCCAAAACGTAAGTGGAGGGATACCTGTGACATCGCAAAAGTTGTCCGTCTGTCCGTCCGTCTGTAAGCACGATAACTCTCGAAGGGAATGAGATATTTTGATGAAACTTGGTGTGAGGATTTGCTGGGTCGTCGGACCAGTCAAGTTCGTAGATGGGCTTTGTAGCCCTACATTTAGGGGTGGGGGAGGGGTTTCAAATTAAGGGGCAAAGAAAATATTTTCAAACAGCTAATATGATAGTCGATTATGGGGTAAGAAGACATGCTGAACACGATGGTGAAACTCATTTTGTCATCGGACAAGTAGTTTGCCCGGAATCCGGCCAAAACCGGAAAGCTTGTTCAAAGTAAAAGTTTTATTTGAAGTTGATTAGATGTTCGATTTGACGGTAGGAAGACATGCTGAAGACGACGGTGAAAACTATTTTCTCGACGGACAAGTGTTTCGCCCGGAATCCGGCCCAAACCGGAAAGTTTGTTGAAAGTAAAAGTTTTATTTGAAGATGATTAGATGTTCGATCTAGAGGTAGGAAGACATGCTGAATACGATGGTGAAAACTATTTTCTCGACGGACAAGTATTTCGACCGGAATCCGGCCCAAACCGGAAAGTTTGTCAAAATTAAAAGTTTTATTTGGAGTTGATTAGATGTTCGATTTAGGGCAAGAAGACATGCTGAACACTTATGTGAACACAATTTTCTACCCGGACATGTAGTTCGCCCGGAATCCGGCCAAAACCTGAAAACTGTTGGAAGTTAAAGTTTTATTTCTAGTTGATTAGATAAGCGATTTGGGGGTAAGAAGAGATGCTGAGTCCCTGTATGACAATCATATTTTACCCGGACATATAGTTCGACCGGAATCCGGCTGGAATCGGAAAATTTGTTATCAGCTAAATTTTTATTTGAAGATGATTAGATGTTCATTACTGGGGAAAGAAGATAGCCTGATTTCGTCTTTGAGCTTTCTTTTTTTGCCGGACAAGTAGTTCTGGAGTTCGGCCGAAACCGGGAAATTGGCAGAAGTGGCAGGAAGTTTTTGTCAAAACAGATATGACTTACAGGGGTAAAGACACATGCTGAATTCATATCTGAACTTGGTTTTCTCAGGTGATTAGCGATTTGGCCTTAATCTGTTTCTAAATTTTAATTGTAAAAATGTTCAAGGAGTCTGGCGATGACTGGATCTGGCTAAGACAAGACCCAGTTGTCTGGATCAGATATTTTTAGGATCCCATCGAAACCTTTGGTCTTGTTACTACTGAGATTAATCTTATCTCTACTAGGAAAAACTAATCCAAATTAGAGATAATCTATCTCAATAAAGACAAGATTAATCCCAGTAGCAAATACTGCAAGATTATTTTTTACAGTGTAGCGTTAGATTGCAACTTGGAATGGGAAAGCTAATCTCTGAGTTAAATTCGGATCCTTCTGGCTGACCTTCATTTCCGTCATATAAACTTTGACAGACTAACACTACTTTATTTTCACTATACTCTACAAAGTCTGGATACTAACTAAAATCAAAATCACAAGTTACACTAAAGCACGGGCACTTATTTACATTTTACATATTTAACATATTCCCGAAACTACTTAATATTTACACTGACCCTTCCTAAACTTAAACTTACAACCCTTATTAAACTTGAATATATTGAAAACCTTATTTACAAACCGAATATTTACAACTAATTATTTTAATACAAGACATCCCAACCCACCATCTGTTGTGGTATTTTTGTAAATATTTTTTTATTCCTCCCCCTCCTCTTAGTGACACAAGTGTGGCACCTACTCTTTTCAATCTTACTTTAATCCTATTCTCTTTATCCTTATCTTTTTATTATTCTGAATTTAACTTTTTCCTTAATATTTTCATCTTTACTTTTTACGGAAATAATAAACTATTAAAAATCGAAAGAAAGGAAAAGCATTCAAAAATTATTGTAAAATCCATTTGTCTGTAAGTTATTCTAAAAACCTGCTGGTCTATGGGCACGACCAGATAAGATTTCAGCTATTAAACGTTCTTATTTAAATAACAACCAATTTCAAGCAAGAAAGTTAATACAATGAAAGTAAACGCTCTAAATATTTATGACGGATGAAGATTTTACAAAATGACGTTCAAAACTCACAGATATGGCTTTTTGCATTGGCTGATGACCCATTACGCTTATGGAAGAAGTTTGAGAACCCTATACCGTCGAGGAGCTACGGGAGAGCAAAGGGGATAAAGACTCTGTATTTAAGAACCTGAAAGAAATGAAGGTTTGTGCACTTTTATTTTACGAAATTATTGTCGAGTATAAGCTGGCACGTCTCCCAAAAGACAGAGTAAATTTGGTTTCGAATAAAGAAGCGTATTTTGAGGCCGTCGCTAAGCTAGGCCACTAAAAGCCTACAAGCAGGAATTCAGGTAGGCAATGCTTTAACAGAAATCCTAACTGTTGACTTCAAGTCTTGATGCATCTTTTCCTTCCTATTCAAGTCATCCCAGATAATCATTGCGGGGGGCGTCCGGGAATTTCACTCAAAATGTTGCAAACAATTTGAACCAGATGCTTCCTCATTGCACGCTTAGATTGATTGCGTCAGGATTAAGGCTACATAACACGAGCTCCGTAGCCTATACAAAGGGTAGCCTGAAAGGGTGACATGGTTTTGGCTACACATGACTGATCTAATTTGTCGGAAATGTTTGACTCAACCTTGAGATCTTTGGCATATTTCTTCAACGATTTTGCTGTAAACATCAACATGGCAGTGACCAAATCAGCACGAAGCAACGAGCTCCCTCGATAAATTCTTCACTCCAGACGATCTATGTTTCTCCTATGCCTTCAAAACTTCTTAGTTGCGATTTTGTAGATACCATGGTGTCTGATACCACGGTACCTGGATCTGCATTTGTCGTTTTTGCGGTTACCATGGTATCTGATACTACGTTTGCTTTGCAAAAATGACAATTGCGAAATTTGTGTTTTGAGAGGGTTACCCTCCAAAAAATACATGTATCTACTCGCATCACTAGTTCTAAACTTACTTTTCCACCAATTTGACAAAAACCCAGGCTATTTTGTTGGAATTGACTAAAGTGAGATCCCTTTTTCAGATACCGTGGTCTGGAGCGTGGTATCTGAATATTATATACCACGGTAACTGCAAAAACGACTTAACAAATACCGTGGTATTCGCAAAAGGTAACTATTGTTTTCTGAGCTGATCTCCAAAACGTCTCCGAGTGCAAGAGAACTTTCTTGGAATGAATTTTATATTTTTTAAGATAAGTTTTGACGATCTTATTTTTCACAAAATGACGTTGTAACACTAGTATGCCTGGCCAAAACGGCTTTCCGAAGCTAAGATCTTGGTGACAACTCTATTGCGCGAACAGTTTGGATCTTTCGCTTTCGAAGATCTCTTAGAAAACTATCCCCCTCTCCTCAGGGATTGTCGAGTCCATAAAGGGCTATTTCCAAGTGTGTCTGCCCCCTGGCCTACATTCAAGATTTCCGACTTCTAGCTTATTCCAAATCAGTTTGGAACAAGATCAAAGGTGTCGATGGGATCCCACAAATCTAATAATTGATTCAGACAATTGGGTCTTGTTTTGGCCAGATCCAGTCTTCGCCGGGCTAATCATCAGAGAAAACCAAGTTTAGATATTCCTCTATAAGCCATATCTCTTTTGACGACACTGACCAAGACTTCCTGCTTTGCTTCTGCCAAGTTTCCGGTTTCTCCCGAATTCCGAGCGAACTACCAATCCAGCGTATCTCCTTATCCCTATAAAGAACATCTAATCAACTTTAAATAAAACTTTGACTTATTTAAATTCTGGTTACAACCGGATTCCGGACTAATTATATGTCCGGGTAAAAAACGATTGTCATATATAGACCCAGCCTCTCTTCTTACCCCTTACTCTGTCATCTAGTCAAACTGTTGCTTCTAAAAATATTTCCGGTTTTGGCCGGATTCCGGGCGAACTAGTTGTTCGGAGAGAAAATGGTTTTCACCATCGTGTTCAGCATGTCCTTTTACCTCTAAATCAAACATTTAATCAACTTCAAATGAAACTTTTACTTTTAACCAACTTTCCGGCTTTAGCCGGATTCCGGACGTACTACTTGTTCGGTGAGAAAATGGTTTTCACTATATTGTTGAGCATGTCTTCTCACCCCTACACCGAACATTTAATAAAAAACTTTTACTTTTAACCAACTTTCCGGTTTTTGCCAGATTCCGGACAAACTACTTGTCTGGCGAGAAACTGGTTTTCATTATCGTGCTAAGAATGCCTTCTTACCTCATAATTGACTATCACATTAGCTGTTTACAAATATTTTGTTTGTCACTTAATTTGAACCCCCTCTCCCACCCTTAAATGCAGGGCTACAAAGCCCATCTACGAACTTGACCTTACCCTTGACCCAATGAATCCCCATACAAAGTTTCATCAAAATATCTCATTCCCTTCGAGAGTTATCGTGCTTACAGACATACGGACATTTTTGAGATGTCATAGGTATCCCTCCACTTACGTTTTGGGATCCCACAAATCGGAGCTCAATATGACACCTCTAATGCGTTGCGACGAATCTAAGACATATAGCCGTTCGGTCTATCAAATTATTCCCGATTTGGTATCCTACTCTGCTTGAACTGACATGTCTGGAACTTTCTTGATCTCCCGCCCCCACACAGTGGCTAGAATTGACCCATACCTATAGGTAGATTTTCTAGGGCGTAGGCTCTTTCCACTTATCTAGTTTCAACCGAATCAGCCGTTTGGGTGTTTCGCATGCCGGACGGATTGCTGGATCCGGAAAATGATGACCTTCATTAAGTCGGGTCCCCAATATACATACAGTTGACCCCTTTGTGGAACGAGATTTCCCCACCCCCCACCCCGGATGGTCGGATCCAGGAATCATCTCGGAGTTCCATCATACTGTAGTCCAACCGGAGACGGGAGTGGAATACATCCAACGATTTTTTTTCGCCTTGGATCTCACCTGCAGCCCGTAAACAGCCTAGACAAATTTTGCGAAAGTACAACAAACGATTTCAGCATAATTTTTCTTTACTGGGATTTTTTCTTTATTTCTTTGTTGAATTATTTTGTTTATTGGGATTTCTTTTGGGAGTTGTCTGCTTCTTTTCACGGCCTTTTTTTCAAATCACGTAAATCTATAATATTTCTTCGTATTTCTCACTTTTTGGGCAGCGACTCCACTCCTCTTTTCAAGTTGAGTTTTTTTTTTTTTAACCTATATAAAGTCACTTACTTTTTCAAAAAATCCACAATAAACATCTGACTTAAATCACTCTTCTACGACCAGACCAGATCCATTTTTATCCACAAGAAATTTCAAATACATTTTTAAACTATAAAATTTGTCACACTCTTCTACATATTTTCAGCTAACAATCGCATTTCTAAAATCGGGATTAAGTACAATTTTATTTCTCAAGGCCTAACGTGGACTAGGGGGATAGTTATGGAGTTTCAATCAGCTTTCATTGCGTGCCCAGGCCTCGTCACCTATTCTCATCACCATTTGGGTGTAACTTCCTAGTAATTCACACGCGCGTATGAAGAAACTCATGCATAACATTCGTACAATGTTGGGCACTCCCATTAGGCGCGTGGGCGACTCCTACCATTATGATGGTTTTGGCGTTCGTAATTGTTGCGGAACACCCTTTATTAGAAAACGGTTCGAAGATCTTTCGGCTTCCACAGCAACAGAAGTTGTTGAAACCCTCTTTCTAACAGACATCCATTCTCTGTCCTGGTTTCCAATGTTTTTAGTTTCTTTTTCTTTCCAGTTTTACCATAGATTGCCCAGTACCTTCAAGTTTCTGCTCTTGACCATTTTCTGGCAATTTAAGGAGAAAACTGTCTATCCCGATTAGTACTTTTTTTTTTTTTTTTTGTGTTTTTGCCTAGTTTCTCGTTAACCTTAGAAAACTCCGTTGACGATGAGCAAGGCCGTATCCAGGAGAGGTTAGGGGGTTGACCCCCCCCCCCCCCGAAACATACACAAATAATCTTTGTATAGGCTTTTCCCTCTGATCTATGTCTTTTTGTCCGACCCGCAGGCAACCCCCCCCCCCCTCAAAAAAAAAAAAAATCCTGGATGCGGGCCTGACGATGAGTGTGCTTTGTGGAACCTGGAATAAGATGCTGGGGAGCCCACTACCAGGCCTTAAAGTTTACCACAAGATAAGCCGGTATACGCAACTACCAAACCGAGTCAACTACGGAGCGAATTCTATAGGATAACTCTTTTTTTTGCTCAAAAGCTGTATTTTACGGTAATTATCGAAAGCTTGAGTGTAATTGTTTTATTTTTGTTCTTACTGTACTACTTTGTTCAGTGCATAATGAAATTTCCATCGTCAGGCTTTCTCTCCAAGCTTAACAAAAAATTAACGAAAAACTTCGGTTTGCTTATGACTGGGCATGGAGAGGACCCTTGCTAAAAAAGGGCCAAAGTGTCGCTAAAGAAATATCAGCTGACAAAATATGAAATTCGTCATAACCCGGTTTGGACGCCAACCTGTTTTGCCGAGGCAGTTTTAACAGTGCATATTAGGTTCTTGACAGTAGACTGCGCCGATAGGCTTGTTTACTTTTAAAAATAATTCTTAAATGTCTTTATTTATTTCCGGCCAGGAGCACGGCTTCAAGGTGAAAAAAATACGAAAATTAGACATGTATAAAATGTGTGGGTCAATCTAATGACAAACAACTTACGCAACAAAGGTGAGTAATCCGCACACCAACAGAGACCACTGGCATTCAGACTTAGCTCTAAAATCAAATCTGCTAAAATCTGAAAAACAAGACCAAAGGTTTCGATAGGATCCCAAAGACAGTCGGGATAGTTATCATCCAAAAGATAGTTATCTGACAGTCGGGATAGTTATCATCCAGACAGTCGGGTCCTGTAGATTTCCATTCTGATTCTGGTCGTCCTATTTGTCCGGTTGTAAAATAAAGCAGAGATATGGACTCAGTCTTTTTATCTTTATACCGACAAAAACAACTCGACAGAGATATTTATTATAAACGTACAAAGAGTATAAGGGGTGTTTTGTTTGCGGATTAGGGGCTAAGATACTGATCCACTGAGAAAAACTAGGATAATATGGATTAGCATGCATTCTTGCCCTTAAATTAAGCTTTATACGACTTCAGCGTTGAACTTCGATTTTCCAGTGTTTGGGATCCGGGGAGTAGAATGAAGTTAAAACATGGATTCAGCCTCTATGTTTATGTAGGACATGTAATCGGCTTCAGAAAAAATAAGTACTTCTAACAAATTTCTTGTCTGGGCCGGATTCCGGGCGAACTACTTCTCCGTCAAGCTCAATAATCGATTCAGCATGTCTCCTTACCCCTGTTGTGAATCTCTAAGAGAGTTCAGAAAGACTACCATATTCCCGGATTTGGCAGGATTCGGGATTAAGTAATAATTGTCCGGCAAGAACAGAGCATTCAGAAATAGATTTAGCCCGTCTCTCTATCCCATACCGAATTTCTAATCTACTGAAGAAACAATTTTTAACTTTTACCAATTTTTCGGTTTGGGCAGAATTCCTGGCGAACTATACTTGCCCGGTAGGAAAATGAAGCTCATACATGGATTCAGTATGCCTCCTAACCCCTAAAATGATTGTTATGTTCGCTTGCAAAACATTTTTTTTAAACACTTAATTTGAAACCCCTCCTCCACCACTAAATAGCACATCTACGACCTATACTCCGGCCTAATGGATCCTCATACAAAGTTTCAACACAATATCGCAGCCTTTTCAAGAGTTATCATGCTAACAAGATCGACAGACAGACGGATGGACGAACAAATTTTATGAAGTCATGGGTGTCACTTCGCTAATGTACGAGCTAATGTTTTGGGATCCCAAAACCAATAAAGATACATAGCAAAACTTGATTGGAATTTTTGTATTCTTCAAATTTATGAAATGATGAAAGTTGCGAGTTTAGCATCCGATAGTTCAAGGATATGTCCATGAGGCCACCATGCTAAAAGAAGGCTGAACGGAGTTCCAGCGGCGAAAGTAACATTGAAGAAATAGTTCTCGCACAGGAGTCAGAATCCTAATTTTTCACGCTGCTATTGTTTTCCTCCC